>OU342500.1:13845000-15045000 GCA_910589525.2 Ennomos quercinarius
TTGGGAACAAAATGCAAAAAACAGTGTTAACAATTTTATGTTTTAAATAATGACTTAATATACCTAGGTATAGGTACCGGAAATGACTAACGAGTATAATCCAATTGGATTTTTCGGTTCAAAAAATAGTCATAGACTCAAATTAGTCATGTAAGGTTTTTTAAACTATGCTCTGTAGTCCTACGTAAGAATATAGACCACAACTTGTCTTTCCGCGGGTGCTGCAAAAGCCGGCTAAGGAAATAAATAGGTATATCCAGGGAATGGTCAGCAGCATTCCAAAACCAAAGCCGCCTGCCACAAGCGTGGTGATTATGGCAAACCTCTAATGTAGGGAAGGCCTATTAGGTATTTATATTAATAGTATTGCACAAAAGGTACATGGATGAACTATGGGGCCTATGATCAGCGGTAGACTCAAAAAAGCTAGTGATGTTGGTGATATGATTAATTTAAGTGATGAGTTCAGTTAGGCGATCATGTAACTCGATTGCAACCGATAGAAACACAAATTTGTATGGATTTGACAGTTTCAATATGCATTATGTGCATAGTTACCTACTATGGTTTTTTTTATTTATTTATTTTTTAATTTAGGTAATCCAACAGCGTGAATAGTAAAATATACAATAACAAATTTACAAACATAAAAGAAGGCCAAAAAGGATTACTATTGGATTACACTACTACTATAGGATTAGTATAGGATTATTTTCAAAATAGGAATAAAATTTCTCTTTTTGCAATTGCAATCAAAGTTTGTTACGGGCAGCCGTGACGTTAACATCAGGCGAACGACTAGCTCGTCACGTCATTCAATTACATTTAAAAAAACAATGAATCATGATCTGGCGTTAGGGATGAATGGATGCGGGGTCAAATCCCGTTCATGATTCGTATTTTCCCATTTTTTCTTTAGTCTTTCACCTGATATTAACAAACACGGTGCCCATAACAGTTGCAATGTCACCCGGAACTCTAAAATATAAAGTTTCGCGTGACACTGCACTGCGCACGTCATCCTGAGACATCAGAACAGACTAGTAATCAGATTACTAGACTGTGAGATCAGGTCATAAAGTCTCATTTACCCAGTAATTTCACTAGCTTCAGTGGCCTGGAAACCGGAACACAGTGGTGCTTGCACACTAAGTAGGTACTGCTTGGCGGCAGAATAACTGGCAAAGCGGTGGTACCTACTTATCTGGACGAACTTTGCAGAAAGTCCTTCGATTCTATTAGGTTAAAATTAATCAATCTTTGTTTTGTAATAAACTGGTTTTACTAGGTGGTAGGACTTTTCTGCAAAGTTCGTCTAGGTAGGTACCACCGCTTTGCCAGTTATTCTGCCACCAAGCAGTAGTGTGCAAGCACTAAACTGCAGTGTGAAGTCTCAGGGTAACAGCGCAGTGCAGTGTCGAACGACTGGCTCGTCACGTCGTTCATTTACTTAAAAAAAACTGTGTAAGGCTAATGGCGTCATGGATTGACTAATAACTTTATAAGAACTTGTGATTCAACTTTGAACTTAATTGGGTGCCAATTGGAATACATAGTAAACCTACAGGGCTTATAGGAACAGCTGTTTTCCTCGTCTGATTTCATTCGATTCCAAGACACAAATGAGTCTAGCCCAGTAGACTTCTTTTTCTCGTGTAAGCAAGAGATCAGCCCTTGTGTCGGAATTTTTAGGCCACCCAAAGGCTTCTGGCTTGGTTTAACGACTATTGTCAGTATTGTGTTAAGACAACAGCCGGGACCGACGGCTTAACGTGTCCTTCGAAGCACGGTAGCGCTCAGTTGTAAATACCACTTTTTGCTGTAGCGGTCACCCATCATAGTAGTGACCGCAGCGAACATTGCTAACTTTATCGATTAGTTAGAAACGGCTAGTTGTGCTTTGCTATGGGTGCTATTATACAGTCTACTTAGACTGTCTTAGACTGTCTAGGTACTTATAAAATATAAGTTACAAGCTGCGCCCCCTGGTTTTACCCGCGAGGACAATGAAGACACCATAATGTAGGAACTTTCTACACAATTTTCCGGGACGAAAAGTTGGCTTAAGAGCGCTTTTACATTTTGACGAGCTCAGTACCGCGCGCGTCCGGCGCCCGTCGGTTTGACCAAATATATCTAGTTTAATTTATTGGTCTATAAATAAGAGCATTAATTTAAAATTATGAATTAATTTATAGTAGTTTAGAAAAATGATGAACTTTATTTTGGTAACAATATTTTGTTGATGTAATATTTAATGAAACTCCGGAGATATTGTTACTTTTGTTGAAGCCTTTTTGATTAAAAATCAAAATTAATTTAAATTTTTTTTAATTGCTTGAAAGGTAAAAACCAAAAATCTGTTTTGACATTATGGAAGTATACGTAACAGGCGTAAATTTCACAACCATTGCTGTCAAAGCTGTCAAACGTCATTTTTAGTGGGGTATAATTTAGTTTGAGACTTACATTACACAGAATTTGCAAATTAGAGCTCTCAGAACGGGACTCTGTGTGTTTTTGCCAAAACGAACACCAGGAGAATGGTGATTATTAAATAAATAGGTAAATTACCTAGAATTCTCCTTGTCATTATCGAAGAAGATGAAATGAAGGGTATTTTTCATGTAATAACTGAAAAATGAAAATGAAAATGAAAATGTTTTTAATTCAGCAAAAGATGTACATATTTTAACACAACAGCGTATATACCTAAAACAATTACGCTTTATCCCACATACCTATATAAATAAGACGAGGGTAAGAATTGCCATTAGTACATAGTTTGCTGACCTATTTTATCATGTGATATAATATTATCCGTCAGATTCCTCACTAGGCAAGCCTGTATCGAGGAATCCTGAACCCAGTGTGTCTTACATTTTGTTTGATCCTCAGTCGACAGAAAAATAATTATATTGTACTACGTGTACGCTATTTACGTATTATTATGTGGAAAAGATAAATAAGCTAAAGTATGATAAAAAAAAGGAAAAAGCAGCAGTATAAAAGCTTGTAAAAAATGAAAGAAATAACTCAGTCTAAGTATTACGATGTAGCATATTACTAGCTATAAACATTAAAGCAATGCATCAAATCTTGACGACGAAAATTTTGCAACTATACGCATAATTTTGTAACAGCACCCATAAATGTTTTTTTCCAAATCATGACCTAAATTATTAATGAAAACCTCATCAAAATCCATTCAGGCATTTTAGTGCGGAGTACGTTTCAAACATGCATAATTAGGTCCGACAATACACACAAACTTTCACATTTTATGCATAGGATTATAAAATATTAGGTGTAGGAATATGACCACAGAATATTATAATAGTACTAGGTAATATGAGTTAGATGATCAACCTTAACTATTAGATTTAGTATGTATAATATGTACTTATATGTACAGACTGAATATTTTTTTTTACTAGATAAGGGAAGGTCATTTACGGTAGAGAAAATATAAAGGTCATAGAGAAAAACTTTGGAAGAAACCATGAGCTTTATTAGGTTCAGCTTCCAAGCTAGTATAGTACCTATTAGGTACCTACTCGCGCGTTTCGACGATCTGAAACGAGTGAAAACTATTGCTGTCTCTATCTAACTACACTTCCCACACACTGTAGAAGTGAGTTAAAAATATGGTGTACCTTTCGTTAGATTAGAATAGCTATTACACTGACGCGCTTTGTAACTTTAGGTACCTAATAAGTATTGTGCGGATTTCCTTAAAAAGAAAATGGCGTCCAAATGGTTCACAACCACTGGTATTCTAATTTTAAAATGAAATTCACAAATAAAATTATTGAACGCAGTTTTTTTTTCAAAAGCTTCGTTTTTTGCAAAGTCCCTGATTATTATTGAGCCCCAGGATTCCACCCTGCTATACAATATTTCCCGCCCGACTTCTTTTCATTTGCATATGCGTTCATCAAAATGACCCTAAGTTTAATTTAACCTTTTTTTCTTGACACTTTAAACTTACTAAGAAAAAACAATGCAAGGGTCGTTTTTTGTAGAAAAAATAATTGTCATTGAAAAATAAAATCACGTTTTTTTTTGTTTCTAAAAACATCTGCTCCTTTTTAGGTTTTTTTTTTCATTGTTAAGCGTAAGCTGTTTATTTGCATATTGGTTGTAATAATTGTACATAACTATAGCTTTTCCTCGCGTCTTTGTTTCCATTCACATTGATAATCCAAAATAGCAGAAAAGTTAAATTCATACTTCTTTTTTAATTTATTTATTAAAAACAGTAAGCACCTACTTACATATTTAAAAGAAATTAAGATAAAAAGTTATGAGGTTAGTCACAAAATATAAAAATAATTTTGGGAACTCAGCATCGGTATATTGATTTTTTTACCTACACTACACCGTTTGTCAAGATTTACGACCGCTTATGATGAAAATTTAAAATTAGAAAGTCAACAATTTACAAAAACCACAGAATTCCCACTAGTAGAAATCTATTTCGCGTGGCCGCCTAGTTGTTTCTTGCTCCCACACGAGGTGCTGCCTGAATAAGAACGTCTCCCAAAATTTTGGGTAGAAAATGGGCGATTTCGTTAGCTCTATCTATAGAGTAATTTACCTCGATACCTAGAATTTATGTTTTACCAGTGTTTACTGCTTGTTTATTGTAAAAACTAAAATGTAAGGTCAGGTGGGGTAAGTGAAACGAAGGAGTACCTAAGTGAAACCCTATCGTAATCAATAAATCACGCAGTTTAGCTCTATGCTATGTGGCGAAATGGTTTCAATGCTCCAGCACACGCGTCACACAATCTTTCTGCTAGGTCATAAAATAAAAAGAAATCAGCTATCTTTAAGTTTACAAAACACATGTCGGCTGATGCCATGAAGCAATTTAATAGTGTTTGTGTACATTTTTACACGAAAATAATGCATGAAACGGCGCGTAATGTGGGGTTAGTATTTGCAGTCACAGACGACACAGGTAATAAAATCAATCAAATACCTACTACATTACAAATGTCATTGTAAATGTCCCATGGGCGAAAATCACGTATTTTACATCAACAGCTGGAAAACGTCTAGTGCTGAACACAGGCATGCCCATAAAACGCCATTTTAGACGCTAATTATAGGAAGGTTTGCATAATCACCTCGCTTAGCAAGTAGCTTGTCATCGCAGAAGATTATAATGTACCAAGGAGAATGCTACTGCCCATTCTCTGGATGGTCCCTTAGTCTGCTCTTATACGGCATCCAAAGAAAGAGATGGAGATTCTGAGCTAATAAAGTGATACCTGGCAGCTTTTATTATATAAGTAGGTACCTAATATAATGACTGCGGGTAACAGATAATAAAAACAAAACTGTCAATATAGTCAACTGCAAAATAGTCAAACGCCAATGTCAACCTACCATCAGAATATTGAATCGGAACGTTTCTGTCAAAACCGTGAACCATTTTTGAAGTGATGTGTGTGTGTGTGTGTGGGGGGGGGGGGGGGTGTGTGTGGGGGGTGTGTGTGTGTGTGTGTGTGTGTGTTTTGTTTCATTAACGCAAATTGAGTTTTCAAAAATTATTTTCTTGAAAAGTATTTATTGCCGTCATTCGCCATTTCAGATTTAGGCTTTCTATGTGTAAAAAAAATTAGCGTCCTAACAGAATTCACAAAGTGGATAGATGCGCAAGTATGTTTCACTTACCCCACCTTAAATATAAAATGATATATTTTACTAAGTTAAATCAAGCAAATAATTAGCTAATATACCTACAAAAGGATTTTTTCCGACTTATAAACATTTGCAAATCAACATGGTACCTAGCTGGTTTTATGGGAAATTAAAAATCATAAACTGGCAGTACCTTGACAATGAAATTTTTTGGTTAGGTATGGTTATTTTATCCATTAATTAATCATTTAGCTGTTTTTCTGTTTAGCTGAGGACTTGTTATTACATGAAATGTAACGCTGTATTAATATTTTTCACAATAAACACTTCTAAAAAGGGAAAATAGACAAAATAATGGCTACTTACTTGTGAAATGTTATTCCTTCATATTTACGCCTCAGTGCGACTTCTGTTGCTTAAAATGCTGCAACCACCCACTGCACACACATTATTTCTCAAATATTTATTGCGTAGATCACCATTTAAATAGGATTATTTCACAAAAAACAACAATTTTAAAAAATTGTTAACCTGTTTGGCTTAGATCAAACGAAGCCAAATAAAAAAACCCGGTAACGGTGACAAGGACCAAAGATATTACGTTCGTCTTTTTTTTGCTTAGTACCGAATGTATAGCGTTCTCCTTGTTGTCCATGGATGACGTCATATACGCTACGCTTCTACTCGTACATATTCAAAGACAAAAACGGTGTTCGATTATTGAAATGTATTCTGGAATCTGATTAATTTCGGCTAGTGTCAGTTAAATTGATTCTTCTTTATTGGAGTCTAACAGTTTTCTATGCAGTTTTAAAAAGTTGAATTTCGTCAAAATTATTCTTAATACAAATATTTTTCAGCTTAATTTTGATTGTTAAATAATTCTAATCAGCATTTTAGAACATAAATGTTGCACGTGTATAAAAAGTTAACATAATGGTTATTACTCCGGACTAGATTCTTGAACCGCCCATTAAATATATGAATATGTTTAATTGGCTATAACGTTTTTTATGAATAGCAAAATAACTTTAATGAGTAATTTGAGCTGCTATTTGACGGGTAATTTATATGCTTTGATACTGTGCTGGTCATTATGATTTATAACGATAGCAACGTGTAGTTAATTACAAGGAATACCTTTTAACACCGCTGTAAATATTAATATAACGGTATTTAAATATCTAGTTCCAAACTGACAGCACTGGCCGAAAATACTTCGATTAAAAACCTTAAGAGAAGTGTATACCCTCCTTTTTGTCCATACAAAAAGCGCCAACGCTTTTCCACCTCTAAATGCTAACCGATTTTGATGATTTTTTTATGTGTTGTCTACCCACTACCTAGGAAAAACTATGCTCGTACGTCTTACTTTTTAATTTTTTTACATTATGCTCGTATTTATAGCCGCCTAAAGTTACGAAATTTTGGCGTCAAAATTATGACGAAGAAAAGTAGTAACTAACTAGAACAAGAAACATATTTTCAAAAAAATAAAGACGTACAAGCATAGATCAAAACGATTGAAATCAAAATCAAAAGCTTTTGTTAAGACTTAAAGGGTGAAAACCGTTTTCGCCCTAAACGCTAAAATGTAGGTAAAACCACTCATGCGCTCTATTGTCTCTATCATACGTGTGGAGAGCAGAGCGACGGCAATAACATTTTTTCAAACATGCTTGGAAATGTGAGTATTATTTTGACAACCTTCTTCGGGATAAATCGAACTTGCTGTACTGGCGAGCAGCGGCTGGCAAAAGTTGTATGAAAATCTATATCTGTCGTGGTTTAGCGTCCAAATAAATTACATACAAAACCCATATCTATCGTGTAATTTAAAAATGGAACGATCCTTTACTCCGAAACATGGCAACCAAGGAGGTAACTTAGCGAAGGTTTTATTTAAATTTCGAACTGGCTTGCAAATAGAATGCTGTTTATTGGAAAAAAGTAACACTTTATCGTAGGAAAAATTATTTTCAATTAAAAAATTCTTTGTTTTAATTTCCGCGCATTATTTAAGAAAAGTACTATACAAGCCTTGGCCACAACAAGGCATTGATGGACTTACGTATGTGTCCCGCGGCTTCGCCGCGGCCCACATTTACACGTTCGTCCATCAATGCCTTTGTTGCTGGCCGCTGCAGTAATGTACTATTTCAAGCCAGGACGGTCAATTATTTTGAAAAAACCGAACTCCGAACACGCCTTTTTAAAATTAATATTTAAGAAGTTCCTAAATTGAATATGTAAACGTCTAAGCTTCCTAGTGCGTTCACACAGAATTGGCAACAGTTGCGCCACATTTGCATACGATAGATCTCATGGGAACCGCGCAACTTTTTTACATGACATTGTACTTTATAATGGACAGGTATCTTAAACCGATCGACTACTCGTATATATGTTAATTTACATTGACGATTTAAATTTATTCGTATAAATTCTTCCTATAGGCGTAAGATTAATTCTTGTGTCGGCTCTCATTCTCAAGGAATTGTATAATATAAAATAAACTATAAACGTATTTGTTGTATAATGTAGTAGCTTGGTATTATGATAATGTGAATTTGCAGGCAATAAGTAAGTATTGAGAATGGGTTACAGTGGCAATGGCGCGCGTTAAAGATACAGGTCTAGCAAAGATGCCAGCGTGAGGCGTTAATGCCACACGCTAACTCCAAAATGTATGGGAATGACATTAGCTATGACATTGCCTGCGGAAAAGTTTTCCGCATCATTTCCCATACATGTTGGAGTTAGTGTGAGACGATTTGACAAGGTTAATAAAATAAGAAGGTTCAAGATGTTATTTGAAAAAAAGTATTTTATTATAAAAGTAGTAAAAAGTAACGAGTTCTGTAACAAAAAGCCAAAATTAAATTTTATTTAAGTTATTTATACCTACCATAAAACATAGAAATAAAATGTATGTAATCATCTACCTTCATTTTAAACATACAACTTCATTTCCAAAAAAGCTTTTCATAAACAAATCATAGATAAAAAACTACTTAGGTGTAAAATATTTCCAACCAAAAACGAAAGATAGAGCGAGAAAAACGGCAACGGAACTTTAATAAAACTAAAATTATATCGATCTTTCCTCTAATTTTAGATTAATGAAATCTATCGTAATCACCTACGTGGGAACCCGCTTCTTAGAAAGGCGTTGGTTGACCAACAGTTGTTTATGTTCTAACGGTAGTTGCGCATGTGAACGCGACTTTAGATGCGTAGGCGCTTAGATTTGTCGAGGGCTTTGCCGCCATTTTTTAAATGCAATTCTACAATCATTTGCCAGGGTATTTTAAGCTTTATTGAGCAGTAATTAAGGTTTTGTGTGAAATTTTAGTGTTTTTTGAAGTGTTTTGCTTTGTGGTTGCTATTTATGATTGATTGGTGAATGGGCTTGTCGGATTCGAGCTACCGTTTCCTAATAAACATAGGTATAGATATAGTTATGGCTATTAAGTTTACAGTTCGTATATATATTACCCATTATAGCCGGAGGAATCAAAAGTTGACACCGAAGTGTTATGTTACAATCCGTTAAGCAAGTATAGGTAGGTACCTACATAAGTAGGTAAGTTGCTATACTGTATACTGTATTATTATGTATAGTATAAAGTATACAATTGAATTTATTGGCAAAAATTAAGTACAATTATTATGGTACATAATTTATTGATGATTATTAAAAAGTAGATAGTGCAAATGAGAATATTTTTTTCATTGAAAATTGTGAAGACTGCCGCGGCGCTTAACGTAACGTGGCGTGGCGTGGCGTTGGTACTAATGGTTTTAATACTTTTAAAAGTTTTTATACCTTGTATGGAAATAATCGAAACAGTACATAATTATTTTAATTTTTTTTTTTATGTAATTGAATGACGTGACGAGCTAGTCGTTTACCTGATGTTAAGCGTCACGGCTGCCCATAACAGATTGCAGTATCACTCGGAACTCTAAATTAATATAGTTCCGCGTGACACTGCACTGCACACGTCATCCTGAGACATCGCACAGTCTAGTAATCAGATTACTAGACTATGTGATCAGATCATAAAGTCTCATTTGCCCAGTAATTTCACTAGCTACAATGCCCTTCAAACCGGAACACAGTAGTGCTTGCACACTACTGCTTGGCGGCAGAATAACTGGCAAAGCGGTGGTACCTACCTAGACGAACTTCGCAGAAAAGTCCTACCACCTAGAAAAAATTTAATTTTGTACTGCAGCAATTGATTAAGTATGAAAACCCCATTTTTAGAAATTGTTATAAATACAAAATCGATGGAGTTAGATTTCAAAAATTTTGGGTCATACTTGCAATGGCCGGTACCTATTAGATTCAAGAGTGAGCATTATATATTAAATGTGTTTCAAAGGATGATAATGAATTCAATTATACCCAGTATAAATAAAAAGAAAATCTTTTCTTTGGTAAACTCATCACTTGAGAATGGCCGGAACAATTTTAGCTATTTCGTGTTTTAAAATGTTCGTGCCAGTTCTAATTAGGTTTTATGCAAGAATAAAATTGAGGTTTTCAGGAACATACTGAAATCAGTTTTCCGCTACACAAGTCACTCATAACTCAAAAAACTCCTTTAATTAAGGTAAGTGTTTAAACAATTTTACTGCAAATAGGCTATTTCACTTTAGTCAACAAAATGAGATTACATGAAATCTCCGATCAGGAGCTTTTGATTGCACCCAATTGTAAATAATTAATGTATAACTTTCTAACTAAAAAATATATATACTAACCTTTTCATAGGTCAATAAAGCATCTTTTATCGTCTATGTGATAAAATCTAACAATATCTATACAAATAACCCGTACTTACCCTCATGCCCCATACGAAAAAAATCGCAAAACCACCCCCCCCATAAAGGAGCTCGCGAAATCGCCCTTTCCCAATCAATCAGAACATCAACTACCGATTGGTTACCCCATCCCTACAACAACCACCATAACGAGATCCATCAAACCAAAACACTTTCAAACAATAAGTTAGAGATATCTAGGGTGAAAGAGCTCAAGTTAAACTAGTCTACTCTACCGTGATCCATTGAAACAAGACCTTTCAATTCAGTATTATTGCCTGTAATATGTTCGTTAATCGAGGGTCTTATATTGTTGGTTGGTAACAGGTATGATGCAATCAATTCTTTATTTTTCCCAATTTCCCGCCATTCCGTCCGTCCACAACACATCCCGTAGGGAATGGACCAATCAAATTAAATTTCACGATTGACGTTCCACCGTTTGAATTTGGAACTGAGTAATTTCGGATATTGCTTTATAATCTAAGTAGGTACAATATATACCTACGTGAAATAAATAAAATAAATAAATATGTGTGGGACATGTCACACAGCGCCATCTAGCCGCAAACCAAGCATAGCTTGTACTATGGGAACCAGATATCTGATAGAATACTTAGATGCTTTTTTGTTTGTAAATACATACATAGAATACAATATAACACGCAGACACAGAACAAACATCGATGTCCATCACACAAATGTTTGTCCTGGGTAGGAATCGAACCCACAACCTATAGTTCAGAAGGCAGAGCTACTACCAACTGAGCTAACAGGCTAACAGCTAACAGGCTAACATAGCTAATAGGTATACGTTTACAGCTAGACTGGCTTTTTTTTAGCAGATATAGACATAAAACATGCACCGTCGAGTTTTGGCGGGAACGCGGAAAAGTTCACGTCGTTGCATTGTATTATTTTTCAAATTTTTTGGTGTTTCAGGTGTTTGGTGTTAATGTTTAAAATTAGTGGCGTTAAACGCACTAAGTGCTGAATTACGAGCATGAGTCTGGCATAGCAAGTGATATAAATGTGGTGAAACGTGGTTTTTCGTTTTGCTTCCAAATTTCCATAGAAGCTTCTAGTAAAGTTGCCACCGCATTAGCTTTAGCTTGAGCATGACTTAGACTAAACTACGACTACCCAGACTGTGACTAAGACTTGACTTTACGTGAAATATTCTAAAACACGATGAAAAATCACAATACTTGACACTGTCTAAATACACCTATGTGTGGAGCCAAAATGTAAAAAAAACCTGCACCGACACTGGCTATCAGGCAAGTTGCTGCATCAACAATAGCCTGAAGACGTCCACTGCTGAACAAAGGCCTCCCCTATAAAACGCCACTTTATGCTTATCATAGAGGGGGGGGGGGGTTTATCATAATCACCACGCTTGGCAGGCGGCTTGGCAGCATCCACATCCACGGGAGAGTGGTCCTATTTGGGATCACACGTCCAAGTTGGTGCATGGTCAAACGTCAATTTATAACGGCTAATAATATGATGTTGAAATATTGAGCTGTATTATTGCTCTTAGAACTAGCAAGTTGAAATGGCAATGGACAGGACACATCGCTCGTAGAACTGACAACCGATGGGGAAGAAAAATTCTCGAGAGGCGACCATAAAGCCGAAGACGCAGCGTAGTCCCCCTCGGTGGACTGACGATCTGGTGAAAGCTGAGGGGAGCCGATGGATTCAGGCGAGCAGCTGCTCAAAGTGCCGCTCTTTGGAGGAGGCATGGACAATATGGACATATCATCCTCTGCGTCCATGGGCCTATGTTCAGCAGTGGACTATCTTATTCAAAGTGAGAATAAGGCCACCTATTGACTGTAAAACTAGGGTCCCATGAGTGCTGTAACAGCTGGCTATGGGAATATCCAAGGAATGAGCAGCAGTATTCTCCTCGGTACATTAAAATCTTCTGAAGACCTGACAAGCGTGGTGATTATGGCAAATCCCCCTTGAAAGTGGCGTTTTGGGTTAGGCTTATGCTCAGCAGTGGGCGTATTCCGGCTGTTGATAAGTATGTAACGTATTTGAAAGGTTTAAATTATAAGAATCGGCCTTCTGGCAAAATGCAGTCAAGAGTGGAACACCTTGCCGGCGTCCTTGTTTCCAGCTAACTATGATCTGGGTGTCTTCAAGACGAGAGTGAACAGGTATCTTCTAGGCATGCATGCACCATCGTAGACTGCATCATCACTATCTGTCAGGTGAGACAGTGGTCAAATGCTTTGCCTATCACACTATCACATCACATCACACTAATATTATGAAGCTGAAAGTTTGTATGTGTGTATGTGTGTTTGTGTATGTGTGTATGTGTGTTTGTGTATGTGTGTATGTTTGTTACTCTTTCGCGCTCAAACGGCTGGACGGATTTGGACGAAACTTGGAATATAGATAGCTTATGTGCTGGATTAACACATAGGCTACTTTTTATCCGCGGGTGAAACCGCAGGGCGCAGCTAGTCAACAATAAAAAAAGGCTATGAAAAATCTAATCAAATTCTAAATTCTTAACAACCATGCCGATTATAATTTAGAAATTTAAAACAACCAATGTAACAGATCACCTATTAAAAGGGTGGCTCCCCTTTTACATTAATTTGCTAACCCTTTTCTTTCGTTATAATATCTAAAAAATGCATACGTGCAACGTTCACCTATGGATGGTATTTTTTATTCTATTTCTATTATTTTATAGTGCAACGTTGGTTGTACGCTTGACAAGTCTTGAGCGTTATCAATAAATAAATATGAATAAAAATCCTATAAAATAAACTAATTATAAAATCAGTTTTTTTCACCACTATTATAAAGATTTGTATTTTTGTGTGCATGTTTGTAATGAATAAACTCAAAAACTACTGTGCCGATTTCAAAAATTCTTTCACCATTGGAAAGCTACATTCACCCTGAGTAACATAGGCTACACCACTACACGTGCAAAGCCGGGGCGAGCCGCTAGTGTTTAATATTATTGCATTATATACCTAGTTTCAGGAGGACCCGCATAAGCCACTCAAGTGAAGCCGCGAACATGTCATTAGTGTTGCTAATCCATAGAAAAATATGTTTTGTAAACCTGGGGGCGTACCGTGAGCTCTTAGCGCGATTTAAAACTGAGCCTATATTGGATCGCTTTGTTTTTTTTTTGTATGGAGATTTTGACAGATTCTGTTTTGAATCACGCTAAGAGCTCACGGTACGCCCCCTGGACTGAAAATTTGACAGCGACATTTCTTTGTTTACGTTTTTCGCCTGTAATAAAAAATCAGGGTATAGTGAAAAGTTGGTATTTTGATAAACTACAAAACAGCAGAATTTTTATAACGATCTAGAATAGAATAGAATCGATCTACTGCAACAAAATTGTTTAAAATTATTAAAAATAAATACATACTAAAACAAACAATATTTTTGGTATACATTGAACACCATAAAAGGTATCTTACAAAAAGGTTTTATCTACAACCGATGATAAGTATTGAAACGAATGAGTTATCTTTGGAATACTATATTTGTATCAATATCAATTTTCTACCTAAAGGATCAAGATTCATAGTCGCTCTACAATCCCCTTCGCGCTGAATACGCTTGCAGCATGACGTATCACCATCGCATATTAATTCACCGCTTAATTCCGATAATAATATCTGGACGGACCACAGCTCTTTGTTTTACCCCGTTTTACACTGTATGTTAGTACGTTACCCTAGACTTTTGTTTCAGGCGTGTACGCACGGGCGAACATGCTCGTGGTGTAGGCTCGTTCGTAAAGGTTAAAAAAGAAAACCAATCTCATTATGGTCAACCCACAGAGTAATTGTTTTTTTCTAATCCGTGGGTCAACCAATTTGGACAAAATATGGGCACAAATTGCTTACATAATCGAGATCAAGATAGGATCTTTTTATCCCGCAAAGTTACCAGTTTCACGGAAAACTTTAAAATAGTTAGTATATGAAACTGTGAAGTGCCTCCAGTTAGGGTCTTATTCTCTATTTAATCCTACAATAATCAAATGCACTGCTGAACGAGTTCAACTATTTTTAATACTATAAAGTTTATTTTATTATAATTTTTTATTACTGTTTACCTATACCAATTTTTTTATTTCAGGTACGAACCGGCTACTCAACAAAATCAAGAGATGTTTAGTAGAGTAATAAAATCACGGAGATTGCAAATTAATACTATTCACTATTGTAATTTGAAAATTTTAGTGACTATTTTGACCATTTTATTTATTGATATATTTTTATTTTACCTACCGATTTATTTAATTGTATCCATTGTATGTTTTTTATTTGTGATTGTGATCCTAGTTGGTCTAATAAATAAATGAATTATTATTGTTATTACTATTCACTATTGTTCATTCCCAACCCAGCACAACAACAAGTTCATTGGAATTAATGATTGACTTAAGTATAGATTCAAATCCATAAAAATAATAAACAGGTGGGCTGGTCTACATGGCGGAGCACCTTCAAGTACAAGAAAAAAACTAAAATAAAGTGAGTGGCAGGGAATGTAGCAGATTAGTGGATTTATTGAATGTTTGGCGTTAAACCACTCCACTGTGTCACACGTACTTCATGTTTGTACCAGACAACGAACAAGTGCGCCGAGTAAGTTCGCCATTTGTTCACAGCCTTACGACTTCGTGTTACCCTGTAGGTAAGCGACGGTACGTTACCCTATGACGAGGCAGTTGGACAAAAAGGAAAAAAATACTTTTTGTTCGTACGTCGAGAAACAATGTGTGGAGAATTCCTTTGAAACGATTTATGAATTTTATAATTAGGGTATTTTTATATTTAGTCAGACGCTCGGGCTGTTTCGTATGGAATTTTTAATATGGAGGTGAAATAGGCCAATTTTCTGACCAGTTACGGACATTTTAGGGCCAGTTATGTTTTGGAGATTACGTACGTGGTTAGAATCGTGAGAGTTGCGTAGGTAATTATGGCAATACTTTTGTATTATTACAAATAATAAATACCCTTGAGTTGTCTTTTTTTAATTCGTTAGACTTTTTCAAAGTTGACGAATACATTTTTATTATGTCTAATTAAAAATCAGATTCAGAGCGAAATGGTTAGGTATGGGTAGGTATAATAGCCGAAAATATTCTGGGTTCGATTTTAAAGATTTTGTCAACTAAAGCTAGTTGACAGATCTTGAGGTTGAAATGACAAGATCCGCAAGAGAACTGAAGTCACCGATATAACTTTGAGAATGATCAAGTTGAAGTGGGCAGGTCACATCGCTCGTAGAACTGACAACCGATGGGGAAGAAAGGTTTCTCGAGCGGCGACCACGAACTGGAAGGCGCAGCGTGGACTGGTCAGAACCGTGGCGAGCCGATGGCTGCAGGGAGCGTGCAGCCGCTCAAAGTGGCGCTCTTTGGGAAGGCTCATGTTCAGCAGTGGACGTCTTCATGTTGATGATGATGATGATGATGAGTTGAGAGATTTAAAACTCCTAAAACTGTTGCTGTTCTTGTCAAATAGACGGCAATGTAAGAGACGGATATATTTTTAGTAAGTTAAGGACTGTCAACTAAAGCCTTCTAAATTGGGCCTGTTGTCCTATTTTTATAAAATCATAAAATGGTCACCGCTTGTTTTAAAGCCGCATTTACATTGCATGAAATTCAGTCGCCTAGTTAGGATGGTATTAGGAGATTTCAACGCTAAGATAGGCATCAGAAAATCTTCAGATAATAACAACATACTTGGGCCGTACGGTCTTGGCGACAGAAACGAACGCGGTACACGTCTATTACAGTTCGCATTTGGACAAAACTTTAGCATCACCAATAGCTTCTTTCCCAAAAAACCCCAACGCCGCTGGACTTGGTTTTCACCAGACGGACATACTAAAAACGAAATTGATTTTTGCCTGTCATCTAGTAAACAAATAGTCACCAACACTGAAGTCCTAAATAGTTTAAAGTTCAACTCTGATCACCGGCCTCTACGTATAACAGTTAAATTCAACTTTAAAATACACCGACTCCAAATGATTAAAAACTCGATAAAGCGATTAGACAAATTCACCCTAATTGCGAACAAGGAACAATTCACTCTCGAACTCCAAAACAGCTTCGCTTCACTACCGGTAGATTCTGAAAATGTACAAGAACAGTATTACAACATCGTAAAAACCATCAAGACTGCAAGCAATAAATTAAAATGTCCCAAAAACAAAAATAGTAAACTCAGCAATTCCACAAAAAACTTGATCGAAGAAAGACAGAAATTAACAATATACTCTCCGCAATACAGCGCAAAAGACCGGGAAGTAAAAAGAAACATCCGCAAAGACTTAAGAAATTTTAATGTAGATTTAGTAAAACAAGCTCTAGAGAAAAATCAATCTCTAAAAACCGCTATGAAAGGCACAGAAAAAGGTCGTCCCTGCATTAACAGTCTAAAAGACAGTGAAGGTGTAAAACAAGGCGACAGAGAAAAAATACTTCGTATCTGCACTGACTTCTATAAATCTCTTTATAGCAGCGAGTTAGCTCCTCAACAAATCACTAAAGACGTTTACTTGTGTTCAGAAGATATACCGCCCATTACAGGCCTTGAAGTGCATCGCGCGCTGACTAATATGAAGTACGGTCGAAGTCCTGGCGAAGATGGCGTCACCACCGAAGCCTTAAAAGTTGGAGAGCAAGTTCTGTTACCAAAATTAACCAATTTTTTCAATACAATTTTAAAAACCGGCAGTTTACCTAACAATTTCTGTCACTCAAATATCATAATACTTCACAAGAAAGGAGATAAATCAGATCTTTCAAATTACAGACCCATTAGCCTTGTCTCTCACCTTTACAAGACCTTTATCAAAATAATTGAATACAGAATCTCTGGAAAACTAGACATGCATCAACCTCCAGAACAAGCTGGATTTCGACGCGGCCTCTCCACCACTGACCACCTCCACACCCTAAACCAAGTCATTGAGAAACACTACGAGTACAATCTTCCACTATATATAGCTTTCATCGACTATTCCAAGGCCTTTGATAGTCTCAACCATATTTCAATATTTCAGGCACTAAACAGCCAGGGAATTCCAACCACATACATTAACCTCTTACAAAACATTTACAATAATAGTACCGCATCTATAAAACTACACAAACTTGGACCACCCTTCCTCATACAAAAAGGAGTAAAGCAGGGGGACCCGTTATCACCAAAACTGTTTACTGCAGTTTTAGAAGAAATTTTTAAAACTCTTGCGGCTAACTGGGTGGGAAGGGGCATTATCGTTGGCAATAAAAGGCTCACAAACCTTCGATTCGCGGACGATATAGCCCTTTTCTCATCCTCGGCAGAAGAACTTGGCTTGATGATCAATGACCTTAACAAAGCGAGCCTCGAGGTTGGATTGAAGATGAACATGTCGAAGACCAAGCTTATGTCAAATACTACGAAACGTAGGTCGCAAGTCGAGGGAAGGGAGATTGAATATGTCCATGAGTACATTTATCTGGGCCAATTAGTCTCCTTCCAGGCGCGACAAGATAAAGAAGTTGCTAGACGCACTGAGAACGCCTGGAGGAGCTATTGGTCCATGAAAGACCTTATGAAGGGCAAACTCCCTCTTACCCTGAAGAAAAAACTCATGGACGTATGCATTCTCCCCATCCTTACCTACGGTGCTCAGACTTGGTCTTTGACTGAACATCAGAAGTCCACCCTTGGGGTTTGCCAGCGAGCAATGGAGCGCAGTATTTTGGGAGTCAAACTATCAGACCGCATCAGAAATGACACACTGCGCTCCAAAACCCTAATCGCTGACGTTGGTCAGAAAGCCGCCGAACTAAAATGGAACTGGGCCGGACACGTCTGCCGCATGTCGGGCGAGTTGTGGGCCAAACTCACTACAGAGTGGGCTCCACAGAACGTCAGACGGCGACGCGGCCGGCCCAGACGAAGATGGCGGGATGAACTAGATTTTTACAGTAAAGACTGGACTATTAGAGCTTTAGATCGTGAGGAGTGGAAGGAGGGTAGGGAGGCCTTTGCCCTGCAGTGGGACAAACCAGGCTCAAAATAATAATAATAATAATAAGTTAGGATTTGGGAAAGGAAGCTTACTTGCTTGCTACCCAGCTAGTTGCCTACTTAGAAACCGGTTTAGGAAGCATTTGGTATCATCACTAAATGCTATTACACCGTGCTAAATCTGTTCAAAATATAATAATAATAATAGGAAGCTTATTTGCTACCCAGCTAGTTGCCGAATTAAGAACCAATTTAGCAAGGTGTGATAGCATTAAGTGATGATTAAATGCTTCATAAACCGGCGGGGTAATTACGTAAAATTTGCAACAGCGATACGACAGCAGTAGCAAAGCAACAGCAGTAGCGAAGCATACATGCTCGACACTACTAATGATGTATGACAGAAATCACCGCGAGATTTACGCCTGTTGCAAACCTGTTGCGAGTTAGGTAATAAGGGGCGGTTTCTAATTACGCCACTAGCGGAGTAGCAAGTAAGCTTCCTTTACCGAATCCTAACTAGGCGATTGAATTTAGTGTAATGTAATTGCGGCATTACTCTTTAGTCACTAACTCGCTAGCATATTAGGTACTAAAAGTAAGAAAGGATGTAATAATTATGGCTTTAACGCACTGAGAGAATTTAGCCGCTGTTGTTATTAATATTTTAATAAAGAACAGTATGATATTAACTTCTTTATAATTACGATAAAACTCTTTTATTCCGCTTGTTTCAGAAAAGGAGAAACGTCATTGAAGTCTCAATAATGACATATTGACTGGCTCATAAAATTATAAGTACTCAAAATGTAACAAAATCATAAAAAAGCAAAAAATAATATATGTAAGAATGTCGATATGCCGTTTACCGTTCAAATAAATAATTCCAAAAATGCATAAATTCCCTGGAGACTATGTTATTACATATGACAACAATTTCGTAGAACAACACGAGGACAGCTCAGACTTTGAAGAAAACTGTATTCCAATAGTTGCTTCCAAAAACGGCAATCACAGGCTGGTATCAGGTGAAAAACATAAAAGTAGGACGCGCAACAGTATGCAACATTCCAACTACAAATCAGCAAACCCGTATATCGACTGTGACGAGTACCCAGTCAAATTAAAAAAGACCAAAAACACATACGATTGCAAAACTTACAACCAAGAAATGCAAGAACCTAAAACTAAACGCAAGGAGAAATCAGATAGAAGGCCTAGCACAAAAACAGATTACAACAAAGGAGATGAAATCAAAACAGTCACGTCAAAACTTTCAATGATAAAGCATAGAGTAATACCGTGTATATCCAGTATATTTAAACGGTCTAGTAATTCGACAAAACACATGTCAGTGATTGAGGAAAATCGAGTTGAAAACAAGCATGCTGATAACTGTTGCCAACAATGTAGCAGCTGCGAGAGAAGACGAACAAGGAAACTGTATCGGCAAAACTATGCCGTCCAACCCGTCTACGTCATTGAAGGGAATGCTCACAAAACAACGGGTACATTTTGTCCACAGAAAACAGCAGAGGTGCAAAATCGTAACCATATCATAAACACAAAAAACCAGTATTCAAGTACTGTTTCCTCGTCTTCCGAAAGTGAAATCCAGTCAGCGCAAGAAAGACAACACCAGGTAGAAAAGTTCAGGAGAAGATTAAAGACAGAGATTTTAAATGAGCATTTAAAATATCAGCAATGCCGTAAGAACAAGACTCAGCATATGCAGTACCCGTCAAAAGACCGCAAAACCCCGTACCAGGTGTTTACAACATCGTATGATTCTAAAACGGCAAATGTACCATCAAATTCTAAAGTCTGTAATTCTAATAGAGTTCCCGAATCGTCATCGAGTTTCTGGGACTACCTATTCGATAAAATCAGTAAAAAGTATCAGACTCAAAGACTAGAACTATCAAAGCCATGTCAATGTGGTAGTAGCCAGAAATTGGTCTGCTCCCCTGAAGCCTGCCACCAAACCAAGATTGACCTAGTACAGCAGCAAAAACTACCACTGAGTACGGTCTGCAAAAATTATCGGGCTAGTGCTTTAAAAAACCTTTGTGATTGTAAGCAAAAATTTGAACAACAACAACAACAAGCCCACGCGGAACGTGAATTGGCATCTAAACAGCTGGATGAACACGTCATTAACTGCAGGCCTAAAGAAGTTGGATGCCAGTGCCAGATTCAAGGTTCATTGGGAACCATAACACCACAAAACACACCCTCATCGAATATCTTGAGACCTAAACCAGAAAAAAAGGATAGCAGCAACAACAAAGTCACCTGCAAATGCCATGTTAATCCGAAAAGTTTACCACAAGGTACTACAAAGACACTTAATACACCAAACCAAGAACAAGAAGCTACACCAAACCTAGAACAAGAAGCCAATCCATGTCAAGAAAACCACGATGCTCTTATAGCGTCTTTGGCAAATAAATATAACGGAGAAATCCTTTGCATCCACAACCCTCCTTGCGTTCTCATCAATGGCTGCTTGAACTTGCCTCCTCAAAAAGAATCACCAGCAATGGAACTTTGGCCGGTGACAACGATAAATAAACAAAACTCATATGGTCATAACGAGAAATCAATCTGCGAGCAATGCTGTCAATATCAAGTCCCATGCTTGGAAGTACATAAAAACAGGTATGAGCACAAATCTGACAAGATAATCCAGAGCATCTGCGACCATTACCCTCCTTGCGAAGTGGTCAGAGGCTGCTACAAGCCAAAATACGACCCGAACCTCCAGAACTCGTGTGTTCACGTGCCGATGTGTGAGAAAATACCTGAATGCGTTGTTGGGAAAAAGAACGGGAAGCGGTGCGAGCATCATCCAAAATGTCGTGATATACCGATCTGTTCGAGGAACTACGTGATATTGACTGCTAGAGAGGATATTGGAACACAAATGCATACTGAAGTGAAGGGAAACATGACTGTTTGCCGGCATGAACCGCCGTGTATCATGATCCCTAAGTGCCTTGGAAGGACTATGTGTGACTCCCTCGTGTCTGTGGATGCCATCCCAGATTGCATGCACAATCCAACGTGTGACCTCATCCCGGCCTGCTGCAGGAAGACTGCGAAAACAATGGTTTCTGTAACATCTCAGTATCCGAACTCGTGTCGTATTACCTAGGAGACAAGGTTCCATTTTAATACAGCATTAAGTTTATTTATTCCGGTAAATTTTCGATTCCCGAATACATTTTATTGGCCACTTATTGGTAACCGACTTCAAAGAAGGTTTCTCAATTCGGTTGTATTTTTTTGTTTGTCACCTCAGAACTTTGTCATTTATAAAGCTTTTAGTTCATTAATTAGTACAAAACCTTTTATTAGATATTTTTTTCAGATTGGTCCCGTAGAAATTTCATCAAAACAGTTTGGTTTTTAAATCAAAATAACTGGGGAAGTTTTCTCAGTATGAAATTAAGGCGATTAAAGTCACGCTACCTACTTTTTTTTAAGTAGGTATTATATTTATTTCTTTAATTGAATTGACCTAAATATTTCATTGTTCTAACTTCAAAATACTCAAATACATTTTTAGGAAAAGAATAAATTTGCTACCGCGAAGATAAGCTTGTTGTTATATTAAAACGTATTTATTTAGAACCTTGTCTCCTAGCCTATGCCTTTCAATCAAGGGATCAAAATAAAACTCCTCAGAGTACCAGCATTCCAGCACAGCAAACTGTTCAGAATCATGAGGAAACTATCATCTGGATTTAAATGAGTAAGGAACAATAAATAATTACACAGTAAGTGAACTCAGAAACTTTCGACTTCTAAATGTTGTTTAAGGAAAAGTATCGCTCCTACCTATGGTTTTTTGTTTCGGTCAGAATCGCGAGCAGCAGTTGAACGCGGGAGGTAGGTAGCCGGTCAAAGTGGCACTCTATTTGGAGGCCTATGCTTAGCAGTGGACGGCTTTAGGCTGATGATGATGATGCTTCAGTCGCGTGGGCTACTTACTGTTTATCGTGATATCAATTTTACCATGTTCTTTTCCAGAGTTAAACTATGTCCATGCCAAATTGCATCGAGATCGGTTCAGACGTTTAGGCGCAAAAATGTGCAGGCTTCTTATTTTCACGCGGCGTCAGAGAAAACCCATGTTGAAGGCGCGAGCAAAATCGACTTCGACCAAAACGAAACGAAAAGAAAACTGAAACTGGTACTGTAACTGGGACGTGAACGTGAACTGGAACGTGAACTGGAACGTGAACTGGAACGTGAACTGGAACGTGAACTGGAACGTGAACTGGAACGTGAACTGGAACGTGAACTGGAACGGGAACTGGAACGAAACGAAACGACGAAAATGTGCGTATAACTTGCAGTAAGATACGACGTGCGGCAGTGTAAGGTAAAAAGCACGCGTTGGAAATTTCTTGGATTATGATCCTAAAAGCGGGTGGGATAAGAGCCTCTTTACGAGCAACTGTGACGAAAATTAAGTTTTAAAAACACGATAGCAGTTTTTGTGTGACTATTTTCATCCAGGTTTTTCATCTGTCATATTGATAAAGTCAAGTATACTCAGCCAGATTTTCCAATCAAGTTTTGTTTTATTTACTTTCAGGATTTCTGCTTAGAACTGACCAAAAATCAACGCTTCAACAACCTGAACAAGAAACAAACCACAACAAAACTTAATCCTTGGAATTGATCTACTGTCCTTAACCTGTACTGTGAAGTGTGAAACACAAGTACACCTGTAAGTGCTAAATACTCAACAGAATAAAGCCATAGTCAGTCACACATTTGTTTTGTTTTAAGCCTTTTTAGAATTGGGAGCATGCCAGTACTAATGCCTTGTTCTAATAATTTAACGAAGACTAATAGAAGTAACAGAGGTTGCATGTTTATTAGTATCGGAGAAAATAGAATTAGTGTATTAATTAACGCAAAGAATGTTACAAATGTTTGCGTGCCTTACTTTGTCTATTTCATTTGGTGTTTTTTAGTTAGTATGTAGGTACTAGGTGGTCGGATATTTCTGCAGAGTTCGTCTACTCTAGGTAATACCGCTTTATCAGTTATTCTACTGCCAATCAGTTTAGTGTGTGAGCACTACTTTTTTCCGGTTTGAAGAGCACTTATATCATCATCATCCTCTTTGCCGTTTCCCATTTGTTACTGGGGTCGGCTCCCAGTCTAACCTGTAGCAGCGAGCTATCAGAATTACACGAGCGACTGCCATCAGCTAGGCGATCATGTAACTTGTTGGCAACCGATAGAAACACAAAAATGTATGGATTTGACAGTTGCAGTACGCAGCTTATGTACAGAGTTACTATGGAAATTTTCAAATTTGGATTGAAATTTCTTTTGTTGCATTGCTATCAAAGTTACATGATCACCCCGCTGACCTCGCAACCTATAAAGAACCAGTAACAGGGATGGTTAGATCAGGTGTCAGATTCTATCAGGCGTCTGACTACCCGTAACGATTGCTCTTATGACAACCGGGACCGACGGTTTAACGTGCTCTCCGACGCACAAAGCGATGGCATCGAAAGAGCACTGTTATTATAGCTAGCGAAATTACAGGAAATAATAAAACTCTTTACAAAAGGTAATTCATGAAAAAAATAAGACAATTGACACGATTGATCCCAAAAGATAGTCCACGCGATAGAAAACAGACCGCAGCCAGTGCTAAAATAAAAATAAAAAAGACAGTTTTATAAATAGAATTTTATGACTTCATCATTTAAGTCTCAGACACTACGATTTGAATAAATTTCGTGACAGAGTGACTAACAACTAAGAACCATGGAATGGCCAAACTCATTGTTTTGAGTGTAGAATACTTAATTTGAAATCAATTCAATGCAAATCAAGAGATTTCTCCGGGACATTCTCTCACGGAGAATTTGACTCTACAGTTCACATACAAAGCGGAGTTGCAAAGTTTTAACATATACCTAGCAGATTTTTTTTAAATTCTTGTTGTTGGTCTCAGTGTAAGAATATGACCACCCCATCTCTTCGTATGGGTGCCGTAAGTGCTGGCTGAGGTTATATCCAGAGAATGGGGGGTAGTTCCCATCTGTTCTACTATTTGTTCTACCAGTAGAACAAGTAGTCATTCTCCTTGGTCTAATTACAATCTACTGCTAACACCAAGACACCTATACTAAGCGTGGTGGTCACCTATGGCAAACAAAAGAACAATTTGTGATATGAAATAATTTAAATTATAGTACATTTTGATTGCTTATAGGTAGGTATGTATCAGATAAGAGTGATTTTTGTCCCGGAAAATTTAGAGTTCAGAAATCGTGTAAATTGCGGATAAAACAGGGCAAAGATAAAATCAATTGATGTATATATATATGTTATATAAAATTACAAAGTGCCTAATGTCAAATATAGCAAGTTTATGTATTGTAATGAGGAGTTTTATTTAAAAAAAAGAAATGGTATTTTATGTATGACCCAACAGATGGCGCCAGTTGTGGTTTTACCAAAATCTGTCACTGTCACTGTTTCAAGCATAGATCACAGGTTATAGGAAATGTGTCACGATACTGACTGACAACTCTAAACTGTTGCGTTTGTTTTATATTCGTTGCGCGATAGCTTGGCTTAATTTTGGATCATAATATTAACGTTTATCTGTCTCGCAGTTCTGCTGTACTTCAATTTACTTAAGAAGAATGCACCACAGACTACTTAGGAGATACTACAGACAATGTACTCGTGATCCACTCAACTGAATTTGACATTTCTTTGTAGGTAGTCTAAACATTTTCTTATGTTTAAACTACTCTGTGGTTTGAAAGCTTTAAACTATGTACTTACAGCGCCATCTAGAAAAGAGGCGGAACTAGCGTTTTTTTTTAAATAAAAAGCCTCAATAAATGAATTTGAGATTAAAAAAAAATCTCTTTCCGTCTCTGGAACTTAATAACTAATAAGTAGCAAAACAGAAATCAAACAAAATACTTAGTTATTTAAAATTCAACGAAAATTATCAAGCAATGACTAGAAAAAATAAAAACAGAAATGAAACCAGCCCGAAGCGGTCCCTATAAACATTTCTAACTTATAGTTTAGGAGAATTTTCTAATCTTTAGGTGGCCGACCCAAGAATTTTATCATTTGTACGGTCTAAATGGAAGAAACCAGTTGTGAAGGTACCTGTAGAAATACGAATGCGTACCGCAAAGTGAAATCAGATGTATTTTTAGACGGATAGAGTTTCATTTCGTTTGGTTTTTGAAGAAAATTTACGACTTTTCGTTGTTTGTTAAGGTTGTGATCAAAAACTAATGAGTAGAGACCATTGAACCCGACCAGTTTTGGTTAGTTAGGGTTCCGCCAACATATTTTATGTTAAACTTTTCTGGGATCCGTAGTGGTGTCAATGGACTGTTTTTAAAACTCTATGTCTGATGAGATCTTGAGAACTGTTTTATTTCTATCAAAGTCAGAAACAAAATAAATAATAGGTTCCTGAAACTGGGCATAAAGACGCTCTTTCTGGATTTAGTGTGCCACAAGTCCTAAGCGTTTTGCTGAGTCATTCATAGTCCATACGGTAAAGGAACGGAATGCTCTTCTAGCAACAGTGTTTCCTCCTGGGTATAACCTGGATCTTTTTAAGTCAAGAGTGAATGGGCATCTCATGAGCAAACGTGCTCCACCTTAGACAATTTCGTCACTTACCATCAGGTGAGTTGTTATCAAACGTGTGCCCATTTTAGCATTAAAATAAATTACTGATTCTAAAAAGGTATTATGACATGCTATTATGTATATTTTAATTTAGTGTCCCATTTTTTACTGAAAATTATAACTTTTTCAATTAAGGTACTCTCACTCGCAAAACCGACAACAGAGAAGGAATGAACGATGGGGAAGAAAGGTTCTTGAGTGGCGACCACGAACCAGAAGATGTAGCGTAGGCCGACCCCCCACTACGTGTACCGAGGATCTGGTGAAAACCGCGGGGAGCCGATGGATGCAGGAGGGGAGCAGTCGCTCAAGGTGGCGCTCTCTGGGGGAGGCCTATATTCAGCAGTGGACGTTTTCAGGCTGTTGATGATGAATAAATGGTATCTTTCTTTTCTCTTTATTATAATAAAGGGTTTTTGAACATTCAACTCCTACTAAGGTTTCAAATGGGATGTCAAAATTTGTAAGAGAAAAATGCTGTTAAATCAGGTGGCTATCCTTAGTTGCCCAATGTTTATGGTCTGTATTTATCTATGTTTGGCTTTAAGGAAAAATTATTCCTTTTATCCAAAATAGATCGGCAACCTAGTATGGCTACGAGGCCGCGAGGTAACACTATATAATATTAAAGTACAACCCTTTCTTTACCATAGTTATTCAAATTCTTCGAAAAGTCTACGTCTTGTCACGACACAAGCCAGAAAAAAAAACAGAAAGGTATTCTACCTTGCACCATAATATTTTCGAGTATCACTTTCAAAATAAAATGATGCCAAAAGGTTGGAGAGCTCACTTCAACATTTCGAGTGCTGCTCAAAACTGGTTTAGGTTTTTTGAGTACGTTCAAATTTAGTTTTTAAATGCGTGTGGGTGTGGATACCGAAACTGGCGATGGGAACTGGCAGGTAAGTAGATGAGTCAAGTGGATTTGCTGGATCAAGTTAGTTTTAACACGAATCCACAATGAGAAAGATTGTACTAAATAAATACATATTGTACTAGGTGGTAGGACTTCTCTGCAAAGTTCGTCTAGGTAGGTACCACCGCTTTGCCAGTTATTCTGCCGCCAAACAGTAGTGTGCAAGCACTACTGTGTTCCGGTTTGAAGGGCATTGCAGTTAGTGAAATTACTGGGCAAATGATACTTTATGAACTGACCTCACAGTCTAGAAATCTTTTTTAGACCGTGCGATGTTTCAGGATGCCGTGCGCACGGCGTGGTGTCACATGACACGTTAATTTAGAGTTCCGAGTGACACTGCAATCTATTATGGGCGGCCGTGTCGCTTAACACCAGGCGAATGACTAGCTCGTCACGTGATTCCTTTACATAAAAAAAAGACTAAAACAAAAATGTTAACAAAAATCGTTTTACCTACCATACACCATCATTGGGGATCAATTTTTTCTGTTCCCGTTTATGCGCTTTTTCGATACAGGAAAGCCCTGAAAATCCCATAAAGAGGTCGCAATGACTTTAAAAATCGGAAGAAGTCAATTTCAAACAAACGATGTTGCACACACGTAACATTATTATTAAATTAAACGCACCAGGAAGCTTTAACTGCGTGTACAATGAACGTTGCTCGCACTAGCTGCTTAGAAAAAAGAAAATCTAATTATATCAATAGTGATTTAAAGGTAAAATGGCCTGACCAACGCCGTTCACACGACAGCGTTCCTCTAGGGATGGGACACGTACAACGTACATCCTTTTTTATCGATAGATACAGATGTAAAAGTAACTAGACGTACATGTAAAAGTATAAAGTAATTTGACCGATATGTCTTAGAAATTCTAATTGTATTCTAAGTTAGAATGGTTTTTCGATAATTTTTAATTTATAATATGCAAAATCTCTTATTTATTAGTTATGAAAATGTTGCTGTCCCTTTCAATTGTTTAGTAAAAATAACAAAGGCAGCAATAGTTTTAGAAATGTCAAATTGAGTTTAGTTCAGATTGTTTGTGACTCAACACTTTATGCTACCTAAATGGCCAAAAGGAATTGTGTTCCGACGGTACAGGGAGCCGCGACCGAAAAAAGAAAATTCCTTAACCTGTGCGCTTCTGTAAGGTGGTCTATAATAAAATAATATGTATTTTAGTCTGTAAGGTATATGTAAATATGGACCTGTTTATTTTTAAGCTAGTTGCCTGAATTAAATGAATTTGTTTGTTTGTTTGTAAATATAATACCTATATAAAAAATATTATCTCAAAGTTTAACTTATTATTATGAAGTATAATAGAACTGTATTAATACCTATCTTCCTGCCACGTGCTCTTTACTGATAAGTCTGTAATTTGTATATAATTATTAGAATATTATAGAATCAGATGACAATCTCAAGAACAACATGGAATGAACACCTGTATTTAATAGATAATTTATTGATATTTCAGTACCATTAAGCTCGTTTCTGTAATAGTATATAATTATCTTTATTACGAAATTTTATGCTTTAGGAAGTTCAGCCAATTTTCATGTTTCCTTATAAATATAATATTCACGATCTTGCAATAGATCACATCAACATTGTAAATACATCGATATATTATTATCGATAACTTTGCTGCTCATTCCTAGTACATTCTTATGTTCCGTGACTAAAAGCGATAAACAAACGAAGTGAACAAAAACTCTTTTCTTTCATAGCAATGAAATCACTTGAAAATGTCGAGTGAAACTTCCACGAGAGATTTGAAATATTAATCTTTTATAAGATAAGCACATGGAGTTACTACCATAAACAACTGCTTATTGCTACAAAAAAAGCTTTTCTTAGTACAATTTTAATAGAAACCCTCACACTTGTGATTTAAAACATGATTATAAATACTTGACTAAGTTTTTTTTGATAGATTTGAATATAAAATAAAATATGAGCCTCGGCCGTAAGCGCGCTTTTTTCATTACTCTATTTATTTATTCGTCATAGGAAATTACAGTTAAATAACAGTAAAAGGTAAACAGTAAAATAGACTAGGCCAGTTACAAGTTTCCACTTATAGAAAGACTTACATAAAAGAAACTCGTAGTAGATAGCTAATGAAGTCAACATGAAGCAGGTAAATAATTTAACCGATAGTGTAATTTAATTTAAACAGTACAGGGGGCGTACCGTGAGCTCTTAGTGCGATTCAAAACAGAGCTTATATTGGATCGTTTTGTTTTTTTTTATGGGGATTTTGACAAGCGAGCCAGTATAGGCTCTGTTTTGAATCGCGCTAAGAGCTCACGGTACGCCCCCAGTTAAAGTTTGAGAACCGAAAAACATTTACATTAAGGTGGAACGTTACACTCGCTCGGGAAATTCAAATTTTCTTACGTTCTTTTGCCAATAATATCTTAATTACTCAACGTGATTACATGAAAACTAATTTTGCGCAAATAAATAGAATGTATCAATAAATTACAATTTAGCGACATATGGCAATAGACTGAAAAACTAAGAAGAAAATTGTTTATTACCATTTGTCGCTAAACCAATGATATCTAGGAGATACTTTTAATCGTAATTTGTTGACACATTATATTTATTTCCGCAAAATTAGTTTTCATGTAATCACGTTGAGTAATTAAGCTATTATTGGCAAATAACCCAAGAAAGTTTGAATTTCCCGCGCGAGTGTAACGTTCCATCTTAAAATTAAATATTTACTACGCTAAGTATCTAAGATTTATAATTATAGCATTATCGCATTATATGTATACACTTTCACTTATCTTTGTACCTATAGTAAACAACGTTATTGTTCTCATATAAGTACTCGTTGCGAATGGAATTCAATTATTATCGAAATTCCCGTTCATATTTTATTATTGTATTTCTGGCCAATAAACTTAGCCAGTTGCTGAGAAAATATTTCAGCTATTTAAGAATATGTCACAGAATAAATAATAGTGTACCTTGACCAAGTAATTAGAACAACTATATTAGCCGCGATTTAGATTTACAAGCATTTTTATTAATATAATTTATAGGCATAGCATTTGACCACTGTCTCACGTGATTTTGTAGATCTGAATCGCGGTTAAGGTGGAACGTTTCACTAGCGCGGCAAATTCAAAGTTTCTTGCGTTCTTTTGCCAATAATAGCTTAATTACTAAACGTGATTACATTAAAACTGATTTGACGTAAAGAAATAGAATGTACCAACAAATTACGAGTAAAAGTATCTCCTAGATATCATTGGTTTACCGACAAATGGCAATAAACAAATTTCGTCTTAGTTTTTCAGTCTATTGCCATTTGCCGCTAAACCAATTATATGTAGGTGATACTTTTAATTGTAATTTATTGGTACATTCTATTTATTTGCGCAAAATTAGTTCTCATCACGTTGAGTAATTAAGCTATTATTTGCAAAAGAACGCAAGAAAATTTGAATTGGCCGCGCTAGTGAAACGTCCCACCTAGGTGGTTGTGTTTGAGTTTGTTTGATCTTCAGGCAGACATCACGCGAACGACTAGTCCATCACGTCATTCGATTCATCATCAACAGCCTGAAGACGTCCACTGCTGAACATAGGCCTCCTGCACAGAGCGCCGCTTTGAGCGGCTGCTTACCCTCCCGCATCCATCGGCTCCCCGCGGTTTTAAGCAAGATCGTCGGTCCACTTAGTGGAGGCCGGCCTACGCTGCGTCTTCCGGTTCGTAGTCACCATTCGGCTACGTAAAAACAAATAACTTTTTTGGTATATATATTTATTAATTAAGTTTTAATATACAGGGTGAGTTTGAATTGGTATGTTATCCCGAAAGGGGGGGACTGGGACCATGATAGCCGACAAGTTGTGAAAGACTTACTTGAAACTGCGTGATTCCAAACCTCCATACTAAAAAATAAATCCACTCACAAAATTGCACGTGCGATCGCTACGTACGAGAGTTTCTTAACACAGGTCGTCGAACTCATTTAAGTGCATTCAGGACGAAGTTCAACAACAACCAGCTGCGATAGGCGGCCTATCTTCGAGCTTCGAGGCGTTTGGGTAAAATTATAACGTAAACTTTACATGGCATTTCTTCAATGAAAAACTATTAATTTAGAAAAGTCGTAGAAGAAACACTGTATACCTTAGGGAGTAGGTTTACCCCCTTTCGGGATAATATACCAATTCAAACTCAGATTGTATTTTATTTATGTATTTTATTTGGCACACAAAACAGAATATAACCAAATGCAAGAACAAGAAGAAGAAAAAATACATACATTTTATGATAATCCTAGTGTTGGTGTAATTTCACCACTTTCTTCACCTATAGCTCTCATGGAAGCGAAGTTATTGACAAATTACCTAATCAACAACGACATCTCAATTCCACCATTTCGGATAGCGTTTCAAAAATCTACATAATTTTAATCATCGAATCGATTAGAACTTCATAACTATATTTATTTCGTATAGATTAGAAACGCTATTAGCGACTTTAAGTTTTTTTACGTACGTTGTCAGCTAGCTAGAAATAAATAAATCATGAACCATCCTTTACAGGTTTACAGCCTTTCACCGTACAGTGACAAGTTACCTACTAAAAACTGGCCAAGTGTGCGAGTCGGATTCGCACAGGAAGGGTTCCGTACCATTATCTATAAAAACGAGCATAAAATCACGTTTGTATGGGAGTCCCTTGAAATATTTATTTTATTCTGTTTTTTAGCATTTGTTGTTATAGCGGCAACAGAAATACATCGTCTGTGAAAATTTCAACTGTCTATCTATCACGGTTCATGAAATACAGTTTCGTGACAGACGGACAGATAGACAGACAGACAGCGGAGCCTTAGTAATAGGGTCAGTTTTACCCTTTGGGTACGGAACTCTAAAAACGATCATCCTCGACCGCATTATCACTTAATATCAGACAAAATGCTATCAAACGTAATGCCGCAATTACATGACACTAAATTCAGGCCCCTAAAAGATTCATGCACTAATTTTAGTGTAATGTAATCGCATTCATGCAGTTACGGCCCTAAAAGGGAGAAGTATGGTGCATTACTTGCCTAATTAGGAACTGATTTAGGATCCTCACTTGGGGCCTGAATTTAGTGTAATGTAAAAAGCTGCAACCATCACTGGCTTTAAAAGACTATGAGAAGGTTGAAATAAAAAATAAATAAAAAAAAAGAAAAAGAGGAAAGGAGGGGTTGAGGAATTTCTTTACCTTGGCTCGCTCATTACAGAGATGGCGGATGTGCTGCTGAGCTCTCTCGGCGGACAGGAATGGCTAAGAGCGCGATGTCTAGTCTGAATAAAATATGGAAGAGCAAAAGTATTCACCGTGCCACCAAGATACGCTTGGTGCGCTCCTTTTCTATTTTCCTGTATGGTGCAGAAACCTGGTGCCTCAAGAGTCGTGAGAAAGGTAAAGTGAACGTGTTTGAAATGTGGTGCTGGAGGAGCATGCTGAAGATACCATGGACTGCCATGAGGACAAATGTATCCATTCTCCAAGAGCTCAACATCACAAAACGACTCTACACTGTATGCCAGGAACGTCAGTCAAGTTTTTTCAGCCACATTATGCGATCCCAGAGGCACGAGCTGTAAAAATTACTGATAGTGGGTCAAATGCAGGGAAAACGCCGCAGGGGCCGCATACCAGTACGATGGTCTGATAGCATCAAGGAGGCAACAGGCGAAACTCTGCAGCAGACGATTGATCTGGTACAAGACCGCACAATTTGGAGATCCCTCTGTGCACATGGTCACGATCCTCATCAGTGAGGGAACGAAAAGAAAGAGAATAAGCCTTTGAGCTCAATTATTTGATATTACTTTAAAAAAAACTCTGTTAGGAATTAACATTAATCTGCTAAGGTGATACTTTTTTTTATTGTTCCTCTGCGTACCCTTACTGCGGTTTCGTTTTTATTTCATAGAGAATAGGTTTTTGCAGATTTTTAGTGTAAGGCAAGAAGAAGAAGGAAGATTTTTAGTTTAAATGGATTTTTAGTGTATTCGCGTGGTTTCGAAGTAAGGAACCTTAAAGTGGTCATACAGAATTAAGGCCCAGATGAGACAGCGGTCAAATGCTATGCCTATATACAAACTAGACGAACTCTGCAGAAAAGTCCTATACCTGCACCTCCCTCCTTGATTCGCAATCCTCATGTCTGAGGGTCGTGGCCTCCACCTTCCATGACCTTCTTTATGATGTCACGCCATCTTATTCTCCTTCCAGCGATGTGTATAGCATCGTACAGAGTGGTGTCCAAAGTGGTAGGAATTGGATCGGACCAACGCATCAGGCTGCGCCCACGCGATCGCTTTCCTTCTACTTTGCCGGTCACTACTAGCTTTTCCAGGTTGTCTCCGTCTTTTCTAGCAATGTGACCAAAGTACTCTAAAATTCCTTTAGGCAGATGGTAGAGTTTTTTGTTTCGTAGTTAAGGTAACTAATGGTCAAAACTTTTAACAAATGACCATTGGTCATGGACCTTAACTATTCGGGTCAAAAAGCCCTTAGTAAGAACCGAGTAAAACCGCGAGCCGAGTCTAGTACATTATAAAACGTATTTAACTTTTTTTTATGTGAACAAATGACTTGACGAGCGAGTCGTTCGCCTGATGTTAAGCTTCACGGCTGCCCATAACAGATTGCAGTGTCACTCGGAACTCTAAAGTACAAAGTTTTGCGTGACACTGCACTGCGCACGTCATCCTGAGACATCACACAGTCCAGTATTTTTATTACGATCGGAATTAAGTTTAATAATGATGCTTTACCTTAAGGATCATTCACATTGCAAATAATTAGTAACTTAACGAAGTTAACGCCTCGATTTAAATGGATATGAATAATCGAATATGGTGGTCTCACTGGACCGACTCGAATTACAAGTAAATCCAGTTTTTATTGATCTGGTACCACGCCCAAACTCCAAAATGGCATTCAAATTGATGCTTATAAATTGAGTGCTGGCGTACTCTAGTAGAATTTTAAATACTTACTTATGTAGAAACCTATTTTAAAACTTCTTTAATATTCGTCGATTTAGACATGTGGGCTGATTTGTAAGTTTTATTTGCATTGCTGAATTTAGGAACTGTCAAAGCTTAGTGCATTGCCCAACTGGTATAAGAGGGCGGAAACCACTACAACAATATGCAAGATGCAATTGAATTCATGAGGATAAATTGAGTACATAATAGCATGGAACAAGTAGGAGAGGAATGCCGATACACCAAGGAAACAGCGTAGATCAGAAATATGCCAAAACCGATAGAAAACTAGATGGCGCTGCAAAATGAGAGGGCTATAAGTTGAGTGTAGATCAAAAATATGCCAAAAAACCGTTTTAAGCCTAGCCCGCCATAGCTAGCCTTATAGTCCGCTCATTTTGCAGTGCCATCTAATTTATGAAATTTGGTGGTGCCTAGCGTAGTCGGCAAGAATGATTTTTTTTTATGAGAATGAATGACGTGACGAGCTACCTGATCGTTCACCTGATGTTAAGCGACACGGCTGCCCATAAAAGTTGCAGTGTCACTCGGAACTTTAAAATAATAAAGTTTCGCGTGACACTGCACTGCGCAAGTCATCCTGAGACATCACACAGTCTAATAATCAGATTACCAAACTGTGAAATCAGGTCATAAAGTCTCATTTGCCCAGTAATTTCACTAGCTACTATGCCCTTCAAACCGGTACACATTAGTGCTTGCACACTACTGCTTGGCGGCAGAATAACTGGCAAAGCGGTGGTACCTACCTAGACGAACTTTGCAGAAAAGTCCTACCACCTAGTAAAATGAATGATTTCGATATTTTTAAAAGTTTTTGTTACCTTGTAATCCTTGTATGCAATAATTAAAAGCAGTGCTTAATTATTTTGAATTAATTTTGTACTGTAACAGTTGATTAAGTAAGTTATCCCATTTTTTGGAATTATGAACAATGCCAAATCAATGTGTTAGATTTCATAAATTTTGGTCCACACGTGACCGGTGTCAGGAGTAGGTATATGCCATGTTTCAAAGGATGCTAATGAATTCAATTACAACCTGTATATAAGCTGCACATGCATTGCATAGTCGGGATGTCGCAGTGATAGAGAAGATGCTGGAGGATGAGAGGCGTGAGAGTGTTGCTGAAACATCTGACGACACGGGTGACTAAGCTCAAACAGGATGCGAGAAGCTAGGCATGCTTGAAAAGTGTTGCTTGAGGTGGCTGCGGGTATCGGGTCACTCTCTTCCCTCAAATATGGTTGAACGGGGCCATAACTTGAGTACCCGTGAAATGGGTGCTGCTTTTGGGGACTGGTCAAAAACAGTTCGTCGCATCATGTTTGAAAACTGGGAACCCAGCAAAGTCAATAATATTGTGTGTATGTAATTTCTAGTAAGCTTAGCTTTAATAATAATGTGTTAAAATTGACAAATCAATAGAAATTCTATAATTAAAAAAATATTTTGTGTGTAAATTTATCAAAGGTAATAAATACCTATTGTAATTTAAAGAAAATAAAAAAATAAATAAAAAAACAGCCAACGATCACATACAGTTATAGATCCTGGACCCTAACTAGGGTTCCCTATGTCTAAGGACCCATTTGCTATTTCAAAGAGCTATATATCAGTCATGTTGGTTCTCCTGCGGATCTCCTCATTTCGGATTGAACCACTACTATCAATAAAATAAATTTATCAATTATTATCTAATTTAGTATTTTCCTAGGTCTTTTTTTAATGGGCAAATTGCCTTTATTACTCAAGCTAACTACTACAATAATAAAAACTAAACTAAACTAGCTACACTACCTACTACAAAGAACACTTATGGACTGTATAATAGCCGCGATGGCCTATAGACAGTCCAAGTGCTCCACCCCACTACCGGTAGGTAGCGTAAAGTTTTCCTAGGTCTTGTATCGTAATATCATTACAATATTGTTCAAGTTTATCTCTAGAATATTCCTTAGGTTTAAACAGAACTGTGCCAGTAACATAAATTAGTTTATCTATAAACAGTTTATTGATGTAACAAATACATTAATTACAAGAATTTATTACAATTACTGTTAATGCATGTCCGAGATAAGTGTTGATTGTAATTATTGATCGTTTATAAAATTTATGACTGATATTAGATTTAAGTAGCACCAATTAACTCACACATGAATCATGAAATGGATTCTTCTCTTTTTATTCGTCTTTAGATAAGAAAAAAAAACACGTAAGGGTTAAGAATTAAAAACATCAAATTCACGGGAACACACTTTATAATTAGCTCTTAGAACCACATCAATCGTAAAAGTGACAACTGATGGGGAAGAAAGGTTCTCAAGTGGCTACCACGAATCGGAAGACGCAGCGTAAGGCGGCCCCCCACTAGGTGGACCGACGACTTCAGAACCGCAGAGAGCCAATGAATGTAGGAGGCAACCAGCCGCTATATAAGGGAGGTCTAGTGAAATTACTGGGCAAATGAGACCTTATGATCTGATCACTCAGTCTAGTAATCTTATTACTAGACTGTGTGAAGTCTCAGGATGACGCGCGCAGTGCGCAGTGTCTCGCGAAACTTTAATTTAGAGTTCCGAGTGACACTGCAATCTGTTATGGGCGGCCGTGTCGCTTAACACCACGCGAACGACTAGCTCGTCGCGTCATTCGTTTACATAAAAAAAAAACGCTATATAGGGGAGGTCTATGTTCAGCAGTGGACGTCTTCAGGCTGTTGATGACTTTATAACCAAGTATCACAATGAATGATGTTATCAAAACCGATCTCTCCAGACAACCTGAAAATATGAAGAAATGAATAGCAAAACAGGGTGATTTTCAGTACAGAAATTGTGCATCTCGAATTATGAAATAACTGAAATGGAATAATGAATAATAAAGATTTTCAAAAAATGCGATCAATAGACATCAAAATATCTCATTTATAATTAAAATAAAATAAATTTGAGGCTCTTGTTGGACAGTTGGATTGATGTATGTAGTCTGTTGCGCTCGCGAGGAGAGAGCTTAATGAACTATCTTTAAACTGTTCTTCTCTCCTGTTTTATATTCTTCTGTCTTGGTTTATATTCTTCTTTCTTTGTTTATATTTATCTTTCTTGGTTTAATGTTCTTTTTTCTTGGTAGGTGAAGAGTGACAAACGTAGAACTCTGGCAAACCCAAGAGCACGGTATGAAGTTCCTACAAGTTATGTGATACGTAGGAACTCTATACCTCGCTAGTGGTAATTACCAATTTGAAATCTTCATATTTCTTAGCTCTTCTTTCTTCTTGGTTTTTGTAGCTTCTTGATTTTGATGATAATATTGATATTCTTCTGGGTTCTCTTACCTTTTTTCAGCTGCTTATTTGTAAGTGTATGAAATAAATTTATATATGCATGGATAAAATAGATCATACATAGCTCGTGAACATAATTTCTCGTACAAACACGACTCACCTGCGCGGCAGGGGGCGAGGTAACAAAGCGAGACAAAGTCATACGAAATTACAAAGAACAGAGCAGGATGGAACAAAAGACATCAACGGGTTCCCGTGATTTATTAGAAATTCATAGTATTTATTAGAAATTACTGGTTGAAATACACTACTAATTTTCGTGGAAGGGGAAGTTGTATCATTGGTCAACTGGATTTATAGTCAATGATTTGTACTAATAAATTCTCTACCACTACGGTTTTAATATTTTGACTGAAAAAAGTAAAATAAAGCCACGGAACCAAACTTTATTTTGACACAGCTTAATATTTCAAACATTACCATTTCAATAAAACAGCTGCTTGCACCCCTGTCATAATTAATTTTCTTACCATATTTACATATTTTACGGTGCGGGCTAAGCTGGCTAAGCGAGCTTGTGCAGACATCTTTCATCCAACCCTTTAGCTACCTTTAGTATGCAAATCGTAGCCATGGGAATATTTTGGCCATTTGCATAAGAAATCTTATTAAAAACTGATGGTTTGGGAAGTATTTTGATTTGTATTTTTGGTTTTGAATCATCGTAACTCATTAATCCTAACTTTATTTGACAGTTCTGGAACTATTGCTGTCCTGGTCATTTTAAAGTACCTATATAAAAGGGATAGCAACATTTCAAAGTTCAAAGTTGTCAAATTATCATCATCATCGACAGCCTGAAGACCTCCACTAAACATAGGCCTCTCCCAGAGAGCGCCACCTTGAGCAGCTGCTCACCTCCTGTATCCATCGGCTGCACGCGGCTTTCACCAGATCGTCGGTCCACCTAGTGGGGGCCGGCCGACGCTGCGTCTTCCGGTTAGTGGTCGCCACTCGAGAACCTTTCTTCCCCATCAGTTGTCCATTCTACGAGCGATGTGGCCTGCCCATTGCCATGTCAACTTGCTAATTCTAAACGCAAAAAATAAATAAATATTAATATCATTAATTTCTTGATAACAGAGATAAAGGCCGATATTTGACAATTAAATTCAGGTAAGAATTTTTAACAACAAACATTTAACATTTTTAACAATTGCAGTTATTGTGTGGTCCTTGCCTGACTATATACTAAGACCTTGATTGAAACAAGATTGGTATACCTAAATATATCCGAGAGTGTATAGAGTTAATATTACTAGAATTGCCTATCAGGTGTATCGGCACCTTACGGTCGACACTTAAGGGCTTGTGCAAGGCCAGCGCAAATTCAAGCCAAAGCCACAGAATAGATGTATAGTACTAGGCCAAAGCGGGGATGAGCCAGGGGCCGAGCGGCAGGGGCGGTCTAAGTTAAACTGGTTCCAACGCGCAATAGTTTAGGTAATTTATTATTACACTGAATATAAAGGGTATTTTAAAAATCCGCTATACATAAGCCTCCATTATGTTTGGTTCAACTACTACACAAAGTTTCATGATTTTATTTAAAGTATTCATTGAATAATCGCTGTTTATTTGTACGGTTTGGAGGTAACTTTGTAATTTTTTTCTATCGAGAAAATTTTATTAATTCGTGTTTTCACTATACATTTGCAGTAGCGTTAGTCCTGAACTTTACCATATATTAATTTCAAAGTCATTGTTGCAATATTGTTGACAGGACACTGCCTCAAGCTAAGCCGTTTTAAGCAATTTGGCGTTGTATTGGCTCTTAACTACACAACTTTGCTTAGTTTGGGGCTAGATGGCGCTGTGTGTCTACACATTATATTTATTTATTTCATTTATTTAAGCTTAATAAGTCAACCCTTCAAAACAAAGACAGAGGTCCCTCTGCACTAAGTATGAGAGCACTTAAATTCACACTTATCTCTCGCTTAGGACGTACCCAAATGCACGAGGCATAAATGCAAACTTAAAAACTGTCAAACTTAAGCAGACGGGTATGGCATTTCCAAAAAAATATTCACGGAACCCTTTACCTACCCTGCGGCCGCTTTAAGTATGCAAATCCTAACCCGTGAGAACTTACTGTCATTTACATAAGAAATCCCCCAAAAAGTATCCAGTAGCGATTTTATTGAAAAAAATTTGGGGTCTTTGACATTCTGGAAGCTGTTCGAGATTTGAGACAGGTGTTAAGATATAATATGTAAATGAAACTATGTATTTGCAATTATGCAAATTTTGCTTTGGAGTTTTATTTCTGCTATGGTAATGTACATTTTGGCAGATCGTGAGTTGCTTCTCAGAAGCCTTGAAGTCACCACCTTTTGTAATTAATATTTATTTATTTATTTAAAATGTATTTATTTCTATTAAGATATTATAGTTCTTAAAATTTTACCAACCAGCGGGATTTGAACCCGCGCCTTCTAACTCACCGGATTAGACGCCCTACCAATTAGGCCATGGTCGCGTGACCGCTAGCTGCGAAAATCTTAAGGACTAGGTTGTATGTATTTCCCTATCACCAGATCGTCGGTCCACCGAATGAGGGGCTAGCTGGCCTACGCTGCTTCTTCCGGTTCGTGGTTGGCACTGGAGAACCATTTTTCCCCATCGGTTGTCAGTTCTACGAGTGATGTGGCCTGCCCATTGCCATTTCAACTTGCTAACTCTGAGAGCTATATCGGTCACTTTAGTTCTCCTGCGGAGGTGAAAGCCGCGGGGAGCCGCTGGATGCAGGAGGAGATTTATAATCTGATCACACAGTCTAGTAATCTTATTATTATTAGTCTACCTGTCTCACATCTCAGGGTGACGTGCGCAGTGCAGTGTCACGCAAAACTGTATTAATTTAGAGTTCCGATCCCAGTGTTACTGCAATCTGTTATGGGCAGCCGTAGCGCTTAACATCAGGTGAACGACTAGCTCGTCACGTCTGTCATTTACATTTTAAAAAACTGCTGATTCAACTAAATCGATTAAATATCAAATTGTCTTACTTATGTTCGTAATTGTGCGGAAGTTTACAGGAACAATAATTGTTGTTTTAATATTAATTATACTATTTTATATTTTACCAATTATATTAATAGTAAAGGCACATTGCCCGTTAAAAAAATGTATTAAGATCAGTTTAATATATTCCTTTATATTCAGTAATAAGGACAGTATAAACAAAGCCGTTAAAATAAACAGTTCCAAAAAACGCAAACAACAGAACAATAACAACAAAAACGTAGACATATTTACGACATTATAAAACATACCCCGATGTTCGAACTATACGATTTAATAATCATAATAAATATGACAGTATGATACCATCTTTAATATCCCACCTGACCATTATTCCGTGACCTGTTAATTTCAAAATTTGACAGGTGACATGTGGAAGATCTGCGGGTCAGTGTAATTTGGTCGGAGCTTACCCCCCGTAGTTGGGGCAAGTATAGCCTAATTACAGAGGGTGTACGTTTTGTAGACATGTCGGTTATGGATCATTACGAGTGATCTTCGCGTCATGTGCGCTCCAGGCTGTAAGAGCTTTTAGCTCATCCGACATGTGGTGGAAGGACTTTAATGAATTAGGTACCAAATGTTTAATTGTAGATTAAAATGGTTTACAATTTTGCTACAGTTTAGTTTATCGGGCGAATTGCTCAGAGGCTTGTTGTGGTTCACGCAGTGAGCGAGGGTAGGTAGTATATCAATCATTGGAAGGTAAGTTAAGTATTATTATATGACTGGCCGGTTAGCTCAGTTGGTAGTAGCTCTGCCTTCTGAACTACAGGTCGTGGGTTCAAACATTTGTGTGATGAACATAGGTGTTTGTTATGTGTCTGGGTTTTATATTTTTTGTATACTATGTGTGTATTAACAAACAACAAGTATCTAAGTATTTTATCAGTTATCTGGTTACCATAGTACACATTATGCTTAGTTTCGGACTAGATGGCGCTGTGTGACATTTTCACACATATTTATTTATTATTATTTACTAAAATAAAGCAAGACTTTGGAATAAATTTCTAATTTCTTATTTTGTAAATCGTAGGCATGCACACAAGTACACACCCCAAGATTTACGTGAAGAGAAAATTTTTAAACAATTACTTGGTGGCTATAATACGTGTACTTAAAGCGCCCTTAAACTGCCCATATGATTGTATTTCATGATTCATATGTTTCTCCGGAAATATCATGTGATACCTACGTACGTAAATAAAAGATTATAGTTAAAGCTTAAAAACATCGATGATTTATCGAATTAGTCAGAAATTTTTAAGATAGAGTAGCTTAGTAGTAGGTACTGGACCACTTAAGTTATTTCAGATGTTTCAAGTCACACGTTAAGTACCTACCTATCTGTTTTTAAATGTTTCTAATTATAATATTATCACCTAACGTTACGGTGTACCTAAATCTTCAAATCACATTTCGCTAGACAATCCCGCAAATAAAGGTGTTCACAGACGGGGGTAAAGACACCCGTGCGCGGCGCAAATCCCATTCATTCCGAGGATTCAACCCCGAAATTAGTTCGCAAATCTCCGGCTTACCACTCCCCCGTTACAGATGTAAATTGTGTAAAAACTGTGTAGGTAAAGGGATAGATAAATAACACAAGGATTTTGTGTTTAGTCTGTGGTTTCAGTTTTTTACGACGAGACAAAAGTTACTCTTTTTGATGTGATGAATATCGTCATAAGATTTGTGTTTGAAATTTTTACTGATAACTGCGGAAACCGGATCCAAGAGGCGAGTGGTCACTCATAGTGGAACTCTATAGATTGTATATGGCCTATGTTCAGTGCACTTCTTCAGGTTCATTACTCAAAAAAGAGAAGGTAGAGGTACTCTGTTTGTCACATGCTTTTAACGCACCTTATTTATCTATCTCTTTTTAGGGCTTACTAAGGCTCCGCTGTCTATCTGTCTGTCTGTCCGTCTGTCACCAGGCTGTATCTCATGAACCGTGATAGTTAGTTGAAATTTTCACAGATGATGTATTTCTGTTCCCGCTATGAACAACAAATACTAAAAAACAGAGTAAAATAAAAATTTAAGGGGCTCCCATAGAATAAACGTGATTTTTTTGCTCGTTTACTAGATGAGCCATAGATGGCGCTGCTTTAAATAGTACTGCTACTCAACACTAGGAGGCAGGGGTAGATAATGGTACGAAACCCTTCGTGCGCGAGTCCAACTCGCACTTGGCCGGTTATTTAGTTTTACTCAACATATTAGGCACCTATATCCTATATTCAATACATTATTTTATTAAAAGGACAATTTACTTTATCATTAAGTACACGTAAACAACATTGGTATTAAAAAATCCCAAGAGTTATATGTAATCTAAGTTTATTTATAAAAACTTATTTAATTTTTTCGTGATTTTATTAAGTCCTTACCTTTAATTTCAATGCGACCACGAAACAAAATACCTCAAACCAAAATCAGTAACTGTTATCAAAGGCGAACTACGTAAAAATCGTAAAAGTAAGAAATTAACACTGCCCAAGTGGTAGTTAACGAGCTAAAATATAAAATTAACGCACAATCACGTGCCGCGTACAATTAACGCCGTTTCCTATGTTTGCGTAAACTGTTTGTATGGAAATGGCGTTGTACCGTTAATCCATGTAGCTTGACCACGTTAAGAGGTTTATGACTCTGTGGCTAAAAAAACAATAGACTATCTATCATCTCCAAAATAGGTAAGTCGGTACTTAGGGTGGGTTGTTTGATCCATAGTTAAAGTAACCAATGGTTAAACACTACGACAAAGCTTGACCATTGCTTTTTTATTTTATTAAAAAAAAAATTAAGTTAATGACGTGACGAGGTAGTACGGCTGCCCATAACAGATTGCAGTATCACTCGGAACTCTCAATTAATATAGTTTTGCGTGACACTGTACTGCGCACGTCATCCTGAGACACTGTACAGTAACAAGATTACTAGACTGTGTGATTAGATCATAAAATCTCATTTGCCCAGTAATTTCACTAGCTACAATGCCTTTTAAACTGGTTAGAATTTGTTAGAGTTTTTAACCATTGGTTACCTTAACTACGGATAAAAATACCCACCTTTATTTAACGTGGATATAAGGTCCACATTGAAGTGGCAAATTGAAAAATTTGGTAAAGAATACTTAAAATATCATAACATAAGTATGGCGTTGTTTTACGGCGCCTGGTTAACGCACTGTTATTTTCTGTGTAATATTTGTTGTTTGGCCTTGTAAGTAAAACACCTCGTTAAAAACAAATTATCTTGTTCAATTTTTTTAAACGCAACATATTACTCTGGTTAAACTGTGACCATAAACTTTAATTCCAGCTAAATATGTATGAACAGCTCAATTGAGACGCCACGCAACGTTACGTAGTAAGTGCTGTTACACACGACAATACGACGAAGAAGAGTGGCAAATATGGGGCGAAAATACATAATAATGCGTGATTAGTGAGAGGCAACTATCGATAAAAAACATGAAAACAATTGGCATGCTGCGATAGAAATTGTAATCCTTATCGATAAAATGATTTTGTTTTTGTAATCGGTGAAGTGATGAGCTTGGAGTTTGTCTGATGTGAAGCTAATGATGAATAGCTGTATTATTTCATAATCGTAACGTATAAATAATAAAAATTATGGAGTTTTATCCATCTTGCATTCTGATAATTGATTGCGCGAATAAAATAAATTCACCTTGCAGTTTTCAAGTAAATCACCCGACAAACGCGATAAAAAAACAGATTTTAAAAACAAATGAAATCATTAAAAAAAACCTGGTTATGAAAATGATTAAGAGAGTTATAGATCGCGTCTTAGTGCCGCTACACACGACACTGTTAGCTGTACAGTGAACAATACTGTAGCACGACACGATGCGTATTTTAACAGACAGCCTTTGTGGTGTGGTGGTTGAGCAGGTCGGCTCATAAGCCGGAGGCAGCGGGCTCGATTCCCGCGACAGGACAAGTATTTGTGCACAGGAAAAAAGCACAAATACTATTTCTGTGTCTGGGTGTTGTGGGACCATGGTCCTCGTAGTTACTTGATCCCTAGACACTGGGAATCCTAGTTAGGGTCCAGGATCTATGTATGTGATCGTTGGGCGTTATTTATGTATTATTTATTTATTTTAATAAATTTAGTGATGATTATTTAGCTCAATCAATAATGCTCTTACCCTAGAATTTGCAAATTTATATCAAGACACCTCAAAAATAAACACTAATTTAGCCACAGGCATTCTTAATTTAGTTTAAAACTAAATTTAAATTATAATAAAATTAGATATGACGCGATCTATATTATGCGTCGATATCGATGAAACGTTAACCCCATCCCTAGCACTTAGCGCTCGCGTGCTCTGAAACAGTTTAACTCTGTATCTTTACCTGACGCAGCTCTACGAAACCTTAATAAATATAACCTCTTTGAAGCAAGAAACCAGTCTAGTAAGAACTTAGAACTAAATCCTTTTTTATGAAACAGGTCTTTCTAAGTTGTGGTGGTCCATCGAGTAACAGAAAATTACCAAAGGCACAAACTATTAAACGAAAAAATAAGTTTAGTGACTGGAGTTGCATCCTGTGTTCTTCGTCTAACTGATAATTATAGGGGTACATTTTAGTTATTAAGAGTAGGTATGTAAGAAATGTTATAGGTAATGCCATGGTTTTAATAAATTATCTGTGTTGGTGACGAATAATTATTTATTAGTATCATCTATCACTATGAACCTACACTCATAATTTTATAATAAACAGAAATATAGCTAAAATAAATATGAAAATATTTAAGATAAGTGATTTTAAACGAACGGCCCAAAATCTCCAAAATTGTTTTGATGGCCATTATCAAAAGTGGAGAAAGGCAGTAGACAAAAGTAAATGCAGGCGTGCGTGCGTTTATGGCGCGACGTTTTCTGCTCGTTCCATATTTCAAATTTTATAGGCACAATTTAAAAATATCTCGTTCAAAACTGCTGTGTTTTGTTTCATCCGAACGTTTCTATTTTTATTTTTTGTCCTAAACGGCCAGTGTAAATTGGATTAAATAACAGCCAAGTACGAGTCGGACTCCCGCACGAAGGGTTCCGTACCATTATCTACAAAAACGAGCGAAGAAACCACGTTCGTTGTCCCCTTAAATATTTATTTTATTCTGTTTTTTAGTATTTATTGTTATAGCAGCAATAGAAATACATTATTTTTGAAAATTTCAACTGTCTAACTATCAGGGTTCATGAGATACAGCCTGGTGACAGACGGACGGACAGTCGGACAGACAGCGGAGCAATAGAGTCCGTTTTACCCTTTGGGTACAGAACCCTAAAAATTATAATAACAATAGGTACTATAGCTACTTTCTTGAAATAGATACGCATGAAAACTCTCTACTAGGTAGCTCATAGAAAAAAAATCACATTGATAAATTACTTTGTACTAAATTAATAAATTACTATTTGCATTGCATTGTAGCCATATCAGATTTAAACATTAAAATTAATATAAGATTTTAAACTATCATGGTCACTAACACTACTACAATATTGTTTATTAACGGGATATTTACCATGTATACTATTTGTTAAAATTAATAGTCGTATATTATCGTTTTTTTATTTTTTTGTAATTTATGTAAATTATTATTACGTTGTTTAAAATTGCAGTGAACGTTTTGTGTCTTCCCTTGTCATGTACTCATCCATGGATAAGATAGTGCTGGCTAAAATAAAACGCGTTTTGTACGAGCTATATTTATGGCAATAAAAGCGTGCAAATAGCGTAACCATCATTATAGCATTTTGCAGTTGCAATTCGACCGAGTTGTGTTATTATGTCAAACGATAACGGTCGATATTAAAAAAACCATACAGGGATTATTTAAACTGTAATGAAAGAATAAATAATTATTAAGGTCATAAAAACCACGTAAAAGTATCAAAACTACTTTTTTGGCGGTTTAGAGCAAGTGCGCGGTCTCTGTGCAACGGAGATATGCAATTTAATTATCAAAATTTTTATTACAGAACAAAATGACATGTAATTTGTTGTCATATTTTTTTATGTCCATTGCGTTTTGCAAATGTTTTGAATGAGTGCCAATATGCCAATCAGTAAGTTTGTTGGGTCTTACATAAAAATATAAAAATTGGCGTCAAAACTTCTTATAGCAAAAAGTGACAACCAAAAAAAAAATGAATAGAGTTATATATCTCATGGCACGCGCTAAGGGCTGCCCTTGAATCAACGTTTTGAACTACAAAGAGCAAAACTAGAAGCGAAAAGGGTCGGCCATAATAGATACGGGAATCCTAACAATAAAACCCAATGAGGTCTGCTTCGAATTGCAACCGGTCAAACGAATTTCAATCCTAGGACTATCCAAATACGAATGATAGAAATACATCTTTTCTATCGAATTAGATTTCAAATTTCGAATCCCCTTCGGATTTAGCGGGATAACTTGTAGGCGGGAAAAGTGGTCGTTCGTTCAGTAACGTCAAAACAAATTAGCGGTATAGTAAAGCGGTACTGGGTATGCGTATGTGCGTAGCAACTAGTCCGAGTATTGATCTGTCGGTAGGTGCGAGAGGGACGGTGATAAAATTATGAATATTGAATCTGAATTCACACTCCCCTTTACGCAGTTTGATCGATGTGTGGCCAGCCTAAGTGGTAATAAACTTATTTCATGGATTCCCGAGATGGAATTTGAAATTCGATTGCTAATCTTTTTTCAATAACTACATAACTCTGCAAGCAGTGAGCAATTATTTTATATGAAATATTAGAAAAGGTTAAATGGAACCGTGACCTCGCTTTACGAATTCCTTAAATAATGAAAGACTGGTGACTGGAGTAATATTTATTACAGCTCAGTGTCATTAACCCCGCCGTTTGTTCTAGCCGAATAACCTTACGTGTTTGTAAAAGTACAACTAAAATAAAACCGCACCGAGACTAACCAAACATTTCATTTTATTATCGCTCCCACAAGACCAGTCTAACCAAGTTCAACAAATTGCCTCGAATCTCCAAATCATAAACCAACGAGACCCTAAAAAACTAACCGATTTAGGCCACCTATTCAGGTGACCTGTGAGTTATGTATTCTCTGCTTGAAGGAGTGTGGATGAGTAATATAAACCACGGCACACGATATAGGTTGAGTATATTGAAAATGCCCTTACAATAAATTAATAATTACACGACAACAATCGAAACAGTTAGTGCGCGGTGAAAGTAATGGGCGAGCGATACGTGATTCACGTTTGACGTCTGGGAAGCACTGGCGGGCGCGGCGGGCGACCGCCTGCTATATGCGACTGCGCTGGGCGCGGGGAAGACCGGTGTGAACCGGATAGTAAGTGTCGCGCTCCTCGCTGCATACAGTACTTGTCTCGAGTGTTTCCAATGCACGATAATGACGGGATATTGAAACGATCGAAATTAATTTAATCGGAATATAAATAAAGAAATGTGTTTAGAAAGTATTGCTAATTAGGTAACTATTTTATATTGTGATTAGTGATTAAATTTTGTAGTTTATATATTAAGTGTAAATATAAATATTAGTTTGTAGTTTTGTATATAATTTAAGTAGTACATAAATATTATATTCTTTAAGTAGTTATATTATTTATTATGTTTGTATATTTAATTATTATAATGAAAGTGTAAATGTTTATTTATTGTTATATACAAAGATCTGTATGAAACGTATATATTATAGGTCGATTTAATATTATGTATGTAAGTATTTGTGATGTTGACTTGTATGTATTTATGTATTTGTAAATGTAAATATAATGTAGTTATGTAAGTAGCCTACATCACTCCCCCCCAGAGACCGTCACTACGGGCGATAGAAGTTAGGAAATCGAACAGTGCGCCCATAGCGAGTCTTCCTTACATTGTCCTGCTGAGATGGAACCGGAGCTGGAGGTGGGATATCCTGCTGCTGTACTGGTGTCGGTGAAGGTAAGGGAAGAGGGGTGGGGGTAAGGTAAGTTGTAGGAGATGGGTCTGCTAGCAAGTACGCAGGTTTGAGCCGGTCTATGGATACAGTGACGGCTTTGCCCTTCACTAGTATTTTATAGACCTTATCATCTCGCTCGAGTACTTCGTGGGGGCCGGTGAAGGGAGGTTGTAGAGAGCCTCTCACTGCATCGTCCCGTAAAAATACGTGACTCGAGTTGACTAAATCTTTAAAAATAAAGATTTTATCTTTATTGTGACGTGTGGCGGGAGTGGGTTGCAACTTAGCTGCAAAGTGACGTAGGCGAGTGGTGAAGTCCGAAATATCGGTGGTGGTGGGAACGGTTGCTTGGAAAAATTCCCCCGGCAAACGTAAGGGCTCGCCGTACACCAACTCGGCCGATGATGCTTTGAGATCCTCTTTAAAGGAACTCCTAATTCCTAGAAGCACCAAAGGCAATGCGTCAACCCAGTTTCTGTCCGCGTGGCACATTATTGCTGCCTTTAATTGGCGGTGGAAACGTTCCACCATTCCGTTACACGCTGGGTGATACGCGGTTGTTCTACGGTGTTTGAATCCAATCATTTTTCCAAGATATTGGAAAAGCGCCGATTCAAACTGTCCGCCGCGATCAGTGACTATGTCGGATGGTGATCCAAATCTGGATATCCATGACATCAACGCCTTACCGACAGTTTCTGCTGTCATATCCGGCATTGGCGTGACTTCGGGCCAGCGTGTAAAACGGTCGACTGCGGTGAGGCAGTATCGATGGCCCTGTGATGGAGGCAAAGGCCCAATAATGTCCACGTGGACAAAAGCAAAACGTGTGCGGGGTAAGTTGAAAGTGCCCAATGGTGATGACACGTGGCGACTTACTTTCGCACGTTGGCAAGCCAGGCACTTTCGTGACCACTCTCGACAGTCCTTGCGCGCCCCAGGCCAAATAAATCGCTCGGCTACCAAATTAGCGGTTGCTTTAGAGCCTGGGTGGCTAAGATTGTGGAGGCTGTCGAAGATTTGTTTCCGAAACGGCTTCGTCACGAAAGGTCTTGGTGAACCTCTACTGACGTCACAGTAAAGTTCTGTATGGCTGTTGGGTATTTTCAACTTCTCCAGGCGGAGTGAGGATTCACCACCCAAGAGTTGAGCCATTTCTTCGTCTGTTGCTTGAGACGAAGCAAGTGAGTTCCACTCAATTGGCATCTGCAGTTCCTCGATTCTCGACAACGTATCTGCCACGAGGTTATCTTTGCCAGATATGTGGAGAATATCGGTCGTGAACTGTGATATATAATCGAGATGACGGAACTGACGAGGCGAGCAGTTCGCTTTGCGTTCTCTAAATGCAAAGCAAAGAGGTTTGTGGTCCGTATACACCACGAAATGTCGAGCCTCCAACATATGACGAAAATATTTGATGCTGTCATATATGGCCAACAATTCGCGGTCGTATGGTGAATATTTTTGTTGCGCAGGACTCAGCTTACGTGAAAAGAACGCAAGAGGTTGCCACGTGCTGTCAACGAGTTGCTGCAAAACTGCACCCATTGCCAAATCAGACGCGTCCGTCACTAACGCGAGTTTGGCCTCACAATTTGGGTGTGCGAGTAATGCGGCATTTGACAGGCTCTCTTTGCTCTGGTTGAAAGCCAACAGGGTATCACCAGACAGGTCGACGGGATGAGACGCTTTGACTGAGCCAGATAGCAAAGCATTTAGGGGTGCTTGGATTTCTGCGGCGTGAGGTATAAATCGCCTATAAAAATTAAGCATCCCTAAGAATCGTCTCAGTTCTTTCACTGTCTTTGGTGCTGGGAAATTTCTGATGGCCTCAACTTTCGCATGAGAGGGTTTCGTACCGGACTCTGAAATTGTGTATCCCAGAAAAGATACCTCTCCAGCCCCGAAGACGCATTTCGCTGTGTTGACCAGAATACCATATTCCTTCATGCGGGTGAAGAGCTGCTGAAGGTGGGTCTCGTGTTCTGCCTCTGTGCGCGAAAAGACCAAGAAATCGTCCAAATAACAGTAGCAGAAATCGAGACCCCTGGTCATCTGATCGACAAAGCGTTGAAAGGTTTGGCCTGCATTTCGTAACCCGAAGGTCATGAATGGGAATTCATACAGGCCAAACGGTGTCGAGATGGCGGTCTTCTGTATGTCGTCTTCGTGGACTGGGATCTGGTTATAGGCGCGGACGAGATCAAGGGTAGAAAAGACCTTACATCCAGCTATACTCTGGGCAAAGTCCTGAATATGCTTAATAGGATAACGGTCCGGAATAGTGCGCGCGTTAAGCAATCGATAGTCGCCGCAGGGCCTCCAACCGTTATCCTTTTTAGGAGCAAGGTGTAAGGGTGAAGCCCAGGGACTTTCTGAAGGACGCGCTGTACCATTATTGAGCATAAGTTCAAATTCCTGCCTGGCTATCTTTAGTTTATCGGGAGCTAGTCTGCGGGGTGTGCAAAAAATAGGTGGTCCGGGTGTGGTTCTGATGTGGTGTGTGGTGTTGTGCTTTGGAATCACTGGAGTGCCTGAAGGGCGCGTAATTTCAGGAAACTTACTAAGCAAAGCGTGAAATCTCGTGTCACCCATCCAGGTTTTTACAGAAAATACATCAGTATTGGCAACAATAGCATCAGAACTTAATGTGGTTGTATTATCAATTAAGCGTTGGTTACGGCAATCTACAATTAAGTTATAAAAACTAAGAAAGTCAACGCCTATAATCGCTTTAGTAACATCAGCTACTATAAAACGCCATTGGAAACTACGCCTTAAGCCTAAATTTAAGTTGAGTTCCAAGTAGCCGAAAGTGTCTATACTGGACCCGTTTGCTGCACACAGTTGGAAGTCGGTCTTGCTCCGTCGCTCTCGTAGCGCAGATTGAGGGTAGACGCAAAGGTCACTGCCGGTATCCATCAGGAACTGGGTATTCGAGCTGCGATCAGTAACGAAGAGGCGACCATTTGAAGGAGGGCAATCGTCAGTCGCCATCAGCGACTGCCCGTGGCGTTTCCCGATTTCTCGAAATCGCACGGCTTAACGCATCGGTTGGCCTTCGATCCATGCTTGGAGTGGTACCAGCAAACAGGGTATTTGCGGTAGCTGGAGTTCGATCTTGTCCTCTGGCGCGATGATGAACGACGCTGCTGCGGTCTGGAACGGTTATTCGGCAGTGAGCGGCATGATGTCCGTGTGTGCTCATCCAGCTTCAGTGCAAGGTGCTCCACCATCTTCTTCAGCTCCGCAATCTCACTCGTTGGGTGGGGATGTGCGGCACCTGACGACGTTGCTGCGACACTGTATGGTGACGTCAGCTCTTGAATGCGGTCGGCCAAATCCGAGAGCTGCTCCAATGAATGTGTGGGCTGGGATGCAAGCACGGTCTGTATATTGGCTGGAAGACGATTACTCCAGATAGACCGAATGAAATCTTCGGGAACAGAAGGCCCAGCTAAATCTAGGAGGTGCCTCAGGAACTGTGAAGGCTTTCTGTCTCCAAGCTCTTCATGCGTAAGCAACTGCTTAACCTTCTTCTCGTGCGAAGCGGACAGACGTCGAATCAGCTCGTTTTTTATTTTGACGTAACGGTTCGAAACTGGAGGGCTGACAATAATGTCCTTTACAGCTTTTGCGTGCTGCATGTCTAAATTAATGATGACATTATTAAATTTAATTGCATCGTCAGTAATGTTATGGCTATCAAACTGACCTTCCAGAAGTGCGAACCATATTTCCGGGTCATCTGGTGAAAACGGTGGCACTTTGAAATTCACGTGACGGTGTTCCAAAAAATCTCGTTCTCGTGCATTGGAAACGCACGCTTTTTTTTTCCGACGGGTGGTAACATTACTTGCGGTTTGTACTGGCACTGCTGATTTTACTGACCCATCGTCGCTGCTGCTATCACTCATCTTTGATTCTTCGTGCTCTTCTCGGGTCACCAGTTTAGGCCACCTATTCAGGTGACCTGTGAGTTATGTATTCTCTGCTTGAAGGAGTGTGGATGAGTAATATAAACCACGGCACACGATATAGGTTGAGTATATTGAAAATGCCCTTACAATAAATTAATAATTACACGACAACAATCGAAACAGTTAGTGCGCGGTGAAAGTAATGGGCGAGCGATACGTGATTCACGTTTGACGTCTGGGAAGCACTGGCGGGCGCGGCGGGCGACCGCCTGCTATATGCAACTGCGCTGGGCGCGGGGAAGACCGGTGTGAACCGGATAGTAAGTGTCGCGCTCCTCGCTGCATACAGTACTTGTCTCGAGTGTTTCCAATGCACGATAATGACGGGATATTGAAACGATCGAAATTAATTTAATCGGAATATAAATAAAGAAATGTGTTTAGAAAGTATTGCTAATTAGGTAACTATTTTATATTGTGATTAGTGATTAAATTTTGTAGTTTATATATTAAGTGTAAATATAAATATTAGTTTGTAGTTTTGTATATAATTTAAGTAGTACATAAATATTATATTCTTTAAGTAGTTATATTATTTATTATGTTTGTATATTTAATTATTATAATGAAAGTGTAAATGTTTATTTATTGTTATATACAAAGATCTGTATGAAACGTATATATTATAGGTCGATTTAATATTATGTATGTAAGTATTTGTGATGTTGACTTGTATGTATTTATGTATTTGTAAATGTAAATATAATGTAGTTATGTAAGTAGCCTACACCGATTAATTCCATTTTCAAACGTAATTGTCTTTATCAACTGCAATTACATCGATAACAGTTCGGAATTTAAAAAAAAAGGTAACGACAATTACGCGATAGCTAGCTGGCAACCGCAGAATTGGAATGAAGCGTTCCAAATACGAATTACTAAATTGGAAGTAATTCAAATAAACTCGAACAGAGAAATTTAAAAAAGTATCGTTAATCAGATAGCTGGCCAGTTACACCGCAGAACTGGAGTGAAACATTCCGAATTCGAATTACGGAATTGCTTATAAGTAATTCAAATATTTCGATGAGTGGAGTGGGTGGCGACGCGATCAGTGATGGGGTAAAAATTACCCTCGGGGGCATTTCGTGGGGTACACACCCCTGTTATATGTGAGGGTGTGTGTTTATGTGTGATGGAGGGTATGATAATGGTGTATTTCCGTCGTCGAGTGCATCCCTACCGATGCTCTAGGTAAACGTGGAATACAACTCGAAATTTAGCATAGCGATTGTTATTGCTTCATCATACAATACATTGAGAAATTTTAGCTCTTTGATCTGAATTGTTATTTCTTACTTAAACTTCGTTTCGGTACTAAAATCAGAAAAAAAAAACTTGAAATTTCTATATCCAAAAGAATCAGTACAATATTCTAAGGACTCTATCAATAATGAGCAAAATGGTGCGCTCTAAAAATGATCCTTCTATTATAAACAACTGCATAACAGAGGAATAAAGTGTTTTTTCTTTTTTTGTCTTTACCTATTTCAAACTTGTTAGAGAGAAACAAAAGATACTAGAAAGAGATAAAGACTATTCTTCTGCTATACACCATGTTTATAAGTATGGGTAAAAGTACCTAAAACATGGAATAACCAGAGAAATTACCTATCCATTAAAAATTGGGGAAAAAAATGTAACGAGCTACACTTGTAGGAAATATATACTTATGTTGTTTACGCTACTATTCTTGGCGAAAGTTTTAAATAGTACCATAATTTAATCGACATAAACTCTACATCTACGAAAGGAATCATCCAGTCGCATGAAAGTCGACTAATTATTACAAAATAGGTAACACAAGGGACCTCAGGGCACAATGCACAAAGACATTCTATTGTGTAACGCAACAATGGTGTGAGTCACACGTGACGGACGGTATAAGACAATGCGGCGCGCGACACTTCTACAAGCCGTATACGGCTGTTGAAGTGACTGGTGACTTTTTAATCTGTGGCATAACGGCGGGGTAATTACGTAAAATTTGCAACAGCAATGCGACAGCAGTAGCAATGCGACAGCAGTAGCGAAGCATACATTCTCGACACCACTAATGATGTATGACAGCAAGCACCGCGAGATTGACGCCTGTCGCAAACCTGTTGCGAGTTAGGTAATTAGGGGGCGGATATCAGGAAAAATACGCTTCGTTCTCTACGATTGAAGTGAAAATGGCGGCGGAAGGTGGAACGTTACACTAGCGCGGCAAATTCAAATTTTCTTGCGTTCTTTTGCCAATAATAGCTTAATTACTAAACGTAATTACATGAAAAATAATTTTGCGCAAATAAATAGAATGTATCAATAAATTACAATTAAAAGTATCACCTACTTATCATTGGTTTAGCGACAAATGGCAATAGACTGAAAAACTAAGAAGAAAATTGTTTATTGCCGTTTGTCGCTAAACCAATGATATCTAGGAGATTACTTTTAATCGTAGTTTGTTGATACATTTTATTTATTTCCGAAAAATCAGTTTTCATGTAATCACGTTTAGTAATTAAGCTATTATTGGCAAAAGAACGCAAGAAAATTTGAATTGGCCGCGCTAGTGTAACGTTCCACCTTAAATACTTACCAGTACAACCTACGTCAATGTCACTGGCTGAATCAACTGTCAACGACCTGAAACAAAGAGAATATACTGAAATTTAAAAATATATAAAACACTGGCCAAAGAGGAAAAAAAACGTAGCTAATCAATTTTGTGTCGTGTCAATGTCATCGCATCAATCAGCCGAATGCAGCACTCAAATATTGGAATGTTTTTGTTCCAAGTTCAAAATACCCGCGACCTTGCCACGGTCAACTTGCGGCGGGTTATGCTAGCCAAATTGTAGGTAATGCACACCTAGCTTTTTGCCAGAGTTTTTGTACCTCAATGGAAGAATGCCAGTCGTGTCATTTGCATCACTAACAAGGTACAACAATAGCACAAATTAAAAAAAATGAGGTGAATGTGCTGTCAAATAAGTACATAATTACATTGTTTTGTCAAAACAGCACTTGACAAGTGTAAAAAAAGAACAAATTACAATAAAACTGAAGTGCATGCGTCATTTTCAATTCCAAAACAAGTTTCACGGCCGGATGAAAGAAAATTATTAACCAATTCAAAAGGTGAATGAACTCTCAAAGTATTTTTTTTTTGTACAGACGGATGTTGCCATTAAAGAAAATGCAAGGTCGAATACAAGGTTATAAAAGATAAAATAAAGTAAAATATGGTCTCGTAATCCATAAATATTGATTTGCAGAGTAAATTAAACGATTTATTTACTATTCCGACGTTAACCGCTTTGTCACATCACTCAGTGCGCTTGTCACAGAGTCACAAGAGACACCAACCGAATAGCGGTTATATTATATACTCTTTGATGACATCAATGACAGGTGGCAACTAATCAACGAACACAATGATGAATTCTGCTGGGTGGTCTTGAAAAGAAACCGACAATGATGGTTCTGAATTTTGAATTTTTTCCCAAATCTTGCGTATTTTCAATTTTATTGAGTAATAAAGGTGGATTATTAGTATTTATAGGTTTAACAGTGGCACGTATCAAGTTGCCAACGTATAGTTCACAACAAGTGACCTAGGTGTTTGATGGATCTAGTAATTCGCCTAAATTAGCATCAAATTAATTTGATAAATATTTCATTGCGTTTATTCTGAAAACAAAAACTATTGTATGTAAAATGAATGGCATTACAGCAAACCTTGCCTACTATGTAGTCATAACAAAATCTGTATTCATTATAAGGAAATTATGCTACTCTTAGTTCGGCAAACCGCCACCATTTGGCTCTACATCTCGTTTTTTTGTTATTATTAAACAATACCATAGGTATGTTGCAATGTTACTTTTCTTGATAGGCCCCGATTTCTGCCATGCCTAATTACTTTGGTAGCCTGGTTTATCTTTATTACTATTATTATGTTTCTCATCATCATCATCATCAGCCTGAAGATGTCCACTGCTGAACATAGGCCTCCCCCAAAGAGCGCCACTTTGAGCGGCTGCTTGCCTCCTGCATCCATCGGTTCTATTAAACTAATATTAAAGCCTACCTGCTGCCCACAGTTTTCTATGCGTTAGCGACAGTTTCGTGCAAGTCATTCAATATTTCAGAGTTCAAACTATCCCCATACCATATTTCATCAAAGTCAGTTCAGCCATTTTGTGAAAAAGTCGGTAACAAATACACACACAGACAGAGAAGTGCAGATTGACTATTGTTTTTTTTTTTTTTTAATCAAATTTATTTTTAAGGACCTTTATAATAAATTACATGTCGGTCCTATCGTATTCGCAGCAAGTGTTCACCCATATGGTTAAAGTAGGTTTACATCGACAGTATAACGTTGCAAGTCACTTGAAGTGACTCACAGATCTGAACAGCTCGTTTGCTGCATCTGAAGTTGGATCAGCCAAAATGTTGTGAAATATACCCACATCCTGCATATTCAGATTGTAAGTCACTACAAGTGACTGCCTTTCACGCTGAAAGCGGACACACTCCATCAGCAAGTGGTATACATCTTCCACTACTCCACATGAGACACAGTTTGGTGAGTCTATTATACTATTGTTTTCATAATAATTAGTAGGATCTTCATATTTCAGAACTTCTACCCGCTGAGACTCTGTAAAAGGTCCCTAAAAATCAACACAAGTCAGCAGACTAGAATTGGTAACTTGTAACTTTGTAGATTTTTAGCAAAAAATCTACTAAGTTACAAGTTACCAGTAATTTAGTATGTGACCGCAACAAATATCCTTCATTAATTGTACCTATAAAGTATAAATAAAGCAATGACTCATGAATTCATAAGCGTTTTTGCGCTGGCGATGATTTCGATATTTTTTATCGACGTGTAACGTCCGCCATGACCTGTATGACCTGACTCTTTGTTGAGGCCGTCCTTTACTTTTTTGCGCGAAAAATCGGACATTGTGATTAAATTGACGGTCGATATGGACAATATAAATCGATAGCGTATACCCCCCTCTTGTCCATACAAAAAGTGCCAATGCTCTTCCACCTCTAAATGATGATGATGATGATGTTTTTATATGTTGTCTACCCAGTAAAAAACTATGCTCGTACGTCTTCCTTTTTAAGTTTTTACAATATCTTCGTATATATAGACACCTAATGTTATGAATTTTTGGCGTCAAAATTATGACGAAGAAAATTAGTTGTAACAAGAACACGAAACATGTTTTCTAAAAGGATCTTTTTCACTTTTTGTAGCTACTTTTTCTATTAAGTTTTTCTGTGGTATTTCTAAATATGTATTTGACAAGTTGTTCTCCATAATAAGTCAATAACCATCACACTAATATTATAAATGCAAAGAATTGCGTGTGTGTATTTGTCCCTCTTCACACAAAACGGCGGGATAGCTCACACTTTAATTTAACACTTAGGATACTTTTTGCCTGCAGATAAAAGCGAAGAGCAGCTAGCATTTTTTTTTTTAAATTTTTTATACTATTACATAGAGGAAAGATTTGTATTTTTGTGTGTAACTGTGAATACAGAATCCTAACAATTCAATTTATTACTTAGTTAAGGCTGTCCACGCAAATCTACTATCTCGCTCGCACATTGTGACATTTTTGAAGACATTAAATAACTGAATTTACTTATGAAAAATCTGGGTAAACTGTATTCTCATGAATAACATTACGAATATTCAACAAAAATATGATATTAATCCAAACAAGTTTTCGTACATAAAACCTGTATACTTAGAAAGAAAAAATACCGTTGTATTTATGAAATGTTTTTTTAAATTAATATGATATTATTGCTAAATAATTGTAATGATATTCACGAGAACATAGTTTTGCCAGATTTTTCTTCAGTAAATTCAGTTAATAAATTTAAAATATCTTCGAAATATCAATGCACGAGCGAGATAGTGGATCCGCGTATATTAACATGTCTAGCATTAAAATAAGTGGTAAAACACGGCAAAAACTAGGGCTTGCTTGACTCAATTAGAAACACGTATTAGGTGCCTAACACGACAAAACGCTCGGATAACACAAATACTGGTAACATTGGCCAAAAACAAAAACGCTCGCTGAACTTGACTGAACGCTGACTGAGGCCCGATTTCACCAAAGTTTATTCCAAGTATACGGCTATTCGTTACTCTTGGAGACAGCTAATTGACAAATGAAATTAAATAAAAAAGACGCCATTTTGATTGTATCCAAGGAATAAGTCTTATTCCTTCACAAAATTGGTGGTATAAGGGCTATATTCGCGTAACTTGGTTGTTCTCGGAAAGTTATATCTGGAATAAAATTTATTCTAGTTTGGTGAAATCGGGCCTGAACAAAATAAAAAGAAATATTATCCTTCGAATTTCAAAACCGGAATACAAAGCGCGAGAACAGAGTTGATGGCACAAATTACACGGCGGCGTCACTAAAAAACTGGTTGTTGCAGAAGCATTATGTATCGGTTGATAATTATTGATACTCATCATCATCAACATAAATTCGATATAATTATTTAAAAAATCGAGTTCAAAAATATCAGTTAGAACCTGAGAATGCTTGGAAATTTCCAAATAGTTATTTTATCTCAAAGTTAATGGGACGGAAAGGTGCAGTAAAGATAAAACACCTAATAGAACATCCACTTAGGAAATAATTACAGACAGTTTATCAACCTGTATCTAAATTATGTTGTTTTCGTTACACGGAACTATTTAAAGTGAAAATTCTTAATAAGAGAATGTTTTGAAATCAACAAAGTAAATGCAAAACCAATAACAAACAAGTCGGGTTTGTGCGAAAACTCAACATAACTAAACAATAAAAAAGTTATAAAATTTCGACATTCTATTTTTAAATCTTTAAACGTTTTTTATCATAAAACTCTAATTAGTTAAACGTTTCATGCTTCACAAAAATGCTTGTACAAAATCAATTACCTGTGAACGGTTGATGTGTACAAAAATCGCGCGAGAATCGAGTCTCGTGAAAAAACATAAACGCTTGGCGCAGGGTATCGAATGCGATAATAATCGAATGGGATTATAATCGCCGGGGATTAAAAACTTTGATTAGACCGTTTAGCGAACGTGTTGTGTGAAAGAACCTAAATTATTGAATTGTTGATTTTTGTGCGGTCTCAGAATTTTCGTTGAGTTTATGGAAATAATACAGGTATTTTTGGCTACTTAGGTAATTATATATATAACGAACCGTATTAGATATTTTAAAAATATTTAATGAGTATACTGCCTTTCTAATTACTTTAATTTTACATTTTTAATTAGAGATCATTACCCTAATCGTAAAACAAAAAAATGCATTTTGTTGCTCATACAATAATATTTATAACATCATACCCGACATAAAAGCCAACATAATGACGTATTTAAATACTGAATAATAAGGAAAAATATTTGCTTTAATTAGTCAGTTACTTTTATGTAGAGCTGTTACCAAGCAATGCTGCAGCAGGAGCAGCTATCACTCTCACTCTAATATTATAAAGGCGAAAGTTTGTGCGTATGTGTGTATGTTTGTTACTCTTTCACGCTGTAACAGCTGGACGGATTTGAATAAAATTTGGTGTAGAGGTAGCTTATACCCTGGATTAAAACATAGGTTACTTTTTATCCCAAAAACGGGAACGGTTCCTGAAGGAACGCGGGTGGAACCGCCGGGCGCTGCTAGTTTTAAATAAAGCGTAAAGAAAGATAGAGTTTCTTTCTATTTTTAGCTCTTGCCACATAAATTATTTAGCAAACACGTTTTATTTGTAGCACCAGATATATAATTACAAAAATATTCTGCAGTTTCTCTGCACTGCATAGACAAAGCCATAACTATCACCAAGCTTTTCATCATGGAGTAAGCCAAACGTAAACATTATTCTCGATATTATAAACAAGCATAAACAAAGTATAAGGTCTCACGCTCCGAGAAGAAGAAAAAATGTTGTTTTTAAAAATGGAACAGATTAAATGCTTTTTTTTCCTCAACCGGTCTAGTAGCAGGTGCAGTGGTAAAAGTGTTATGTGATATGCAGCCATGAACATATTTTCTTATAAAAACCGTTACGTCAAATTGCATCAAGTTGGTAATATTTAATTTAACTTCAAATTAAAACATAACGACTTAAGACATAATATTCATTTAACTTGACATGTCACCATAATTATTGACGTATTTTATGATTTAAAACATTCAATTGCTTACGTTATATAGTAAAAAAAGATTAACCAGTAATTTTTTTATACAAAATATTATGGCCTAATTATTTCTAAGTTTTATTGCATGACGCCATCCCGTCCCGTGATGCAGGTTTACTATCCATATAAGTTTCTTTGAAACATTTATCGACGTTTCAGGAGTAAGGTGAACTTAATTATTCATGTAATAAAGCACATATTCCTTTGAGAGTATTGTTTGAATGAAGAGCTACATAAGTGCTACAAAATAATATAGCACAATTTAAAACGTTGTAACCGAGAATGTACTAAATTGACAAAAAAAAAACGAATGTAATTAACTAAAATGGGGACAAATTCAACGAAACGATCTTTGTTTTTACAATAACATCCATAAACAGTGTTTTAATAACGCATTTTCCTTTATTTTTATTATAAAAGGTCGTGCTCTGCCTTCGACAACGTATAAAGCCATTTAAAAAAAAATATTGTTGTGATGATGAGTATGAGTAATATTTAGTTGATATAAAATATCCAGGAATTTAAAATTAGTAATTGGTCACTAGAATGTCGCGTAATGCTTAAGGCTGCTATAAACGCAGGTCCACAATCTCGCTCGCGTATTGCTACATTTTTGAAGACAATAAATAACTGATATTACTTACGAAAAATCTGGCTAAACTATGTTCTTCAGAAGAACATTACAGATATTCAACAAAAATATCACATTAAATGAAACAAGATTTCACAAATACAACGCTATCAAAGCTTCTTTTCATTCGTAACCATTTTTATGTATGAAAACTTATTTGGATTAATAGGTATGATATTTTTGTTGAACATTTGTAATGTTATTTGTGAGAACATAGTTTAGCCAGATTTTGTGTAAGTAAATTCAGTTATTTAATATCTTCGTAAATGTCGTAATGCGCGAGCGAGATAGTGGATCTGCGTCTACAGCAGCCTTAATTGTAGTAGCATAGCTTAGCATAATTTTAAATAACAGTATGAAAAAAAATCGACCCATTTAATAATTGTATGCCCATATGGCTTACATGCAAAGTAATACTGTTATACTTAGATGCAAATACTTCAAAAATGATTAAAAATAACATTTTTTATAAACTAATTTTGTGCAAAGTTTTATACACACAAAATACTTTAAACAACTTCTATTATAACAACAAAATAGAAATTGTTAATTTTTAAAGGTCCTCGGTCAGAATGAATCCATAAAAAATCTATCTTGGTGGCTACGTACGAAACCCCAAAAATGAAGACGAAAGAATATTTGAAAAAAAAAATTTGAAGGTCATAATTTTAACCCTTCATTCGACGTATGCTATCGAATTAACTTCTATCCTATCCCCAATTTCGAAAGTAAAATAAATAGGTTGTAACCTATTTCCGAGGCAGATAAAAAATAAATAAAAAAGTAAAACATGCGATACCTGCACTTAAACGAAGCTAGTGGCCGCGTCAGTCGAGATATTGTGAAAAGTGGAGGATACAATGAGAGCACAACAAAAGAAAAAATAATTAAATCAGTTGAAAACAAAATTAATTATATAGTTTTTGAAAACTTGATAACAGATAAACTGTTTATTGTACATGCCAAATAATAAACATTGGGCAACCTTATCGCTAATTAAGCAATCTTTTCCAGGCAACGACATAGCTGGAAAGTGTGGGTAGAAAACGCAAAACATTGTCCTAGTAACAGCTAGAGATTAATTTTAGAACGCACATTTTTAAGGTGTGATATACCTTAAAAAGTAGGTTCTAAAATTCATTCTAAATGTTTTAATTCTATCTCTTTAATTATGATTATTTATATAAAAAGCCTTATAACCTTATATTGCAAAAAAAAAAATTATAAATATATAATATATATTTAAATTATTGTTCTCATTGTATCCCAGGCACAAGACCACTCGTCTTTCAACCACAACCTTTTCAAAACGTATTATTTACTTTTTTCTTAAAAAGTGGCACAAAAAATGGTAAGGAATGGATTCGAACGCTCACCAAATGTCTCCGCACCCAACAGGTTGGCGTATCGTCGTTTTTGAACGCATTTTCGACACGTTCGAAATCTGGAACGTAAGGAGATTTCTCTTTACTACAGACTTACAGAAAAACAATTTTTAGGTAAAGTTTATGTACGGGCTACGGGCACTGTCACTTTTTAAAGCTTTTATTATACTTAACGACAACTTGATTTAAATAATTATTTGTTTTTTAAAGCTTTGTCGATCTTATGGTATTATGCAATCAAGTCATTATTACAATGATGTAATTCGGTCTAACTAGATATTAAAATAAAAACCGGCCAAGTGCGAGTCGGACTCGCGCACGAAGGGTTCCGTACCATTATCTATAAGAACGAGCAAAAAATCTCGTTTGTTGAATGGGAGCTCCTTAAATAATTATTTTATTCTGTGTTTTAGTATTTGTTGTTATAGCAGCAACAGAATACATCATCTGTGAAAATGTCAACTGTCTAACTATCACGGTTCATGAGATACAGCCTGGTGACAGACGGACAGACAGACAGACAGGACAGCAGAGCCTTAGTAATAGGGTCCGTTTTACCCATTGGGTACGGAACCCTAAAACATGTTCATTATTGAATAAGTGTTAGTTTTATTATTAGGTATGTTAAGTATTAGATACACCTACTATAACCGGTGGTAAAAATGCAATACTAATGTTAGTTGCAGAATTAACTAACCCATTTTATTATCTGAAGTGTGTATTAGAGATAAAATAATGTTACCAACGTAATCGAAAACAAAAAAAACATGTACCTATAACTATTATTATGTCCTAAGTACTCTGTGGTGTGACGTCTAGTAATGCCTAAAGAGAAAGGGGAGGCTTGGGTTTGTTGGCTTGCCGGGGTTTTTGTCAACTGTTTCTTTCACGGTTAACATAAAATAACAAATAAAACGGCATTACGTGCGGATATTATCGCACGGCGGTCACTTTGTTCACGTGAAATAAAACTAAATTACTTTAACACTCTAGTACGAGGTCGTTGACTGGTACTCCACATTAAAATAAATGACTGTCTACTTTTTATAATAAATAGAGGTTATGATCGTTGCTAGAAAATCATCATCATCATCATCATCATCAGCCTGAAGACGTCCACCAACATAGGCCTCCCCCAAAGAGCACCACTTTGAGCGGCTGCTTGCCTCCTGCATGCATCGGCTACGCTGCGTAAGTCAGGTGGCGATCGTGGTCGTGTGCTCTCTTGCTCGCACTCATGGACTTGTAAATTGGCGCGAGCAGGATGACAGGCGATGTTCATTACCAGAATAGTTACGCGGTAGGGGTACAGGGGGCGTACTGTGAGCTCTTAGCGCGATTCAAAACTGACCCTATATTGGATCGCTTTGTTTTTTTTTGTATGGGGATTTTGACAAGCGAGCCAGTGTAGGCTCTGTTTTGAATCGCGCTAAGAGCTCACGGTACGGCCCCAGGTCGTCGGTCCACCTAGTGGGGGGCTGACCTGCACTGCGTCTTCCGATTCGTGGTCGCCACTCGAGAACCTTTCTTCCCCATCGGTTGTCAGTTCTACGAGCGATGTGGCCTGTCCATTGCCATTTCAACTTGCTAACTATTTCCTAATAATATTGAAAATGCTGCTAGAGTATAGCTTCATTTGGCACCTAATACAAGAAACCTTTGACGTAGGTCCGTCTCTCGGTCTGTCTATCTGTTTTCATATTAAAGTCAATATAGAGATTTGGCGGGAGCGCGGAAAAGTTCAAGTATTAGGTATATTATTTTTCGAAACATGTGCTTTTTCCAGTGTTAATGTTTAAAATTGGTGGCGTTTTACGCATTAGCATGAGTGTGGGCAAGTGAAACGTGGTTTTTCGTGTTGTACACTATGTGTGGAGCCAAAATATAAGAAAAAAAGTCACTTCAGATAAAACCCTTTTATTTGTTTCCTAAATTTACACAATATCACATGACATCACATGACATCACACTTAATAATTATTATAAAATGCGAAAGTTTACGTCTGTTTGTTCCCTCGTCACGCCGCAACATCTGAGCCGATTTGAATGAAATTTGGAATCGAGGTAGCTATAATTATGTTTATGGATAAAATTAGCCTATGTGTTAAACTAGCGTATAAATCTTATACGCTACTATTTATCCGCAGGCGAAACCGCGAGGCGCAAGTGACAAATATAGTGACAAAATGAATTTACTCCATTTTACACGTGTAAGATAAACCTACATAATATGTATATAACTAACATTCAAGTTTACATAACAATTAATTAAAAGGCAACTTTTAAACCTTTATCGTAATAAACAACATTATCTATTACAATAGGAATTCAAACAACCCGTCTGATTTTTTAATGTGACAAAGTTCTAATTAGTTTACTAAATAATACAAGTCATTAATTTATCAGCACACGTGTGTCTTTATTCACTCATTTATTACTCAGTTTAATCGTAACAGTGTGTAATAAACAATATAAAGTTATATTGAATACATTAAAATATTATTTCAGTGCAGTTTACTACATTTTTCATTACAAACCTAATTTTTTTTTTCTTATATTTTGGCTCCACACATAGTGTATTTAGCCAGTGTCAAGTATTGTAGTTTTTCATCGTATTATGAAATATTTCATGTAAAGTCAAGTCTTAGTCACAGTCAGTCAGGGTAGTCATAGTCCAGTCTAAGTCAGGTAGTCATAATCCAGTCTAAGTCATGTCCTAGTAAAGTACACTGAGAAAAATTTCATCCTCTACCTTCCGAATTTTACCTTTTAAAACCGATTCCTTCCATAATTGGGTCCTTTCCTTCCACCGATTACCTTCCGAATCGGGGAACTGCTAAATTCCTACCGAAATTTAGAAGGTAATGAATTTTATCCGTCTAATACAGAAGAACATAAAGGAAGGAAATTTGTTGGAAGGAATTAACCAAGAAGGAAATTCCTTCCAGCGAAATACTCCTACTAAATAAGGATGGATTATAATAATTCCTCCCAAATATATCCTTCTAAAATAGTGGGCATTATTCGATGGGAAAATATCCACCACTATTCCACCGGAAACAAAAGGATTAGCCGGATGGCTTAGAAGGAATTACCTTCCAAATTAGATATTAATGTCCTTCCGAATTCAAATCCAAAGGTGTCGGAAGGAAAACGCAGCTAACCTCCCGATGTTGAAGGATATTTACCCTCTTAACTAGTGGGAAATAAAGTGACATTACTGTTCCATCAAAAACGAACGGATTGGAAAGGCTCGCTGGAAGGAATTACCATCCAAATTAGATGTTTCACATTTGGAGGGAACAGCACAAGAAACATCCTTCCGAATTAAATGTTAATGTCCTTCCGAATTTTTTGGAACTCTCAGGTAGGAAAAGTGTCGGAAGGAAAACGCAGCTAACCCCCCGATATTTAAGGATATTTACCCTCTTAAGTAGTTGGAAATTAAGTGACATTACTATTCCATCAGAAGCGAAAGGATTAGACAGGCTTGCTGGCAGGAATTACCACCCAAATTCGATGTATCATATTTGGAGGGAATAACACAAGCACAAGGAACATCCTTCTAAATCAATTATAATTTTTCGGTAGGAACAGTGTTAGAAGGAAAATGCATATTTACCTTCTAATATTGAAGGATATTTACCCTCTTAATTAGTAGGGAATAAAGGGGCACTACTTTTCTATCAGAAACGAAAGGATTAGACAGGCTTGCTGGAAAGAGTTACCATCCAAATTAGATGTTCATCATATTTGGAGGGATTAACGCAAGAAATATCCTTCTAAATTAGGTGATAATATCCTTCCAAATCAATTATATTTATGGTAGGAACAGTGTCAGAAAGAAAATGCATATTTATCCTGCAAAATTAAAGGATATTTACCCTCTTAACTAGTGGGAAATAAAGTGACATTACTGTTCCATCAGAAGCGAACAGATTAGACGGGCTCGCTGGAAGGAATTACCATCCAAATTAGATGTATCATACTTGGAGGGAAAACAACAAATACAAAAAACAGAATAAAATAAATATTTAAGGGGGCTCCCATACAAGCGTGATTTTTTAAACGTTTTTAAGTGTTTTTCATATTTTAAAAACGGTAATAGATACAAGCTTCAAACTTGGCACGATTATAATGCTCACTCTGTGTAGTATAACAACAAATACTTCAAACCGGCAAATGCGAGTTGGGCTCGTGCTAAAAGTCTCGTTCGATCACCGAAGTTAAGCAACGTCGGGCGCTGTCAGTTATACCTGGATGGGTGACCGCCTGGGAAAGTCGCGTTATGTTGTTTATGTTTTTTTTGCAGTGTATTTCTACTCCCGAACTGAAACTCGATCCTTTTGTGGTACAGAACCCTTGGTGCGCGAGTCCGACTCGTACTTGGTCGGTTCTTTTCTTAACCAAGATATTTAGCTGATACAGTCGCTTTTTGAATCCTTTTTTAAAACAATCCTTCTGAACTTTCCTTCCGAATTCCATTCTGTAATTTTGCTTGCATCGAAGTGTTGCCAGCTTGTCAGACACATTTCTGGTAGTTTGATAACTATTGTCAACACGACGCGTATTCTTCCATTGTGACGATCCACATTAAAATCAAAACATAACAGAAAAATAGATCATTTGTGATCAAATAGGTTTCATCAATTATTTAAGTTCCTACCTAATAAATCGTTTTGATAGGTACTTACCTATTAATCTGTTGACAAATATAAAAAAGTAATTTATGTGGATGGAAAATTAAAACACTAAGCATTGCCACGACACAGGCTTCCGTAGCCACGTTAGATTATTTCCCTATGTAGGTAATATAAATAGGATAGACCCTAGCTCTGTATTGTACCATAGGTTAATAAGTAATTAGTTTAGGTTGTACTATATTTATTCTGTGGTTTAGGTAGCTAGCGCCATTTATCATTGAATGACATTGATGCAAAATATGCGTTTTGCACTTATTTTCTAGTGAAAATGTACGCTTACCTAAAATATCATAAGTTTTTTGCTTGATATACCTACTTACTTAAGTACTTACACCTTTTATCCATTTCAGTATTGTTTTGCAATTGCCATTCTATCTTGTTATAAGACTAGCAACAGAACCAAGAAACTTTAAGATGCGACACAAGTGCTATGTGAACAAATTATAGAAATAATGCAATTTACCTACTCTATTGCCTATGTAAATTCATATTAAAATAACTAAAACTTTTAGTAGTGACACGGCCCGTCGTCGTCGTCCGTGATTATCTTTCCTTAAAAATATGTACAGCTGTTTTAAAAATGCATTGGCAACACTGGGCGGAGCGGGCGGCCGGCGTGCGTGGGGGTGGTCAACTGGTCACTTGGTCAGTCAGTGAATCAGTGGTCGGTTGGCTGGTGGGTCAGCCCTATCAGTGCAGTGGCGCGTTCTCGTGCGTGAGAGCAAGCGGCAATTCCAGTGTCTGTGTTATGTGAACCTCTCGTGTGTTAATTCGAACTATCGGTGCTGTGTTCCCTAGTCTGAGGTGCTCAGCTGTGCTGTTCATTAATATCGTTGGACCGATCGAGCTTTTTGGGTCTTTAAATTATTATTTTTTTTTAGATCAAGCGGTCTGGCGCTGGCACCAATCGAACTACGCACTAACTTTGGAACGTCGCATTGGAAATTGATTAAAACAGTCGTGAACCAGCTTTCTTACAACCAGATTTCATATAAATAATGTGACATAATAATATAATATTATGACAATAATACAAATTGTTTTTTTATGGCCTGTTTTCAGAAAATAATTTAGTTAAAGTTCAATAATTGTGTCAGTAAAATTAAGGTTAAAAATTTAAATAAACCCTTTCATTTATTTATTTTGTTTTTGTTAATATTTCATTTTTATATCCCTTCAGCGCTGACATATGCATTTCTTTTTCATTTCAGAAGTGTATACTTCCTTCATATTCCTCGGTTCATAATACCACGTATATAGAAGCTAAATACCGAAGATAACTGGGTAATTGGATGATATCACACCAAGGCGATTCAAAGATTTTCCTCCCAGTTTATGAATTACCTAACTACGACGGAGGAAGAACGATGGCTAAATGAGCATTATTATACTTCCAATTTAGATGTGCATCTTCTGAGAATCACAGTGACCCCTTAATCTAGAAGAATAATACTAAAGGTAATTAATTGGGCATTAATAGAAAGGTAATTTCAGTATTTTACTTCTAATTAATGAAATACTTAACTGCGACGGAGGAAAAGCGGTGGCTATATTTATCAGAATTATTATCATTCCAACTTAGTTGTGGTATCTCCTGCGAATCACAGTGAACCCCCTAATTTAAAAGGTTAATATCGAAGCTAATTGTGGTATTAATAGAAAGGTAATTCCAGTATTTTACTTCTAATTTATAAAACACCTAACTACGATGAAGAAAATGCGGTGGGCCTTATCAGCTAAAGTTGCCTTCTAAAACCGATGAAACACACACGCGACATCAGACGACAGTGTCGACATATCTATCTTCATACAAATTCAATGCGTCGACACGAAGATAGGTTCAGCGTCACTGTTGCCGCGACAGTGTTGCCTGCCGCTGCTGTGTTTCATCGATGAACAAAGGCAACCTTTATCCTTTCAAACACATCTAACCTGGAAGGATAATGCTGATATACCTACACACCGCTTTTCCTTCTTTGTAGGTAGGTAGTTCATAAATTAGAAGAAAATACTTGAATTACCTTCCTATTAATACCCAATTACTTTCCGTAGATACCTTCTAGATTGGGGGGAATCACTGATTCAAAGAAGGTAAACACGTCTAAATTGGAAGGATAATGCTGATATACACACCGCTCTTTCCTCCGTCGTATGTACGTAATTCATAAATTAGAAAGAAAATATTGAAATTACTTTTCTATTATATCCGATTACCTTCGGTATTTACCTTCTAGATTGAGCGGATTACTGAGTTTTGAGAAGGTAATTACTTCTAAACTGGAAGAATAATGCTAAAATACCCACCTCTTTTTCCTTCGTCGTAGGAAGGTAGTTCATAAATAGGAAGGAAAATCTAAAATTACCTTTCTATTATATCCGATTACCTTCGGTATTTATCTTCTGAAATGGGGGGAAAATGCAAAAGCCTTCTGGGTTTTCCTTCGTATTAGGTAGGTAATATTATACCTTTACCTTCTAGAATTGGAAGGTCATTTATATTTACCGACCAAGTACGCCATCCAAATCTAGAAGGAAATTAACCCCGTTAACCTTCCAGAATATTACCGTCCTTTCATATTACCTTCTGTCTTAATTCAGCAGGAATAAATGGAAGGTAAGCATAGTAGAAGGAAACAAAGCTCTATGTCCTCCCAAAATTTACCGTTCTTTATTCACCTTCCAAAAAATTACCTTCCCTTTTGACTCAGTAGGAATTTCCGACCGAAATTCGGAAGGTACGTATAACCCACCAAAATAGAAGACAGACTTGCAAGGACATTGTTTGTAAGGAAACATTTGGACGGTAATAATTTTCAATTTTAGCCTTCCGAGTTGAAAGGTAAATTTCCTACTGAGTCAAAAGGGACGGTAATTCCTTCCATATTTCGGAAGGTCTTTTTTCTCAGTGTAGTGGCAACTTTACTAGAGGCTTCTATGGAATTTTGGAAGCAACACGAAAAACCACGTTTCACTACATTATATCATTTGCCAACACTTATACTCGTAATTGAGCACTTAATACGTAAAATGCCACTAATTTTAATCATTAACACTAGAAAAAGCGTAAGTTTTGTGAAATAATACAATGCAACGACGTGAACTTTTTCACGTTCCCGCCAAAAAAAAAACACAAACCCAATTTATGTTTATGTTTTTGCATTTGCTTATAATACACGGAAAAATAGTAAGGTGACGAGTAGAGCCAAATAAGCAGGTCCAAATCCGTTCAAAGAAACATCAACCTTAACGTCGCAGTCTTAAATATCAATTCAGTCTGCACTTCAGCGCGGCGCTTACGACATAGACAACGTACGAAATGACTAATTTTGAGGGATTTTAATTAATATCTATTTTTACATAGTATTTTTAAAAGTTTTTAAGTCATCACGACATCTGAATGTTTGTTGGGAATACACTAGTTTATTTTTTGTAAAAATATATTTGGCAGAAGCTCAGTAAAATGGGGACATTCAAATTTTTTGAGCGAGAGTTGCGATTTTTTCTAAAGAGCCAAGTATATTTATTAATCTTGTATTTGCGGTCATCACAAACGACTTAGACCCGATTTCACCAACGTTAATTCCAAGTATACGGCTATTCCTTACTCCTGGATACAGCTAATTGACAAATGAAATTACACAAAAAAGACGCCGTTTTGATTGTATCCAAGGAATAAGTCTTATTCCTTCACAAAATTGGTGGTATAAGGGCTATATTCGCGTAACTCGGTTGTTCTCGGAAAGTTATACCTGGAATAATAGTTATTCTAGTTTGGTGAAATCGGGCTTTAATGAAACTACATGATATATTAAATTAGCTCCATATGTTTTAATTACGCCAGGAAACCTACCAAAAAACATCTTGTTTGCTCTACTCGTCGCCTTAAGTAAAACGGTATAAATGTTAATAATTTTTGTATAAGTAAGCTTACAACCTAGCTAAACCCAAAAATACACAAGATATTTTAAGATGTGCACTTTCTTAAAATCCTGTATTAATTTCATTACTTACGCCATTTATTGCTCTCATGAGCATATTTTGAAAGTACTTGATTTGATCGTATCATGTCACCCTATTATGGATGATGCAGCTTTGGCGCGCATTTGAACTTCGTATTTTTCAAATGAATACGAATCCAAGATGGCGGCCACATACGCGGGGGAGCGATTAGCCGGACCGTGCTTATGGCCACGCCTGTGCCAGGGGTTGCGTGCAGCAAAACAGAACATACGCGGCGAAGTTCATAAATTACTAGACTACATGAAGCAAAAGATGGCTATTATAAGTTTTAATCTTTCTAGTTCGTTCACCTTCAGCAAATCTCTTTGTTAGTAAATGTTCGGTAATTTTGTCAATTTGACCTGGCAACCCTGGTATAAACGTTAACAAATTCTATGAGGTTTCCAAGTACAATATAACTATCTAACCTTTAAATAAATGGTTACTATCTAACATAATAATCATTTTATGTCTTACGACTTTCCTTAAGAGCCTATACAACGCCAAAATGCTTAAAATGGCTTAGCATGAGGCCGTGTCCTGTCAACAATATTGCAACAATGACTTTGAAATTAATATTATGGTAAAGTTCAGGACTAATGTCGTAAGTCTTAAGTATAGTGAAAATACTAATTAATAAACTTATCTCGATAGAAAAACATTACAAAGTTACCTCCAAACCGTACAAATAAACCGCGATTATTCAAAGAATACCTACTTTAAAAGGCCATGAAACTTTGTGCAGTAGTTGAACTAAATATAATAGAGGGCTTATGTATAGTGTATTTTTAAAATATCCATTATATTCAGTGTTATAATAAATTACCTAAATTATTGCGCGTTGAAACCATTCTAACTTAGACCGCCCCTGCCGCCCGGCCCCCCGACTCATCCCCGCTTTGGCCTAGTACTATATATCTATTCTGTGGCTTTAGCTTGGCCTAGCATAAGCCCGTAAAACATATATGACATTTTCCAAAAAATACTTTAGTTTCTACTTAGTATGTTTAAGTAGGCCTCTATGGACTCGCTCAGCTCCACACGCGGATCCGCAGATACCTTTAGGTATCTCTTCTTAAATCCACATAGGGGGGGATTCAGGAATAAATATTATAATAGTACTTTATACAGTTTAGTTGTCGCGTTGTAAACAATATTATAAAAACGCCCATCCCACGAACTTCGTAGCGTAAAGCTACTCAGCGTAGGCGCACGTGGCTTGCATAAAAAAGTATTTATTAGGCCGGATTTCCACCTGCAAAAAAACTTCTGCAAGAAGTGTCCGACCATCTATCAGACTGTACCCGGCCTTAGAATTTAAACTTTACTATAGTCAGATCAATTTTTGTGTGGTATGAAAATTTTTGAGATAAATTAAAGTCGTAAAACGTTTAGTTCAAAAATTATTCCTTAATGTTAAGTGACAACGGTGTTTCCCCAGAGTCTACTAGCAAAACACGAAGCGTCAAAGGACATTAATCAAAAAAGAAGAAGAAGGTAAATGGCACCAAGATAGTTGACTAAAAAACTGCTTCTCATGAGACGCGGGACCCCAAAACACTGCTTACTGGTAGATTCTTATAACGTGATTACCTAATGCCAAAGCGTAAAGCTATAATTTAAAATTGAAATATGATTATTAATTGCGTCATTCTGCAATGGAACCAATAGCATCACCGCGTCGCTTCACGTTTGAGACAGGGTACTGTAGCGTGACTACCTCGTTCTATATAATTATTTCTTTAAACTACTAACTACTATGGCAAATGGAGTGCTTACTGCTCTGTCGATGACAGGTGATAAATATAATTGGGTCAGGTTTGGTTCGCGATAATACTTTTTTTTATTGGCACTTGTACAGTCCTTTGCCGCAAACAAAAAAAAAATTCTTGTTTTTTTTTATTAATGGCACTGCGTTTCTGGCCCGTGTTGCCACTACCCCTTGCTGACATTGGTCAGTAATTAATTATGGAATAACTCTCCTTTTTGCCGTAATCGGGTAAAAAAGTGTTCCAGTAGTTAAAGATAAACTCTTTGGCTGTCCTATTTATTTTATTACAGGTCTGTAAGTACTGAACGGAGATAGTAAGTTATTGTTATATACCTAGTCATGGTAGAATCCACAAATAGCAAACTGTTGAAAATATAGTTACAATAATGTTATTGATTAATGAAAGTACCTTAGAACTTGAGACATCACACGGTCTAAAAAAGTTTTCTAGACTGTGAGATCAGTTCATTAAGTCTCATTTGCCCAGTAATTTCACTAGCTACAATGCTCTTCAAACCGGAATACAGTAGTGCTTGCACACTACTGCCTGGCGGTAGAATAACGGCAAAGCGGTGTTACCTACCTAGGCGAACTTTGCAGAAAAGTCCTACCACCTAGTAAAACTGTTGAAAAGGTAGTTACACTGTAATTATTGATTAATGAAAGTACCATAGAACTTTTCAGGTAGTAAAATATCCTACTATTTATCTTATAAACGGCTTGCCATTTAACAAGGCCTTTATTTTTAATTAAACCCATCTAATTAATAAAAAAGCTCAAAGTCGCGCAGCGAGCTATGGAGCGAGCTATGCTCGGTGTTTCCCTGCGGGATAAGCTCCGGAACGAGGAGATCCGCAGGAGAACTAAAGTGACCGATATAGCTCTTAGAGTTAGTAAGTTGAAGTGGCAACGGGCAGGCCACATCGCTCGTAGAACTGACAACCGATGGGGAAGAAAGGTTCTCGAGTGGCGACCACGAACCGGAAGACGCAGCGTAGGCCGGCCCCCCACTCGGTGGACCGACGACCTGGTGAAAGCCGCGGGGAGCCGATGGATGCAGGAGGCGAGCAGCCGCTCAAGGTGGCGTGCTCTGGGGGAGGCCTATGTTCAGCAGTGGACGTCTTCAGGCTGTTAATGATGATGATGATGATGAATTAATAAAAATAAGTGAGTAACTGATAGACAGATAAACTAATTACAATCCAAACTGTGAAACTTAGAGGCTTGATATTTAGAGTGTATCTTTCTGTTCTTTTTTCTCCCACGTGCCTGTCTCGTATTGATTTATATAAATACAGCCACCAAAAAAAGTATTTAAAGTCCCCAATTCGCTGCTATAGTCGGTAATTATATTAAACTTTGAAGGTCGCAGATCATCTTTCTGTCACGGTGTAGGGATGTACTAAGAAAAGGTTTTTGAAAATTCAACCCCTAAGGGGGTTAAACGTTGCATGGGTAAAACCGCAAGCTACATCTTGTTCCTAATTTATCAATGGAAAATAATTGACAAATAGCTCTTTTTATTTTTATTTGGTACTTATACACATTTTTATTTGCAAAGGGCAACATTATTAAATATAGGTCAATACAAAATTACTTAAATACAAGAAACGACTAGTTATTTCAGTAACTATTAATTCTCTCGAAACACGAATACAATTAACGAGTATTTCAATAATTCAATGGAAGTTTAAAATTAAAAATGCCAGCGACAAGATACATATCGCCAATTAAGTCAATAGTCGCGACACAGTTAATTAATATTTTTAATAACTCTGGACATGATTTATCTTTAATTCAGAGAATCTCGAAGGGGTGGTCTGCTTCATTTAATAAAGTAGATTTCAAGTTGACGGTACAAAATCAAAATCAAATAAATCAAAATCAAAGTGTGTTATTGCAAGTAGGCTATTCATAGCACTTTTACAAGTCAAATGAAATAGGTACATAAAAAACTTAAGTTAAATAATTGTAAATACTGAGCATATACAATAACAAAGTGCGTAATGTCAAAAATTGTATATAGCAAGCCTATTCAAATGTCAGTTTGAAAAAAAAAAGTTCTCTTTTCCACTATAAATGCAAGCAATCCGGCGGTATGCAAAATAGATAACTCCGATCCGTAGCTTCGTAGGATGTCTGGAAGACATCACTTTTTATAGTGATAAGGCCTCTCATTGTGCTTTATCTATTTTTAGTGTATTTTTGTATTGAATTAGTATTCGGTTTAGGTTTCCAAGCGAGGAATCAATTTAATGAATACGAGCTAAATGCTGACGGCAAATGTAGGTTGAAAACAAAAATATATATTGGAGTATCTGGAGTAAGCACTTAGTATATATAGCAATAAAACAGATACTAAAAACTTTCGGCCCAATTTATTTTTTCACATAATATCTGAAGTATTTTCCTTATTTTTGTGAATCACGGACATTGGATAATTTTGAATACAAAACTTGGGCGGGTCGAACCGGTTTGAACCAGTCAAAGCTACCTTTTAAGGTTCAATGTACAGAAACAGAGAAACGCTTATTATCGATGAATCGCCGAAAATATGCTCAAATTATCACTTATTTCTTACCGGTGCTAACAGAATGATCAAACAGCGAAAATTATCGTTACTAAGAATAATAAACGACTGCGAAAAGTAGGTGTACCATTTTGGCAATGTGGTACGATTTGAAATAAATTGACTTTAAATGGCGTTTAATAATTTTAATATGAAAACTATCTGCTGTGTTATAGCAATAGCAATTATCTACAAAAAAATCAATAGATAATCTTTTTTGAAGTAATAATATAATAAAAAAAAAGCTTAACCCGAAATATACAATTCTTTAGTCACTAATTATTGTAAAGGATATTGTGGTTAAAGAAACTTTATTTTCTCAAAAGAAATTAACATTTCAGAACTTGATTTGATATTACAACAGAAATTGATATTACATTTTAAGTTAAGGTATACAATTTTAATGGACGACCAACTTATTTTATTTATTTCTTTTATATTTTAGTGTTAATCCTAATTTATTTTCTTTACTTTTGAAATAAGTATGTAGTCTTATCGTTAAATAGGTACTTAGTCTCCAATTTACTGACCATTTTTTATGAACCAAGCGTGTAACCCAGTGAGTTGGAAGAAACAGTTTTAAATCTTACTGGTTGTATGATTTTTTGGAACAATAATTTATATTTAATTTTTTTTATTAAGGCTGCTGTATACGCAGATCCACCATCTCACTCGCGCATTGCGATATTTTTTAAGATATTAAATAACTGAATTTACTTACGCAAAATCTGGCTAAACTATATATTCTCATGAATAACATTACAAATGTTCAACAAAAATATCATATTAATCCAAAAAAAAGTTTTCATTTACAAAAACGGATACGAATGAAAAAAAAACTTTGATACCGTTGTATTTATGAAATATTGTTTGGATTAATATGATGTTTATGTTGAACAGTTGTAATGTTATTCATGAGAATATGGTTTAGCCAGATTTTTTGTACATCACAGTGACATAAAGTATCAATCCTTTTGAAAATATGAAACAGTAAGTAAAAAACACCCAAATAGTTTCCAAAACCGCACTTTAATACCAAAATAAATACCCCCAAAAGGCAGAAGCGCGTAAATTACCCGCCTGTTGTGTGGTCATTTGATTATCACCTATAAAACTTTATTGAGGAAGCAACCAAATTAAACGAGGAACAAGCAAGGACCTCGTGAATCAACCGATTTAATCAATGTGACATAGAACTTCATATAAAAAGCTTCAGTGGACAACTTAACGCAAAATATAACTTAAATCGATTCAAATGAGGGCAAAAATCGAACAAAATTACTGCAAAAAGCATTGAAAAATGAGCTTTAATGGAAAACATGTGTTTAAGTTTAACCATTTATATATAATGAAGTTGGGGTTGCACATTTTGTCAAATTACACGACGATACAAGCTTATTTTGAGTCCATTCAATTATTTCAACACATTACTGTTAATGGCTACATTTTTATGTTTTATTTTTTCCGTTTTTAAAATACATATTGCTAACATACGGTCGGCGTATTTAGGATTTTAGGTTTGATCGTTTTGAATAAAGCAAAAGATTTTTTTAAATTACCTACCTGTCTTCTAATGAAACGACATTTTTTAAATTGTTAGCTACCATCTTTCCTTGGTCTGTTCGACTAGTAAGTAGAATTGATAGGAAAAAATCTTATCTATACAATAGGTACTTAGGACCAGAATATTAAAAAAAATATTGTCACCAATTTTTTTTATAAGTAAGATGTTTTTGTTAGTAGTGTGTTTTTACTACGCTATTTTTTGTTTAAGGTAATTAACCGTTGCAATATCATTAAAATTGGTTGAATATTTTACTATACTATGTATACTGTAAGTACCTACACGCTTACCACTTTTGTAAGGCAGAATATTTTTATTCAAATGGCAACATTTTTATTTTTCTATATTGTACGGAGTTTTGGCGGCAACGCGAAAAAGTTCACGTTGTTGCAGTGTATTATTTTACAAAATTTATGCTTTTTCCAGTGTTAATGTTTAAAATTGGTGGCGTTTTACGCATTAAGTGCTGAATTACGAGCATGAGTGTGGGCAAGTGATATAATGTGGTGATACGTGGTTTATCGTGTTGCTTCCAAAATTCCATAGTAAAGTTGCCACCACTTTACTAGGGCATGACTTGACTGGATTATGACTGCCTGACTTAGACTGAACTATGACTACCCTGACTGACTGTGACTAAGACTTGACTTTACGTGAAATATTTCATAATACGATGAAAAATTACAATACTTGACACTGGCTAAATACACTATGTGTGGAGCCAAACTATAAGGAAAAAAAAAATCTATATTGTACTGTTTATTATTTTCCGCCCACATTACGCACACCAGTTAACAATGTTGCAGATGTCAACGACCCTGGCTAAAGCATAGTACGGCACTAGTATTATTATTTATCTGGTACGCAGACTATAATAAAATATGTAAACACAATTTATGTTTGTAGCATAACATAATCTACATATGTATGTTATGTACGTATGTATAATGTTTACGTTATTTTTATAAATACAAGAAGCATCTTCCATAGAAGCTTCTAGTAAAGTTGCCACCACTTTACTAGGACATGACTTAGACTGGACTATGACTACCAAAACTGTGGCTAAAACTTGACTTTACATGAAATATTCTATAACACGATGAAAAATTACAATACTTGACACTGGCTAAATACACTATGTGTGGAGCCAAAACATTAAAAAAGCACCTTACTCTTTTACTTGCGATTTTTCTGTTTTCCCGCCAGAACTCTTAATTTTATGAAACTTACTATCCTATATTGATCCCGGTAATAAAGCAATCTGTGTTCAAAATTTCTGAGTTGTTTCGTCATTGAACCAGTAAATTTGCATTAAAAACAAACAAACAAAAGACTTTTCCCGCCAGAACTCTCAATAAAAAATCAAAAAACAACCGTTTTTTATGTAAAAAGTACATAAGTTGATCTCTGTAATAGAGCAGAACTTCAGCCAATGGCATTAAAGACACACCAAAAAATAAACAAATGAACAGACGTTTTCCCGCCAGAACTCTCCTTTTAAAGAATAAAAAGCTATCACATACTGATCCCGGCAAAATTTCATCAAATTCATCAAAATCGGTTCAAATATTTTGACGTCAGTCACACAAACAAACAGACGTTTAACTTTTATATATTAGTAGGGATAAGTAGTCATGTACAGATAGTTTATTTAAAAACACACTATATTAAAGTTTTGGAAAACCCAGTCTGTCATATCAACAAGTCCGAATTTTCCGCATTCTCTTACTATTGCGCACTTACCCTCAGTTTCTCGTACGTTTGTCAAATACTTTACGCTCATTGGTTGACGATAGCCGATGATGAACAGGCGGCCAATAAGCGTTCAGTATTTTTAAACGTAAGAGAGACACAAAATTATTACTAGGTTTCCCATCAGAAGGGCCGTAGAGCCCGTAGTTAAAACTGACCAGATTGTCATTGAATAGAAAAAGGAAAAAATTAAAGTAAAAAAAAAAAAATGCAACGCAATGCAATGTGTAAATTGAATAAGACAGATCGACTCCAAGTCTCAAAATAAACTAGTGCAACGTTACGTTTTTTGCCAATAATAGCTTAATTACTATACGTGTTTACATGAAAACTGATTTTACGCAAATAAATGGAATGTATCAATAAATTACAATTAAAAATATCACCTAGATAACATTAGTTTAGCGACAAATGGCAATAGACTGAAAAACCAAGACGAAATCGGTTTATTTCCATTTGTTGCTAAACCAATCATATTTAGGTAATACTTTTAATCGTAATTTGTTGATATATTCTATTTATTTCCATTAAATCAGTTATCATGTAATCACGTTTTGTAATTAAGCTATGATTGGCAAAAAACCCAAGAAAATTTGAATTTGCCGCGAACGTAGATTATTAATACGCGCTGTTGACATTTCCACTTGAAGGAACGCAACGACAAAACATGTCGTTTCCGCACGAAAAAAACAAAAGCGCGCGAGGAATAAGGATGTAAATGTTGCTATTACTAATTTCAAAACTTACTAGTATGTTTTAAATATACCCATCAACTAATGAAACGTTAAGACCGCAGATATGCTCGTTAATAGTTTATGACAGATAATAAACCGCGTTCACGACTATTTGTAAACGTACAAGTACTAACATGACTAAATTTTGTTTAAGTTTAAACGTTGGCAACTTAATTATTATGAGTTATGATTATGACTAAAGAATAGTCGTTTTGTCCCATTTAAATAAACGGTTTTACTCATGCATTCTTACTTGTTCCTTCTCTTTTCTTCATAAATTATACATTGCAAATAGATTTTTTGAAATTCGTAATAATAATAAAATATAAAAATAGTTTGCTATGTAAGTGAATAACTTTCAAATTAAATCGGATTTCATTTTATAAACAGTGGAGAATAGAGTTATTGCTTTAGCTCTGATTTAGCGTGTTTTATTTATAATAGTTAGCCACAAAATTTATCATAAATAATTACCTATATTAGTAGATACGTTTTAGTAAAGACGACTATGAACTGCGGAACGATCATGTAACTTTGATTGCAATGCAACAGGTATTCAGAAAAATTTCATACTAATTATGCACATAATCTGCGTATTGAAACTCTCAAATCCATACTTTGTGTTTTTATCGGTTGCAATCGAGTTACATGATCGCCTAATAATATCTACAGTCAAGGGATTTTTGTCTATGCCTAAAACTCTCTACTTATTGGCTCACTCTCCGCTCAGCTGTAATGGTGGGTAGAGACTAGAGACCAACAGCATTAGCCATTTCAAAAAAAGAAATACGCTAAGAGTCGGACCAATAAAATGACTTGGTTAATGCAATAGACAAAGTTTACTTTTTTACATTTCAGTGGCCAATGTGGTTTTTAACGATTTAGCCAAAATTGATTATAAAAATAACCTCAACCATCCACGTGTTTCCATCACATATTGCCCACAGACTCAGTAAACACGTCTGTTTTTACTAGTTTAGTCAAACGAAGTCTTACGTACTGTTTAGCATAAGAATAGTGGTTACCAGCTGTGTTCGGCCATCTGTGTGCTTCTTGTTTATTGCCAGCTCTATACGTGTATGTTCGTGGCGTTCGAATTTTGAATATTTTAAAAGGTAAGCACCTATAATTAATAAGTTTTTTTTAAATTCTGACATTTGTCTATTTAAAGCAGTCTGTCGTACAAAATCCTAAATTGAATTTAACTTGGCAGGTCTAAAAGTCAAAGTGAAAGAAAACTTCGTCAGGAAGAAACCGAAACTGGCAGGTTCAAAACTTACAAAATTAATAAAGAACACTTAGTTGTGTCATCCTCCAACCCGCACTAGGCTTGGTATCTACCGGCCTTTACATTTTCTAAAATCTACAAATCTCACACACAGTTTCTGATACAAAATTATCCTGGATAGAACCTTGATGAATTTTGTTTCCACAACACTATATCAATCTAACCCTATAACCCTTTTATTCTAAACATCTGCTCATTAATATTCATATCAGTAGCCTGGTACCTTAAAACTATATTTCATACATACAGCCGCGAGACACAGCACAATAATCCTAAATTTATGACCACTGAACCGTCTTAAAAACTACGATTCAACCGTAAAAGCATTAGAAAGAAGAAAAAATATATCACTAGCGCTCTTCTCACATAAATTACTACACATCTATGCACACGTATGGGAAATAACGAGCTAAACAATAGGTTTAAATCTTAATAAATGATCGCATTCAAAAAGGGGAGCAAGACATTTGAATCTTAACCCTTTGAACGCGACACCTGGTCTCTGAGACCAGAGTCAAAAATTCTTTCACTATTAGCATAATATTTATAATAATGACAATGGGATGCGTTTTTTAAAGTAGAATACCGTTGTCGTTTGGTATCTGAATTATAATACAGTAGTGTAGATAGGGTGTGTAACAAAGACATGGTGGTTTTTAAGATGTTCCGTTTTAGTTACTAGGTGGTAGGACTTTTCTGCAAAGTTCGTCTAGGTAGGTACCACCGCTTTGCCAGTTATTCTGCCGCCAAGCAGTAGTGTGCAAGCACTACTGTGTTCCGGTTTGAAGGGCATTGTAGCTAGTGAAATTACTGGGCAAATGAGACTTTATGATCTGATCACTCAGTCTAGTAATTTGATTATTAGACTGGGTGATGTCTCAGGATGACGTGCGCAGTGCAGTGTCGCGCGAAACTATTGTTTTAAAGTTCCGGGTGACACTGCAACTGTTATGGGCGGCCGTGTCACTTAACATCAGGTGAACGACTAGCTCGTCACGTCATTCAATCACATAAAAAAAAAAAAAAAAAAGTTAAGAAGCGATGTGATTTTAGTTTAGACCGGTCGTAAACCCGATTCCGTGGGTTGTAAAACTTGTTGAGTTAAACAGCTTAGTTGTTATGGCTAATGCCAGCTTAAGCTAGACGATTAAGCTTGAAAAGTTAGCAGATGTAATAAGTTGACGGGACGTAGGAGTATCTGTGAAGAAGACTATATATTTGGCTCCAGATTAAAATCTCTCGCATTCAAAAACAGTGAAACTTAACTATGGTGAAAATTTAATGATCGCATTCATTGAATAGATAAACATTTTTTCTCAAGCGTCAGTTGAAAATCCGAAAGTGATATCTCCGAACAATGCAAACTATCGGACGAATCTTCAGATCCAATTTCGGAAACGAACAAAAAATCATTTAACCCCACAATAGACCGTGGCCTTTTGTCTAGAGGCCGTCGAATGATACGCATTAGGATTTTTTGCCGCGTTATGAATACATTTAAAACAGGAAGGATGTGAAAGTTAAGGGTATTGAAGACACCGTATGTCGGCGAAGGGTTAGAACAGACAAAGAAATAGCTGAATAATAGCCGAAACATTGTAAGGAATGAATTATTACTGCATTATGTTGTGGTCTATAATTTTTGGTCGAGAAAAATATAATAAAAAGATGCTATGACGTTAAAAATAATGATTGTACTTTGCTACATAATAAGTTTTAACTTCCGTCGGTTAGTCGTAATACTTATATCATATTCTTAAAATAGAATACATTAGTCATAATAATGACCAACAAAAATATATAATTAATTCCATGTTATTAAATTAACGCAAAGTGAAGTCGTTGTTATGAAAACAATTTCAATATGACAGCCGGCTGTTAAATAAAACTGACAAGGCGATGTCAACCTTTTAACGACGACATAATCGGGGCACTCTACATGTTTTAGTGACGCCAAGGAGAAATTTCATAGATAAACAATAAGATATCGATAAGTTTCACCTCAGACCATCGATCAATTCGTTATCGATACTTTCTATTTGAAGGATACTGTTATCGATAATACTATTTGACATTGAAAGTACTTGATAAAACAAAACAAAGTAGAAGCTGATAATGACAAATAAACAAGTTACACATGTTTTTGATAAAATGTGTATTAATCGATAGTTAGCACCTTGACCTCTGAATTTAAAAACGTCCCAATCAAAAATAAGCAAAAAGCTAAACGTGTTTGATTGGCATTTCTGTTAGTGTGATAGGTTTTTTGAATAGGTATTTTATAGACTTAATTTTAAATTGGAAATATTGTTCAAAATGAAATGAACGGTAGATGTAATTATGACTGATAAAAAAATATCACATTTTATTTTTAAATAATTATTACACGAAGATAATTTGTACAAAAAAGTACGTGTGTGCCCAGTGTCTAAGATATTAAAAAAAAATAGGTAACTATAATTATTAGTTTAAGTAATTATTTAAGTTTCCGACAACTTGCTTACTCAGTGGCATACTCGCTAGGATTAAATTAAGATTTATTAAAGTGAAACGACGTCACTGTACATGAGATTTTGTTAATTTATTTATTTTGATAATTATACAAAAATATCGGTCCCCTTGGTAATACGGTGCAGACACAGTAAAATCTGATCGTGACCGTGGAGATTCATTATTGTAGGCCTTGATTTGACTACCATACCCGCAGGATGCGAATACGCAGCTTCGACAAGGCCAAACTGTATTCAGCCGAGCTGGGATGCGAACCCTGGTACGACGTATCGTCAAATAAAGCATAGCTTCTGTCCACCCACACCAGCTGCGCACTGACCAAAGTGCCAAAATTTTGTCATATATTTTGGATTAGTAAATTTAAATTTAATTTTGTCTGCATCGTTTGTCACTGAATATAATAATATTTATGGTAGTTATAACTATTTTCATTAAATTATTTATGTCATGACATAATTATTATTTTAAAATAAATTAATAATATTTTTGATAAGGTAGAATAATGCTGTGTAATTAAACCGGAATAAATTTAATTTATTAAGTATAGACCTGAAGAATCTCATGTTCAGAGAAAAAAATAAATTAAAAAACATAATTGGTTTGCCATTGAAATAAGGAGATTGGTATTTACCTTGAAAATAATTTGAGTCGATCACGCCCACATCTGAAACAAACAATGAACAACACAAATTATTACATAAATATGTAATCTGATTACTAAATAAAACGCGATACTAAAGTTTTTACAGAAAAACTTTATAAATGGAATCTAACATGTTTGACTGTAGTTAGCATCCAGACACAAAATAAGAAAAACTAAATATTACACTAAAAATTCTGTTACTAAAAAACCCGAGAAGATTATAGTTTGTCTCTAAAAAAAGGGTATATTTCTATGCAAATTTTTAGTTAAATACTAAGATACAGTTTATTTTATTCATGAAGTAACCCGATATCGTGGCAACAGGCATTCTGTACACGGAGTCGTTTTAATGCCAACTGCAGTGCCGTTTTATGGCATTTGTAGTACCAACATGACGGCGCTCCGTAATATGACTGCGATGAAGTTTTCTCTTTACTATAATTGTTTTTATGCAGCCTTTTTCTGACAAGTTGTCGTAGTAAAAGTGGTGTGGTGTGTAATATAAATACATATAACGGCAGTTTTTAATGCCAAAGCCGGTTTCGTGATAGTCTCGTAATCTATTCAGAAACTGTAGTAGCAATATTCATAAAAAATAACGGTTTTTGTCTGCAAATATGTTATTTACAGCGTTGAGACAAACTAGTTGGATACCTGATGGTGATCAGCTAGTCTAGCAAAAATACCTTTACATTAGCATTAATAAAATGTATGGGAATTACACTACCTGCGGAAATCGTTTTTCCGCAAGTAATGTCATTCCCATACATTTTGAGTTATCGTTTGGCGTTAACGCTAATCGAAAGGTATCTTTGCTAGACCCCCTCAACTGTAGTACCTACCTACATAACTTAACTAAGTTAGTTTTTTAGCGTCATGATAAAATTGTGTTAAGATGAAATTTATTAGGTGTACCTATATCAATTATTTTGCTGTCTATTCCGCATTGATTGTCTGCATAGCTGTTTGATGTTTGCATGACTTCTTAACTTGCTTGAAGACACATTAAAATTGGGAGCAAAATCAAATACCAAATAAATTTCTGGGTAAGCGTGTCCCACTTTACGTTTCATCTACACTTACCATCAGGTGAGATGTGGCCAAACGCTGACCCAACAACAATAAAAAACTATTCAAAAAAAATTGACAAGAAATGTTATTTAAAACATTTTGTTTCAAGATTGGACAAAAATTATGTAGGTTTTTAGATGACACATAATATAGATCTTTAAATAAAACCACAAACAAAGACCAGCAATAATAAAACGTAAAACAACTTTACTATAAAGTAAAAAGTTTTATTAGCATTCTTATTCATTTGCATTCTTGTTTATTCTCATTTAGAGACATGTAAAGTTTAGATTATTAATAGTGACGTATTAAAAAGGCATAAACAATAGCTGTCAGTAAAACCTCCGTACTAAAATACCAATGTCCAATTAAGTAGTAAAATAATCCAAGCACGACAGATGATTTATTAAATTTTATCGCACGAGGTGTCAACAAATCTTACATAACCATCCATCTTTGTCTAAAGCGACTTATCGTGGACGATATCGGAGGCCCATACATTATTTATGCATGCGCAAAATTTGCATCGACTTTTGAAGGGTTAACCTCGCGTTGTTCGCTACTTTACTTGTAATCGTGTTGCATGCGTAAACAAATGCATTAGAATTTTAAATATTCTCCTGATTTTTTGCTTTGACAGAAAATAACGGTTATTCTTGTTGAAAGCCGTTTTTCACTAATGTTTTTTAGTTATTTCGATCAGTGTCGTTTTAAAGATAATATTACATATTTTTAGATACGGTACTCATCGATTAGTATCAAGTGTACTTGATCATGTTATTTCTCTCCTCCATCAACTCCGACATTTACCATAACATCTGAGTAATCCGATCTCGCTCGCCTTGAACCTACAACGCAACATTGTATCTTAAAAATTTATAAAAGTATCACGTTGCCACTTGACTTCGTAGAAAGAGCCGCAATATGGCAGAAATAGCTTACTGGTAAATCGATATCTACTTCAACATCGACTAATACACTTTGCAGGAATAAAACGCAACAATAACAGAAGCACAAAAAAAGTTGCAAAACGCAAAAAAGCACAAACAAAAAAATGGAACGCAACCGCATTTAAAAAACGAACACTCGAAGACGCAGCGCGATTGAAGAAAATTACATTACAATAGTTTACAATTTCCAGTTGTCAAATAAAAGCATTCAAGTGATTGTGGCCCATTGTGCCGCGGTGGGCTATGGATTTCTAAGCTATTGTATCGTTACCAAGACAGTAATGAATTGCTTGTTATTTTACGATGTCAAACATGTTTTGACAGCGAAGAATGCACAGCGAAAGTTAGTACAAGATGCTCTTTGTCATAACCTCTATATTCATTTCATGCTGGCATTTAACGCAATGAATAAAAATAATTGAATGCGTTTAGTGGTCATTGTTTTTTGTTGAGTGCTTTGAACATTAATGAAGTATTATTATTCATATTATGAATCGTAATATTTTTGTATTGTGTCGGAATTAAAGGTTGCACTGAACTTAATTTCAATAAATTTGCTGATTGCTAAGCTGCTTTACGCTCACGAAATATGTCAGTAAAACCTTTCACTTCGCCCAGTTTTAAAATTATAAGTATTCTATTTATAAATATTATTCCATTTTTAAATTCAACAGATGCCACAATATTAATTTATGCTTAAAGTTTAATTACATTCTTCAAGAATCAATTTTGTACGTTTAATATTACTAAATCGAGTTGCCTGCACAAATAAATTAACAATAAACATAATATCATTTGTAAGTGTCACGATCACCCTTGGACTCCTAAAGAAACATAATTCTCAAAGCTATAAATAATGAAATATCTATTTCGACAATGCACTTGAGAATACGGGCATCTTTGTTTAATTGCCTGTCAAACCAACTGACATTCTAACCTTTTGCGGAACCAAAAAAAAAACAATCATTTATGCACTTTTTAAAAACAGTAATTTTTATTGAATAGCAGGTCTTCGTGACTCTTTGTGCTGTTTAACTAATCTGATTTTTTTGTCATGAGAAAATTCTTTGTGTTTTTATGACGATTCTGTACCAGTGAATGATAAGTGGCTGTAGCCGTCTTAATTTCTTTGTTGCAGCACTAGCGCTTCTGTCACAGTACAAGTGTGCAGCGCTTTGAAACTCGTGATGTCATGAATGTGGGTCCCGACTGAAAATCGGTTATTGAGGTCCTCGGTCAGTCGGGACCTATATCATGACGTCACGCAACATCATATTTTTAATACCTTTCTTTTTATTGTGATTTGTCTTGTTTAAATGCCTACTTGTAAAAATGTAATGTTGTGTGATGTCCTGATTAAATGTATTTTCTTTCTTTTCTTTCTTTTTAACTAGGCTTTAAGGAATGGATTATATTAAATGCGTAAAATTTTATTGCGATGTGCCAGACAATGCATGAATAGCATTAACAATTAAAGATAAAATTTCATTGTCTATGGTTGAAATTATAATTTTGATCACAATCAGCCTAATCTATAAAGAGGACTTTACAGAGGGACTACGGCTCGGTAGTTCGGTGGGAACATGGTCGTATTTGACTACCATAGAAAAAAGTAGCAAAAGAAACGTAATCTTTATCGTATTCGTGATCCTCCGGGACCTGACGGAAAATCCAAGACGAAGTTAAATAAATAAATAAATAAATAAATATGTGTGGACATTTCACACAGCGCCATCTAGCCCCAAACTAAGCATTATAGCTTGTACTATGGAAACCAGATAACTGATACAATACTTATATACTTTTTGTTTGTAAATACATACATAGAATACAATATGACACCCAGACACAGAACAAACACCTATGTTCATCACACAAATCTTTGTCCCGGGTGGGAATCGAACCCACAGCCTACAGTTCAGAAGGCAGAGCTACTACCAACTGAGCTATCAGGCCAGTCAATTTGGCGAAGTTTATTGCCATTTGATGCTAAACCAATAATATCTAAAATAATATAAAGTCACGAATCTTTGGCGTTAAAATTATGACGAAGAAAAGTAGTTGTAGAGTAGGTGTAGAGAAAACGAAATATATTTAAAAAAAAAAACAAGACGTACAAGAGTACATTATAACCTATCCAAATGATTGATAACAACATCAAAAGGTATTGGTAAGATTTAGAGGGTGGAAACTATTTTCGCCCGAAACGCTAAAATGTAGGTAAAGTCATTGGCTCTATTGTCTCTATCATACGTGTGGAGAGCAGAGCGACGGCAATACCACTTTCAAATACCAGAACGGTCCTCTTAACTGGCTCCTTTTTAGGGTTCCGTACCCAAAGGGTAAAACAGACCCTATTACTAAGGCTCCGCTGTCCGTCTATCTGTCCGTCTGTCAGCAGGCTGTATCTCAAGAACCGTGATATTTAGCCAGTTGAAATTTTCACAGATGATGTATTTCTGTTGTCGCTATAACAACAAATACTAAAAAACAAAATAAAATAAATATTTAAGGGGGCTCCCATACAACAAACGTGTTTATTGCCGTTTTCATAGATAGTGGTACGGAACCTTTCGTGCGTGAGTCCGACTCGCACTTGGCCGGTTATTCTGTTACACAGAGCCAGCTAAAGCAACTCTATTCTACAATACTAGGTATATACGTACGTCGATTCGATACTCGTGTATTGACGTCGTTCCATCAAGTGGCTTAGCATTACTTTTAATTGTCATTATGGTAACACTATACGGTTATTGGTTAGCGACCTCTGTAACTTTACACTCTGTGATTATAACTTCATACTGTAGAGGCGAGTGTCATTTGTTTCTATTTTCAGCGCTGACCGGGTTTGAGTCACTGCCAAATGCAAGCGTGTTTACCCTATCTTGTATTACAATACGACTAGGGTTGACGCCCGTTTGTTGACGGTATAAAGTTCGGTAGAGACCAACATCGTTACTCTAAGAGTTGACGGTTTCATAATTTTTTTAAAGTAATTTATTGTATTAATTACATCCGTAGGGTTGACAAACTTTACTGATAATATTATCAGGATGTTATAGGTAGGAAACTACCTTTTAAGTAGGTATCTACTCAAATCATCAAACACATCTATACTTTGTTTTGGAGACGTATTACGACTGTACTAGCTTTCAAGGTGATAGCTTCTGTGGTGTGGTGGTTAAGCAGGTCGGCTTATAATCTGAAGGCGGCAGGTTCGATTCCCGCGACAGGACAAGCACTTGTGCACATGAAAACAAAAGCGCAAACAATAATGTTGTGTCTGGGTGTTGTGGGACCATGGTCCACGTAGTTCCTGGGTCCCAGGGAATCCTATATTAGTTAGGGTCCATGATCTATGTACCTATGTGATTGTTGGGCGTTTTAATTTAAAGGAATTGGGCATGTTGCCTACTGGTAGTGGTTTGTTGGATTAGATTTTGTTTCTATACTATGCAGTTTATTATAGATTTTTTCTTAGTAAAAAAATATATATAATTTTTTGCTAATTCAAATAATAATATATTTAAAGTGAAAGTTAAATTAATTCTGTTCTTGGTATGACATATACTGATAACAACCCTGATTCCTACAAAATGTAAGCAATTTCGGATCGATGTACGAAAGATGAATCGCTGTTTCGGCAACTTTACCCAACTTGTAAACAAACAGCATTCGAGTTGTGCAAATTGAATTGAAAGTAGAGGGTAAATTAATAATGGGATAAATATTTTGGAAGCGAAATCGTACAAATGGAAGAGATAAGTTTGGAATACTTTGAAAAACATCTTTGTAAAATCCATGCTTTCGTTCTTTTTGAAATTTTAATTTATTTATTTAACAAACTAAAAAATGTATCATCATCATCATCAACAGCCTGAAGACGTCCACTGCTGAACATAGGCCTCCCCCAGAGCGCGCCGCCTTGAGCGGCTGCTCGCCTCCTGCATCCATCTGCTCCCCGCGGCTTTCACCAGATCGTCTGTCCACCGAGTGGGTGGGCGGCCTACGCTGCGTGTTCCGGTTCGTGGTCGCAACTCGAGAACCTTTCTTCCCCATCGGTTGTCAGTTCTACGAGCGATGTGGCCTGCCCATTGCCATTTCAACTTGCTAATTCTAAGAGCTATATCGGTCACTTTAGTTCTCCGGATCTCCTCGTTCCGGAGCTTATGTATGGAAAAATATGTATGGTGGAGCCAAATTATAAGAAAAAAGTTATTAATTAACGAAAATTACGCGGTTGACAAAGACATTTTTATTAATAAACAGAAACAGCAAACTACTCAATGCTGGTACTTGTAAAAATTACCGCACTTAGTCATTGTAACGATAGCCGGAAATGCTGTACCTACTTACTATTAATCTATACTACCGTACTATTACCATATACTACCGTACCATTAGTGTTATTGGCGATCGCAAGCGGTCATTTGCCGTCGAAGCAATTGCTGTACGTAATATGGTAGAATTTTCGCTATTTTATGTCCAGTTCAATTGCTAGATGTTTTGAGATACAAAGTATAAGTTAAATCTACACCAATATTATAAAGAGGAAAGATTTGATGGTTTTTTGTTTGCATTGAATAGGCTTCGAAACTGAACCGATTTGAAAAATTCTTTCACTGTTGCGAAGCTACACTATCCCCGGGTGACATAGGCTATATTATATTTTCAAAAAAATTAGGGATCCTTAATAAAACTCCAATAATGTGACCCAAGGTGTAAAAATGTTACCTAAAATATTCTTTACATCGCGTGCGCTGCGAAAAGTGTTATACCCGTGCGAAGCCGGGGCGGACCACTAGTAAGATATATTTAAATATAGGCCTTTGCCTGTATTGCGTTTGCTTGATGTTTAGTGGCAATGCGGTCGATGATGAAGCACTAGCACGCTCACATGGAAGAAACCTGTTCACTCTCAAAGAAATAGATAAAATAAAAACTTCTCTTCAAAACTTCCAAATAATAGCTATTCGGAAACACAGACTCTGGTAAAGAGTTCCACGTCTTAGCCATTCAAGAGGCTATCGAGAGACAAAAATAATCAAAAAGAAATCAGGTATTAATTTTGATTTAATGATATATTAATTTATGGGTAATATGGGTTAATGTAGCGCTCATAGCGAAGCATGACTAGCCGTTTCTAACCGATCGGTAAAGTTAAGCAACGTTCGCTGCGGTCAGTACTTTGATGGGTGACCGCTACAGCAAAAAGTGGTATTTACAACTAAGCGCTACCGTGCTCTAGGGCACGTTAAGCCGTCAGTCCCGGTTGTTCTTGTAAGACATTAGTTGTTAAGCCAAGCCAAAATATTCTAGAAACAAACCACTAAATTAGTTTACGCACATGAAACATGAATCAACGCAGTTGACATTACAGACATAAAACTCCTATAACCGAGACATTCTATTGCAATCCGCATTCGGCCTTGAAACATCATCATAACAATAAATTGTTTAAGCCAGAGATGCAGTTGAGTCATCCTGTAACCAGCTTTGTTAGTAATATCGCCCACACGGCGATTATTTTCACTACAACACCTAAATGCATTGAGATAAGAAGCTAGTGTGGCGAGGCCGCCGACTCGCCGTCTCTTTTAAATACGTTTGCCTTAGTTGCTCGGTTTATGTCATTTCTGCCAAGGGGTATTATAATAATCGTATATTAATTAAATGTGATTGAAATGACGTCAGCTTTCCTGTTTACGATTAAACCAGACGCAAGTGTTTGGAGTTAACATACAGTTTTACATTTTACTATGTTTGTGTAATAAGGTATTTAATACCTCATTAGTTTCGCTAGTAACAGTTGGTATTCTTTAGTTTTTGTCTTGTGATTGTGACTAACACACATAGGTATGTGAAAAAATATGTCAAAATAACACGTGCGATGAAAATTTGAATTCAGTCATTTTTACAGTTTTGCTGGCGCAACATTTTTCTTCGATAGGAACTTGCAGGTCAATTCAATTTGAGACCTGCTATAAGACGTCATAATAAAGATCCTGCTTTTATAAAACGAGACAACTGTCATAAATTATTAAGCATCAAAGCTTAATAAAATAATAAAGACCAATAAAATGCACTTATGAAACTATTAGAAGCTGTCAACAACTAAAGCAACTAAATATACAACAATTACACACAAACATTTAGCTCGTAAACTGACAGTGAAATATTTTTAATTGCATCCAAAATGGCGGACGGCCAACTACTCACGACGAATAAATTCCACCGTGAGTGCGTTTGACGTGACGAGTTGGTTATAAAACGAAATTTATGAAGTGGCAGAGAAAGTACCCTCAATGTGGACACTTAAAATTGTTGGGATGTAATAAAATGCACACATTACCTGATGAATTGAAATAAACAATCAGAAATAACAAATAGGTAGGTACCTACTACTTACCTACCTTACCTTACCTACTACCTACTTAACAAAAGCAAGGAGACTCTACCGTAGAATATAGTAGACTTCGTTATAACTATAACTACAATGACATTAATCTATACTGCTTTAAAGCCATTTTTGTATTCAATAAAGGTAGAGTAGACAAACTTAAAAGATATAGTCTTCAAGTATACATAGTATTTACTAAGTAAAATAAAACTGAAAAAGAAATTGATGGATTAACCAGAAAAGATACATTGAAACTAGAAGAAAGGGTTTTATAAAACTAAATAGTTAAAGAACTGTGGTTAATAACTCCCAACGATTAACATTTAGTATTACTTCCTAGAGCCCCAAGGGTTTAGATAAGAGATGCCTATAAATAATAATTAGCTGTCAGGAATCGACCCTGGCCGCACTTTGCGACTAACGATCCTGATGTCCCTTCAGGCAGAATAAATTAATAACAGGGCACGGTTAACTGATTTATATCTTCATACATGCTTTTAGGTACTGTAAAATCGTATAAAATTGATAAAATGTACTTACCTGACCCATTACAAGAACGTTCATGAGACTAATTGAAATAATGGTGGTTTATCTGTTCAATTTGGTATAATGTGCCGCAAAACTATCTAAGAATGTAGTAAAGAAAGTCCGTTAAAAAACGCAAAGAAAGCAGAAGAATGTAAGAAAAATGTATGGTGTTAAATGTATACCTACGATTTTTTATTATATAGTGACTCTTGAGTTTTGATTAAAAGTGACATTGGTTATTACTAGTACTAGTACATGATGGGAGGTAAAACTATATTTGATATGTAAAAAAAAATTGAACCATAGAGAACTGTTTTGGGAGTTTTGGCGGGAACGCGGAAAAGTTCACGTCGTTGCATTGTATTATTTTTCAAAACTCTGCTTTGTGCTTTTTCCAGTGTTAATGTTTAAAATCGGTGGCGTTTTCCGCATTAAGTGCTGAATTACGAGCATGAGTGTGGGCAAGTGATATAATGTGGTGAAACGTGGTTTTTCGTGTTGCTTCCAAAATTCCATAGAAGCTTCTAGTAAAGTTGCCACCACTTTACTAGGGCATGACTTAGACTGGACTATGACTACGCAGACTGTGACTAAGACTTGACTTTACGTGAAATATTCTATCATTATGAAAAATTACAATACTTGACACTGGCTAAATACACTATGTGTGGAGCCAAAATATAAGAGAAAAAAAAAGAACTGTTTTCTACGTATGTTTTGACTGATTCTTTCCATCGACTAAGTACCTACTCTAACTACCGTTGTTTGCCAGGAACGAAAATCTAGACAATACATAGTACCTAATTTAAAGTCAAGAGTCTACATTAAAAAGATAGCATGGCTAAAATTATATGAATTCAAATATAATAAGTACATACAGTAAAACTCTAACAATGTTGCATCATCAAAACAGGAAGGAGTGGGTGATAGTAGTGATGATGATGTACGGGATTTTGAAATGGTATGTGCTGAGGTAGCTTATGGGATAAAAACAACAGCCTAGGAATCTAATCTTGTGATGATGAGTATAATTTAGTGCTTACGGGCTGTAATACTTTATGCTATGCTAATAACAGTTAGGCTATGAATTTTTCTAGTAGATTTGAGGGCCTTATTCAACAACAGAACAACTTTAGAACAACAGGGGGTCTAGCAAAGACCCCTTTCCATTAGCGTTAACGCCAAACGATAACTCAAAACGTATGGGAAAGATATTGCCTGCGGAAAAGTTTTCCGCAGGTAATGTGATAGCTAATGTCATTCCCATACATTTTGAGTTACCGTTTGGCGTTAACGCTAATGGAAAGGTTTCTTTGCTAGACCCCCAGAGCCGTAAAATGTTCATGTGAAATTTTTGCACAATATGGAATTGAGAATTCCGGATGGAATAATCTTGTCAGATGTTTAATTACTGGTCAATTTAGAACACGTTTAGTGAATTGATTTTACATAGTTTCAAATTTTTTTGTTGGTACAGTTTTTCTTGACTTTCTTTTTCAGGAGCTAATAATTAAATGTACCATAAATAATACGTAAAAATGGTTTTCACTTGAATGTGGAATAAATATTACATTGACTATTTACACCTTGGTTAACTACCAACGTTTCTAAGAATATTGTAGATCGAAGTTAATCGATACAGTCAACATTTTTACAACATAAAAAAACAAGCAAATAAGAACGCTTAAAAGCTTTGAAGGTATGTTCACAATAACATCAAGCATTGTTGTAATTGTTATTAGAAACAATATTAATAGTCTGTATAACAAAATAAATAGTTAGTTATGGCAACATGGCAGTGTAGGTAAATGAAAACATATTTATCCGTCCATGTACCCTAGCAACACAGATAAGGTTCCACAAATAGGTATTATTTAAAATTTAAACACACATCCAGTGGAACATGACTAGGTGTCTGTCAATGACGTTGGCATTTAAAATTAGCATTTATTTCGTCCACATAACGTCTATGTATAGAAAATAAATGAAATCACCTTTGACGAAAACAACGAGTTTAAAGGTTAAGCCAGATAGAGGGGGACAACAGATTACGCAAGCCACGTTTGTGATAAACGTTATTTGATTTTAATTTTTAATGGTGTTAATTAAAAAGAAGACAGTTCAGAAATTAGATTCGTTGTAGCTTAGAAATTACCAATAAAACACAGGAAGGGAATAAATAATCACTTATTGGCATTTGTGGAGACTAGAACGTAGATGCAAAGGTAAAGGTGGTTTTTTAAGTTTTAAATTGTGTGTTCTCCTGATAAGGGCTTTAGCGCTTAAATCGCAGTAACAAGATAAAAACATGTGACTGTGTTGTTATCACCAACAATTTGCTGTTGCCAAGCGGATTGATAAAGTGGTGCACAATAGTAGGTACTTATCTGAACATTATACCTAGTTGGTAAAAAATATGGAGTTTCAAGTTGTTCACAATTTTAGCCAGATTTTATTAGTAGCGTATGTAATTTTTGTCAAGTTTTTGCGCTGACTTGTCATTTTTTACCCGAATCATTTTACCACTTGACATGATAACCGTTTTTATGGTTGTCATATAATTTACAAAACCACCGTCATTTTTTCTGCTCAGGTGCCGCAAAAAGCAAAAAAGGCGCAAACAAAAAATACTCTTGACAAAAAATGCTCGTGCAGAAAAACATCGTCCTGGGGCAAAGATTATTTTCGATTGCTCATATTTTTTGTAGTTAATCCTTTGCACACTCCTATGATTGTATATTTTTTTACTCGTGTCTTGGATTAAAATTTACTTAACTTTTATAATGAATGTATTTTTTGTAATTTTCTTTGTCCGTCGGCTGTTTTGCTGGTCTTAATGAACTATTATCTTCCTAAATAGATTTATTACAAATATAGAAAAGATTAACGTCAGTAAACATGTACTCACCAGTGAAAGCAGATGTTGTTTCATCATTTTCAGTTGTTTTATTTACTCAGTGTTTTGTTTTAGGCACATTGGCATTAATGTCTTCTTTGTCCATGCTCGTGTACTGAAGCACCAATGGTCACTTAATTCTTAAAATTCCTGGTCACTTAGAATTTGTTTGAAGGTTTTATGTTTTGAAGTTTAGTTTCTGCAAGGTTGCATTTAGGATTGCTCGTTTTATTTTCTTCTTTGGTTTAAATAATATTACAAAATATCACTTATTCTTCACGACGCACGACGCGACGCTATTATAATTTTACGACTTTTCCAACTTTGATGACTTTATGTTTTTAGTCTTCTGAATTCCTCTCAATATTTTTTGAATTCGTAGTTCTTCTTGTTACTTTACGTTCATAATGGTCGTAACTTATTTGATGTCATTAATATCAACTTTTTCAGCAATTTCATTTCATTTTATTTTTATATTATTAAGTATCAGATTTTCTTGCAAAAACACAATTTCTGCACTAATGGTTTTTGATTTTTAATGGTTTCTTAAGTTTTATCTTTATTTATTTTATTCTCTGCATCTATTTGTCAAAGTATTACTGTCACTGCTGCTTCCGCACTAAGTCTTTTAACGTCGAGTGTCTTATTAGAAATCGGAACTGTTTCTTATAGGTAAGTCCCGAAACCGCTAGAGCGCGGTGAACTCGCATGAGTGTAAAAAAAAAACAATTGACGATGCGTGTTCGCGCGTCGATCGTCGTCACGAGAAGACGCTACGCGGGCGACGCGAGCATCAGCCGCGCTCCAAGCCAACGGATTGTGTAAACGCGCGCCACTCGCTCGGTCGGCGTCGCACGGGCGGGGGCGGGCGAGCGGGGGAGGTCGCTGGCTCTCTCGCACGCACACATCCACCCTCATACACCGCGCCATCCATTGCTAACGTTCCTATTTTGAATATGCGACGCGCCAATCTAGCTCCTATGCCATAGCACAAGGGATGTGACCAGCAAACCTCGACTACGACCATCGTGCATGTGAAGCGAGAGGGCGCTACTATCGGATGTGAGCGGATAGAGAGGGGACATCATCGGTAGTTGAGCCGCGTAACGCATGTGTGTCCTCTTGAAACGCTCAGCAATGCAATCGCGATGCGGTGTCATGTCAGACTTTGTGGGTACGCGGATGGGAACTGCTGTGCCTTAGAAGTCTTGAAGCTTTAAATATAAGAGGCTCTGTTTCATTCTCTTTCATTTCAGCTTAATGGGATATTTTATTACTGCGACATATGGCGAGCAGTTGGAACGGCTCTTCGTACTATGCTGTTAATTGATATGTTTTCACGGCTCAGTGAATATGACTGCCTGGACTTGATATAGGTTACCCAACCCGCTCAACATTGATGCGCCCATTTCAACCTTGACGTGTTCACGTTTTAGAATTGCATTTCAACTACCTACCTATTTTGTCTGTGATATCGATTACTAGATCAAAAAGCAATTAACGATAGTCAGAGATCTTTGTTGACTGTGAGTTTTTTAACTATGATAAAATTACCTATGATGATTTGATAATCACTAGGTATGTATTTAAACGCCATTCGTTTTCTAATTTTTTTTTTGTATTTTTATCCAATACCGATTTTACTTAATCTTATGTCATGACGTTAGTCGACTCTATTGCACCTATTTAAAACTTTTCGGCAGGGTGATTGAAAAAAAACAAAATATACAATTTGACTAGACATCCGACGAAAAACACATAGTTAAAATATTACTTATAGAATTACACAAAATGTGTCGATAATAAAATCAAACATCGCGCTATAACACCAAACATCGTTTACAGTTTACACTAAGTTGTCGATGGAAGTAGGTACACACACCCACTCACTAGCCCACGTTCGCAATTCAAAATTCAAATTTACGAATTTCTATTGGTCAGAGGCAGAGGCAATAGAAGGCATTCCACGACTATTTAACGGCAACTGGCCGGTTTTATGTTTACGCGACTGGTTTTTTTATCTTTTTTCATAACGAGAATTTTATGTGGCCAGCATTTTCGAATGATTTATCTTTTAAATGTAAGAGTGCGTGGTGCGTGGCTACACAGGTGTTTGTTACGCCTAATTTATTATATACTTACAGTAAAATACTTAAATTTTTTCTTCACTTTTGTATCTTGAGTATAAATTGCTATTCGAATTGGTTTAGGTATTGAATTTCGTTTCGGTTGAATGCTTCTTTTATCATATCAGTTTTTTGATTGCCGTTATAATTAAACACTTCGAATCAAAATTAACATGTATATTTATTTAGATATATTTGACAGGTAACTATTATGTTTAGAAAAAATTGTAAGTGGTTATAAAATATATATTATGTTCACTTCACTGTGGTGCAAATATAGTAACAGAAAATGAAAAAAAAAAATACGAAAGTGGATACACGGTAATTCATTATTTGTTGGATTTAAATAATGATTTCTATTTACTATAACTGGAAGAGTAATGTGAATTTATAAATCAAGGATACAATTTAATTAAACATGTTCAACACTAAATTAGTTCCTCTTTTTACACATTAATCTTGATAAGTCGTGCAATGTGTCAATAACAGGAAATTGCAGCATATTAACTGATAAACTTAACAAATTGAATGTAGTTCATCTGCATGAAATTGCACCAGTTCATTATTATAATAATGACAGATTTAATTCAGTTTGAAAGTAAATTGATGTAGACGATCATCGTGTTTGTAAAATACATGACAATATTTTAAGAAATATTATGGATAAGAAAAAGTTTTGTAAGTAGATTTTTTCTCGTTTTATTGATTTATATAACTACTAAGTTAAAGTTAGCCGTTATTGATTCTTGATTGACATATAGGTAATAGGAATCTTATTAGACATAGTTTTAGAGTACGACTATTTAGATGAAAAAAATTGCATTGACTGATTCCGTCCATATATTTTTCTTCTATTTTAAGTTGTCTTCCATCATCATCATCATCATCATTATCTCATCCTGTTTTTATTTTATTCAGGGTTGGTGCAGCATTTACCTAAGTATATCTTTTTGTTTCATTATTCTACCAGTTTTCACAATTAAAGTCATTTCTTTTGAAAATGGTTTTCACTAGCTTCAGAGTAATTTGTGTTCTAAATTCTAATGTTCGCAAAATTAAATTTTTTTTTTAAATTTTCCGTTTTAGTAAGTTTTACACACTAATTTTTTTAAATACATTTCTCGCGTTTGCGTTATTAATACCCAGTGTTTTTAGTAAGCAGGAACAAACTTTTGTATTGATTTGAACTTTTTTATTTGATCTAATAACATACTGGCATCAAAAAAAAATAACTAAATATACCTACAGTAGTACAGCCAACATATTGTAACCTTCATGATTTAAATACTTTTTATCTCCTCAAGTTTTAAGCCTTGATAGTGGAGACTCACCTGACGTCGGTTATCGTACAAGATAGCGGTCGAGTATACGCGATAACAGAAAAAAAGTATTTTATGTATATTTGTAAGATTTTAAAATAATATTCCGTTCTGTCTACGACTATTTGAACTTGGACTAGGCTAAATCTTAATTTAAAATTCAATCATTTTTTTGTTTGGACTTGTGATTAGATTTCGTATGATAAAATAACTATACAAGTCTACTATAGTGTCAAATGAGCCGCCGACAGAATGTTTCGTTTATGAGTTGTTCAACGACAGAACCTTTCAACTACGAACGATGCAGCGACGACAGAACGATTCCATTCATGAGCGAATCGATGATACTTAAGTATGGCCGTTTTTTTTTATGAGATGAGTGGCAAACAAGCAGGCGGCCCACCTGCTGGTAAGTGGTCACCGCCGCCTATGGACATCTGCAACACCGAAAGCATTGCCGGTATTTTTAGGTAATCAGATTTTAGCTGACAATAATTATATAATTATGTCTGACGTTTAGTTTATTGCTTTAGACACACCTGATACCTATTAGATTTATAAAAAAATATTATTCTAAAGCACACCTACCTACGTAAATACTCTATGCCTCGTCCGTTTTTTGTTTATTCGTGAAAATAACATTTTTGTCGTGGAGCCGCTAATTTTCACAGTAGCTTAGTAAACATTATCATTCACTATTCAATTCGTAGGACAAACACCATAACTCGTTCGATATACAAATTTTAGCGGGAAAACGCGTCGTCATTGCTACGACGAATATCGAACAAACATCACTAGTTGCCACACGTAACCCTATCACTAGACTGTTTATTGAGAAAAAAAAAGAAAACAATTAACACACCCGAGAACAGAATTTGAAAATTCAAATTATAATTCGATTCGAGTATCGGTAGCCATCGCGTCGCGTGCAACGGTATTCAGCGGATAATCGCAATAATTAGCGGTATTGTTTTTGTTGCGCCAGTGGCGACCGCTCGCGGCGCGCCGCGGCACTGCAACTCTTCACTTTTTGCTCACTAACAACGTCTCTTTTCCCCTTTACTTCCGCACCGGCTTTTTACCGAGGGCGCAGGCGCCCCTGACATTTTTTCAAACCGCGCCCATGTTTCTGTAATATCTATCGCGGCGCGCACCTTTACTAAAAACGGTTGTTTTTCGGTAATTTTTTTCGCGACGTCTCTTTCTAACTGCCACATTTGCTAACTCCCCGTCCCCCTTCTCTAACGGTCATCGGTTGCTACTACTTTAACACTAACATTTCGGCGTAACGTTCTCTCTTTCTACTGACGCCGCGACGCTTGTGACGCCAATTATTTTACTACTCCTCTTCATACAAAACGCAATTCACTTAAAATATTTATACGAATATCAACCGTATTGCCTGGTTATAGAACGTATTCTAAACTACATCTAATGTAGTTGCGACTTTACGGTCTAACGCAGAGAACGTAAAGTTCCGGCCATTTTTGCGATAAAAAAAATCGCGTGCATGCACGTAACCAGCCCCGCCTTTGTATACGCACATATTGCTGTCTATTTTACTCCTTTTTTATTTTTCACTTGCGGTCTCGCTCTGTCACGCACACATGCATAAATCATAAAACCGAATGCTTCGGGACATTTGAGAGGATCGTAGACAGCCCTGGCGGCGAGTAGCGGAACTTTTTAGAGCTTTCGAGTGTGACGTAGTGAAAGCGTTCTCCTGAGGGTGGCAGCACTGAGAAGAAAGGGGTTGGTTTTAGTTTGCAATTTTGCCGCGCGATCACAGCGCCACAGCTTTGATTTGAATTCGAACCATACGGCTATCAAGCTCATAGCGTCCTCAAACATAAATTACTTGTGTACGCTACGGCTATGGCTGCTACGACGAAATTGTCAAATGGAGTAGTTTTTTCAGTCGGCTACCGGCTTTGTCCGTTTAATCACAAGTAAACACAAACTATAGGCAAAACTCGTATTTGTGGAGGGCGAGTAATGGTTTTAACGTACATGATAAGCGTCTTAACTTTGACCTATTCTGCACAAGCGTAGCATCAGCCAGACAGCGGTTGAGCAGTGAATTTTTTGACTAACTATTGCGTAATGTTAACTAATACATTCTTAGTCACTATGTTGGCTAGCTGCTACTTTAATTATTTATTTATGTATAATTAATTATTATGTATAGTATGTATGGTATGTATAGTGTGTATATTATGTTTAGTGTAGGTGGTAGGACTTTTCTGCAAAGTTCGTCTAGGTAGGTACCACCGCTTTGCCAGTTATTCTGCCGCCAAGCAGTAGTGTGCAAGCACTGCTGTGTTCCGGTTTGAAGGGCATTGTAGCTAGTGAAATTACTGGGCAAATGAGACTTTATGATCTGATCACTCGGTCTAGTAATCTGATTACTAGACTTGGTGATGTCTCAGGATGACGTGCGCAGTGCAGTGTCACGCGAAACTTTATTGTTTTAAAGTTCCGGGTGACACTGCAACTGTTATGGGCGGCCGTATCACTTAACATCAGGTGAACGACTTGCTCGTCACGTCATTCAATCACATAAAAAAAAAAAAAAAAAAAAAAAAAAGTGTAATTTAGTATGTAGGTAATTCCATGCATTGTGTAGGCAGTTCTTTTAGGTGTACACTACCCCGCCCGGTGACGCTGTAAAGGTCGGTAGAGACCAACAGCATTAGCCCGTTCAAAAAAAAGTGTTATAAGCGTTATAAGTGAATATCTATATTATTATATCAGCTGTTGGTCTTCCAAAATGAGATAAATAAATAAATTCAATAATTATTTTTTGTTATACAATGGTGTTAATTAATATTTTTGATTCTTTTTTACTCCACGTGACTTACGATAAAACCCTAAACAAAATCACTCTACCTCTCTAATAAAAACACAAAGCAATTGCAAAGCAACTGGTTTAAAAGGCATTAAAGTTAAATCTTTCGCGTCTACTTAAAATGTAATCAAGATAGATTTTACAACATTAGCATGTTATTGGGCGAGTTTCGGCGAGATCCCAGCAGGAGCGCTTGATCCGGTTCTATTAGACTACTGATTTGGATTGTGTACCATAAAAAAAATTAGATAGATAGATAGAAAATGCTTTATTGCATAAGAGTAAATCAAGTACATAGGCGAACTTAATGCTAAGTAGCATTTTATTCCAGTTAACCTTACTAAAAAAAAGTAAAGTTAGTTACTTACAGTTACTGGTAAGTTAGGCTAAGTTAACTGGCTGGGGGTTAACTGGGGTTATGGTGCAACGCATAGTTATAAAACTAACTGTAAATATATAGGTACGGTCATATAAAACTTTAATTTAGAGTTCCGTGTGACACTGCAATCTGTTATGGGCGATCGTGACGCTTAACATCAGGCGAACGACTCGTCACGCCATTCATTTACATAAAAAAATCTATTCAATTCAAAAATCTAGCCAATGGATTTTTTTTTCAATTCGGGAAAAATTTCCTATAGATATAATATATTATCCTATAGATACCTCGTTATAAAAATATCATATTTTTATATTCATATGCTCAAACGGTTATATCATTACAAAACGAGTAGATGCTGCCGTATCGGAGTGTGCCAAGCCAAACTTTTGGGCAATTAATTAGTTAGGTAATTAATAATTTTTTACCAACTCTAAGGCGACATTTTAAAACAAAATCTTAATATAAGCTCACAAAATATCCAAATAAAAAAAAAAACTATTTTAACTATTACATTAAACCCATAATTAAAAAACACGTGACAGTTATTTGTATAACCAAAAAAAAAAAAAAAGTAGTGAAATTACTGGGCAAATGAGACTTTATGATCTGATCACTCAGTCTAGTAATCTGATTACTAAACTGGGTGATGTCTCAGGATGACGTGCGCAGTGCAGTGTCACGCGAAAATTTATTGTTGTAAAGTTCCGGGTGACACTGCAACTGTTATGGGCGGCCGTGTCACTTAACATCAGGTGAACGACTAGCTCGTCACGTCATTCAATCACATAAAAAAAAACCAAACTAATCGAAATTAGTTAAATTTTAAAATGCCGCTTTTTGCAGAATTAAAATTTTTATTGCCGTCCATTAAATACCGTGACCGTGTGGTCCTGGCGGTGTGATAATAGTACCATCCCATCTCTTCCCGTGGGAGCCGTAAGAGCCGACCAAGCGGATATCCAGGGAATGGGCAGCAACATTCTCCTCGGTACATTCAAATCTTCAAGCCGCCTGCTAAGCGATGGTGATTTGGCAAACTCCTCTATGATAAGCGTCCAAAGTGGCGTTGTATGGGGCCTGTGTTCAGCAGTAGACATTCTCCGGATGTTGATGAGTCTATCGCTGCCGTCCTTATGAAAAATGAAGTAAGTAGGTAAAGCATGCTTTCGAGAAAAACACGAAAACAAAAGTTGTGGGTAGTCGAGAGTAGTCGAGTTGCTGCATTCTTACTGCCTGAGTTTGAGTTCCAGGTAGAATTTTGATGCATGAGAATGTACACTAGGTGGGTTTCTAGGTGGGTTTCTAGGTGGTAGGACTTTTCTTCAAAGTTCGTCTAGGTAGGTACCACCGCTTTGCCAGTTATTCTGCCGTCAAGCAGTAGTGTGCAAGCACTAATGTGTTCCAGTTTGAAGGGCATTGTAGCTAGTGAAATTACTAGGCAAATGCGATCTTACGATCTGATCTCACAGTCTAGTAATCATATTACTGGACTGTGTGATGTCTCAGGATGACGTGCGCAGTGCAGTGTGACGCAAATCTTTATACTTTAGGGTTCCGAGTGACACTGCAATCTGTTATGGGCAGCCGTGACGCTTAACATCAGGCGAACGACTCGCTCGTCACGTCATTTATTCACATAAAAAAAAGAACAGAATATAGATTTTATTTTGACGATTCCGAATAATTATGTATCTAACTCAATTTTGCAAAAAACGTTAGTTACTGTGTTTTTCACTATGAGAGCAGAATGGTTAAATGACATGCCACACGAATTTCCGCTAATATCGAGTTTAACTGCAGATTTCTCTGTAGTTTTAAGTTAACCGACCAGCCTTAGTTTTTAGTTAACCATTTTAAAGTTTTTAATGTTTTTTTAATAGTTTATTAATAGCGTATCATTAATTACCTATTAGGTATGTGGTTTTGTGACGCATTAATTATAAAATAAATAAATATAAATATTAATAATGTGTGGACATTTCACACAGCACCATCTAGCCCCAAACTAAGCATAGATTGTACTATGGGATCCAGATAACTGCAGATACAATACATAGATACTTTTTTGTTTGTAAATACATACATAGAATACAATATAACAACCAGACACAGAACAAACATCGATGTTCATCACACAAATGTTTGTGCCGGGTGGGAATCGAACCCACTACCTATAGTTCAAAAGGCAGAGCTAGGTACAACTGAGCTATCAGGGCAGTCGTGTAATGTATTTTACATTCCGTTATTTATAAATTATGTATTAATTAAAACGTTATAACCGTGTCTATCTGGAACCTGATAAAACCAGTTCGAGTTATAATTTTCCACTTGTTGACTTATCTATTATATTGTTTTATGCTACTATGTTAAAGCGAGAAAAACGTTTTCTAATCTGTGTCAATTTATCTATGTGCTACAAAATTTATTGGGACTATAGTTAAGTAAATTAATTACGTCACGTCGCCAGCCCATGCGTTCCCACTGCTGGGACACGGGTCTTCTCTCTCCCTTCCATTTATATTTCCACATTCTTCATAATATTGAATGCCCGATGTGGGTAAATTGATCTTGCTTTATTGCGCAATTACACCTAGCCAAACATTATTGTATCAATTATTCAATAAATTATTCTGATTCTGATTCAGGGAGAGTGTAGGATAACTCACCACGCTGGACAAGTGCGGGTCGGTTCATTTTTTTTACAACTAAATAGGCCCACATTTGACCGCAATCCCACCTGATGGAAAGTGACGACGCGGTCTACGATGGTACATGCTTGCCTAGAAGATACCTATTCACTCGCGACTTCATGAGCTCCAGATTGTACTTATCGGGAAATAAAGACGCTGGTAAAGTATTCCATTCCATGGCTGCTCGGATTATAAATGTCGAGTGAAACTATTGGGAGAAGCCACTGACTCCTGAAATACAGTTTAACAACTAGTTCGGGAATCTATGGATTCATTAAAATAATGTAATAATATTTATGTCAATAAACTATTTTGTATTTTTTTTGTAAACCGCTTTGTGCAAATTGAAGGAATATCAACCATAAATGCATGGCGTGTTGCTGTACGTCTTGTCGTCTCATGGTTTAACGGAGATGGTTGAATTAAATTGTGTAGCTCCGCAGCACACTCACCGAAATGTAACCTGTAAACACAAAATATGTCCTCAAATGTTGTGATTTTGAACAATTTTCTGACATTGTTTTCCTGAGCCACACTCGCTCTCGCGAATGGTCATATCGAGGGCGTAGTGGGGAAATTAGATAACTAACACTTTTTGCGAAATCGACTTTTTGGCATGACGATAAAGCCCAAATCACGACGCATCTTTTGGTCTTACACTAGCTCGAATATATTATTCCGTGCCAAAATTATTCCAAAAAAGGTATTTTTGTAACAGAAATGAACCTTCAATAATAGCTGTAAATCTTGAGAGGAAGAAGATCATAACTAACCAAATAATGTGACCACACAACCGCAAAACCACAACCATTGACTACAGTATCACCATTTTGTCGTCACATAAAATGTATAAAGTTCGTAATTCAGTTTTACCTCATAACCTAATCAAGGTTAGGTTTTCCAGATTTAAAAAATAATTATGTAAATTATTGCTGCGGCATCCATGATGAACTCAAAAGTTGTATACTGAGCCATTACTGAATGTGTGTAATAGTATGGATCTGGATCTGAAATAAACAATTTGATTTGATTTGATTTGATTTGATTTGATTTGATTACATAACATATAAAAACGCCCACGGTAATTTTGCTCTTACAAAAAAATTTATTGCTAAATTTGTCGAAAAAAAACACTAAATCGTTGTTTTCTCGCGATAATGGTTTTGTTATTTATCTAATTTCCCCACTACGCCCTCGATATAGGCTCGATCATTTTACTTGTGTAAATAGAAAATGTATTGCCAACATATAAATTGCAGATTTTCAGTAATATTGTAGTGTCTTTTTCTTGTCTTATATTTTGGCTCTACACGTAGTGTATTTAGCCAGTGTCAAGTATTGTAATTTCTCATCGTGATAAAAAATATTTCACGTAAAGTCAAGGCTTAGTCACAGTCGGTAGTCATAGTCCAGTCTAAGTCATGCCCGAGTAAAGTGGTGGCAACTTTACTAGAAGCTTTGTGGAGTTTTGAAAGCAACACGAAAATCCACGCTTTGCTAACATTACATCACTTACACACAATGCTCGTAATTCGGCACAAGACTAATACAATGCAACGACGTGAACTTTTCCGCGTTCCTGCCAAAACCCCCCTTGTAGGGTTTGTAGTATATTGTTATTATTAGGTACACAAATATTTTTTCAGATAAGTATGTCGTCTATTTAAAAAATTTATATATACATATAAATATATACCCACTTACATTGTAATATATTTATTTTGACAAAATATATGTATGTATATTGTGGGTAGGTCTATAGGCATTACATTACGAATACTTTTATGTACCCAGGTAACTTACTTTTAGTTAGGTTTTCAGAAAAGGCTTAAAACATAATATAATTAAAGTGGTTTGCAAATATATTTTTGTTATAACCTTATCAAATCAATTAACCGCGATTCAAGTAAACAACACTCAAGACCACAGGCTATAGAAATCTAATTTACCAACAATCTAACAGTCGTGAGTGGCGCCCTCTTGATTAATTTAAATCAACCGTTAGTTATCAGATTATTATACAAATTGGTGCACAAATCGTTGAATTAAATAGTTAGATAAGACTAGGGCCTTGTTAACTAGGTGGCCTAAAACTGGAAGTGCTTTATCTAGAAAAACTAGATTCTGTTAGGTACCGTGGCGTAGGTATTATTATTATGTAATGTGCTCCTGCTGTGCGAATATCACTCTATCTCTGCCCGAAGACGCAGCGTAGGCCGGCCCCCCACTTGGTGGACCGACGATCTGGTGAAAGCTGCGGGGAGCCGATGGATGCAGGAGGCGAGCAGCCGCTCAAGGTGACGCGCTCAGGGGGAGGCCTATGTTCAGCAGTGGACGTCTTCAGGCCGTAGATGATGATGATGATGATCTCTGCCCGTGGGTGCCGTAAGAGCCGGCTAAGGGAATATCCAGGGAATGGACCGCAGCGACGAGATCCGCAGCAGAACTAAAGTGACCGATATAGCTCTTAGAATTAGCAAGTTGAAATGGCATTGGGCAGGCCACATCGCTCGTAGAACTGACAACCGATGGGGAAGAAAGGTTCTCGAGTGGCGACCACAAACTGGAAGACGTAGCGTAGCGCGGCTTCCCACTTGGTGGACCGACAACATGGTGAAAACCGCGGGGAGCCGATGGATGCAGGAGTCGAGCAGCCCCTCAAAATGGCGCTCTATGGGGAAGGCCTATGTTCAGCAGTGGACGTCTTCAAGCTGTTGATGATCAGCGTTCTCCTCGGTCTCTATAAAAATCTTCTGCGATCACCAAGCCGCCTGCCGAGCGTGGTGATTATGGCAAACCCTATGATAAGCGTCTAAAGTGGCGCTCTATGGGGGAGGCCTATGTTCAGCAGTGGACGTCTTCCAGCTGTTGATGTAATACATAATATGAAGGATTTATTTGTGGTATTATCTATAATGATCAACTAGCAGCGCCCCGCGGTTCCACCCGCGTTCCTACAGGAACCGTTCCCGTTTTCCGGGATTAAAAGTAGCCTATGTTTTAATCCAGGGTCTAAGCTACCTCCATACCAAATTTTATCTAAATCCGTCCAGCTGTTACAGCGTGAAAGAGTAACAAACATACACACATACGCACAAACTTTTGCCTTTATAATATTAGTGTGATGTGATCTGATGTGATATTATTGCAAGAGATATGTGTAAAACGTATTTGCCTCATGTGTTCAGAGTTTCCTTGCGAGTTAAAACCCGAAATGAGGAATTCCATAGGAGTTACCCTGTGAATCTCTTTATTTCGGTCACCGCTACTTAGCTCTGAAATGGCAATGGGTGGGCCACATCGCTTGCAGAACCGACAACCGATGAGGAAGAAAGGAGAGAGCGACCATATTCTAGGGTGGCGACCATCACGAACCAGAAGACGGACGCGTATGTAGGCCAGCCGCCCCAACTAGGTGGACCGACAATCTGGTCAAAACCGTGGGAGCCGATGGATGCAGGAGGCAAGTAGCCGCTCAAAGCGGCGCTTGGTAGGGGAGGCTTATGTTCAGCAATTATTTATGTATATATTGAGGTGCTGAGGCATCTGTGACTCATTCTCTTTGACTGTCATGACAGCCTCTGTGGTGTGGTGGTTGAGCAGGTCGGCTACTAACCTGGAGGCGGCGGGTTAGATTCCCGCGATTATCGCGTGTTTTCAAGTATAATGAGTTCTAGAATATCTAAGAAACTACTAGTTCTAGGTAGGTACGTGTCACTTTGTGTGCCAACCTTATTACTTCCTTTTCGTATTTCATTTATAAACCAGTGTGAAGTCGTGCTAACCGAGACCTCTAGAACAGCCATTTGTTTCAAATGCAGTTTAGTCTATTTCTGACCCTAACTTTATCAAGCCAAGTTACACCATCTAGTGTTAACTTTTAACTGGCAAATAAATCAATGGTCAAGAAAAAAATGTGTTGTTTTAAAATTTAATCAGCTTAGCTTAGTCTTATACTATTATGCTGCTCGATTGATGTACAAATCTAGTACTTATCTTAAGTTATAGGAAGTAACGTTGACTTGAGATGTGTGGGCTCGAATCCAGAAACGTATTAAGCCAGCTTAGAAGTTGAGCATCATTTTTCAGTGCTTGCTAATCGCTTGCATCCTCAACTTATGAATCAGTCATCATCATCATCATCATCCGCCCATTCTTACTTCACTGCTGCTAGCCAATATGTTTGGTTCTTTTTTCCATTCATACCAGCTCCCATGAATGTCGTGACATGATAATATCACTAACTCGCTATGTTGTCATTACAGGCTAGGTCCGAAACAATAAAAGTACCTACGTAACTGATATTTTTATATTGGCAGCCCGATACGTTGCAGCTTCTAGAACACATTGTAAGCCATAATAAACCACGTTGGCTAAATGCGGATTAGTGGATGACACATGTCCTTGAAAAAGTCAGTGGTCCTTGGCAATGTTGGATTCTCGTCGGTTTTTCTATCCAAGTTTCGCTTTAAAAAGCCATTTCTGCGGGTCAAGCGAGATTCGAACCAGCATGCGTTGTTTTAAAAGCCATTACCATTGAGCCACACTCGCTCATTAACTTTTATTTTATCAGTAACTTTTAACTTATCAGTAACTTTTAACTTATCAGTAACTTTTAACTTATCAGTAACTTTTAACTTATCAGTAACTTTTAACTTTAACTTTCAATAAGTGGTGCAACCTGGCCTCCAAACACGAACACTACACTGGAGCACGAAGTAATCGCGCGGCGAGCTGATCTATTGTGTTCTGTAACTAACGGTGGGTTTTTTTTAATCACAAACTAACAAATTTTGACCATTTAAATCGTTCGTCAAGTCAGATTTGATGGAAAAAGCCTATTACACTATAAATGATTATTTGTCAGACAAAAAAGCTTGGCCTGAGTGCCCCAAGCCCAATGCTATGAAATCTTAGATACCGTGTCTATTGCTATACCTACCTACAATTTTTATTTTCCACTTGTATTTTTGTATTATGATCTTTCTAATATTCCTCTTACACTGGTGTGTAATGTATGTACCTAGTTACCTACTTTGTAGTATGTTTAATTATGTTGTAACAAATTATAAGTGTTGTAAACAATTTAAAAAAAATGGATCAAAAAATGACACTGTAAAGTTTCTTGTAGCTTCTTCTTTACAGATGTAATCGAAGCTAAGGTTCGGAGTTTTCTATTCTACATTGTGCCGGATTGCTTGCACCTGATGTGGGAAGGAGAACTTTTTTTTTTTCAAACTCGTATTTTAATGGGCTTTTTATAATTATAATATTTTGACATTTTTGACATTAAGCATAATTAAACAAACTTACACAGTTTGTTTAATTATGCTTGCTTAGAATGTACAATAATTTAATTTTTATTATTTTTAAATACATTATCTAGTTTTGACTTGTAAAAGTGCTAGAAATAGCCTATTTCCAATAGAAAAAATTTGATTTGATTTGATTTGATTTGATTTTCATGGTTAGAATTTGTTAGTTTTTAACCATTGGCCAACTATGGATCAAAAAGCCCACCCTAAGTAGAACCAAGCATGGTAATCGCAACTCGCTTAAGGTCTATTTCATAGTAGATTCACGGAATTATTCTCTACATTGTAAAGTCAACTAGAGCCTCATTAGCTGCCTTTTTGTTAGTTACTTTAGTAGTTAAACTACTATTTCTAGCTACTTTGAACAAGATGCGTGCCTTTCCCAATTCTATCGGTGTCAATGTGGACTCACACAAGGTAAAGAAAGACTGTGCGTCGTACGTAACTGCGATTTAGATGCGTTTTGAAAACATGGCCGTGTGGCTCTGGTTTGAGAATAGTACCACGCCACCTCTTCACGTGGGTGTTGCAAGAGGTGGATAAGAGAATATCCAGGGTATGCGCAGGAAAGCCTTTTGCGAGACACCTACCAACGTGGTGATTATAGCAAACCACGCGACGACGCACGCGTGACGCTTGTCACATCCTTCATTTTCATAAAAAAACATAAAGAAACCCCACGTTAAGCATGTAAAGTAGGTAGTGTTTCATGAGGGATGTCATGTTCAGCTATGGACGTTTTCCATACATTAGTTATGTTTGGTTTTATAGCAATAAAACTACACCAAAGAAATAAAATTGTCTCCAGAATATCAGGCAGGATTGTTAGATACACAACTATATTTTTCTTTAAATTTTGTAGTACGAATGTCGGTCCGACAGGTATGGTCACGTGTGGATCCACCTTCCCAAGAATACATTGTAGATCATGAACGGTCATTGCCGTCATTGGTCGCTTCCACAAGAACTGTACCGCTGTTTTTCTTCTTTAGCACTTGACTAATCACTCATTTGTGAGTATGTGGTATTTTATTAGCTACTTAATTATGGTAATTAATCTTACCGATTCTGATATACATTTAATTATTCAAAGCTATTGGGAATAACTATTAATTTGACCCTCTAACAGGGCCCTGGGTCTATTATTGATATTGCAATTAAATTGTTACTTCCGACAGATTTTCGAAACAATTCGGTTGCAACTTCAACTGTTATAGACTTGGGGCCCAAGCCCAGCGCACTCCGCGCTTTAGGTACAAAGCCATAAAGTATATGTATAAGACATTGGCCCGTCTTAACGGGTCGGTCCATTCCGCGTAACGCGTCAGAAGAGCAGCGCTATAGCGATAGAAAGAGAGCTCTATAGGGTAGGCTTGTAGCGCTGTGCAAGCTAATACCATACTTTATTGCATTGCAGCAAGAGTCGTTATCTAATTGAGTGACTTCGCGAAGTGGAACTTCTGTACTTGTACTATTAAGTATTCTGTGGCTTACTTAATAAATGCTAATTAGCAGTAAAACAAAACTAATATATTCGAAATGGATACGGCTGTCTTCGTTTCACATCTACAGAGTGATGTTAATGCCTTCTAAGAGCTGCCTTATTAGGGCTCGCGATAAATAGGAGTACTAGAGCCATCCTAGTTCTTAGTAGTGAGGCATCGTTAATAAATTAATTGTAGTTTATTCCGAATCGTGTTCTGATGAATAAATAAGTGATGAATACCTACTTAATTTAACACCGACAATTTAGGACAATGGTGGGGAAGCATTAGACTTTTTTTGTTTTTAATCGATTGACGTTACGAGCTAGACGTTTGCCTGGTGTTAAGCGTCACGGCCGCCCATTACAGATTGCAGTGTCACTCGGAACTCTAAATTAAAGTTTTGCGTGACACTGCGCACTGCGCACGTCACCCTGAGACATCACACAGATTAAAAAAGATTTCTAGACTCAGAGATCAGTTCATAAGTCTCATTTGTCCAGTAATTTCACGAGCTACAATTCCTACCTAGACGAACTTTGCAGAAAAGTCCTACCACCTAGTAAACGTAGTGGGGAAGCAAGTGCCTTAGGACTTCCTTCTCATTTTATTTAAATCTAGGACTAGAATAGTCTCTAAATAAAATTGACAAGTTTATATCCGGCGATGAATTATCTTGAGCCAGTGATAACCTATCCCTATAGGTATACTGAATTTGAATTGGTATATTATCCCGAAAAGGGGTAAATCTACTCCCCAAGGTAAACAAAGTTTCTTCTACCACTTTTCTAAATGAATAGTTTTTCATTGAAGAAATCCCATGTAAAGTCTAATACGTGCGCAGCTGGGTGGTTGAACTTCGTCTTTGACCAAATGCACTTAAATGAGTTTGACGACCTGTGTTTAGAAATGAATTTATAGCATCTTGTTAACTCTCTTAGCGATCGCACGTGCAATTTTGTGAGTGGATATATTTTTAGTATGGAGGTTAGGAAACACGCAGTTTCAAGTAAGGCTCTCACAACTTGTGGGCTATCATGGTTCCAGTCCCCCCCTTTCGGGATAACATACCAATTCAAACTCACCTTGTAGAGAAGTAGAGATAGGGATATCCAAAGCTTATAACACCTTTCTATTTGGTCGAGGGTTGAAAAACAGCTCTGACTCTTGTAGAGAAGTAGGGATAAGGATATCTAAAGCTTATAACACCTTTCTATTTGGTCGAGGGTTGAAAAACAGCTCTGACTCTTGTAGAGAAGTAGGGATATGGATATCTAAAGCTTATAACACCTTTCTATTTGGTCGAGGGTTGAAAAACAGCTCTGACTACTAAATAACTTATTCAATTTTTTAAGTCATTTAACTGGTATAGGTTCTGCTAGGTCCCTATAACAAAACATAACAAAGCAAACAATCAACAATAATGAACTGCACTACGCTAATTGAGGTCAAATTAATTTATCTCTGGACTAAAATAACACCTAAGATTAGGGTCAATTCAATTTGATCATGTGCTAACATAGATGTTAAATGAGAGGAGATAAGGAGGTGCAGCGCACACAGTTTGCGGTAAACGTGCGCAGTGCAGTTTCACTTGAAACTTTATATTTTAGTTTCGAGTAGTACTGCAACTATTATGGGCGGACGGTCGACTATAGCTCTTAGCGTAATTTTTTTATCTGTGATTAATTTACGGTTCTCCAGTGGCGACCACGAACCGGAAGACGCAGCGTAGACCAGCCCCCCACTAGGTGGACTGACGATCTGGTGAAAACTGCGGGGAGCCGATTGATGCAGGAGGCAAGCCGCCGCTCAAAGTGGCGCTCTATAGGCGAGGCCTATGTTTGGCAGTGGAGGTATTCAGGCTGATGATGATGATGACCTTAGGTAGGTACTTAAATGCTAATAGATCATGATTATGATAAATGAATACCTACCTATAAACATTTATAATGCTTCTGTAAAAGATTTCCTTTGTCCCAGATACCAACAGAATGACATCTTCATATTCTAGGTAAAGAGATTTCCAAGTCTTTTGTTATTATGTGATTCACGCAATGATTCTAAAGGGTGACTCAGAGAGGCTTGCAGCTGGTAGGTAACATTTCTTTGTGACGTCGGAACATCTGTTGGACAAAGAGCAAGTTCTGATTGCTATCGTGCTTAATTATGACATGTAATTATAAATAATTAAGATTGATTGTTTTGGTAATTAAAGATGAATGATTTGAAATGACCATTTCTGATTTAGTTCTGAGAGCCTGAAGGCTACCAAATCTACTAACTTGAATGTAATTTTCTCAAAATGAATATAATTTACAGGATTGAAAAAACTGCATGTTAATACTGGGCATATCTTCTTTCCAACTATAGAAATCAAAACCCGTTTACGAAAAGCTTTCTCGATAGAAAAAAATCGTGAAGTGACCTCTAAAAAAAATATGATGATGATGAAACATCTGATTTTCTTTTTGTTTTCCCGTGCAACTGGGGCCAAAAGCTAGCAGAAACTCCAAAGCAATACAAATACGTAAATGACCTGCGGAAAAGTAATAATTTCTTTCAAGCATTTCAATACGATATTTCTAAGGGTTACAACAAAGTGTTGTGGCAACAAAGTGTCTATTCATCCATTTGCAGTGCCACATATTTATTGAGTACATGTTACGTCTTCGCTATCTCTTTCTAACAGTACATAGAATGGCCTCATTAAAAAAAGATGGGGGAGTATTCACCTGAACAAGTAAGTTTGCGGCACTATACCTACAGGTTACAAAGCGTTCTGAATTGTAGCCAAGACACTTTTGAAAACATCCTCATTTCCAAAGACGTTCATAACAAAGTGTCAAATGTATGCAACACTCATTTAAACATCTTTACACTCTCAATTGTTACCAATTACATACACTGTAAGTGTGACCAAAGTGTTCCCTACACATTTGAATTTTAAAGGTCCTGTTCTGTTTCAGTGTAAATGCATAACACTGTAATGCCCTGATCACGACGACTGATTTGCACTTAGAACCTAACCAACTTTATCAACTGTGAGTTAAACTCTTCGAAAATGAACTTTAACTACCACAAAATAACGGTAAGAGTAGCTTGGATAGTGTTGTAAATGGCATGTGCACTTGAGTCCAATATTGCACTCAAAGAATAAACACACTTGACTGCTAATACAGCTTCTTGTTTTTCGCTAGTAATACGCTATATTTAGTGTATATTCACTCAAGTCATTACTCGCTGACTAAGACTCAGAATTTCGAATTTGACATTTTCACATTTGCAACTCAGCAGGGCGCCGACCAATGGTAGTAGCGCGTTTTCCTCTTCCTCTGAACCGGACCAATGCTTCGTCACAAAATAGAACAGAAATCAATCTCATGTATACTTTACTTTTTATACCTACGCTCGGCGCTCGCGCTAGGGCCGTCAGCTTTGGCTTATGCACAAAAAACTATCGTGGTAGTGACACTCGTATCTAGTTGTTTGATTTATTGTTGAGAATGAAACGGGAAGAACGGAAATGTAACAACTAAAATATTTCAATTTTTACGTTAGTCGCGTAACTTGGGCGCAGCGCGGCCGGCTCACCAAGCAAAACCTACCCTACCTTTAATTACTTACCTACCTACCTAACTGTTCTGTGTTACGTTAAAACGAACCGTCGAAATACAAACAAATACCTTACCTCTCTGAAACAACTGGTAGCTTAAAAAACGACAATTCACTGTTTAATGTTGAATTTAAACAACAGTCCACTAAACAATTATTATAGCTTTTTTTGTTGCTCCATTTTTGCACAAGGTAGTTCACAGACGCGTGCCTGAAGAGGATAGCACTTGCGCTCACACTACTCCGAAAGACTCCGAGACATCGTGTCGGTGAGTGGTGTCTATGTGTGCGTTGCTCGAGCGCACTTACTATGTTGATTAACTTCTGTTGTATTTTGTGGCTTCGTGTCTAAAATCACAGCGGCATGCAACAAAACACAAAGTTAGGCGCTCCAACATGCACACTTAGTGCCTCTTTAGCTACATATTACTGATCTGTGGTGCATCTACACCTTTTTCAAAAAAATAGAAGTGACAACGCGTGTGAAGTGTTTTGGAAAAGAGAACTTCCTGGCGTCATCATCAATAATCAGTATTTAGTCAGCATCTAAAAAATGTTTTATGCTTGAGTAGATGATTAGGCTCACTTTTGACACTATTCTGAAAAACAGATGGAAAGCAATGATGCAGTCTATGGTGGAGAACATTTTCCCAATATGCCTTTTCACTGTTGATTCGAATAGACCAAATCATATTTTTCAGGAAACAGTGAAGCGCATTCCGTTATCCATCATTTTGACAGATGTTTCAATTTTCACACACTTGTCAAAATGACACATGTCAAAAGTGGCACATCTGTCAAAAGGATATCTGTCAATGAGAGGTTTGATTCGCTAAATAAAAGTGACAGAGTAACAAAGGCTCAGCAGTTCAATCAATTCAACTACTGAGGATAGATGAGTATATGTAGTTCAATCAACTGATAATTGAACTCCTGAGAATAGACTAGAGAGAGAGAGAGAGAGAGAGAGAGAGAGAGAGAGAGAGAGAGATAAGTGATGGGGAATGGACTGAACTTCAAAGCGGAGAAATATTGGCGCCATCGGTACTCCACTAATACTTACTTCATTACATTCCAACAGTGCGTTGACGAGAGCTCCGTCACTTCTGAAGGTTAGTGAATAAGACACGACACAAGGCAATGCTTTTAATTACCGAGATAGAGAACTGTTAGAAACCGAATGCATAAAGTGTGCATTGGGAGAATTCATTCATTTTGGTTTTTGGTTTGTAATTCGTCAAGTTCCATGATCTGTCTTGATGTTCATAGAATTTGAATTATACTAAGACCTACAAAATGAAACGAAGATAAATCTAGTTTTTGCGTAAGTAGACTTGATAGTATAAATTTAAACGTCCGCAAGGTCTCACTTGAATTAACCTTTTTTTATACTAAAGTGTTTGGATAGCCATATGCTTCGATATAAGCAGTAAGAATAGAATAAATAAGTGTAGCTCTATTGGTGCTGTAACTGTGTGGCCTCATAAAAAAAAATAGACAATTAGAATGACGCTTATGTTTATCTGGAAGAATGAAGTAGTAGTAGCAAATAAACTTTAAATGAAGAAGTAGATGGGCGATTTCAAAAAATATAAATTGCAATATTGGATTGATCACTCATGATGATCACATAAATATAAAGGTTACGTCATCAGACCGCTGATGACAGAGTTCTACGAAGTAAGGTTGGGACCTTCATCTAGAATGCATATCGGTATAGGCACCGTCGGCCCTTTTGAGCTAGACTTAACAATTTGCGCAGAATTAGCTTTGGCCGTTTATCTATCCACCTACAATACAACTCGAGGTCTTGGCAATATTGGTAAGAAAACTGTGTTATTGTAAGAGAAACCTTCTTTATCACAGAAAATAAAAAAAAGAATTTTGGTCACGTTTTGAATTATAGTCACTTAAGATAAGTGAATTCAAGGGCTATTCTACTAGTCCCTACCCTACCAACGTATCCCTCTTGGTGGGGAAGAGTGGATTTTTATTCCACCTATATCTACTGGTGGGATTCATGGAAATTCACTTCCGCTTATCTCTCATCATCAACAGCCTGAAGATGTCCACTGCTCCTTTCTGCATCCATCGGCTCCCCGTGGCTTTCACCAGATCGGCGGTCCACCGCTCCACTTATCCCTACCGATTAGTTTTTGTCAATAATAGGTACTGTTTTTATATAAAGATTTTTATTATGTTTTATTAATTACATACATCTAAACTTACTTTGTCATACTTGTTGCAATCGAAGGCCTTTATGATCCAGTAGGGCTTATAATACCTACTACACCTAGCTTTTTATAAAACTTAAATTGTGTTTTTGGTAAAACCATGACTTGAAGCTTTTTTACAAGTACTTACCTATAAGGTTTATAAAAGAGAAAATAGCATTTTGTCCTTGTGCTCTGTCAATAGACCCTGGCAGATGAGTGAACCCAATCTGGTGTTTATATTCGATGTGGTATCCGATGGGACTCTCATTGATTGATGGCAATTTTTGAAAAATGGAATCCGTTTTTTGATATCCATTGGGAGCTACCCTTTATTTGTAATTTTACATTAGCAATGTCATAAAATCAATGCAGTATAATAAAATAATGTCTTTTGTGGAAACCCACATTCCTATATTAAACCTACACTGCCGGCTCTTTGAGTTAAATCGTAAAATACTACACTTAAATGTCAGCAATCTATATGCAATTAGGCATGCCATAGATCTATCCACCTACATGGGTCTTTCAAGGTTTGAGATTGAGCACTATTACTTGTTACTATTATTTGTTCTGTTGATTGAGCTAAAGCCGCGTACAGATTTGCTTACTTTCTCTGCTTTTCTACGGCTGCTTTTCAGCTTGTCTAGTTTTTGCTGTTAGTACAGCTAACTGCAAAAAATTCGGTTAGAATTTTGCATATCTACAGAGAATTAATTTTTTTTAACAGACAAAGTGTCTTTATTTTTTTTTTACTAACTGTACAGTGATACCAACTACTAGAAATCAGTGGTCTATGATGTGTCATATCGTAACCTAAAGTCATGATGTCACATTACATTTTATACAATTTTTTCAATATTCATTCTTGTTTCTCTTTATATGTCGTGTTATAGGTAAAAATGTAAAGTTGTCCTGAATAAATGTGTTTTCTTTCTTTCTACATCATTTTAGTTAGTTATTAATTTACAATTATTCGCCAGGTCTTTTTGAATCGAGATACCATGAAAAATGGGACAAGTCACATCACGACGAAGGGAGGTCTATGCTCAATTGCTCAGCAGTGAGTAATGATGATGATAATTATTTTACTTTAATTTCACTCTTTTTAATAGCTGCATGTGCCTGAAACTTTATAAACTAAGAATTTTAGTATGCTTTGACCCGCTCGTTTGAAGCCAGGTTTTTGGTCAATAACAACATTTTTGCATTTATTTCAATGGCGATAACAAAGTAATTCCTAACTTGTTAAAATGAAGCTAAATAAAACAATACAAACATCAGTTACTCACGGTTTGTCGACCGGCTATAGTCGGTATACCTACTACAGCTACTGAGCAAGTAAACGCATATCTTATCTGCAACAAGGTGCATGATCAGACGATATTTATTCAAGTAGCATTTCGCGGAACTATTGAAGTATAAGAGTCCACTGTCGGCCATTGAATATTATATCTAGTATATTGCGTTGCGCATCACAGAAAAATAGGTAGGCGCGCGATAAGTAGGTTGGAAATCATAATCATCAGAACCTCGTTGTGAAGGAGTAAGTTAACAGTATTGAAAGCCGAGAAGTCAAGTATCTTTAGGTTTATCATATGCCGACCATAACGTCATGGTTACATGAATTGTCTAGTAACAAAAAAAAAGTGACAGCATATCATCACGTTCAGCAATGGAACAGCCCATACAAATGGCGTCCAATACCATATCCCTAACAGTTTTTGCATGTCTATCATCAACTTGATCAGCAATTAGAAACCTTGTCATATTACACGTTTACTTAGCTCCATACAAAAATATTACTAACTGAGAACATTTTTATTGAGAGAAGGTCGTACGGTACAGAGAATTGGTCGCCGTAACGTCAAATTTCGCTTGAACAGTCTCCAGTTGTGATTCAATGCACACAATTTATTCAATATCTTTATTAACCACCGGTCGAGCGGGCTGAATGCATAATAGTTGCATATCTAAATAAGTGTGTCGCAAATATGAAACTACATGGATAAAAATTACAGTGTGTCATATTTTTTTATCAAGAAATGTGGTTTTCATTCGCATTCGCACTCCAAGATCTTGTGCAAAGTGAGCAGAAATATTACTAGATCATCAAAGTACGCAAAAGCAAATTTTATTAGTTTCTTTTTAGCTTATGCTTCGGAATCTTCATGTGACTTTTTTCGAGCTAGGTTAACATTAGAAAGACCTCAATGCACCTGATCCTGATAGTATAGTGATGATACCTACGGTCAAAGATTTACCACGTAGGTCAAGATAAATAAACAGATAACTCCATGAATAAACCATACCGAACACAACAAAATTATTAGTGTCACCCTGCCTATTATTCCGTGTTAACTAACAATTTGTCCTGTCACGCTGATTCTGAATTGAGACAACATATAATTGCATATCTGTAGGCAAATACGACATACCTTTTGTTATGAATGTGCTTGATTTAAGGCCGCCTTTATAGAGCTGTCAGCCAGCTCGTAAAGCTTACTAGGTCTTGTAATACAAAGGTTTTGATAAACTGCTTGCACGCAGAAGGTATGCGTACCTACCGTATGTAAGAATATGGTAGGCATGCAATTGCTCCTAAATGTCACCACGACATTAACATTACAATTTAGAGGTCTCATGTAGCTGTTGTTTTTACTGGCTCTACACGTAGTGTATTTAGCCAGTGTCAAGTATTGTAATTTCTCATCGTGATAAAAAATATTTCACGTAAAGTCAAGGCTTAGTCACAGTCGGTAGTCATAGTCCAGTCTAAGTCATGCCCGAGTAAAGTGGTGGCAACTTTACTAGAAGCTTTGTGGAGTTTTGAAAGCAACACGAAAATCCACGCTTTGCTAACATTGAAAAACAGCTCTGACTACTAAATAACTTATTCAATTTTTTAAGTCATTTAACTGGTATAGGTTCTGCTAGGTCCCTATAACAAAACATAACAAAGCAAACAATCAACAATAATGAACTGCACTACGCTAATTGAGGTCAAATTAATTTATCTCTGGACTAAAATAACACCTAAGATTAGGGTCAATTCAATTTGATCATGTGCTAACATAGATGTTAAATGAGAGGAGATAAGGAGGTGCAGCGCACACAGTTTGCGGTAAACGTGCGCAGTGCAGTTTCACTTGAAACTTTATATTTTAGTTTCGAGTAGTACTGCAACTATTATGGGCGGACGGTCGACTATAGCTCTTAGCGTAATTTTTTTATCTGTGATTAATTTACGGTTCTCCAGTGGCGACCACGAACCGGAAGACGCAGCGTAGACCAGCCCCCCACTAGGTGGACTGACGATCTGGTGAAAACTGCGGGGAGCCGATTGATGCAGGAGGCAAGCCGCCGCTCAAAGTGGCGCTCTATAGGCGAGGCCTATGTTTGGCAGTGGAGGTATTCAGGCTGATGATGATGATGACCTTAGGTAGGTACTTAAATGCTAATAGATCATGATTATGATAAATGAATACCTACCTATAAACATTTATAATGCTTCTGTAAAAGATTTCCTTTGTCCCAGATACCAACAGAATGACATCTTCATATTCTAGGTAAAGAGATTTCCAAGTCTTTTGTTATTATGTGATTCACGCAATGATTCTAAAGGGTGACTCAGAGAGGCTTGCAGCTGGTAGGTAACATTTCTTTGTGACGTCGGAACATATGTTGGACAAAGAGCAAGTTCTGATTGCTATCGTGCTTAATTATGACATGTAATTATAAATAATTAAGATTGATTGTTTTGGTAATTAAAGATGAATGATTTGAAATGACCATTTCTGATTTAGTTCTGAGAGCCTGAAGGCTACCAAATCTACTAACTTGAATGTAATTTTCTCAAAATGAATATAATTTACAGGATTGAAAAAACTGCATGTTAATACTGGGCATATCTTCTTTCCAACTATAGAAATCAAAACCCGTTTACGAAAAGCTTTCTCGATAGAAAAAAATCGTGAAGTGACCTCTAAAAAAAATATGATGATGATGAAACATCTGATTTTCTTTTTGTTTTCCCGTGCAACTGGGGCCAAAAGCTAGCAGAAACTCCAAAGCAATACAAATACGTAAATGACCTGCGGAAAAGTAATAATCTCTTTCAAGCATTTCAATACGATATTTCTAAGGGTTACAACAAAGTGTTGTGGCAACAAAGTGTCTATTCATCCATTTGCAGTGCCACATATTTATTGAGTACATGTTACGTCTTCGCTATCTCTTTCTAACAGTACATAGAATGGCCTCATTAAAAAAAGATGGGGGAGTATTCACCTGAACAAGTAAGTTTGCGGCACTATACCTACAGGTTACAAAGCGTTCTGAATTGTAGCCAAGACACTTTTGAAAACATCCTCATTTCCAAAGACGTTCATAACAAAGTGTCAAATGTATGCAACACTCATTTAAACATCTTTACACTCTCAATTGTTACCAATTACATACACTGTAAGTGTGACCAAAGTGTTCCCTACACATTTGAATTTTAAAGGTCCTGTTCTGTTTCAGTGTAAATGCATAACACTGTAATGCCCTGATCACGACGACTGATTTGCACTTAGAACCTAACCAACTTTATCAACTGTGAGTTAAACTCTTCGAAAATGAACTTTAACTACCACAAAATAACGGTAAGAGTAGCTTGGATAGTGTTGTAAATGGCATGTGCACTTGAGTCCAATATTGCACTCAAAGAATAAACACACTTGACTGCTAATACAGCTTCTTGTTTTTCGCTAGTAATACGCTATATTTAGTGTATATTCACTCAAGTCATTACTCGCTGACTAAGACTCAGAATTTCGAATTTGACATTTTCACATTTGCAACTCAGCAGGGCGCCGACCAATGGTAGTAGCGCGTTTTCCTCTTCCTCTGAACCGGACCAATGCTTCGTCACAAAATAGAACAGAAATCAATCTCATGTATACTTTACTTTTTATACCTACGCTCGGCGCTCGCGCTAGGGCCGTCAGCTTTGGCTTATGCACAAAAAACTATCGTGGTAGTGACACTCGTATCTAGTTGTTTGATTTATTGTTGAGAATGAAACGGGAAGAACGGAAATGTAACAACTAAAATATTTCAATTTTTACGTTAGTCGCGTAACTTGGGCGCAGCGCGGCCGGCTCACCAAGCAAAACCTACCCTACCTTTAATTACTTACCTACCTACCTAACTGTTCTGTGTTACGTTAAAACGAACCGTCGAAATACAAACAAATACCTTACCTCTCTGAAACAACTGGTAGCTTAAAAAACGACAATTCACTGTTTAATGTTGAATTTAAACAACAGTCCACTAAACAATTATTATAGCTTTTATTGTTGCTCCATTTTTGCACAAGGTAGTTCACAGACGCGTGCCTGAAGCGGATAGCACTTGCGCTCACACTACTCCGAAAGACTCCGAGACATCGTGTCGGTGAGTGGTGTCTATGTGTGCGTTGCTCGAGCGCACTTACTATGTTGATTAACTTCTGTTGTATTTTGTGGCTTCGTGTCTAAAATCACAGCGGCATGCAACAAAACACAAAGTTAGGCGCTCCAACATGCACACTTAGTGCCTCTTTAGCTACATATTACTGATCTGTGGTGCATCTACACCTTTTTCAAAAAAATAGAAGTGACAACGCGTGTGAAGTGTTTTGGAAAAGAGAACTTCCTGGCGTCATCATCAATAATCAGTATTTAGTCAGCATCTAAAAAATGTTTTATGCTTGAGTAGATGATTAGGCTCACTTTTGACACTATTCTGAAAAACAGATGGAAAGCAATGATGCAGTCTATGGTGGAGAACATTTTCCCAATATGCCTTTTCACTGTTGATTCGAATAGACCAAATCATATTTTTCAGGAAACAGTGAAGCGCATTCCGTTATCCATCATTTTGACAGATGTTTCAATTTTCACACACTTGTCAAAATGACACATGTCAAAAGTGGCACATCTGTCAAAAGGATATCTGTCAATGAGAGGTTTGATTCGCTAAATAAAAGTGACAGAGTAACAAAGGCTCAGCAGTTCAATCAATTCAACTACTGAGGATAGATGAGTATATGTAGTTCAATCAACTGATAATTGAACTCCTGAGAATAGACTAGAGAGAGAGAGAGAGAGAGAGAGAGAGAGAGAGAGAGAGAGAGAGATAAGTGATGGGGAATGGACTGAACTTCAAAGCGGAGAAATATTGGCGCCATCGGTACTCCACTAATACTTACTTCATTACATTCCAACAGTGCGTTGACGAGAGCTCCGTCACTTCTGAAGGTTAGTGAATAAGACACGACACAAGGCAATGCTTTTAATTACCGAGATAGAGAACTGTTAGAAACCGAATGCATAAAGTGTGCATTGGGAGAATTCATTCATTTTGGTTTTTGGTTTGTAATTCGTCAAGTTCCATGATCTGTCTTGATGTTCATAGAATTTGAATTATACTAAGACCTACAAAATGAAACGAAGATAAATCTAGTTTTTGCGTAAGTAGACTTGATAGTATAAATTTAAACGTCCGCAAGGTCTCACTTGAATTAACCTTTTTTTATACTAAAGTGTTTGGATAGCCATATGCTTCGATATAAGCAGTAAGAATAGAATAAATAAGTGTAGCTCTATTGGTGCTGTAACTGTGTGGCCTCATAAAAAAAAATAGACAATTAGAATGACGCTTATGTTTATCTGGAAGAATGAAGTAGTAGTAGCAAATAAACTTTAAATGAAGAAGTAGATGGGCGATTTCAAAAAATATAAATTGCAATATTGGATTGATCACTCATGATGATCACATAAATATAAAGGTTACGTCATCAGACCGCTGATGACAGAGTTCTACGAAGTAAGGTTGGGACCTTCATCTAGAATGCATATCGGTGTAGGCACCGTCGGCCCTTTTGAGCTAGACTTAACAATTTGCGCAGAATTAGCTTTGGCCGTTTATCTATCCACCTACAATACAACTCGAGGTCTTGGCAATATTGGTAAGAAAACTGTGTTATTGTAAGAGAAACCTTCTTTATCACAGAAAATAAAAAAAAAATTTTGGTCACGTTTTGAATTATAGTCACTTAAGATAAGTGAATTCAAGGGCTATTCTACTAGTCCCTACCCTACCAACGTATCCCTCTTGGTGGGGAAGAGTGGATTTTTATTCCACCTATATCTACTGGTGGGATTCATGGAAATTCACTTCCGCTTATCTCTCATCATCAACAGCCTGAAGATGTCCACTGCTCCTTTCTGCATCCATCGGCTCCCCGTGGCTTTCACCAGATCGGCGGTCCACCGCTCCACTTATCCCTACCGATTAGTTTTTGTCAATAATAGGTACTGTTTTTATATAAAGATTTTTATTATGTTTTATTAATTACATACATCTAAACTTACTTTGTCATACTTGTTGCAATCGAAGGCCTTTATGATCCAGTAGGGCTTATAATACCTACTACACCTAGCTTTTTATAAAACTTAAATTGTGTTTTTGGTAAAACCATGACTTGAAGCTTTTTTACAAGTACTTACCTATAAGGTTTATAAAAGAGAAAATAGCATTTTGTCCTTGTGCTCTGTCAATAGACCCTGGCAGATGAGTGAACCCAATCTGGTGTTTATATTCGATGTGGTATCCGATGGGACTCTCATTGATTGATGGCAATTTTTGAAAAATGGAATCCGTTTTTTGATATCCATTGGGAGCTACCCTTTATTTGTAATTTTACATTAGCAATGTCATAAAATCAATGCAGTATAATAAAATAATGTCTTTTGTGGAAACCCACATTCCTATATTAAACCTACACTGCCGGCTCTTTGAGTTAAATCGTAAAATACTACACTTAAATGTCAGCAATCTATATGCAATTAGGCATGCCATAGATCTATCCACCTACATGGGTCTTTCAAGGTTTGAGATTGAGCACTATTACTTGTTACTATTATTTGTTCTGTTGATTGAGCTAAAGCCGCGTACAGATTTGCTTACTTTCTCTGCTTTTCTACGGCTGCTTTTCAGCTTGTCTAGTTTTTGCTGTTAGTACAGCTAACTGCAAAAAATTCGGTTAGAATTTTGCATATCTACAGAGAATTAATTTTTTTTAACAGACAAAGTGTCTTTATTTTTTTTTTACTAACTGTACAGTGATACCAACTACTAGAAATCAGTGGTCTATGATGTGTCATATCGTAACCTAAAGTCATGATGTCACATTACATTTTATACAATTTTTTCAATATTCATTCTTGTTTCTCTTTATATGTCGTGTTATAGGTAAAAATGTAAAGTTGTCCTGAATAAATGTGTTTTCTTTCTTTCTACATCATTTTAGTTAGTTATTAATTTACAATTATTCGCCAGGTCTTTTTGAATCGAGATACCATGAAAAATGGGACAAGTCACATCACGACGAAGGGAGGTCTATGCTCAATTGCTCAGCAGTGAGTAATGATGATGATAATTATTTTACTTTAATTTCACTCTTTTTAATAGCTGCATGTGCCTGAAACTTTATAAACTAAGAATTTTAGTATGCTTTGACCCGCTCGTTTGAAGCCAGGTTTTTGGTCAATAACAACATTTTTGCATTTATTTCAATGGCGATAACAAAGTAATTCCTAACTTGTTAAAATGAAGCTAAATAAAACAATACAAACATCAGTTACTCACGGTTTGTCGACCGGCTATAGTCGGTATACCTACTACAGCTACTGAGCAAGTAAACGCATATCTTATCTAACAAGGTGCATGATCAGACGATATTTATTCAAGTAGCATTTCGCGGAACTATTGAAGTATAAGAGTCCACTGTCGGCCATTGAATATTATATCTAGTATATTGCGTTGCGCATCACAGAAAAATAGGTAGGCGCGCGATAAGTAGGTTGGAAATCATAATCATCAGAACCTCGTTGTGAAGGAGTAAGTTAACAGTATTGAAAGCCGAGAAGTCAAGTATCTTTAGGTTTATCATATGCCGACCATAACGTCATGGTTACATGAATTGTCTAGTAACAAAAAAAAAGTGACAGCATATCATCACGTTCAGCAATGGAACAGCCCATACAAATGGCGTCCAATACCATATCCCTAACAGTTTTTGCATGTCTATCATCAACTTGATCAGCAATTAGAAACCTTGTCATATTACACGTTTACTTAGCTCCATACAAAAATATTACTAACTGAGAACATTTTTATTGAGAGAAGGTCGTACGGTACAGAGAATTGGTCGCCGTAACGTCAAATTTCGCTTGAACAGTCTCCAGTTGTGATTCAATGCACACAATTTATTCAATATCTTTATTAACCACCGGTCGAGCGGGCTGAATGCATAATAGTTGCATATCTAAATAAGTGTGTCGCAAATATGAAACTACATGGATAAAAATTACAGTGTGTCATATTTTTTTATCAAGAAATGTGGTTTTCATTCGCATTCGCACTCCAAGATCTTGTGCAAAGTGAGCAGAAATATTACTAGATCATCAAAGTACGCAAAAGCAAATTTTATTAGTTTCTTTTTAGCTTATGCTTCGGAATCTTCATGTGACTTTTTTCGAGCTAGGTTAACATTAGAAAGACCTCAATGCACCTGATCCTGATAGTATAGTGATGATACCTACGGTCAAAGATTTACCACGTAGGTCAAGATAAATAAACAGATAACTCCATGAATAAACCATACCGAACACAACAAAATTATTAGTGTCACCCTGCCTATTATTCCGTGTTAACTAACAATTTGTCCTGTCACGCTGATTCTGAATTGAGACAACATATAATTGCATATCTGTAGGCAAATACGACATACCTTTTGTTATGAATGTGCTTGATTTAAGGCCGCCTTTATAGAGCTGTCAGCCAGCTCGTAAAGCTTACTAGGTCTTGTAATACAAAGGTTTTGATAAACTGCTTGCACGCAGAAGGTATGCGTACCTACCGTATGTAAGAATATGGTAGGCATGCAATTGCTCCTAAATGTCACCACGACATTAACATTACAATTTAGAGGTCTCATGTAGCTGTTGTTTTTACTGCTTAAAGCTTTGTAGTACAGCTTTGTAAATGTACTATTTGTTGATCATGATAGTTGCTTTGTATTGCCTCGATGTCCTAGAAAGCAGATACATCTATTTAACATTTTTACTCATAACAAGCTATTTTGAAATATTTTGGGTTCCAAACAAAGCTGGTCCACCATCAGCATACTGATATGTTCTTAGAGTTTATGCTCTAAGTTAGTTTACTAGCTATTGCCCACAACACCGTTTGCAAGCTACCAGGCTCAGCCTTCGGTTTCACCTTCACCTTCACTCGCCACATTTTCCCCTTTTCCAGTTTCACTTTCGAAAAAACGTAATTTGGTCTATTACGAATGTATTAAAACTTTATTAGTCATAATTGATATTGGAAGAAGAAGTAATCCTTATTTCTGTTTCCGTTTTTTTATTGATAGCCTTTTTAGTGTTGGATGTTGAGTGATAGTGCGATGAAACATGAGCCATTATAGAAACATCTTATTAGAAGGTCTATTATAAACATTTCTAGGAGTCTGTACCAAAAAGGTCCCAGATAAACAAGTAACTTCCTGCTCTTGACAAGAATGCAATTTTCGAGAACATGGACCTGCAGTTCAATATCATGTCATTGTTTAATGGAAAATGGTTGCAATCAACGGTATACTTGTTTAGAATAACTAATCGTTATAAATCTATCCTTTGTTCTATTGATCTATCAGTAATTACTGAAAACAAGAAAGGATAAATGAATTAAAACAAGGCTGTGCTGTGTAGGTACTTGTATTAAAAAATATTAGAAAAAACACGCTAACTATTGTAAATTCTCTATTGAAAATTGAAAAACATAATCATTTAAATCTATTATGAAGAATTTAAGTATACCCATTGAGCAACAAAGTAAAACTGGTTATCTATCTAAACGGTCGAGAAATGGATTGATCAATGTTTACATAGTATTTATTACTCTTTGTTTAGCTACGGGCTTTACTTGATTCTTGCATTACTCGTTATATTTTGGAATGCCAACTATTTTCCGGGTTACGGCAGCCATAATTCACCTTAGCTGGCAGCTCGAATGCAGCCTAAACACAATTGCTATGAAACCCTATCTGATCTCTATCTGACAACGGACTGTCAAGCTAGAGTGGGCAGTGGCCAGCACCACCTGACCTTCCATGCCCTTCTACTTTACCAAGAAACAACACAAAGTAAGGAGACGGTATCAGTACCTGCGGATCTCGGTTAACTGGATACCTTAACAGATTTTCTGTCAAGCATAATCAAGTTATTTGTGCCGTTTGCAACACAACTCCTTAACTGGCTCAAATCCTGATTTGGTTGAAATGGAATGCTTTCGATAACGTAGACTAGTGTAAGCTTGCGGTTCCTTCTACTTTCTTTTGAACAAATCAAACAGGACTATAAGGATACTAAACTTAAATGTCTTCTAACTTTAATAGTTGATAATAATAGTACAAATGGAAAAGCATTAAGTCTATAAGTACGGATTGAAGAGAGAACTTGTGTTCGTTAAAAAAGCCGGTCAGTGAAACAATATCAACGATCCATTTATGTAATTTTGGTCACATTACAAGATTGGTAATATCGTCTCCGGTGCTTGAATAAGTTGCATTACCTACTGTGTTACAAAAGAAAAAAATGCAGTACCTATAAGCTTGAATCTAGCTGATAAAAGAAAAACTTATTTATTGTCAGTTTTAACTTTTAAACTTGCCTAGCTTTACCATAATAAAACGCTTGCATGATCTTTGTCACTCACTAAGTAATGACCAACAGACTGATCTGCCGATAGTTAAATATACAAATGAAAGATGTAAGTAGAGATTGCATATAATGTGGAATGTAAAGATAGCTGCGAATGGAGCCGGCGAGAAGGATAATTAATGATTGATTTATAAAATGTGATGAAACTGTGATAATCGGTTGGAATTATATTCCGTTAGGATGCGATTATCTGCAGACTGCGTTTAATCAGCTTTGAGAAAAAATAAACATTAAGTATATCTTACTATGGGTATGTTAAAGTTTCAATTGTAAGTCAGTAAATACAATTCATTTCTGTTACCCATTGAATGCGTTAGACAACAAAGTCAAAAGTTGATTAATTTAAACTACTTTCCAATGCATTTAAGTAGCTTAATATTATTTTACATTGCACCATAAGTTTTGTATTTAACGGTAAATGTAGCTTGAAATTTTAACGATACTAATTTACTTCTAGACACAGGTAAGTTTTAATCACAACTCAGCAGGGTTCTAATTGGAAAGGGTTTTACGACTCCTTCATTTATTTCAGCTATATCATTTACATCTGTGTGTAGCATATCTATATGTTATCCAAGCTTTTGCCACAGTCTATCTATTATGAACAATAATTAGACTGCGCTTTTGCACTGATAAACTTCCGCACCACATGAGTCACCGCTGCATTACTGATGACTTCATAAACAAGGTTTGCATTGCAAGTGCAGCACGAGAATTGCGGATTGACAGTTCAACAAACGAGGCTCAGCTAGGCTGATCTTCAAAATATGATTGTTAAAACCATAAGCAGTCTTCATGCTACATTGATAAACTTGATAAATGTCACTGCAGTAGCAACGTTGGTGGTGTTCAGTTTGTTTCCTTTGGTCTCCATTTTGGTCCATAGACAAACGGCGTGTATATTTTTGTAGTGAGTTCTGGTAGTTTTTAGTAATCGGCCTTAATTCCCAAGATGCAGGAAATAAGAACTTGCAGATCCAAACAATTAGGATCAAAATTATGTATTTGAAAATATGGTGATAGGTGTTTTTTATTAATCATAATATCATTTGAGCAAAGTCATCATGGCTTTCGGCGTTATACCAGAAGTCGTTATCATGTATGTTTAATTTGTTAAGTTCTAAGATCAATTTAAGAATCATTATCAATGAATAAACTCAATTTAACATTCACGGTATTGCAATTGCTAATTAAGGTAATTTCAATTGAGTTAACATACCTGGCAAAGAAGTAAAGTAAAGTAACACGAAGCATTTTTTGAAAATGTTTGGTTTCCATACAGAAAGTTTTAGTCAAGTTATTCCGAGATTATAATCTGTACTTTTCCAACCGGATCCCTGGACGAGCTCAATGAGCATCAGTGGCATAGTAATGAGCTTTGAGAATGCAAAAACTAATTGCAAGCATACATTGAATTAATAACACGATGGGATGACTCATGCTGTTATGATACGTAGCGTATAGTGCAGAGTAGTAATACAACGCCACAGTGCAGGTAAAATAAGATTGAAGGCACACATTTTTATAGATTTGACATTAATTAGTTAGCTTCTATTTTAACTTAAAGTTAATATTATGTAAATTACGTAGTTCATACTTATAAACATTATCATATTTTACGATAAGCCGCTTTAGCTATTAATACAGATAGCCCTATTTAAATATTATGTCTCTCAATGAATACATAAACAAGTTTTTCGCTGCTACTTTATACGGTTTTGAAATGTTATCGATCCCAACAATTAGTATTAAAACGAAAGAGGTTATAAAAATGTGGTCCTATAACCGCTCCTTGAGGGACGCTATTCAATATACAGGTTCTCGATGCAAAAATAATCACGTATCGATGGCTGCATTATCGTAGGCCGTACACGTGCCGAGACGTTTGTGGTGTTGCATGCTAATGGAGTGGTGGCAAGACTGGTGGCAACATTGTCAGTGGGTACTTAGTGTAGTCGATTGTGTCAAATGCTTCCGACAGATTTACAGCTATACTAGCTACAGTTGGTGACTTTTTCGTGATTCTGTCTATTTGTCTTTTTATTAATTTTATAAACTTTGAACGTATATTTTTACCTGTCTTGATATTACACTAATTCAGCCCAAGACATGTGATTTTAAACAATATTTCTTGTAAGTACCAATATTGAAAAAATATAACTGAAATATGAAACCATCTGATAAAAATAACTTTCTATTACAACACCGGTAGTAATTTTCCAAAGCGTATGGTCGAAGTATAGGCATTGATCTATTTAATACGATTCCGTCATTATAATCAAATGACGTAGTTGGTCTAATAGTAGGTACGTTGATACAGTATATTTTATAACAATAGACCGCAACGTAATTGTTTGTTTCATTAACCTAACGTGACTGGCCTAGATTCTTAGGAATTTTGTGTTATTTTCTAGAAACTAGATCACCTAGACGGCTATACTGAGCCTTAACCGGCGACGTAATAGGAAAATTATGATTTTTAACCTTTAGACTCACGTCAACATATTTAATAACGTGCAATTACGGAAAGTGGTGCAATTGCAATTCAATGCCATGTCAATTATAGTCTTTTTTTGCCATAGTTTTCTTGTCACTTCTTTGTCCTATGATTAGTCATGGCATAGATAAATTGAACTGATATTAATATTTTTACTAGAATATATTCCGTTGGCGCAAACAGTTTCATGTACAAATGCTTGTTTAATCAAATATTTTGTTGCTATTGTTATTTTTGATTGCCAATCTATCTTTACTTTGCTGCAATTACCTGTTTTATTGTTTTAATTACTTTAGTAAATTACACTTTGTTATTATTACTTGCATCATGACTACAGTACTATCTTAATGAAGATTAAAATAAATGGTCAAAGATACCTACTGTTTTGTCAATTAAATGGTAGGTAAGTGGTGTCCAGCACATATGGACAACTGCAACGCCGAGGTCATTATCTTGTGCATTGCCTAACCGGGGTAGACCCCCTACCAAAGATACCTTTCCATTAGCGTTAACGCCAAAATATAACTAAAAATGTATGGGAATGACATTAGCTACGGCATTAGCTGTGGAAAAGTTTTGCGCAGGCAATGTCATGTCACATTTTGAGTTATCGTTTGGCGTTAACGATGGAGAGCAAAGATTGACTCTTTTAACATTTTGCTCATACTATTATATACCTACTTTACAGTAGGTATACGGTATACCAGTGTAACGTAGTACACACAGAAGCCAATTTAACATTAATTCAATTATCATACTCGTACCTAAATCTACTTTCTTTTTAGAGATTACCTAATCCAAAAATTTTACCAAAGCATTTTAGATTTATTTTTCGTTCCGTTCCTATTAGTCTACTTACAAGCCCAATTAATCCCGATTGAAAAACTCTATGGTAGGGATGAAGGCGCGCGACGTATGATGTAAAAAAACGATTAAAAAGTTTTTTTATACAATTAAAATTATTATAGTCTGAACAATGGCTAAGAAAAACTAAGGGCTTTATAAACTGTTCATAATTCATAATTATAGCTGTAAATAGATTAGGTTGTTGGAAAAAAAGTGGGGGGAAAACAAAGAGAAAACTAAGATAATGCTATTAGCAAAAGTTTGTACGTATATTTATACATATACCCAAAACTACCTAAATAGAAAAAGAAATGCAAAGAAACATTCCATTTCAATTTTAGAAATACTAGTTACCTTTAATTAGGTACACTTTAAAATCTTAATAGATCTTTTACTAGTTCTTGTTCCATGGTAATAGGTAAGGTACTAACTATTAATAAAATTAATTACGTATATGCTTACGCTATGCTTAATTTTTATTTTTTTGCAGTAAAACTTAAATAAAACAATTTAGGTACATAAAGTCTAAAACAAAACCCTGTTTGAGAAGAAAAAGTGTTAAGTTGTTCGCCTTTTTTCCAACTATAAAATAATTTATTAACTTATTATTGTTGTATGCCCTCCATAGCTAGCAGATATGGCGCTGCTTACGGATAAGAATGGAACTACAATCACCAAAAGGTTTGCAAAACGAAGTTCGCGTACTCACCGCTGCTTCAATAGATGGCGCTAGTAGTCCTCAAACAGCGATCCTGTAACAAAAAGGTTGCTATTAGCACAGATAATATTTACCTAGTACAAGGTACAAGTTTTGTTCAAATTAGATCATATCGGAAGTTTTTTTAGATATTATTTGATTTTTAATAAAAAACCAATTAGTTGATAAAACAAACTGGTTTTCCTTGCTGTAAAGTTTGTGTGTCGCAGCCATGATGATAAAATAAGTTTTGGTCCTTTGTAAGGGTAACCCGTAATCTTAGGGAGTAGATTTTATTTTGTAGAACGACAAATTCAGAGTAGGTATAGAAATAGAAACAAATAGTAAACAGTAGGTACGCGCAATTTTTTTTTATAATTTAAAATTAGAAGTTATACACACCCACACACACACACACACATAACACACACACACATACATACACACACACAACACACACACACACACACACATACACACACACATGATATACACACATACACACACGATGATGATGTGGTTGATACATTATTGATGTAGAGTTGTTGAAGTACTTACCTACTTCAATTCAATGTCGAGAAATTAAAAAAAAAAATTAGTACCTAGTAGTTTTTTTAGTACAACAAAGTTGGCTTAAGTACTTAGAATATTCATTGATTGGATTTAAGATAAACTAAGCTATTTCTGTACATATAATATGTATTTTTTGTTTTTGTAAGTAAGTAGTTCTATAATTGAATTGTGTATTATTTTAATTTATATTCTGTAAAATAAAGTTTTCATTTACACAACCAAATCATTTAACATTTTTGTAATTTTTCATTTCTACCCAACTTTTTCTGATTTCAAAGTTTCTTCTTCAAAAGAGGAACATGGTTGATGAAGCGTTAAATATATGTAAGCGACAATTTTATATATTTTTTTATATTTACTCAGAAGCTAAATTCCAACCGGTCTTAGCAATATTGACAATCACTATGAATTGTTCTGCACAAACATAAGCACTTAGGTAACTACTCTAAAAGGTTTTTTCTATTGTTTTGGCTCCACACATTGTGTATTTAGCCCGTGTCAAGTAATGTAATTTTTCATCGTGCTTAGAATAACGAGAGAATTTCACGTAAAGTCAAGTGTCAGTCACATTCTGGGTCAGTCATAGTCCAGCCTAAGTCAGGTGGTCACAGTCCAGTCTAAGTCATGCCCTAGTGAAGTGGTGGCAACCTTACTAGAAGCTTCTATGGAGTTTTGCAAGCAACACGAAAAATCACGTTTCACCACATTATATCACTTGCCTACACTTATGCTCTTAATCCAGCACTTAATGCGTTAAACGCCACCAATTTTAAACATTAAAACTACAAAAAGCACAAGTTTTGAAAAATAACACAATGCAATGACGTGAACTTTTCCGCGTTCGCGCCAAAACCCCCTCTAAACAAAGACTTCTATGTATACACCAGACAGGACATCTCTAACTTGCATTGTCAACCACTGCAAATATGCCAATGAGCATCTTCTCGCTCATACGATGCTCAGCTCTCAAAGCGACTGCATGTGCAGCAGTGAATAGCAGTAAAAATTATGATCCGAATGTGCCATGGCACTAGCGCTGCGTGTTGTGATCGTTGGTTAGACGATTTAATCTCGTAAAGCACTGTAGCGGATTTTAGTTTAATTATACAAAAAATGACAACTATTTGTGCTTTGAATAGCTTCTCTAGTACGTAGTACATATACCTCTTTGCCTCTAAAAGGTTTTAAAAAAAACTTTTCCAACTCAGACTTATAAATTAAAGAGACAAGGTAATCCAATATCCGGTCCCCTAAAAAATCTTATAAGAAACTGTCAGCTGTCACCCTTAAACTATCGGGGGCTGTGTCATCCCCCCTCGGAGACAGAAATCGATGGGCGTCACCTAATATTGCCACAGGGGTGTTCACCCACCCCACAGGTCAGTTATATTTCGGCTGGCGATACAAAATTATGGGGTAGGTGATAAAAGTGTTTTTATCAGTTTTTTTAAGTGACAATTAGAATGATTGGTCGTTCCCATAATTTTGTGGTTTGTGATAAATTTTTCCGTGTAATTTTTTTTTGTGGTAATTATCTGTATTTAGTGACAGTATTGTTGGGTTATTAGTTTTTGTCGTATAATTAGTTAGATATTTTATTTTCAGTTTTGATTATTTTTTTTGGTGTGTTTTAGTGTGTGACGATTTTTATGGGGTTGATAAGTACCTCAAATTATCACTGATTTTCCGTGTACTTGATATTTGCATAAATATTATTTGAGGTTAATCAACTTTAGGTAAAAAACGCTTATATTCATTTTTGTGTCTAAGGGTAAAATTAAATTTTAAGCGACAAAAAATTTACTCGCTTTTATTCTTGTTGTTTGTTTAATTATCACAGTACTACTATTTAGTACTATTATTGATTCTGTGGTCCTACGCATTTTATATTCATATAAAACATAAATAATGAAGTCGATATCTACATAATTAAATTAAACATTAATTCATGTCTATAATATGGACGGGTGAGTATCTATTCTAAGCAAATTAAGGTTATTTCATTGGATAATAATGATATGACTCATTGAGTCAAAGAGACGAATGTACCTTTTAATAGAGTTGAACCAAGTCACCTGTATATAATAATAGCAATGTGAAAATATCAATACTGCTCATATTCTTTTATAATTATGTTTATGAAGAGTCTCACTGGGTGTTAGGACTTTTTTTTAGGAGTTATGCGGTCTGCACTTATTTTTGACAGCTTCTATGTTCGCACTGATCCCTCGATGACGTACCTACTGCAACGCATCCTTAAGAGTCAATTCAGACAGAACAGCAAAATGCTTGAGCGATTTTTAAGTGCTATTGAAATATCAACCTTATTTAGTATGCAACATTAAGATAGGTAAGATTTTAATGTTGCATACTATTTTCAGCTTTGTCTAAATGAATTAAGGTTGATATTCCAATAGCACTTAAAAAGTGCTCGAGCAATTATGCTGCTTTCTGAATTGACCCTATGACGCTGAAAACACCCAATGCGACCATGTTTACTATAGCAGTCGAACATAGAACGTATACTGTATTTTATTGGGCTGCTTTTTGCGTAGCAAAAACATGGCGATTACGTTGCGTTGCGCACCAACTTTTCCATTTTGCGGTACAAATAATTAATTATAAAAGAAGTATTATTGTTATAAAACAACGGCTACAGTTGGATGCATTGAAACATAACTTATCACTATGATTTATTTCAATGGGATGTCTTATTATAATGTAACATTTATTGCATTTGAATTATTTTTGTGGAGGTCTCTTTTTTAACGAGAAAACTTTTCTTAAACTTTTTTTGTCTTCTATAGTTAGAAAGAAGATATGACCAGTATTAACATGCATTTTTTTCAATTCTGTAAAAATATACATTTTGAGAAAATTCAAGTTAATTTACATTCAAGTTAGTCGATTTGGGAACCTTCAGCCTCTTAAGAGCTGTCAAACTTTAGTGTAGGCGGTCATAAGTCTAGGGTACCTGCCACCGCTTTGCCAGTTATTCTGCCGCCAAGCAGTAGTGTGCAAGCACTACTGTGTTCCGGTTTGAACGGCATTGTAGCTAGTGAAATTACTGGGCAAATGAGACTATAATTTGATCTCACAGTATAATAATCCTAATAGTATATTACATTAGAGTTATTTATTTATTTAGGGTTAGTTATTTTATTTTCGAGTTCCGAGTGTACCTACTGCAATCTGTCGTGGGCAGCCGTGACGCTAAACATCTGGTGACCGACTAGCTCGTCACGTAACTCATTTACATTTAAAAAATACTATAGTTGTATTAGTAAGCCTACTATAAAGGTTCCAAAATCAAGGTGTAATGAAGTCCTAAAACCTTTTCAGTCGCAAACCATCATCATTACATCATGAACTTCAGGACCGCCAATAACTTTATAAATATAGGGAATATTACAAATCAGTTTTACATTATTAGTGTTAAATAACAGGTACATAGGTATTTGTTTTTCCCATCACTAGTTGAAGTAATATATTCCCGCTGGTTCACTGTCAAGGCCCACGTGGAATATGTAATAAATTATAAATATTTATACGTGATAATTTGTCTTGGTAAACAAGTATCGCGTAACAGTCACATAAAGGTACGAACACACTATCTGATGCCGTAGAATAAACTACTCTTACCGCATCTAGTGATGCCGTAGAGCAAAGAGGTATATGTACTAGAAGTCTTTGCCGTGGAGTAGTTATTCTAAACCAAGATATTTAGAGACTGCCATAAAAAATGTTATCACACACTGGTCACTGGTCATGTTGTTGGTTGTGTTTTGTTTGTGTTGTTGTTTGTGTTGTGTTGTTCGTGTGTGTGTGTGTTGTGTTATTGTTGTTGTTATTGTTGTTGTGTTGTTCGTTGTTGTGTGTTGTTGTGTGTGTTGGTATGTTGTTGTGTGTTGTGTGTGTTGTTATGTTATGTTGTGTGTTGTGTGTTGTTTGTTGTGTTGTGTGTTGTTTGTTGTGTTGTGTGTTGTGTGTGTGGTGTTGTGTTGTGTTGTTGTGTGTTTGTGTGTGTGTGTGTTGTGGGTGTGTTGTGTGTTGTGTTATGTGTTGTGTTGTGTGTTGTGTTGTGCTTGTTTGTTAATCAGTTTCTTAGATCAGAGTGGAACATATTCCATTCGTCGTCCTCTTTGCCTTTTTCTCATTTGTTATTGGGGTCGGCTCTCAATCTAACCTGTATCACTAGAGCTACCAGAATAGGCTAGTGTCCTGCTATTTTTATTGCATACATTAATAATATTCCTCAAAAAATAAACAGTCGTGAATACAAAAATTAAATGTCTCAAAAAATGACAAAATTATAAGCATTTTAAAAAACTGGAATAGAAAGAGACAGCTCAAACATGCAGTGACGTCATTCTTGCTACTTCATAGTACCTCATTACTAAGCTGTGGTAGATTTACATACAGTCACACATACTATTTACATACTATTTAGTTATAAAAAAAAGTTTATTTGGCATGTCACTTTACAACGTGCGTTTTCATAGTAAATGTGGGGAATCTCCTGTTTTGCGAGAAACGGACAGGTGATGCCCCCTCCAGAAACTTTAAAAGCTTATTACTCCTTGATTTATTTACCGATTTTACTATTTTTTGCTCATTATTGTATTCATTTTTAACCTACTTTATGGAAATAATGTTTACTTATTAATTTTTAATAGCATCAGGTAACCAGCCTATTAAAGGAATAGAGATACACTTCATTAACTTAAAGATATATATTTTATTTGCGGGTGATGAATCTAGTAACTTTAATGCCTAATCTCAATATCGTCACCATCAACAGCCTGAAGACGTCCACTGCTGAATATAGGCCTCCTTCAGAGAGCGTCACTTTGAGCGGCCGCTCGCCTCCTGCATCCAACGGTTCCCCGCGGCTTTCACCAGATCGTCGGTCCAACTAGTGGGGAGACGGCCTACCCTGCGTCTTCCAGTTCGTGGTCGCCACTCGAGAACCTTATCCCGCTTCGCCGCCTATCTCAATGTAATAAAGAATAATGGTAAATAATTAGCTTATTCGAAATTTATAATTGACTTTTTTACCACAGCCATTATCGCGACATCATGCAGTGTGTTCGCTACTTTACAAAAAATTGGAAAATCCCAATGAAACTGGTTAAAACATTGGTTTATGATTATTTTAATTGGTTAATTAAATAAGCAGTTAAATTCCAGTTTCTGATATTAAATGTTAGTAAAACAAATAGATTGATAAACTAAACCATTTATTTCCTTTGTAATAAATGTACTAATAAACTACTCGAGCTAAGATGACATAATTAAATAAAAATATTAAATAAATAGTGCTTAACGACCACATACATAAATCCTGGGACCCTAACTAGGATCCCTGTATCTAGGGACCCAGGAACTACCAGGGCCACAACACTCAAACTTCTTCTTCTTATTAAGAGGCTTGCTCTTGTCGGTGGAGTAATCGCCATCTTTCCCTATTTTCAGCCAATGCTTTGACTTCCCCGTACGACATGACTTTTATCTTTTCTTTTATTTGATCTATGTAAGCCCTTCTAGGCCTCCCTCTTCCTCTCTTCCCTTCTACCTTTCCTTCTATGATGTTTTTCATGAAGCTGTCATGTCGTACAAGGTGGCCAAACATTTTTCCTCTTCTTGACTCTATTGAACACCCAGACACAGAACAAATATGTTTTTTTTGGGCACAAATGCTTGTCCTGTCGCGAGAATCAAACCCGCCGCATCCGGGATATGAGCCGACCTGCTCAACCATAATACCAGAGGCTGGCAAAATAAATAAATGCTATGACAGTTAGTATCTTATTATCACATGAACTGTGGTAAAATGCTACCATGTCTGACTAAAAACATTGTGTAGCGGAAGATAGTTATTTTGTTTTTTGTTTCACTCTATCAAGTTTAAAACGTGCAAGGATAATATTTATGATGTTTATAGCAGTATCGCCTGCTTAGCGTAATCTACAGATTAAACCCCACCCCGCAAGTTGGTTGTAAAAGGTGAAGGATAAATTCGGACACGAGACCACTTGTCACGGTAGCTTAAGTAAAGCATGTCCCGGCTTTAGGGATGGATGGATGCGGGTTCAAGTCCCGCTCGTTCAAATTTTTCCTTTAGAAATTAATCTGTGCAAGGACAAAAAAAACAAGATAAAACACACCCCTAGTAGCTATTCCACTGTTATGTTCTATTTACTAGTAAGTTCATAACTCTACTATTAATCTACTTGTGTCACTTATCTCATAGAATGACACTTATATCTATCTATATAGTTTTTATAATCTTTGTAATTACATTATAACTACCGCTTAAACTATTTCATGATTGTGGTTTGGTACAACAATAAAAATATTACAAAACTGTGATATTACTAATATTAGTCAAAAAAGCCAATTTCCAAATCATATAGGTTCCTACCCCAAAAAACCACCCCCACGCTCGTATGTTATAAAAAACCGGTAGCCGATGACCCCTCCGTATTGACCCCTCAGTATTGGTTAGGGTAGCAGACAATGGGTGTGGGGTTGGAACACGATATTTTGGGGTAAAAACGTCGATTAAGTATACATACATGTAATTTTTTTCGTACTTTACCTAAATAGATAGATAGATAGATAGATAGAAAATGCTTTATTGCACAAGATAATCAAGTACATAGGCGAACTTAATGCTATGTAGCATTTTCTTCCAGTTAACCTTTGTGTAGTGTGGAACGAGTGGCAGTGCTGGTTGAAAAAAGAAAAAGAAAAGATTACGCAAATAAAAAAATAATAAGAGGTAGATAACAATAATAGTTCAGATATTATAAGGTAAATATAGATAAATAGATTTTTAATGTAAAAGTGTTTCCTGCAAGGGACTACAATTGACTGCCAGTTTCCCTATTTTCGCCAGTAATTTTGACCAAATCATAACTTCAGTACGAGCGATTCAAAAAAAATTAAAAAAGAAATTGTAATTGTTTTGATTTTTCTTTCAGTAATGCCTATCTGCTTTTTTATTTTATTTATTTAATGCCTATCTCATAGTTAAACAAACTGAATTTTCTAATTAAATTCTATATAGGTACTATAAATAACCCTGCGAGATAAGCTCTGGAATGAGGAGATCCGAAGGAGAACTAAAGTGACCGATATAGCTCTTAGAATTAGCAAGTTGAAATGGCAATGGACAGGTCACAAAACCACAAAAGAAAGAAAGGTTCCCGAGTGGCGACCACGAACCGGAAGGCGCAGCGTAGGCCGGCTCCCACTCGGTGGACCGACGATCTAGTGAAAGCCGCGGGGAACCGATGGATGCAGGAGGCGAGCCGCCGCTTAAAGTAGCACTCTCTGGGGAGGCCTATATTCAGCAGGGGTCTTCAGGCTGTCGATGGTGGTGATGATTATAAATACTAGTTTTCTGTAAAGATATTATAGTTCTTAAAATTTTAGTAACCAGCGGGATTTGAACCTGCGCCTGCTAACTCACCGGATTAGACGCCTTACCAATTAGGCCATGGTCGCATGACCGTTGGCTGCGAAAATCTTAAGGACTATGTGTTCACCGACTAAGCAGTCGTGGCGACATCTATAGGACCTGTTTAAGACAGGTAATCTATTCATTAGAAGTAATTTCGATACTACCTAATGACGAGAGATGGCGCGCTTGCCAAATCTATCATGGATTGATTTTTTAAGTGTAAACCACACTTCTGGTATATATATATATATATATATAAAGAAAAAAAAAAATATTATAGTTCTTAAAATTGTTAGTTTAGTGTGGTTTACACTTAAAAAATCAATCCATGACTAGAAACCAAATCACAAAATGTTTACAACCTCTGCATCATCTTTAGCAACACGTTTTACCCTATCTTTTATCCCAGGTACCGACAAAACACAATACTTCATTTTGTTATGCAAAATCGTAACCCAATATGCAAATCTGCATCCATTTTCATGTAAATCCATTTTTTTTCTGAATGGCATTGATTTTGCAGGCCCCGTCGATGGGGTCGATGGGATTGGCACGCCTATTGATCTTTCGAGTGATTTATTACCTTATAGTGTTTGTACAAGTCTTCGGAATACAGTTACTATGGGACTTAAAGAGTTGAATGTTAAAAACCTGTCGAAAACCAAACCCCCGCTTTTGAAAGTTATTATTATTATTTATTATTTTAGTACTATATGTATTCTACCCAAATCAATTTTTTCCAGTCTCAATATTTGAAAATTCGAACGGTTTTGTTTCTGCAGTTGCATTTGAGAGCCAGTCTGAGATGAAACTTCAATCATGATGATGCACAACTGTCATTTAGTCATCATTTAACATTACTTAGGCGACTCGCGTTAGTTTCTATAATTATTATTACTTAGGCGATTACATAAATTAACTGCAACCAATTAAAACTAAATTTACTAGGTGGTAGGACTTTTCTGCAAACTTAGTCTAGGTAGGTATAACCGCTTTGCCAGTTATTCTGCCGCCAAGCAGTAGTGTGCAAGCACTATGGTGTTCCCGGTTGAAGGGCATTGTAGCTAGTGGAATTACTGGGCAAATAAGACTTTATGATCTGAACACGCAGTCTAGTTATCTTACTACTATACTTATTGTGTGAAGTCTCAGGATGACGTGCGCATTTCGGTGTCACGCAAAGCTATATTCATTTAGTGTTCCGAATGATACTGCATTCTGTTATAGGTAGTCGTGACGCTTAACATGAGGCGAATGACTAGCTCGTCACATCATTCATTTACATAAAAAAAACAAAACTTGCCTAAATAACGTTTCATAGCTTCGATAATTACAATAGCAATAGAATGTCAACGCGACTTCAATTAAATGCAATCGAAATTGTATGCAAATTTCAATCAATACAACAAATTAATATTTCACTTACAAAATTCACACACAAACATCTCAAATTAAACCTAATTTAAAAACTTAACCCCTCAACCGCCACCGGGGGCTGACCCTAACAATCGTTCTTTAACTTTGAACCCTTGAGACTTTAACTAACCTATACAAAACTCTATGCAAATATAAATCATACTTAACAATACCGCATTCATACACAGGTGCTGTCTGTCACAATGGTCGTAAAAATAACCTGATTTTTAGCTTGATACTAGACTATTTAATATTCGTGTGAAACAACGTGAAAACTATTAGAGAATAGACTATTTGCTAGCTATTAAAAATTAAAAAATAAATGTTATTTTCATATAGAAGATTAAAAATAAATGCGATAACTGAAAAATAAGAGAAACCTGTAAATAAATCACGGAGTAATAAGCTTTTCTAGTTTCTGGAGGTGGCATCGCCTGTATCTTTCTCGCAAAACAGAGATCTTAAGCTTCCCTACAGTTACTATGAAAACACACGTTGTGACGTCACGTGCCAAAGAGATTGTATGTAAAGCTACCACAGTTTAGTAATGAGGTACTATGAAGGACCAAGAATTGACGTTACGGCATGTTTGAGTTGTATCTTTCTAATATTCCTGTATTTTAAAATGCTTGTTACTTTGTCATTTTTTGAGACATTTAATCTTTGGTTTCATGACTGTTAATTTTTTTGAGGAATATTATTAAACCTATTGGTGATAAAGTCATACGATATTAGCCCACACATTCCCACTGCTGGGACTTGGACCTTTATCTTAGGGAAGAGCATAGGCAATACACCATGCTGGCCATGTACAAGTAAGCAATGACTGATGACAGGTCCTCGAATTTTGTGATTCTTGAAGATGTCGGTTTCCTCACACGACTTTCCTTCACCGTTGTAAAAGCGAGAAAATTCTGCGCGTATTCTTGGAAAGTCATCGGTGCAGGGCCAAGCAGGATATAAAAGCTATGATGGTGAGTAGAATCGAATAAGTATTCAGAACCACGATGTGTGGACGAAAGTCACTCAAGCTACCGATGAGTTACCTCACTTGCTCTTCATAGAGTCTATTGTTGTGTGTGGTTTAAAAAAAGTAAATCAATCGTGCGTACTCGTAGCATCTTGGAGCGAAAAAAAAACACATTTAATCTAATTTGTCTATTGTCTTACAAAATTTTTATACGTGATCGATTAAGCATTATTTTGTTTTTTCTATACGCTAGATATAATTGAAACCAATTGAACTTGAGAGTTTCAATTGCGCAAGTTAATTATGTAAATACTTATGCGTGGAAAACGTTTCAAAATGAAGAAGAGAATTTTGCGAGTACCAACTATTTATTTCATAAGTAATATGATTTATAATTTGATTAGATATTCTCTGTATTTTTATTCTACGACATATTAATCTTACAGTTTCGTTTATACGTGATGTGGGCGCATATGTGTGTGTGTGTGTAGATATTTCTGAGTACGAGATGAGTTAATTATCTACATCTATAAAACATCGTTTTCATATCTTCAAGTCAATTTTATACTAAAACCACACCTTTTTGTATAATAAAGTTTGCATAAATATGAATATTATTTCCATAAAACGTTATTTTTAGTGAACGTGTGGCTTTGTAAACGGTTGGTTGGCTATTTTTAATTTAATTTGCATGAACCGGAAAGTGTACAATTATTACTTAGTAAGTAAATAATTAAGTACTATGTACCTATTTTGTATTCTGAAATAATTATCGTCATACCTACTTACTCGGTTCAGCTTATAGGTACTGCAGAAATGCACACGTTGTAAACTACATAGATTATTTTTTCTCTAATATAGGTATGGCTTAAACTAAAAAGTGGAGCTAAAAACAAATATCGAATTGACAAATTTTATTATTTAATTTAATAAAATTTGACTTTTTTTATTTTTAATCTATCTCTATCGTTCCACTTTATTCGTTCCGTTTCTAAACTTTTCCCTCTTTCTCCAAATCTTGGTTTTTAAATTATCGTCTATTGAAAGACTTTTCCATGGTTATAGTTTTATAAAGTACTAGTGGCTCGCCCCGGCTTCGCACGTGAAGTGGTGTAGCCTATGTTACTCAGGGTGATTGTAGCTTTCCAATGGTGAAAGAATTTTTGAAATCGGCACAGTAGTTTTTGAGTTTATTCATTACAAACATACAAAAATACAAATCTTTCCTCTTTATAATAGTGGTGTAGATAAGTTAAACATTACAATGCAAACACAGCTCTACAATATCTTAAGCTGTCATGGTTAAGTTATTGAATATCTTCAAAAATGTCGTAATGTGCGAGCGAGATAGTGGATCTGCGTATACAGCAGCCTTAAATACTACTATCTTGTAATACCTAAACACTATTTTAGAAACAGCTGTACAATTTGGTGAAAATAGCTCAAATCTTGTACTTTCAAAATCAATGATAATATTCAGTAATATAACGACTAATCTATAAAGAAATATTGCGTCACACCCACAGGCTCACAAAACCATTCACATTTTATAACCAACTCTCAGTCTATGAGAACTTTAATCATAACTTTCTATAAAAAGTTCCTCCAAACAAGGTATCGATTTCACACACTAAATAATTGTCTGCGCTCAGTATTCCATATAAATCATCGTGACACAGATTACATTGTGGAGTCACCCTTCTACGATCTAGCAAGAAATGGGTTGTATAAACACTGTCAGTATATCAACTCCCTAAGAAAATATAACAGCTTGAATAGTCACATGAACTTTTCAACGTTGTGAAACACTATGACGTACCTACTACTTGCACGAGGGTATTTAGTTTATAGCATTAAAAAGTCTCAAAGCCCAATCTTCAAAGCTCAATTATTTCCTTACCACATTTCACTATTATAAATTCAGCCATTTACTCAACAAAGGTAACGAAAATACGCACAGCTATCAGATGAGAAACAGAGTACCCACGTGTAGTTTCTTCGCAATCATTAGCAGTAAAGTATTATATTTATTAATTTGGCCAAAAATATAATTTTATTTTAAACTCCAGACCCAAAAAAGAAAAGAGGTAATGGGGCGTTTCACACCGCGTTTGGTTCGCACCGCGGCGTGAATCACCCAAGTACTCTAAATGAATAGGCTCTTTCGCACCGCGGTGTGAATCGCCCAGCCACGCACGTGTTACTGTGTGTGTGGCATCGTAGCTCTTAAACGTATAAGATTTTGATTTGTGTGTGGAGATTATTGTTCTTATGGAGATCATTCTTATTATAATAGTCATTAGACGTAGTTGTCGGGTTTTGTTTAAACACTAAGGATTTTTTGGTCTGCCCATCTTGACAAAGCAAACTACAATGGCAAATGTTAGTAGGTAGTAAAAAACCCTTTGTAAAAACCTATGATTGAAACTGATTTACTGCCAGTATTTCAATACTGTGCACCAACGGATTCACTTTCTACGCAGGTGCTTAATCGGCTTCAAGATTTCCGCCCTAAACGAAAGGGTTAACAGACAATTGTCCAACAAAAAAGCACCCCAACATCCCATTGTCAAATCTCAGGTGATGGTGGTGTAAAGATGTTTTTTGAACTACACAGGTTATAGTGAAAGAATTTTTTTATATTAGAGGGCTAACGCAATATTGAGGTTCTTTTTTAGGTTAAAAGAAATTTGACAATGGTTTATTTAACAGAAGTGAGTCAACAGTCACTGGGGTATGAGGTGGTGTTTTCTAAGTTCAGAAAGTGTGCGCAAGCTTAGTTTTGTAAGTAAGTTCTTATGCTTCACCTAACTTTAGAATAAGGTACCAAAATTTATTATCTCTGATAGATTACTTACCTATTCATTGTTTGACTAATACGTAACATATTTTTTTTAAAATCCAATTGCTTAAGTATTTTTGCTACTTTAAACCAAATGAAATCGTTTATTTGATGAAAGTATGGGTACTGTAATGATCTTAAATTTATCAGGTAGGTATAAGGTTCAGTACACTTTTTTTTGCTCTAACAGCATGCAAATATTTTAAAGTACCTACTTAATCTTTATTTGGATTAACTCTCAACTCATCTCTATCTCAACATTTTTATGTGATCGTATGTCGTGGCATAGTCTTTTGCCTGATGATATAAGCGTCACTGTTGCCCATAATAGCAGTTACAGCGCCATTCGGAACTCTAAACTGTATAGTTTCGCGTTACACTGCAGTGCAAACGTCATTCTGAGACATAAAAAAAATAAAAATATGTGTGGACATTTCACTCAGCGACATCTAGCCCCAAACTAAGCATTGCTTGTAATAAGGGCACCAGATAACTGATACAATACCTTCGATACTTTTTGTTTTGTAAATACATTTCATAGAATACAATATAACACCCAGACACAGAACAAACAAACACCTATGTTCGTTACACAAATGTTTGTCCTGGGTGGAAATCGAGCCTATAGCCTACAGTTCAGCAGACAAAGCTACTACCAACTGAGCTATCAGGCCAGTCGAAAGCAAAGTATAGTGTAAAATCAATCTAAACTCAACTCTACTCAAAAACATCAATTCACTCAGAGCGCGAGTTGCACAATGAGTGTTCGTGTCAATTAATATTAATTACTAGGTATTTCTCGTAAATCAGCCCTTTATTTTGTAGTCCTTTGTTTCATAGTTTTACTAAACAACAATTACCACGTTCTAAATAAGGAGGAACTCAATTAAACAATGTTCTATCTGCTAAGTACCATTTTCTAATTTGGATAGTGCACTATAGAACGCACCTAAATTGTTGGCAAGAACCAAAGTCTTTGGTTTCATAGCCTGGGGTGACGGTGCCAATTCTGGACATAGCATATAGTATAGGTACAGTCTGCGCAGAAATTAAACTATTAGCTCGTGGAGCGTAGACGCGTTGAATAACAACAATGGATTGCCTCTGCAGTGTGGTGGAGCAGTTCGGCTTATAACCATGGAGGCGACATGTTCAGTTCCGGCATTATGGCAAGTATTATGTGCACAGGAAGAAATTTAACCTTAATACTTATTCTGTATTTGGGTGTTGTGGGACCATGGTCCCCGTAGCGTAGTTACTGAGTCTCAGTATTGAAATATTCCGGCTATTGAAATATTTTATAGTTATTATTCAACCAATGGCCACCCTACTGCAGGGCAAAAACCCCTCACTCCTATTGAACTCATCTCGGTTAAAAGATTTCTGCAGCCAATCCTTCAATAGTAGTCCAGCTTATCCCGCGATATCTGCACCTGCTGGGTTAGCACTGACGGGAGACAAAATTGTCTTTCCCCGTTTTACGTCACTTTCTTCATACTTGCTTGGAGTAAACCAGGGGAATGACAGTTATGTCTACCGGCCGTGCTAACCCTACTGGGCCTACCGCGACGTAGCGTTCGCGTAACATTGCGTAAGCTCTAATCAGTGCTAAGCTTAGTTATCCCCCAACTCGTCTAACATGGGGCAGGTTATTGAAATAACACAGCAAATTTTGTATTTGACTTCACCACGTACCACTGAATGTGCTATCTACTTCGAAATAGAAACGAAACGCCTTCTATGCAACCGTTCCGCATTAGCCATTGTCCATATCATTTTCAATTGTAATAGCTTTTATTTTATAGGTGGCAACATTCCAGCTACATATCGATGTGCCTTGTTAGTCGGCTTAATGAACCACCGGTATGTCGAACATTCGATAAAGTCTCCATCGTAAAGTAAAAAACTTATGGTCAATTATTTAAAATAGCTTTGCCATATTTACACTCTAACATCTTTTTATTTTAATACGACTAATTGTATGCTTAGAAACCGATACACGGCCGTTAACAAACAGATGTTGCCAGTTACAAAATGGACATTTGTCCTACTTTGTAAAAAAATATAAATGTCAGTAGTTAAACGCGGTAAAGTAATTTTTGTATATGTTTTATGCGGGTGTTTTTAGATGGACAGAAGGCCCTTAAAATGGACAGATAGATGGGCATATCGTAGAATTACTTAGAAAGGCATTGCATTACAATTACTTGTTAAATGTTGCCCGTGGGGTGCTGATAACAGGTGCAGTTAATTTAGTACTTGAGCATTGTACACTGTAGAGATGGAAAAGAAATCAGATTGGCCGGATTGCCAGTTAAAAGTATTCGGCGTAAATATTGAGTTAATAATTTATTTATAACTTAAAAAATAAAATAAATAATGACTGAAGCTAAATTAAATCTAAACAATAAACCATCTATATCTAAAACTATAAATAACTAAACTTATACTAAAAAAAAAATGTTTAAATCGCTGTCTGCCGGTCAGGTGCCCAAAAGCTGGCGACGTTACCTCGTTGAATGGCCAAACTTATAGCCAAGGTAGCTCTTTGGTCACCTATCGTTGATAATTTTATTTTTTCGGTGAAATAGGTCAAGATGTTTCTGCAACCTAATTAAATTTTTACCAAAATTATTTGAGGTGCTCATGGATTGATTATTTATTTCTAACTTAACACTTAGCTATGGAAATAGGCAAGCTCAGTCACTATTTGAAGTGAGATACGAGATATCTTGAGCGTTAAAACTTTTTATTAAAAAAGCCATAAGTAAATAGTCAAATTCAGGTTGGTTCTCAATCGCGACAACTTTCGAAGTGCAGACCAGAAAATTAGTTTCACAAACGGTCATCATAACATCGTCTGCATAGTGCCGTGCCAAGCTCGTAAACATGCCGAAGAATATTCGGCAAAATGTAGAATGCCGAATATTGCCGAAACTAACGACTTTGGCACTGCGCCGCTGAAGAAATGTGCGATAAAATGATTGGTAGCGGTAGAAAATATGTACTGCGAAGCATTTACTGTTCGGTGATTCAATATTTATTTGTGCCATTTGGAAATTACTTTTTCAGTGTTTATTATGTTTGTTTCTTTGATGTTAATTTATAGAGTAACTGATAAATTTGTAGCACAAAGTAGCACAAACTGGAATAATGATTTATGTATATAGTTTTCCACTAAGCATGGAAAGGTATAACAGTTCTTTTTACATATTATTTCATTGAGCTTACAGCTCTTTTTGGTATAATATTTTTGTGAAATAATTAAGTTAATTGGAAAGGGTAGCGTTCGACCACGTTATCATCTGATGTTACAATCATGGCCAAAATGGTGCTATACTATCTTGGTATCAATAACAATTGTTTGCTCAGGAACCTTTCACCTTGACTATGCTTTACCTAATTTTTTTTTATGTGATTGAATGACGTGACGAGCTAGTCGTTCACCTGATGTTAAGTGACACGGCCGCCCGCACACCATGAGATTTATTTGCCATTTTTTTTTATAATTTATAGGCATAGCATTTGACCACTGTCTCACCTGATGGTAAGTGATGACGCGGTTTACTATGGTGCATGCTTGCCTAGAAGATACCTGTTCACTCTCGACTTGAAGACTTCCAGCTTATAGTTAGCTGGAAACAAGGACGCCGGCAAGGTATTCCACTCATTTACTGTACGCACTATAAAGTTTGATGCGAAACGCTTAATGCGGCCTGTAGGAATAATAACGATATAAGGATGCCGAGTTTCTGTGCGCCTTGTAGTCCGATGAAAGAATGGAGATGAAGGAATTAGTTCGTGTAATTCCAACGCACAATCTCCAAAATGAGTATTCATAAAATCCATTCATATTGAGTTACCAATATTTTTTAGGTAGGTACACCTATTTACAATTTAGAATTTCCGACATTAGGGTGGCTAAACCTTTTCAAATAAATTCTAACATTCGGGATAAATTCGGCTTCGAATCGGAAGTCCGGCCCAGACGATTGAAGATATCTAGACTGCATTCAGACTTCGTATTTTACCTAAATAAAAGTAACATTACCGTTAATATATTATAAGTCTTAATGTCTATGTGTTAAGGTTCAAAAATGCCTGAAAGCTATATAATATTTTCGAGGTGTTAATTTGAGTACTAGGTACTCGGAAAAGGGAAAACTGAAAGCCGTTTTGTTAACTTTAAGGTATTATGTGCCTTGACAGGTTTCGATAAAGTTTTATCGGATACGTCAATGGACGGATGTGAAATTGTGATGAAGGTCGTATTGTTTTAAGGTATTTTGTTTATTTACATCTCTTGTCCATACAAAAAGGGCGAACGCTTTTCCACCTGTAAGTGTTATCTGATTTTGATGTTTTTTTTTGGTAAAAAACTATGCTCGTATGTTTTTTTTAAGTTTTTACAATGTCTTCGTATTTATATATAGCCACCTAAAGACACGAATTTTTGGCGTCAAAATTATGACGAAGTAAAGTAGTTGTAAATAGAACACAAAACATATTTTCAAAAAAATCAAGACGTGCAAGCATAGATTATAATTTATAATCTAACCAAACAATTGACACCAAATTTAAAAGTTTTTGTTAAGTTTTAGAGGGTGAAAACCGTTGGCGCCCGAAACGCTAAAATCTAAGTAAATTTAGTTATGGGCTCTATTGTCTCTATCATACGTGTCGAGAGCAAAGCGACGATAATAACATTTTCAAAAACCACGTGTGTTCTTGTTAACTGACTTCAAAAAAATAGGTTCTTTACTTTTATATATATCTACAATTAGAATAAATAATGTAGACGGCGTATTTAGACACGAAAATGATGCAAGTGAAAGTATTCCTTTTTCAAATAGCCAAATTGTACCGTTTCAAGCGCATTATTCTTGAACAGCCAGTTAGTCTCATGACCGTCTGCACTAAAGTTTGACAGCTTTTAAGTTCGTACTTATCTCTATAGGACGTACCCAATGTATAGCAGTAGGTGCCTCCTACGTCATAGAACTTTAGTGCTGTCAACCTTTACTGCAGACGGGCATCAGAGTCCTACTATAAACTTGGTGAAGGTCTAATGATGAAATTCAAAAAAATCAATAGAAATGATTGCCCTTGCTTGCTAAATGGTTTTTCCCATGAAACGTAAAACAACTCAACCTAGATTTTTCAATGTAAAATTACTAATGAGCAGAAATCAGGCGAAGTAGGTATACTTATTTATGAAGGTTTTAGGTACCACTTAAAATATAAAAAAAAATCGTAGGTTATTGTGAACTTTCCGATGCTATGTTTTAAAAACATAACATTGCTTTGCTTGCCATGGCAGTGTAACGCGATGTTATAAGGTGAATAAATCTATGAATCTATCAAAATTAAGGCAGACGGAATGGTATGATTTTTAAGAAAACAAAACTGTGTGTTTCTGTGTGATTCTGGATGGTTCTGTGTGGTCCTTGTGTGCTAAGTGATTTGATTATGGTTTTCACTGCAGTCAAACTAGATTATTTCTGTATCAGTTTGTATATGATTTTTCATTATACGTAGGTATTATTTACTGTTGTCAAGACAAGTTTTGATCTTTATTGACACAGGCTGGTTTGATATTTCAGTTGGTAGTAGCTCTGCCTTCTGTTCTGTAAGTTGTGGGTTCGATTCCTACTCGAGACAAACATTTATGTGTGATGAATATCGATGTTTGTTCTGTAGTATCTGGGCGTCTGGGTGTTATATTTTTTTTAATGGTGGTTTTTTCTATGGGCAAATTGCCTTTATTACTCAAGCTAACTACTACAATAATAAAAACTAAACTAAACTAAACTAAACTAAGCTAAACTAAACTAAACTAAACTAGCTACATTATCTACTACAAAGAACACTTATGGACTGTATGTAGATAGATAGATAGATAGAAAATGCTTTATTGCACAAGATAATCAAGTACATAGGCGAACTTAATGCTAAGTAGCATTTTGTTCCAGTTAACCTTTGTGTAGTGTGGAACGAGTGGTAGTGCTGGTTGAAAAAAAAAAAGAAAAGATTACCAAAAAAAAAAAAAAAAAATTGTATTCTATGTACGTATTTACAAACAAAAAGTATCTATGTGTTCTATCAGTTATCTGGTTCTTACAGTATAAGCTATGCTTAGTTTGGGGCTAGATGGCGCTGTGTAAAATGTTCACACATATACATATTTATATTATTATTCTTTTAGTCTATGGGGTATACACTATACATAGTAAATTCCTACCCACTCACGAGCACCACAGAATAAAATATATCTATGGTTATACTACAGATTTCCATATCACATGAATACTAACAAAGCATACGGAGGTAAATGTAGTCCTGACACGACAGCACAACGTTGTGGTGTGTTTGAACGGTGCGAGTCGGTGGAAGATTTACTGGAATCAAAGATTATAAAGCCCGTTGATAGTGCGTGAACATAATTTCTTGTACAAACACGAGTCACCTGCGCGGGCACGGGACGAGGTAACAAAACGAGACAAAGCTATACGAAATTACAATGGACAGAGCAGGATGGAACAAAAGACCCGTGATTTGTATGAAAATAGTAGTTGAAATACACTACTAATTTTCGTATGAGGGGAAGTCGTATCATTGGTCAACTGGATTTATAGTCAATGACTGGAACGCTGTTAAATTTCGAATATTACGGGATTTTGATCACGTGAGATATTTTAAATTTTTTATGACTAGTAGAGTCCAGCTAGATCTAAGGAACTAAACTACCACATGCTTATATTAAAATCACACGAAATGAAAATTGTACGTAGTTCATTGACACAAGCAGAGCCTGATTAAGGTCTAATGAAGCCTGTGATGCTGCAAAATTTCAAATAAATGGTGTACGGTGCCAATAACTTGTTCGTTCCACCGTTTTATATTAGGCGACTTCTAAAAGAGACTGTTCTGTTTGCCTGTAGTTTTTCTGTATGTTACACGTGCACCAATTATTATTGTTATTATGAAGTTACGAACCGGTTTTGACCGTCCTTTTTTATCCAATGGGAAGTAAAGGGTTGAGGATATGAATGATATTGATATACTTATATATATTGATGTTGGAGATAGTTCAACCTTAGAAGAGCTAAACTCTACCATGATGAAAGTTTCCTCGCTATCACGTGCCTCATATTAATTTTCCATTGAAATATAGATGTCTCAGAAAAACACATGAGTAAATAATAGCTTTTATAAAACTTTTTTGATTTTTACATTTAAAGGTAGAATTTAAACTAATATCTTACATACCTATGTCAATATATAAACATTTAAAAAATGTATCGTCCAGAAAACTTTTTGCAAAGTAACTTATATACAAATGTAATCGCAACATTTTGTGTCCCCATTATTAAGCCCCACCGTCTATGCTATGGCACTTCCACAATAGAGCCTTACATACTAAGTAAATTATCCACAACTACTCGTCCAAGTTCCAAGCCAAGCTACTGGAAAATACAAACGCAGCACATCTACAAACCGAATACTTAAACGCGAACGTTTGCGTTTAACCATCGACTTCCGTGCGAGTCGCATATAAAAGCTATTACCGGTTATAGACGTATGTTACGGAAAAATAGATTTATATGACAAACCCATTTACATAAGTCGTTGGGTATTATTGTGTCTATAAACATACAATCCTTGAGTCATGCGTGCGGGGTATAATCAAAACGCGAACTGTAGTGGTTTGTGCTAGTCTGTCAAGAAGGAAACGTTCATTTGTTTTGAAATAAGAGGTTTTGCAAGAATTGACATAATGAAAAAAAAACATTTTTGCGCGGGAAATTCAAATTTTCTTGCGTTCTTTTGCCAATAATAGCTTAATTACTCAACGTGATTACATTAAAACTGTTTTTGCGCAAATAAATAGAATGTATCAATAAATTACAATTAAAAGTATCACCTACATATTATTGGTTTAACGACAAATGGCAATAGACTGAAAAACTAAGACGAAAGTTTATCGCCATTTGTTGCTAAACCAATGATATCTAGGACATACTTTTAATCGTGATTTGTTGATACATTCTATTTCCTTACGTTAAATCAGTTTGAATGTAATCACGTTTAGTAGTTAAGCTATTATTGGCAAAAGCACGCCAGTAAATTTGAATTTGCCGCGCTAGTGTAACGTTTCAAATAAGACATTCCATCACAGATCTGGAGGTCTGTGATTTCCATTGACATTTATTCGGGTGCAATACATGCGCGAAGGCAATCTTCTACATACTTATTACATTTCAACTACACTACATTAATTAATTATCTTAATGTAAGACTACTTGAAATACTTGCATTGAGATGAATTTTAATGAAGTAGAGCCACAATTAGAGTCAGCCAATCAATCTGGTGCTTTTGAAGTCGCGTGTGAATAGGTATCTTCTAGGCAAGCATCTACCATCATGGACAGCGTCGTCACTTCCCATCATGTGAGATTGCGGTCAAATGCGGGTATATTTAGATACATATAATTTTTTTATAACCAATTTGTGTATGTAATTTTGAATTCATGTACTCTGTTAAAATCTTTGAACATCACTGGTTAAAATCACGAACAGCAACTGGAGCAAATTACAGGAATAATACTAACAAGCTTAATTACGAATGAGTATGAATACTGTATTGGACGTTTCCGTTTTAGGTGAATACATCCTATTGTTTTCTAACAGATGTGCGTGTGCTTTTCCGTTGTTTTCCTTGTAAACAAACTACTCACAATTTCTCCAACAGAAATACGAGAAAAAATAAATAATATGAACATGTGCGGGCTACACCCAAGGGTACTATATCGCGAAAATCACCCACACACCCACAACAAAACAAGATTGTCGTATGCCCACGTGGTTTCTCCGTGTGCGTGATCTAAGCCTTTCGATGTGTGCATGTGTGCGATTTCTTTCCGGCTGATCTGTATTTTTACATGTGATCGTGTACACGCACACATACACAACCCTTTTGTTAAGGTGCGTCCTTTTCCCTTTTTCCAATTACTTTGGGGTGGCGTTCGTTTCTCGGGAAACATGTTTTTGATGTCGCCGGTGACCGAGGGTCCAATTTGCAAAATAGTTTGAGAGGTTCTATTGTGTGCGTTTTTCATAAAATGTTTATTGGTTTGGTATGGGAGGTAATGAGCGAAAACGTCTTGGTATATATTGCCCATAAAGCCTGAAATGTAAAGGTTTTTATGCTTGATTTATTACAGGTATGACCAAAAGTTTAAATACCTAAAACTACTATAATTTAGCAGCGTAGGCCGGCCCCTCACTAGGTAGACCAACGATCTGGTGAAAACCGCAGGGAGGCCTATGTTCAGCAGTGGACGTCTTCAGGCTGTTGATGATGACTATATTTTATGACTGATAACTGTAAGGAGACTGACCTACACGAGAAGAAGAAAAAGACTGTCAAGAGAGTCATTACGATTTTACGATGTTTGACTTTCGACATTATCTAACTGGCCTGATAGCTCAGTTGGTAGTAGCTCTGCCTTCTGAACTGTAGGCTGTGGGTTCGATTCCCACCCAGGACAAAGATTTGTGTGATGAACATAGGTGTTTGTTCTGTGTCTGGGTGTCATATTGTATTCTATGTATGTATTTACAAACAAAAGTATATAAGTATTGTATCAGTTATCTGGTTTCCATAGTACAAGCTATAATGCTTAGTTTGGGGCTAGATGGCGCTGTGTGAAATGTCCACACATATTTTTTTTTTATTTTTATTTTTTAACTGAAAAACATGGTAACTTGCCTAGTTGACATAAATCTTAGAATATAAAGCCTTTGTGGCTTAGAGGTTAAGCAGGTGGGTACATATTCTAAAGAATGCGGGTTTGATTTCTGTGATGGTACAAGTGTTTGTGCATGGGAAAAATAAAGTGCAAACATCTGTTCAGTGTCAGGGTGCTGTGGAACCATATTACGGTCTTCATAGTTCCTGGTCTTTTAAATAGAGGAAATTGTAAGGATCCTGAATCAAATCAAGAATTCACAAAATTCTGCAAAAATTAAACTAACAAAATATTTAAAAACTTAAACATAGAGTCCCGCCACGCCAGCAACGACGGTGAGCCCAATAGCTACCATGGTTAGGATTGCAGTGTGAGTGTGAGGAACGTCTTGACAATACGTACCGTGTTAAGGAGTATAAAGGTACTGCCTCATTTTTTTATAATGATTATGATATCTTAGAATAGGGACTGACTCTTATGTAATGTTGCCTGAACATTATGTGGCTTTTCTTCAATGTATTATAAGTCATTTACTTAATTTAAACAAGAACTGGAAAATACAGATGCCTGCCCTTAACACCACGAATCTATTCTGCAAGCATTAGTGTGACTTCTATTCAATCTTCTTACGTTCCATTTCGCAGGGACATTTGATTCCATCTCGTTCCTACTCGCACATACCGTGTAGTCCATCCCGTTTATACCTAACGGGCTTAGAACCTCGTGATATATTGTATTGGATGGATTTTTCGTTTGAAAATGGAATTTCTTTTTGGTACTTTCGGTACTTCATCTGACACGAGGATGTTCGATCAGACCACAGTTTCCTTTTCCATTACATATGAGGTGAATTCGATTTCGTGTCATGTGATGTTATTATTTGATTTGCTTAGTTGGGAATTTGGAATGTTTTGCTGTGGGATGACATTTTCGTTGTATTTCAAAACATATTCAGCTGAACAAAATGTGAGCTTACTAATGATACATTGCGTAAATTAAGGCAGTAATATACAGGGTGCAATTTTTTTTTTTTTTAATATCTGTGGACATTCACACAGCGCCATCTAGCCCCAAACTAAGTATTATAGCTTGTACTATGGAAACCAGATAACTGATACAATACTTATATACTTTTGTTTGTAAATGCATACATAGAATACAATATGACACCCAGACACAGAACAAACACCTATGTTCATCACACAAATCTTTGTCCCGGGTGGGAATCGAACCCACAGCCTACAGTTCAGAAGGCAGAGCTACTACCAACTGAGCTATCAGGCCAGTCGATTGAATTCATTAGCGTGTATTGAGTATATTATAGTACATTATTTATTGGTGATTAATAAAGAGTAAAGAGTGCAAATGAAAATATTTTTATTGAAAATTATGAAGATTGCCGCGGCATTTAACGTAGTTGGGACGAATGGTTTTGATACTTTTAAAGTTTTTTTTACCGTATATGGCATAATTAAAAGCAGTACTTCATTATTTTCATGTAATTTTGCACTGTATAGCAGTTGATTAAGTAAATTATTCAATTTTTTTGAAGTTACTAGGTTGAAGTTTTTTTACTAGGTGGTAGGACTTTTCTGCAAAGTTCGTCTAGGTAGGTACCACCACTTTGTCAGTTATTCTGCCGCCAAGCAGTAGTGTGCAAGCACTACTGTGTTTCGGTTTGAAGGGCATTGTAGCTAGTGAAATTACTGGGCAAATGAGACAAATCTGATCACTCAGTCTAGTAATCTGATTATTAGACTGGGTGATGTCTCAGGATGACGTGCGGTGCAGTGTCGCGAGAAACTATTGTTTTAAAGTTCCTGGTGACACTGCAACTGTAATGGGCGGCCGTGTCACTTAACATCAGGTGAACGACTAGCTCGTCACGTCATTCAATCACATAAAAAAAAAAGAAAAAAAGTTACCAAATCGATGCGTTAGATTTCATAAATTTTGGTCTCCACGTGACCGGTGTCAGGAGTAGGTACCTAGATTCAAAAGAAGCTAATGAATTCAATTACACCCAGTAGAGTAGCCACTTACAGTAGTACTCTATGCGGAAGGCCTATGTTCAGCAGTGGATGTCTTCAGCTGTTGATGATGATGATGAAGTAGTTGTAAAAAAAAATTGGTGTTAGTTGAATTGTATATGAAGTGTTGAGTAAGGCGCCTCTATCTGGGCACGAGCGTAATTTTGAAATAGACCCCATGGTAATGGCTGCAGCCGATATACCTCTTAGAATAAGCAAGTTGAAATGGCAATGGGTAGGCCACATCGCTCGTAGAACACAACAGATGAGGAAGAAAGGCGAGTGGCGATAATGAACCGAGACGCAGCGTAGGCCAACCGGCCCCTCAATATGTGGACTGACGAGTCGATGGATGCAGGAGGCAATCAGCTGCTAAAGTGGCGCTTTGTGAGGGAGGCCTGTGTTAAGCAGTAGACGTCTTCAAGCTGATGATGATGAAGAATGCCTGCAGGAAACGTTACACAAACTTCATTGAATAAACAACGATCTGTTAATAAGCCGAACTACCTAGTTATGATCTTTATTAAGTTCGTTATACGACAATGTTTTGTGGTTATATGTAGCTACAACCAACTTTGCCTCTTAAAAAAACTATGATAGCAACCATTAATGCTAACAAAAGTGTATAAATTAATCATAAAAACGAAAACGAAGATAACGCGAATCAATAAATTAAAATAACGTAGCATAAATTAACATCATCATCATCATCATTAACAGCCTGAAGACGTCCACTGCTGAACATAGGCCTCCCCCAGAGCACGCCACCTTGAGCGGCTGCTCGCCTCCTGCATCCATCGGCTCCCCGCGGCAGTGTGTGTTGCCAGTGATGACTTATGGAACTGAGACATGGTCTCTTACTGTTGGCCTCATTAGTAAGCTCAAAGTCGCGCAGCGAGCTATGGAGCGAGCTATGCTCGGTGTTTCCCTGCGAGATAAGCTCCGGAACGAGGGGATCCGCAGGAGAACTAAAGTGACCGATATAGCTCTTAGAGTTAGTAAGTTGAAGTGGCAATGGGCAGGCCACATCGCTCGTAGAACTGACAACCGATGGGGAAGAAAGGTTCTCGAGTGGCGACCACGAACCGGAAGACGCAGCGTGGGCCGGCCCCCCACTCGGTGGACCGACGACCTGGTGAAATTAACATAATTGTGTTAAAATCGCCTACAACCAAATTGTTAATCAGTAATTAAATCAATAAAACCGTCGAAAGCAAGAATATTTACAACAAAACAAATACGTTTCTACCGCAGATAATAAAAGTTTATGGCTTAGGTACTTCATTAACATGTTAATCTAAGAGTTTGAGAGGGCCAAATTAGAAACTACGGCCTCTTTAATGGTACCTGTAATAGTTCCACGTGTAACATTCTACCTACATAATTATAAAACCACTAAGAGAAAAAACAGGACGTCTACTTAAGGTGACGGGTAGATCCAGATAAGCAGGTCCAAATCCGTTCAAAGAAAATTAAGTATCAATTCAGTCTGCACTTCAGCGCGGCGCTTACGACAAAGACAACGCACGGAATGACTGACTTTGACGGTTTTTAATTAATATCTATTTTTATGTAGTATTTTTCAAATATATTGTCATCACGTCATCTGAATGTTTGTTGATAATACACTAATTTATTTTTTGTAAAAGTATATTCGATAGAAGCTCAGCAAAATCGGAACATTCAAATTTTTTGAGGGAGGTTTGCGATTTATTTCTATAGAGCTATATTTATTCGTCTTGTATTTGCGGGCATCACTAATGACTTAAATAAATGAATTGATGTATTAAATTCAAAGCTCCACATGTTTTAATTACGCCAGGAAACGTGCCAAAAACACCTTGTTTGGTCTACCCATCGCCTTAATTTAGCCAGTATTTTTTTCATGATAATGCGCAAACTTTAACCATAATTTCTTTTTTTTCTACTTTAAAAAAGCAGATATCTTAAATAGATCTAAGTAAGATATTCTGGGTGTCAGGAACTAAGCAAAGAAAATTCACAACACTGAAACAAAACACTACGTGTTTTTACCGCACGCGAATATTTCTCCTTATCATTATCAACAGCCTGAAGACGTCCAGCTGACCAGATGCCATCTTTCCCATCGCCACTTTGAGCGGCTTTTCGCCTCCTGCATCCATCGGCTCTCCACGGTTTTCATCAGACCATCGGTCTACCTAGTGGGGGTGCTGGCCTACGCTGCGTCTTCCGGTTCATGGTCACTACTCGATAACCTTTCTTCCCCATCGGTTGTCACTTCTACGGGCGATGTGGCCTGCCTGTTCAACTTGCTAATTCTAAGAGCTACATCGGTCACTTTAGTTCTCCTGCGGATCTTCTTATTTCGGATCTTATCTCGCAGGGAAATACCGAGCATAGCTTTTTCCATAGCTCGTTGCGTGACTTTGAGCTTACTAATGAGGCCAACAGTAAGAGTCTACGTCTCAGTTATAAGTCATCACTGCTAATACACACTGATTGAAACCTTTGTTTTCAGGTTCTGCGGTATTTTGGACGAAAAGATATGTCGAAGCTTCCCGAACGCTGCCCACCCGAATTGGATTCTTCGTGCGACCTCTTTGTGCGTTTTCTCCTATCTGAAGAATAATCTAAACCTTAATCATCAGAGAAGTCTTCCTGAATTTGTTTGTGTGTGCTGTTAGGTTAGTGTGTTAGAGTACACTGTTAACAATTGTAAAAAAACTCCACAGACATGAGACACGAGTTAAACTCATAAATTAAAGATAATTACATGCAATTATATTACTTTTGTTGCAGTTTTGGTTGAGTTAGAATGATGTCTGATTCTAACACACATATTTTATTAAAGGTGTATTGGCGTGCGTCCCAGACTTCGCGCTTGGCCGAGCCAGTGTGTTGAAACCTTTTGAGGTATTACAATTCTACCTACAGTATTAACGTAGAACCAACAACCAACAATTACTTATAGTTACATTGCAACGACAAAAGCCCTGTTATTGTATCAAAAATGTTTCACATTTCTTGACATTTTCGTAACATCTACATATTCCGTATCATTAGACGAAAACAGACAAAGGCACAGAACAAGCCTCATTCAAATGTTGCGAAAGGAAACCGTATAATCTGAGACACCACCACCCTTCGGGTATAACAGAAAATTGGAGCCGTCGGTAGGATATATTTTGAATTTTATTATGTACTATTTTCTATTCCGCTCCCAAGGTAACCCTTCCTTACAAAGGGGTTTCAGAGACATTCTATAGGTGAGGGAGGGGGAGGATGGGGGTGAGGCCGGGTGGCTGTTACCCCTTTCCCCCCTTGAGGCGCCCCCTGTCCCATCTCGTTTCTGTGAAGGATTTAGCAAGTAGCACGTGTAATATACATGTGTACAGACATACTTATTTTATATTTGTGAATTTGGGATCTTCTTTGAGCGCCCTAATAAGGTCATTGTTTGGGTACAAGAGATTTTTTGAAGGATTATCGTTGTTGACTTTAAAGGGGTTGTCACAGTGTCATCGGGGTAGGTTTTTGATGTTGCTTATTCACAAGCCTTTCTGTTCATGGTCGATTTTAATGAAGTATTTTAACCATGTTATCATCACCATCATCATCAACAGCCTGAAGACATCCACTGCTGAACACAGGCTTTCCCCAGAGCACGCCACCTTGAGCGGCTGCTCGCCTCCTGCATCTATCGGCTCCCCGCGGCTTTCACCAGATCGACGGTCCACCGAGTGGGGAACCGGCCTACGCTGCGTCTTCCAGTTCGTGGTCGCCACTCGAGAACCTTTCTTCCCCATCGATTGTCAGTTCTACGAGCGATGTGGCGTGCCCATTGCCATATTTAACCATGTAACTCAATCTATTTAAACTAGATAATATTTAGTAATGGAGGAGCCTTATTAGCTATAGATAGTTAAGGCTATGGAAACCTCTTGTTAAGGTCACAATAAAAAAATGTCCTTGAATCAGAGTTGGAAAAACAGTTTCAATAAACACAATGCGATCTTTATTTCCAATTCGAAAAGCAATAAGCAATCATATCGCCGCAGAACATTATTGGTATCATCCAATAAACGAATGAACGAATAACAAACCAATATTAGCGATAATAAAACGATAATACGCCGATATTAACAATGCGTAGTCAATTGTCATAGTAATGGTGTTCAATGTTTCGTGATTTCGGATTATCGTTTCCTGTAACTGCTTGTTGGTTTTAAATTAAATTTTGGAACGCTTTTAATGTATTAGTCTGCAATTTTAGATACTTAAGTATGACTAGAATCTTAGAGTATGCAAAGAGAGATTATCACAACCCGTCAAAACGATATTATATTTGTACTGTTCACAGGTATACGCTACGTCAGTGGCAAAGGAAAGAAACAAACATAATTATAATTAAATTAGCTTCGCTTGCGATACGCACCGTACCCTTTTTTCAACTATAGTCAATTGTTTTTTCTCTAAAAATCTCACAGACACATACCTACTTGAAAAAACAACACGCGAATAACCCGCCGAAATTCCGTGGAGCCAGCAACAACCAGGTTTTAGCCTACCCATCCCCCCTGACATGAACCATTTAAATTTGATAGGATAATCCACCATTTGACATATAAAAATGGTACGCTCTAAGGGTACGCATGCAATAGATCCATTTGAGAATTTCTAGCTCGATAGAATGACATTGTTAATAAGATATTTTTAAGGAGATTAATAAAGTCTTACAACGAATGTTGATGGATTCGTTTACCACAAAATCTTTAAAAGCATATAGAGTAGATAATTGCAAAACATCTGATTAAAAGTACAAAAGCCCTACGTTTTAGGCTAAAAACCTGTCTAGCCCTAAAACTATTCCTTCTGTTAATCGCAGTGCATAACATATTTTTATTTCAGAACAAATTACAATCTATTGAAAATAGTACTTCTATCAGGTCGGGAAAAAGATTGTTCGTATTTCTTTCGAGAACTCTATGAAATGTACGAAAATATAGCTGCATTATTGACTTAAATTTTAGCGCTGAAAACGCTTGAATCAACGCTGTGCTACCCTTACTTACACTACAAGATGATCCGTATTAAATGGAACACATTTTTGTGTAACAATATTCTGAGGTTCTTTATATAAAAAAACAAAACAATCATACCTATTGTTTTGGTTATATTCATTCATTTTGAAAGACGGAAAAATGTGTATCTGAAAGTATTGTTTTACTTTTTAATATTATATCCTATTTGTTTTGTATGTATTGCTTTAAATTTATTTGTTTTAATTAGACCGGTATATCAAAGAAGGTCGATTTCAAATTCACACACCTGTTATATGGCAATGGGCAGGCCACATCGCTCGTAGAACTGACAACCGATGGGGAAGAAAGGTTCGCGAGTGGCGAACACGAACCGGAAGACGCAGCGTAGGCTGGCTCCCCACTAGGTGGACCGACGATCTGGTGAAAACCACGGGGATCCGATGGATGCAGGAGGCAAGCAGCCGCTCAAAGTGGCGCTCTCTAGGGGAGGCCTATGTTCAGTAGTTGACGTCTTCAGGCTGTTAATGATGATGATGATGATGATGTTTATAACCCGCCTTAAAAAACTATTTCTGTGCTATCATATTGTGGAAACGGAATTCACTAAAATGTCGTTCGGAAATGAGTTACTTACGCCACTTCATAAATCATTAGCAAAGGTGCTGTTTTGAGTAACGTTAGGTTCTTCTTCTTTTTCTCGTGTAGGCACTCAGTTGTAAATGTAAATACCACATTTTGTAGCGGTCGCCCGTTAAAGTTGTAACCACAGCGTCATGCTTCGCTATGAGCGCTACTAAGCGTAAGGTGTATAAAGCTGTGTAATAATGAGCTGTGTATAATGTGTATAAAGATGTTAATCACGCAACACAACAAATTCTTCTTGATTCAAAAATAAATTACCATCTACCCTCAAAATTCATTCAAATCAGCTGAAACATCTCAACCTCTCCGAATCCCTGACACCCCAATTAAATCCGGCACAATGACCTACAAGCCCCCTCATTACGGGTGGGGTGAGCCCGACCTACGGCAAGAATTAGGAAGACAAGGGAGGAAATAAATGAGAGTTTAAGACGCCGCCGCCGCCGCGGGCGTGATATATTTAAAAAGTCTGGTGATGTAATGTTGGGATGGGTTTATGCGGGAGTGTTCAATGTTTAATCGTTTTATTTTGGTGATAGTCCTCGAGTGACTATTTCCATATGATCCCAGATGGTGTCAGAATAAGACCACCTCATTTCTTTCCATGCATGCCGTAAAGCGAAGCGAATATTCCCTTCCAGAGAATAGACCACAGCATTCTCCTCGGTAGATTAAAAATGTTCTGTGATCGCCAAGCCGCTTACCAAGCGTGATGATTATGACATACTCCCCCCCCTCCCATGATAGGCGTCCAAAGTGGCGTTTTATGGCTCCCCATACATTAACAGCTGGAAAGATGCCCACTCCTAAACTCCTCCACCTGTGTTTAGGAGTGGGCATCTTCCGGCTGTTGAAATGATGTGTGACTATTTCAGCTTATAGTATGCCATTAGTCATCATCATCATGAGCCCATTATTATTGCTCAATGCTGAGCAAAAGCCTGTGTTTTGATTAAATTCTGTTCTTCCGATCTATCACCATTCGCACCCACTTTGCTCAGTTAATGACATCGATCCATTTAAATTGTAACTTATATTGTAGAATTGAAATAGAAAAAAAAAATTAAACACATTTGTTTATAAAGTTTAAATTGAAATCATTGACTTTTGAAATTAAAGTGAATAGTTTGTCAAATTAGAAGTTTTCTTGCATCATGTTTTTTTGTAGTTTTACAAGATATTGTACCAATTAAGCGGTCTTATCGCTAATAATGAGTCATCTCTCCGGCATAGAAACATTCAAGCTTTCACAAGAAGCACTACATTTAGTGTCATGAAATGAATATTTTGACTGTGACCTTCTTACTAAAGTTTGTCTCTACAGCGCTACCAAAACACACACCACTCTCGAAACAAGAACAAACTCCCACAACTATCCAGCACTTTCCCTCCAAACTCAAACCCAACTTTTCCACTTTCACTCTCGCACAACACCATCCAACGTATAATTAAACGTTTCATGAATGGGAGCAAGCGAGACTGAAACACGGATGAAAAGAGACGGAGCACGTCTGGTTCGCGTAATTTGTAAGCGCAAATTATGGGGGTTGAGGGTGAGAATTAACGTTTTAACAAGGTCGCCGAGTTTAAATTGCGAACGCGGTATTTGGGTTGTAGAACAGCTGATTGTGTCGGTCGATGATACTGGCTGGTTTCTTCGAGCGTCGAATAAAAACACTTTTGTCTATCTAAGTTAATCGAAATTTGTTGTTTAAATTTCGAACAAAGTATTTTAATGTTGCGCTTCGGCTGATTGGATTATTATGTAGCGACCGAGGTTGTGATCCTTAGAGCATAGACTGCTTTTAGTCTATACTCTAAGTTGTGATCACGTAACTTTGACAGCATGGCAACAGGCAAAACATCAAAAGTTCTGTGCACATAAACTGCGTATCGAAACTGTCATATGAATGCTTTCTTCTGTCTGTAGGCAAGCGCTTGGCAAGGATTCTGCCTTGGCTTTTAATCAATTGAAATCAAGTTACTTTTAATAGATTTTGTGTAGATTTCTGCTAGCCATTTTTAATAATCGCATTAAGTTCTATACGCCATTCACACACTGTAGAAAAGTATCTAATAAAATGCATGAATGTTTAACATCACAGGTTATACAGAAACAACATCGCTTTCATCCACAACCTTTTTATAAAAAGAAATGTTTCAAAAAAGGAAACTCGAACGCAAATCAACAATACCGTTCAAAAGACAGCCTTCCAATCCCTTTGTCAAACGGCCACGCTTCCCCAAATCAACCGTGTGTCCTCTATAATAAACCAATAAAAAAAACTTGCCAAAAGACTCGTTCAAACGAATCTTCCTTCAAAAACCGACAAATTACAACTGGAAACAAAACGTAACGACAAAGGAAAAAATCGAACGCCGCGAAAATTTAAATAAGGAATCATTTCTTTTTCTTTTTCCACTCGTTTTTTTCGTTCGCTGTCAATCATTTGTCTTGGGCACGGCGGATCGCTATTTTCTTTGTTGATGGATAGGATTCGCTTTCTTGGAAGCATTTTGGGGGAATCTGAATCAAACGGGGTATAGCTGCGTAGTTCATATTTCAAATGTGTTCCATTATTTTGGTAGAACGGTGGATGTAGTTTGAAAATGGAATGTCATTTATATTACGGATATCTAAATATATGATAATTTTATCATGAAGTTTTTAATAGATTTAAGTGAACTTACTGAGCTATAAAGTAAACATTTGAGACTGGCTGAAAAGACAATCCAATAAAAACACATTCTGTTTTCATTCATCGCAAGAAGTTTATATACCTACTCAATACTATTTTCTTTCCAGCCGAGTCAATCATGAAATGATACAACTGTCACAAAACACAAATCGTTCCAAATATGAAATAGAAAAAGAGTGAATCTAATACATAACCATAGCCTATCCTCCATTACAGTCCGCCAGTCATGTAGATTGGCATCCGAACCGCATGGTAATTCTGTTTTCTTACCCACATTACCGATTCTGTGGCGTCCTCTTTGTATTTGGTTAAGGGCGGATTTACATGGAATTCATAACCGTACGGCCTCTGAATTCATGTTTGAGTATGTTTAAGTAAATAAGTGTATTTGGTTTAGCTACTATGAATATTTACCTATTTAGGAATATCTCTACCAAAAACCAATGAAGGCGTGGAAAATAATGGTAATTCTTTTACTTAGTATGGATAAGTTTGCAGAAGAGCATAGTATAGAGTGGTAAATGAAAATATTTTGGTTATAGGTAACCTTTTGATGCAGAATCGATAACAGATGGGGAATAAAAGTTCTCGAATGGTGACCACGAACCGGAAGCCGCAGCGTAGGCCAGCACCCCACTAGGTGGAGCGATGACCTGGTCAGAACCGCGGGGAGCTGATTGATACAGGAAGCAAGCAGCCACTCAAAGTGGCGTTCTATGGAGGAGGCCTATGTTCAGCAGTAGACGTCTTCAGGCTGTGATGATTAAGCTACGACATTATCTAATAACGCCAACAACTTTGGTCTGAACTTTCATACATTTTACTAGGTGGCAGGACATTTCTGCTTTTTTCAGAGCCTGAAAACGAAAGTTTTCAATGCAGGAGGCGAGCAGCCGCTCAAGGTGGCGCGCTCTGGGGGAGGCATATGTTCCGCAGTAGACGTCTTCAGGCTGTTGATGAAGAGGACTTTTCTGCAAAGTTCGTCTAGGTAGGTACCACCGCTTTGCCAGTTATTCTGCCGCCAAGCAATAGTGTGCAAACATTACTGTGTTTCGGTTTGAAGGGCATTGTAGCTAGTGAAATTATTAGCGATCACACAGTCTAGTAATCTATATTACTATTATACTATACCTACTGTGTGGATGACGTGCGCAGTGCAGTGTCACGCAAAACGATATTAACTCATAGTTCCGAGTGATACTGCAATCTGTTATGGGCAGCCGTGACGCTTAACATCAGGCGAATGATTAGCACGTTACGCCATTCATTTACATTAATAAAAAAAAAATTCAAGGTTCTTAAACACTTATCAGCTGCAGTAGTTTCATCTATTTATATCGTCATAGATTATAAAAGAAAGAATCGATATAATTTTATCCATCGGCCAAGTTGTGCCCACCTGCTGAATATAAAGGCCCTATTTATTGTAATGTCATATTAGCATTACGTCAGTATGTCTAGATATGAATCATGCATGCAAGATACATCCTAATGACATCGTATTAACAGTATGGATAGTTTTATTCTCACGCTGATCGTCCTTGTTGCATGAGGAATAACCACCAAGAAAACAGCGTTGTAAACCTAGATGGCGCTGCAAAATGAGCGGACTATATGTTGCCAAAAACGGTTTTTAAACGGGAACGGTTTTTGGCATATTTCTAATCTACGTCGTTTTCTTGGTGTATTGGCATTCATTTCCTTCTTGTTTCATGTTATTAGCCTACGATTCCAATGCTAGGGCCTTTTGCCTAACCTCATAAAGAGTGCAGGCTTTCCAAGACTCTTCTTTTAGTGGATTATGACTTATAATCTGGGGTGATACTCTACTGTAGTAAATATTAGTATAATATAGCCTACACTGTAGGCTATATTCCGCCATGCTGGCAAAGTGTGGTGGGTGACATAACGCCGCCAAACTGTGTGATTCTTGATCATGCTGGTTTCCTTACGATGTAATACTTCACCGTTGTAAAAGCAAGTGCAAAATACACACAGGTAATAACTTGGAAAGTCATTGGTGTTTTTTTTATGTTTACAAACGAGACCGAGAAGGAAATAATGGTGCATAGGTAGGATTGTGATACATGTTTTATCTCTATGTTTGTTCTTAGTATGTAAGTTGTAAAAGGTAGCCTGGAAGAAATCGCCTAATGCGATAAGGCCGCCCGTTGTTCTATCATTATTTCGTAAATGTTTATGTGCATTTTTATTCGTGTTCAATAAAGTGTTATTGTATTGTAAGCAACACGAGCCACTGCTAAATTCCCCCTTTTTCACAGAGCAATACGATTACGTATTTACTGAAGAGTTAAAAAAACAGTCTAAGGGCTGCAGGCGCATGTCAACATGACAACGAAAAGATGTATGTACTTAATTAAAAAGTAACTAGTTCCATCTTTTATTCCTAGATGGCGTGCTAAGCATTAAATAAGTACTCTGCAATATAGTACTAAGTAGTTTTTACTTAAGTTAGTTACCTCAGTTTCTTACTATTTTTGTGTAGGTAAGGTATATTATATTGCTGCTAGGATAAAAGAAAGAGAGAGAGAGTGAGGTCTCTAATGCGTTAAATGAATTTAAATGGAATGAAATTAGTTTAAGAATGAATTAGTTTAAGCCGGAAAAAATGCAATACTAATACTCCTGTACCTATTACAAAATGCGGCTGAATCGAAGAATTGAAAGTGACCACAATGGCAACTGCCCATACTGCCAATACAGTACGTCCCAAAGTCCTAATCACAAACCCTACCGCGTATCCAAACATGACGTGCCTACAAAACTAACTGAAGTAAAACGTCTCAGACTCAAACCGCGCTAACCCTATAATAGTACATTCTGTCTCCGCTAGATGGCGTGGCACGTACGTCACGTGACCAGCATACCGAACCAAAGGGAGTGGATGGGAGTTTTTAAAGCTCCTGGTCTCGGCTCTTTAGCAAATATAACTGGATTGTGACTGGAATAAGCCAATTGTTGAACGGGGGTAGTTGGAATAAGAATTTTTGCGCTACCGTTCCGCTTCGTTTGGTGCGAGGTGCCTGAATATTCGATTCGTGTTAAAGGCTGTATAAGAGGCACGTCGAGTCTATGTAAATGAAAAATGGTTGCTATCTTACTACAGATGCTTTAGGCATCTTGTAGTCATTATCACATCATCATTTCAGGTGAAAGCGTGGTCAAATGCTAGGATAAGCAACGTAAAAAAACAGAGATATCACAACGGTCCCAACGGAAGACCAGCGCTGGATTTACGACCAGCACTATGCTGAGTTGGGACCGATTCGTGGCAACTGGCAACAAATGTTTATCACTTAGTTTGTAACTTTGAGTTGTTTTTGTGCCTTGTGTCAGGAATAAATATTTTCTATTCTATTCTATTTTTCTGTTCCAGATATTATACGTAGTTTAAATTGAAATTTTCACGTGTTTCCTCAGAACTTCGAGGATTTGTTTGTACGTACTCTTATTTGGTGTCCGTAGCTGATGTGAGGTCCAAATCTGTTCAACTATGAATTCGTATTACATGATAGACACTAACTCTACGCGGCGTCAAGTCAAAGTCAAATAGTTTATTGCAAACTAGACCCGCCCCAGCTTCGCACGGGTTAAATAGTTTTACGTTGTAATTAACCCTGATCATGGGAAGAGGGAAGCGAAAGGTAAAAAGATGGGGAAAAGGATGATCGAATGGGACGGCAATAGAAGGAAGCCTGCCTTCCTTCGCTAATTCTCTATCTTATCCCTTTCACGACTTTTTTCCCTTCGACAGGATGAGAATAAATAAAACAGTAAACAAAAAATTGTACACAACAAAAAAGACTTGCATAATAATTACAACGTTGACTCTTCGTGTAACCCGCACTTGGCCGTTTCAGAAAACAAAAAGATATAATATATTTTAAATGTTATTCTGAAAAATTAGCTATACCCATACCAAATTTCAGCGAGATCCGTTCATTAGTTCCAGCGTTATGCGTGTTCAATGGGACAGAAAGACAGACAAACAAACAGAAAAAAAATTAAAAAAAAAATGTTTCTTTTTCTATATCGATTAAGAAATGTAATGCAATCAAAATTTTCAAAAAATATTCAATGCCTCATTTCAGTTTTATTATATGTGCTATTTATAAAATAAAATAAATAAATAAATAAATATGTGTGGGACATGTCACACAGCGCCATCTAGCCCCAAACTAAGCATAGCTTGTACTATGGGAACCAGATAACTGATACAATACTTAGATGCTTTTTGTTTGTAAATACATACATAGAATACAATATAACACCCAGACACAGAACAAACATCGATGTTCATCACACAAATGTTTGTCCTGGGTAGGAATCGAACCCACAACCTATAGTTCAGAAGGCAGAGCTACTACCAACTGAGCTAACAGGCCAGTCACAGGGGTCGGGTCAGGTCAGTCGTTATAGCACTTTTACGTGTCAAAGTGAACATTTTTTTATATGAATGAATGGCAATTTGTTCTAAGCATACAAATTACAATGCTTAAATACCAGTAGAATCCTACGCAGCTACGTAAAGTAAGCTTCAGGCCGCACCAGTGCCTTGCAACCTTTAAATTAATTATTTGAGGAAGTCTTCTTATTTTAGGGAGGTCCCTAACGTCCGTATACCTAATGCTGATTTTTTGCAAATGCTAATGTTTCTATTTATGTAAATACTGCGTAAGTATAATATATTCAGTATTTAAACGAAATACCTGCAGAACCATCCACCTTCACCAATAACACAAAATATTCTAATCCAAGCTTTAGAATTTCATATCCCATACCGCACTCGAAATAGAAAGAAAAAAATCATAACACGCCTGAGTACGCGATACATTTCTTCATATCCGTTGTAGTAGAATGAAAAATGCGCAAAGAGTTGACTGCTTCCACCTCCTTACCCCCCTGGTTAAGGGGGTAGCCAGTAAAAAAGGTCTACGAAATGGTGCTTTACGATTTACGCACACATGTGAATGTTGCATCGGCGTAGAGCTATACTAAGTGTGCGGTCAGGTTCTGTAATCGCTATGACCATCTAGACAATTGTACGCGACGCGTTACGATATCTTCGTGGAATGGTTTTGGGTTTTAAAATGCTATTCTGTATGCCGTTGTCAAATTTTACAAACGCACTAAGGCTCGTTATGCGTACATTAAAACATAGAAAATAGAAAATACTGGCCCCAAACAACCTCATATACAACGCGTAGCATACAGAAGAATACAATTTTTTCATTCTGCAAATTAGCATTTTTTTTTCATGGCGCGTTAAAGCGCGTTATTGGCAAGGAATCTCATGTGGCATAGTGAATAGGGCCCCAGTAAGGGCAATATAATTTATATAGAACTCATTTTCAAAAACACACTATTTGACGTTTAATTGTCTTTCTCTAATATTTTGTGAGATTTTCTTAACATTTCAACGACCAACAGCTCGTTTTCGTTCTAGAAAAAAAACAGTTTGATCTTTGATACTGTCTCCATTATTACTCAATCCCCAACCCTATAGGGGGACACTACAAATCCGCTAAAACGAGACACGCCTATACGTTAGAACGGGATGGGGACTCTACCCGAAAAGATGGATGGCACACACAATGTCACCACCGCTATGCTGAAATTGTATATTTTATATTCGGTATAAAAAGGCTTCCATAACATACGATATTAAAAAAGACCGCACGAGAACATTTTCTGGATACTAGTTATGTTGCGAGGAATTTAATCTTGCTGTGACAAGGATGAGTACTAAAGTAAAGGATTATTGAATGTCTCGGAGATTTTTGTTTTATATATGTTGTGAAGAGTCAATTTTGTAAAGGATTCTGTATAATGAGATGTGGGATTTGGGATGTTCGGATCTCGAATGGCGGTTTGATTTGCAAGGTTTGTTACGCGATAACTTTGAATATCGATGACTGGTTTTGATTGGTTATTTTTGTCTCTCTTTTATACTGCTTTAGTGGTAAGATAGTATCAAAAGTGGTTTTGGTTTTTGAAGAGAAACCGAAAATGACAGTTGTGATTTGGCTTTCTTTTTTCTGAAATCCGTGTATTTTTTTATTTTAATGTGTTATTCGTAAGGGTTGATTTTTTCACACTTGACACTAGCAGATATTAACGCCAAAAAAGAAATAATAAAAAGCCATTAAGAACAAAAAAGACGTAAGTATATGTGTGAGTTTCATAGTTAAAAAAAACAATTAATGTTGACTCCCTTTATACTTTGTTGAAAAGGAAAAGGAAGCCGTATTTGCAGAAAACTGAAACATTCCTTCAAATACGGCTTTCTTAGAAAATACGTGTTAAAAAAACAATATATACAGAAAGCAATAAACCATAGAAAAGTATAAAAAATAAATAAATCTCTTCAGTAATAATACCTCCTAGATAATTTTCACATTTCTTGATTTTCTTCTTTTTTTTCAGGTATCAATCTTCAGTTGACGCATAAAGCTGCATACAGACTTCATATCTCAAACAGCGATCTTAGCTCGCAAAACACCATTGGAAAGACGTCGCGGTGCGCTATCGCTCGCCATTTTGTAGGAAATAGCTCTATAACGGCTTATCTCAGAGCTTAGCGCCCGTGTGTACTGGTCTTTACTTTTATGAGGAAATCGAGAAGGGTTATGATTTATACGGGTATAGATAACGAAGAGTGCTGTGGTAAATATTTATAGGATAGGTTACCTTTAAGAAAAAACTTAAGCTCACTTTTTAAAGAATTTCGCAGTAAGCGTTTTGCTGAGTCTTTCATAGTCCGAACGGCGAAGGAATGGAAGGCTCTTCCAGCAACAGTGTTTCCTCCTGGGTATAATCTGGGTCTTCTCAAGTCAAGATTGAATGGGCACCTCGTGGGCAAACGTGCTCCACGAAGCTGAAAATAGTGTGCAACATTAAAATAAGTAAGATTTTAATGTTGCATACTATTTTCAGCTTTTTAAGTGCTATTAGAATATCAACCTTATTGCATTTAGACAAAGCTGAAAATAGTATGCAACATTAAAATCTTACTTATTTTAATGTTGCATACTATTTTGCACTTAAAAAGTGCTCGAGCATTTTGCTGCTCTGTCTGAATTGGCCCATAGACAACTTCATCACTTACCATCAGGTGAGATGTTGTCAAACATATACCCATGTTACCATAGAAAAAAAAACTATAATCCTAGAAAGAGCTTGTTTAAGTCAGCGGTAGCTCGTGCGTCTTTCAATTCGACTTACCCTGGTTCGAATCCTGTTCAGCTTGAACTTTTTAAGTTATGTGCGGAATTCGCATTTGCTCTTACAGTGGTGAAGAAATATTTTGAGAAAACTGTAAGTTTAAGAAGTGCAATTATATACAAGGAATAAATCAATAATAAACTGCATAATATAAAAAAAACCTAATCCAACAAACCACTACCAGTAGGCAACGTGCCCAATATGCTGGAAGCATTGCCACGTTGAATGGTAATGCTCAACCTTTGGCCGAAGTAGAGGCCAGCATTTTGGTCACGTGTTGCCTCGACCACACGTTTGGAAAGATCCTTGAAAATTTGGTGAGCACTCGGTCCCCAAAGTTCAAGCGTCTCAAGAAGTACAATATTCGAGGAAATAGTAGGGAAGATTAAAAAAAATGCATCGCTTCCCGTAAATCTCAATTATCACTGCCCACGTCCTCCTGAGACACCAGCACAGTGTAATATTTAATCAAACTTCTAGACTGTGAGATCAGGTTACAGTCTTATTTTCCTAGTAATTTCATTATTATACTTAGCAGTGACTAATTTTGTGCCTCCTATCAAACCGGAAATACTGCGGCAGAATATCTGTCAAAGCGTTGGTACCAACCTATTAGACCTTGCATAAAGGTCCTACTTAAAAAGTTTTTATTTAGTAGGTATACTTGGATGACCGATATAGCTCTTAGAATTAGCAAGTTGAAATGACAATGGGCAGGCCATATTGCTCGTAGAACTGACAACCGATGGGGAAGAAAGGTTCTCGAGTGGCGACTACGTACCGGAAGACGCAGCGTAGACCGGCCCACCACTCGGTGGATCGACGATCTGGTGAAAGCCGCGGGGAGCCGATGGATGCAGGAGGCGAGCAGCCGCTCAAGGTGGCGCGCTCTGGGGGAGGCCTATGTTCAGCAGTGGACGTCTTCAGGCTGCTGATGATGATGACTTGGATGGCATGTTTTTTCCAATTATTATGTTTTAAAAATCAAACCACGAAAACGATTTTGCCAAAAATTATGTTGATGTTATAAGACTTATCTGAAAGTCATCTCTTGCTACAATAAAAAAAAAAACCAAATCAGTTTTATAATGACGGAGTTCCGAAGTATCTAACAAACAAAATAAATACAGCCGAATTTAGAACTACCTCGTTATGAAGTCAGTTTGAAATACAGTTTTACCTTTTCACCGTCACCGGCTTGCATCGCAACTAGCCCAGAATGCCCATTATGATGCAAATACTCCAATTAGCACGATGCGTGCCCCGGTGCGCACAGAAGGGATAGCATCACGCATCTGCTCAGTAATTTGCCTAACAATACCTGAGATTTTAATATTCGAATGTGTGGGCATTTCCGTTGTGCTTAGATATTTGTAGTTGATTATTATCAAAGTTCAGTAAATACTTATTACTGAGTTAGTGACGGGCGCTATACCAACCTGACGGCAAAGAATGAGAAAATAAGTAAAAAGTTCGCGGTTGATTTTGAATTTTTGTTTAGGCTTTCAGTTCTGCGTATTTTTTTAGATCTATGGTTTTCAGAAGTAGGAAATATTCTAATAACACTGTTCTAATTTAATTATATGCTTATTTTTTATAGAAAAATAATGGCACAATTGATTAGTCTCATGCAAAACTAGCGTTGGAGCACTTAGCATTGTTAAAAAATTAAAAATTAAAATTATTTAGGAAAAAATATTTAGAAAAAATCTGACATCTGATTTATCAGATAATAATAAAATATTTAGATTAAAATGATCTCTTTCGATTACGTTTATAATTTTATTTGTTTTCCAAATTGGAACGTCTAGTTCCCAACAAGCTCGACGTATCAAGGCTATTTATTTTTCCCGCCAATTGTAACTGTTTTTTTCTGCTCGTGGCAAAGGCAAGGCGATTCATAAATCCTTAACGCGGCTGTCAACCGCACGCCTAGTGAGCACCCATACATTATAGGGAGTTTTTTTTTGTTCCATTACGTTGGTATAGGTGTTTGCTTCTGATTCTGATGGGTAACAAACAATACAAAACAAAGTAATTGAAAGTGGCAAGAAAGTAATGGATGCATGTGTTAAGTTTCATCTTATTTTAGTATACTTAATAATAATGTATTTATTAGACACTACAAAACTGGTTTAACCGTTAACGTAGCCTTGCTAAGAGTTAACATTATATTTACATAAGTATAAGGTATTCTATGCAGCTTAATTAATTTACTTACAAACAAAATACTATAATTTCTTATATTGTTTTTGAATAGTTAAGTATACTTACCTACCTAACCATTTAATGTTCCACTTTGATTTTAAAGGACAGATTTATAAAACCTCTTCGTTAAAAATATTGTAATTTCAATTATTTATTACATTTGATTCATTTTATTTTTGTAATCATAATCATAATCAATCATTTATTTACTACACACATACAAATTACGTTTTAGCTTACAGGTAATGTCACAGTCACGCAAGCAGGCGTGCAAATATTTATATGAAGTTATATGAATTAAATTACAAATTGCTATTATTATTATACGCGTCATTTGTTTTACTTAACATTATCAATGTCATAACATATTACTGAAAACGAAAGTTTTCAATCAGTGTGTGTTGCCAGTGATGACTTATGGAACTGAGACATGGTCTCTTACTGTTGGCCTCATTAGTAAGCTCAAAGTCGCGCAGCGAGCTATGGAACGAGCTATGCTCGGTGTTTCCCTGCGAGATAAGCTCCAGAACGAGGAGATCCGCAGGAGAACTAAAGTGACCGATATAGCTCTTAGAATTAGCAAGTTGAAATGACAATGGGCAGGCCACATCGCTCGTAGAACTGACAACCGATGGGGAAGAAAGGCTCTCGAGTGGCGACCACGGGCCGGAAGACGCAGCGTAGGCCGGCCCCCCACTCGGAGACCGACGACCTGGTGAAAGCCGCGGGGAGCCGATGGATGCAGGAGGCGAGCAGCCGCTCAAGGTGGCGTGCCCTGGTGGAGGCCTATGTTCAGCAGTGGACGTCTTCAGGCTGTTAATGATGAACATATTACCTACTTAAAGTTTAAAAATTCTTGCCTGTTGTAAAAAAAATTGTCGACCAGCCAACTATACACACTTCTTTTAAATATGTTTCCCTGCAGTACCTTAATATTATCCGGTTACTTATTATACGCTAATATACTCACTATTAACTAGGTTCTTCTTATAAATGTCTTTATGATAGGGAGGTTGATACAGTTGATGCATGAACTTAGAGCGCTTCTCATCCAAACGAAGTCATCATTTCATTTCGCTTAATAAAATATTGTGGGTGACTTTTAGCAAAGATACGTTTGCATTTGTTATCTTTGGTGTCATTAAAGAGTTTATCTATCTATCTACATTAACTATAAATTAGCATGTAGCCAATAAACTCATATCGCACGCAAATACCACTTAATGATGTTAAAAAATAATACGCCATTATTCACGCCACATTCTAAATTTAAATAAAAGCGGAAACACCACATTTTCCGCACCACACAGCGAATCCATTCTGGCAGCACTCCATGACTGTACGAGCGAGATAGATGGATAGTTGCTGCATAAAATAATGATCAATCAGAGGGGGATGACAAGCGTTTATTGGTTCCGCCGCAATGTGACCATGCTAGCCAACCTGACGGCATTTTTCTTGGCAAGAGTTGTTATTTTCCGGACCATATTTTTCTATGCAAGTGCATGGTAGTAATGGGTACTTTTCTTTTGGCATTTCATGCTTGCATATAGTTAACGGTTCTCTTTCGAATCGGAAAATCATAGTTTTAGCGTAAAAATAAAGGCTTAATGTCCCGATTTGTCACCGTTTTTTCAGAAATCTATACCTACTTATAACAAAACTGTAACAGGTCCAATTCTGTACATTGAAGATATTTTGAAAATTTTGTTTGGAGGGCTCCCTATTATCGATTGTGATGCCAAAACTATCATTTTCTCATTTTTGTTTGTCTGTCTGTCTGTATCTTGACTGAGCACCACGCCGAAACCACTGAATGAATTCAAATAAATCTTGGCATGGTTTGAGTTCATATTACGGGGTAGGCTATAAGATACTTTTAATCCCGAAACTCAGCACACTTCCTTCGGGAGATGGAATGAAAATCAAAATATGTACTTAGTTGTAATTCATTAGGGGAGGGGGAAAAGTTAATCGAAAAGGGTAAATGGATGAAGGTGAAACCTGCCTCCATTTGCTGTTTCATCCATTCATCCTTTTCCCTTATCTTTTCCCCTCTTCCCTCTTTCCTCTTCTTTTCTCTCTTCTTTAGACTGAAATAAGGCGTAAAAATAATTAACCCGAGCGAAGCCGGGGCGGGTCAGCTAGTGGGCATATAATGGATGTAATGTTTTTCCGGTAATCGCTCTGCTCAAATTTCTTCGCTCCGCTCCAAACTTCACTCCATTTTTGAGCACAAGGCAAGCCAGACAAATATATTGTTGGAAACTTCCTCACTTCTTGGAGTGGTTTCAGAACTTGCCTGTCATAAGTTGAGCATCCGCATACTTTATTTTTATTTATAACCACACTTTGAAACTCCTTCGTGTTTAGTTGGAGTTTTTGAATAAAATCGCGGTAAAATGTGTGAAAAGCTGAAACATGTTGAGTTTGGTTTTCAATGTTGGTAATGTTGTTTTAAGGGAAGAGTTTTTTAAGTTTTGGGTAACAACAATGGAATGGCAACGGAATGGAAGATCGACCATGGAAAGTTTCAACGACTACTTCTTCTGATACCTCCAACCACTTTAGCATACCTATGCAAGTTTAGATTAGGATTAACTTTAGGTGTGTCAAAAATAAAAAATGGACTAACTGGGTTTAATAAGTTGTACTTAGTAAAAAGGTATGGTTTTTCAAGTAAAATAAAAATTCATTTATGATTTTAAAATTTCTTTATTTCTCATATCTGGCCTGGTTATACATAGTTGCCCAGAAAAGTAAACAAAGTATCAACCCTTACAAATGAACTACGAAAAAATAACAAGAAGTTTACGTAACGCCATGCACGATCTCCCAAATAATATTCTAACAAAGGGTCTCGGGAAAAATTGAAACCTCCATATGTAAGGAAAATAGTCGAAATAAAAGGCGTGCGTGGGAGTAGGTAGTCAAAACCTGAAACAAAAACGTAACGGCCTACGCAAGCTCTACACATAAGGTGATTGGCAATTGTTTTTGACAGCAACAAATGAGACGTCACATTTTGATTCTCCTGAGCTTCTACTCTACGTAATAACCTTCCAATTTCTAAAACATGTTTTGTGAAAAGACTGCTGTTAGTTAGCAAACAGCGTCTTGTGTTGTGACCGCAAATCTGTTGATAAACGTATTGGTGATGTTTGACATCATATATTATTAAAGCAAAAATTTATATTGTAGCTTGAAGACTATTTCTTTTCTACTATACCACCGACTATCAAGTAAGCATTTTAGCACGTATGTTGCATATCTGTTGATAAACCTTTGGTGATGTTAGACATCATAATAATATATTATGAATACAACAGACTATATTATTATAGCTTGAAAGTTATTTCTTTTCTACATACTGCCAACTACCAAGTAAGTTTTAGCACCTAAACACAACTCAAAAAAATCCTTTACTTACATCCAAGGTTTCTAGTTTCCGTTTTCATAAAGAGTTGCTATAGAAAGCAACTATCGCTAAAAGCATCGAGCGTGCGGAGGCAGTAAGGAGTCTAAAGGCGCTCGAACGTGGGGGTGGCGGGTGGCGTGGCGTTTGACAAAACAGGCTCGCGCGGCATATGCGAGTAACATATTATCTATCACGGAATAAGAAGTGATGGGTAGGGATGTTGTTTTTTACAGTTATTAAATATATTTATTCTAATTGCTAGCACTGACTTAAAGATGCTCCCAGAGCATCGTCACGTATCTCAGCAAGCGATTAGAAAAAAGGTTTTTTTTATGTATTCGAATGACGTGGCGAGCTATTTGTTCGCCTGGTGTTAAGCGTATTTTTACTTTAAAGTTTTTCATAGTAACTACACATAGAAAGATGGAGTAGCTCAGCGGGTAGCTCTTATGAGACTTTTAGTCCCGATCAGCCCTACACCAATGATTTTTCAAATTCAAAAATGTTTCGATGATACATTTTATTTTTGAAACATTTTAAAATCCAATTTCTATAAAGCAAGACTCAAAAAAGATTGAATAGGTTAGTTCTAAAAATAAAAGAGCCAACAGCGACTCCACACATCTCTGTCCACATACGCCATATGACACATGTGTGGCATAAAGCGAAGTATTGATCTAGTCGACTCCTTTCCTTTTGTAACATAGTTTATGTATGCTTAGAATTTTTTACATCTGAAATAATTTATTGCAATAGAAAATGCGGCTGCCATTTTGTATTGAGTGCTTCCTTGTAAGATGGTAGGATTGGATTTTCATTTTTTTCTCTATAAAAGTCTTTAAACTGACTAATTTGGTTTTGGTTCATGAAGGAAGCTCTATAGGCAGTAGTCGTTTACTATAGTTATACAATACAATACAATACAATACAAAATTCTTTATTGTACACCAGACATGAAAACAGATACATATAAATACAGAAAGTTACATACATAGAGCTAAAGTACAATGGGCGGACTTATCGCTAAAAGCGATCTCTTCCAGTCAACCTTTGGATGGATAAAAATTATTGGAGAGATAGAGGTTGGTGGTGTAAACAAATTATGTAAATTGAATTAAATAAAAATTAATAAAACATTACTAATAATTATTATAATACATATACAACATAATAAATAAATATTTAATAAATTAGTTATAGTTATATCTCTGTAGTTAGTATAGAATATTACTATACTATGGAAGTTCATGTTATAGGTCATTATTTATAAACCGCAAAATGTCACTAAATTAAAACGCTTACATGATTAATTAGAATGTGAAATGGACCCTGTGTAATACAACTGACAAGACTAGCGTGGTATGGGCATGCCTGTCATTCGAAGAGATGAACATTGAACACTAATGTTACCATGAGAATTTTACATATATTTATGCAATGGTAAAAAAGAAAGAGAGAGCAAAAAATGGTGTGGTTGGAGTTTGCGGAAGGATGATATATTGCGTGCTAAGAAAATGAATGTTGAAATGACGACTGACAAAGTGCGTGAAAAGAAAAAAAACATGCAGCGCCTAATACCTAATAAAATTGTACTTCTAAGTAAGTACCTATACAATTAAAATAACCATTAAAGAAATCATAATTAAAGGTATAGAAAAACGTGTTCATAAAAAAATACTAGGATTTTCTTAACATTAATTTTATCTGTGTTTATCATTCTCTTACTACAAAACTGTTACAGACCTACTGTCAGTGTCAGTTGTCATTGTCACCTATAAATCCTCACAGGACATTAACCAAGCACGGCCAATAAACTCCTATTTAAATAAACCAATCAGTTGTATCGATTTTGAATATCGAACGTGTATCGAAAATAATCCTTTGAGTGCCACTCTTGTACACTTTAGTTTGAAAAGGATGCTACCGGTGCTCTTATTGTTCGCGGTAATTTATTGTCATTGGCAACTTTTGAATGTGGAGCATCGTTCCAAATTTGAAAGCACCCTTTTTTATTTGGTTTGGTTTTATTTTTCGAAAGAAATTCGGTGAGCAGTGTACCTTGTACTACGCAAAGATTTTCTTAAATAATATGATTTTCAAATGGGTATTAAGTATCTACACTAAAATACTCTTTACGGTATTAATTCAATTAAGTATTTTACAGTATTTTGATTTGATCTATACCTAGATGACGTAAAATTTAGAAATGTAAACTAATTTCTATCATTAAGGGCTTGTGCAAGGCCAGCGCGAATTCAAGCCAAAGCCACAGAATAGATATATAGTACTAGGCCAAAGCGGGGATGAGTCGGGGGCCGAGCGGCAGGGGCGGTCAAGTTAAACTGGTTCCAACGCGCAATAGTTTTGGTAATTTATTATTACACTGAATACAAAGGATATTTTAAAAATCCGCTATACATAAGCCCTCCATTATATTTAGTTCAACTACTACACAAAGTTTTATGATCTTATTTAAAGTATTCATTGAATAATCGCTGTTTATTTGTATGGTTTGGAGGTAACTTTGTAATTTTTTTCTATCGAGAAAATTTTATTAATTCGTGTTTTCACTATACATTTGCAGTAGCATTAGTCCTGAACTTTACCATATATTAATTTCAAAGTCATTGTTGCAATATTGTTGACAGGACACTGCTTCAAGCTAAGCCGTTTTAAGCATTTTGACGTTGTATAGACTCTTAACAGATAGCCAACAAAGCTTCGCATTAAAAAATACTTATAAAGATGTTAAGAGTCCTGAGCTTTTTACCTTGAATTAACAAGTGCCTTAGAAAGTGAAAACGTTTAAAGAACGCGGGAAAGACTTAAAGAAAGAACACGTTCGCCTGCAAGTCTTAAAAAGAACGTAAAAGAAAAAGGACCACTTCAGCGAAAGTGCATTAAAAATGAGTGGGATAGAATGAGACGGTGATATACAAGTGAGCACCTGTCTCTTTCTGCAGCTAAGAAAACGGTCTTATGAATGAAAATTACAAGTTTGAAAGCGTTAGTTCCGTTGGTCGTTTTCATAAAGGGAATGGGTGAAAGTTGTCTCGCTATTGGGACATAAAGACAATGTTGCATAAATAAATGCTGTCCGAAAATCTTTTTTAACTCGCTTATTACAAGGTTAAAATTTGCAGTTCGCACTCCTAATTAAAATAAAATTACAAGTGATTAAATTATTAACGCTGCACGGTGTACCTATACGTATGACATTTTTTAAATAGTGATAGTAACACAAGAAGTTCTTTGAAAGCCATTTAATTGCTTCCAAAACATAAAAATATATCCCGATACGTGTCCCATTCAACCGACATGCGGCAGATCCCCGATAAAAAAAACAACCTTTGTCTATGCCACCTATAAAATATAACCGACATTTTTAACATACGAATAATACGCATAAATTTATCTATCCATACATTAATAGAAAGGGTTTAATAGCCTATAAATCAGCATTTTAAACAATGGTTAGTCAAATTCAGGCACAATGCGAATACCCTTTTGTGTGTTTCATAGACAAGATTTTTTTTGTTGCATACACCCGTGAAATGTTTGTTTTGTTGGCAGCGAGTAGTGGTTTTTTTCTTTTTTGTTCGATGATCGATACACCGATGATTGCAATAACAGAGGTTTTGTGTTGAAGTGTTTGCATTATTGGCAAATATTTGGTGAAACTTGTTACGCATTGTGAACTTTTTTCTTTGGAGTTTGTTAAAAAATATCATGACGTTTTTTGGAAGTGTGAGCTGATTATTGATGACCATAGACCAAAAAACATTATAGAGGCAAAGTAATAGCAATATTCGTGCAGAGCAATAGGCGCTGCGCTCTAACACTAATGACAAGACTAGATGACGCAGATAAACTTTGAGGTATTGTTCTAATATGTGATACGTTTGAGTTGTATGAAACGTGTTGAGAAAGGAGTCTGTATATATGACGGTGCGAGCGTGACTTTTTTCCTCCCACTGTGTTGATCACCTACATTTTTACACAGACGAAAACAATCCTTTACTCTTAGTCGTCATCATCATCATCATCATCAGCCTGAAGACGTCCCCTGCTGAACATAGGCCTCCTCCAAAGAGCGCGGTTCTGACCAGGCCGTCGGTCCACCGAGTGGGGGGCCGGTCTACGCTGCGTCTTCCGGTTCGTGGTTGCCACTCGAGAACCTTTCTTCCCCATCGGTTGTCAGTTCTACGCGCGATGTGGCCCGCCCATTGGTTACTCTAAGTACCTAGTTACATTCAGCTAAATTGTGCATCCTACTAGTTCTCAAATTTAGTGATTCTATAAAACATGGCTCCTACGGCGCGACGTTTGCCTTCAGCACCGTGGTATGACCCACTCCAGCTTATAATGTACATTGTACCACAGACTACAAAAGGATGCTACGTATTGTACAACACGGAAAATGTACGAACGTGCAATTTCCAAGTAACTTGAAAAGTCATAGGTCGAGTGAGATTCGAACCTGTGTGACCGTTTGAAGTCGCACGGACTACCACTGAGCTACACTCGCACTCGTTAACATATGCAACGCTTTATTCATACTTCATACTAATACTAATATTATAAAGGCGAAAGTTTGTGTGTATGTGTGTGTGTTTGTTACTCTTTCACGCTGTAACAGCTGGACGGATTTGGATGAAATTTGGTATGGAGGTAGCTTATACCCTGGATTAAAACATAGGCTACTTTTTATCCCAAAAACGGGAACGGTTCCTGTAGGAACGCGGGTGGAACTGCGGGGCGCTGCTAGTTAATAATAAACCGATACGATCAAGTTTCTTGCATAGTTATTAATCTATGGTACAATGCGGCCGATGAACCGGAAGGCTCATCTTTTGTAGACAACCCTTCCGGTGTAGTATCTTGAATTTTTTTCAATAGTGCTTTTTTGTATAGACCATTTTATGGTGTATTCATAGCCGTGAGACTTGGGGGCTTTCTTATTTTGATCCGATCTTGAGTAATCGATTCGGCTTGGTTTCATAACTGAATTGATTGTGATAAGTGACGGTCATCTGGTGGCTTTAATAAATGTTTTTATTAATTGTGGCTTTTATTTTTTTTATTCAGTAGAACATTTGTTTTTTATATGTCAAAGTCAAAGTCATTTCTTTTTATTGCAAATAGGCTATTTCTAGCACTTTTACAAGTCAAGAGATACTAAGCATAGTTATAGGTAGGTAACATTAAATGTCAAATATCATATAATATTAAAGATTGTTACACTTACAATGAAACTATATACTTTCCATTTTCGTGATAAAGTTAGTAGTAAGTATATTTATTACTTAGGTAAGTACCACTAAATCAATTTTTAAGGAATAGTTTTTTATTTATATTTATTATGGTAAAGAAAAGCTTTTCCTGCAACAGAGCAATAATTTACGGGTAAAAAAGAAAAAAGAACCAAAAATAAATAAAAATGTATTTTTGACGTTAAAAATTGTAGTTTACTAAGTCTTAAGGTTTTTTTTTATGCGATTGAATGACATGACGAGCTAGTCGTTCACCTGGTGTTAAGCGACACGGCCGCCCATAACAGTTGCAGTGTCACTCGGAATTTTAAAACAATAAAGTTTCGCGTGACATTGCACTGCGCACGTCATCCTGAGACATCACACAGTCAAGTAATCAAGGTAAATAATGAATATTAAGGTTTCCTGTTTTTCTTATTTTGGGTGAAAAACGCCTCTGTCTGCAATGGCAACAAATTGAACCTTCTCAAACAAAATGGAACTTTATAACATCCCTTCACACAACAAGCCCACGTAATCCTTATTAATAAACCCAATTCATCAATACCATCCCCGTTACTATCACAAAAGCACCCTTCAATATAAATAATAAACTAAAAATTATATGCAAATTCACGAACCATAAGTTCCTATACAAAAAGTAACCCTTTACTCACGAGGGGCATTTATGGTAATAATTTATCCACATTCAAAAGATAAGGTCATGGGACATATCTGGCCTCATTTTCGATTTGAGTTTATTTGTGTGAAGACGTGTTTTAGTTGCCATAGTTCTTTATTTAAATTTCAGCAGTGGTTTTTTAATATTGCATAAAAATTAACGCCTCCGAAAAACTACCTAGACCATAGAGTTATACTTTGTTGTACCTTTATAGAGTTGCTCGAATGACATGTCCGAGTCGAATCTTCAATATTCAAACGAACTATCAAAATCGAGTCGATCATTCGAAATACAAAAAGCGGAAGAACGAGCGCAAGCTAAAACTACGAAGGAGCAGTTTTAATTACTACATGTGCTTAATAGCGAGTCACGAAGATCAAGATAAAGAAAAAAATCACCATAATTGTTCATGAATTGGTACGTAATACTTTATTCCTTCTTCTTTTTTTACTCATATTAGCTATAGCTATGAATTTAATTCCACCCAAAAATATTATTGTTATCTTTCCTTTGGCTTTCTAGATCTTACTATACTGTTAAATAATTTCATTATTTCTTATGTGTAAGTTATGGCAATCGTATAAGCTGATAAATGTTTAATGCGCAGTATCGACAACATTATAAAAAAAATATATCTCAGTAAAAACTCGATGTGTTCATTAGTCAGTACCAAAATTAATTTATAACGTTTAAGTCCTAGTAAGTACTTATGTTAATGCATCCGAAACATTATGGTAAATTAACAGTAAAAAAATAACTTATGTCCATTCTACATTGATAATAACTTTATGAAACCTGCAGAATAACTATCAAGAAATGTACATTTATTATCATCAATGACATTTTATGTTAATAAAAATAAATTGATGTTCGAAGTTTAAAAATGTGTTTAAAGACGAGAAAACTTTAACAACGCAGTAACGCAATAATGATGGTCCATTCTCGAAATCGATTAATGCGTTCTATTTTTAAATTGTAATGCGGCCGTTTCAGTGTAGCCTTTTTAAAAGCAGCCTGATAGTTTTATGGGATTAGGAAGCCGCGATAAAATGTGTAAAGTATAATACGTTAAGTAACAAAGAGGTTTAAGTTTTTTCTAATTAGGAATTGAAAAGTTTACGCTCTGTTGCCAGTTTTATTTATCTTAGTGTTGGAAAGCTTATCGATATAGATAAGTATCAGTTTTATTTGTAAAAAGTTTCGAGTTGTTAATTTATTGTTGTAAATTTATTGATATTGATAACGCGTCGTGGATCTAGATAATAAATATACGTTTAATGGCTCTATGTTGAAAGAAAATATGTTTTAGTGCAATAATGACGGCGATAAAGAACACCATCAAGAAATAAACACTAACTGTAAAGACAATAAAGATATGTGTTATTTAAGTATAGGTGGTAGGACTTTTCTGCAAAGTTCGTCTAGGTAGGTACCACCGCTTTGCCAGTTATTCTGCCGCCAAGCAGTAGTGTGCAAGCACTACTGTGTTCCGGTTTGAAGGGCATTGTAGCTAGTGAAATTACTGGGCAAATGAGACTTTACGAACTGATCTCACAGTGTAGAAAACTTTTTTAGACTGTGAGATGTCTCACGATGACGTGCGCAGTGCGCGGTGTCACGCGAAACTTTAATTTTGAGTTCCGAGTGACACTGCAATCTGTTATGGGCGGCCGTGTCGCTTAACACCAGGCGAACGACTAGCTCGTTACGTCATTCGATAACATAAAAAAAAAAAAAAAAAAAAAAAAAAAAAGTATAATTATCTCAGTGTATTGACATAAAATGGAAAAGAGTTTTGTTAAAATTAATACTGACTGCTTTACTAATATCACAGAGCAGGACAACAAATTACGCTCGTGCCTTGATAGAGGTGAAAGTAACAATATTCGTACCGAGCAATAGTCGCAGAGCGCAAACGCTAACGGCAAGACTGGATACATTTTATGTCATCTGCGCCATAAGGTTTTATTCTAAAACATGACACGCTTGAATAGGCTTGTGTCCTGCTATATTTTATTGCATATTTAATAATATTCGTCAATAATTAACAGTCATGAAAACAAAAATTAAATATCTCTTGATAGCGATGAAACGCATTTTTGAAAAAAAAAAAAAATATTAAACATTTTTTTCCTGCTCTGTGACTAATATCAAGCAAGCAGGAAGAAACGTCACATCAAACTTTTAATCATGTATGTACAAATAACATTGTTCATAGGCCATGGCTATGGAAATATCCAGAGTATGCGCAGCAGCATTCTACTCGGTACATTAAAATCTGCAATCACCAAGCCGCCTGCCAAGTGTGGTGATTATGGCAAACCCTCCCTATGATAAGCGTCTAAAGTGGCATTTAATGGGGGTGGTCTGTGTTTAGCAGTGGACATCTTCCGACTGTTGATATAGTTTATAGGCCATTATTATATGATTTAGAGGACTTTTAAGTAATTGATTATCTATATTTTATTATATTATATAAAACCTTATTGAGTTCCAATAAGAAAAAAGTAACCCACAAATCAAACAATCCCGAGACAGGGCTGCAGTACTTTATAAATTGGAAATAAACAATATCCTAATGGAACTTGTAACTGGATATATTTGTCAATACATTTTCCATCGCCTATGACTCTTATGTACAAGAGAAATATGTTCAAATTGCAAAATAACATAATTAATAACGGCACAACTCCAACACTTTTACAAGGAAAACTCAACCCTTGGGCTTATGATATAAGACTGGTTTTGTTGGAATGGTTTTAGACTTGGATCGTTTTATTAGCGATATTTTCCCTATACTGTTTGCACATGTTTGATCGATTGACAACTTGAGGGTGGGGGGGTTTCATTCTTTAATAATATTACTCCCGAATCCTATATCAAAGTGTTTCCAGTCCACATTTTTCTTTATGTTATGCATTTTGTTATTCGAAAACCAAACGATTTTAGCTCTAGGTAATCACAAAATAACATAAATAAAAACATTCCGACACAATAAAAGCAGAGCAGATTTACAATTAAATAATAAAAAATGTTGGTTAAAATAACATATATAGAGAATTAACTCTGAAGTAAAAACCGCAGAAAGATATACGACTCGCATAAATTAAACAGCACATTAATGTTTAAACAAAGTTTCAACAGTAAATATACCATCGAATTGAATCATAAATAACCATAAAACAAATTAACTGGCAACATTTATAACACGAAACAAAAGTTCCCGAGTTAATCGGTAATTACCCTAATAACTCCGGTTTACCATAGACAATCCCCGCTCATAAAACGCAACTAGCGTGATGAATAAATTCCGAATTCGAACTTTCAAATTTAGAAAAGTAAAAAGAAAAACGTCGTTAATGGCCAGTAGCGATCATAGTCGATTAACCAACTTCTTTATTAGGCATCTTTTAAATAGAAAACAACGAAATAAAATTTTATTACTTCTCGTTAAATGAATAGCGACGCGTTTATGTCCGCATTTGGTCATACCATAAATTAACTAAGACAAGCGTAAAAAGCGGTAATGAAGTGGACTTTGACAATTTAGTAAAACCTGCGATTGTGCAACAAAGTAAGTAAGTATTAAGGCTGTAATTGCAGTGAAAAATTTGATTTTTTTTCATCTCATTGACATATAAGTTCATCTTATTTTTTTACATGCAGTAATAAATTATATTGGAGGTGGATTTTAGGAATAACTCTTTCAACATGAAAATGGATAATTATTAACATTGTTGCTAGTGGAATAAAATCGTTAAAATTAGTAGCTTCACGGTTCGGAAAAAAGTTTTATTTTGTACATTTAATATGATTAGTACCGATAATATTATGCTGGTATCAACCGTATCGGTGTGTACCTACCTACTTAAATTTTTTATTGTAAAATTGGTTTAGTCTATATTTTGTGTTGGTACATTTAGTGGATTAAGTACTATAATTTATGACTGTATAAAACATTTTTTTGTAGCAATAAATTTGTAATTTAATACTTATTATCGATATCGTTGATAAAAAGCTGTCGCATCTCTAAATTATACCTGCTAAAATTGTCTGCATCGTCCCATCTCAAAAACGGTTTTCAAAAAGGCATTTTCCGATACACCGCACGGGAACCTATCACGAAATAATACGAAATCTCCATACATTATTCTATTGATGGGGTGAACGACATACTATATACGTATAGATATACCGCGATAGTTGGTACCACCCTCACCTTACCCTCCTGCGTATATATTATATGTGTGTGTGTGTGTGTGTAGGGCAACGACAAAATCGATAGGGCTAACTCCTTTGCGTAGGTTTTCACGATTTTTGACCTGTCAGATGGTTTACAAGTAACAAAAGTTTTTGGTAAAATTTGTTATAGTGTTCAGCCGGCGTTATACGCAAACTGTGTCATGGCCAAAAATAAAAAAAGTTAGGATTTTTGACGCAAACCGATAACTATAGTGGAATGGAATAAAATTGTAAATTGTTGAATTGTGATATTTTATTGTAAGTTATATTATCTAGCAATCAATTCACATTAATTATAGATTATAAAGGCGAGAGTTTGTGTGTGTAATTGTTCTCTTGGCCGTTGCAGCTGCTGAACGGATTTGAATGGAATTTGGAATGGAGATAGCTTATAATCAACCAGGATTAGCATATACTCGGGTACTTCACTTTTTAATCTATGGGTAAGACCGCGGGGCGCAGATAGTAACACATAAAAACGAATAGAGAATATCGTCGGCTTACTGCAAGAACTCACTAACTGCATTGCATTGAGTATAACGTATACTTCATCTGTGCTCCAATTTATTTCAAGACTGACAAAGTTGAAATTGTTAGTAAAGCCTTTTTGATAGTAGTATGTAAATTAAAAATAATTTATGTTCTCTGTCTACTTTTTGATACCTGCCTATGTACGTCAACTTTAAAAGAAAACTTTACAGCATATACAGAGCTGTTTTACTTTTTATCTTTTATTCTCTACTCTCATATTTAGATTTTATTTATTGCCGCCACTTCCACACTCTGCTGCGAGGGCCGTAACCCTAACAGAAATTTCGTTCAAATTTCTGGATCTCGCTTCTCTAGTACCTACTATCGATTCGATTTGATTATTAGTCATTATATGAATAAGGAAGTATTCGTTATACTCCATGCAATGCAGTTAGTGAGTTCTTGCAGTAAGCCGACGATATTATTAATTAAATTGATTAATTTAATTAAATATTAAGCTTCTTTTGTGAATAGGCGTTCAAAATGTTAAAGCTAGTTAGTAATCTGTGGATGATGTGGTTGGCTGTATATTTAATAATACCACTTATATTACACCTTATTACTCTAATTTCTAATGTACAGCTGTTTGTCGTTCCTAATAAATAAATAAATAAATAAATGAATAAAAATCAGTAAACACCACCTTTGTATAACACCGTCGTAAAAAATGCTTTATGTCATGCTCAGTTAAGCAACTTAAAAAAAATGTTACCATAAATTACTTTCAATCTCTTGACATTTAGCTTCTAGTTAGTAGCAATACATATATTATAATGCCTATCAAAGACACGCCGCTGTTGCTTATGATTGTAATTAATTATGACAACGAGGCGTGGAAGCTGTCACGGGTGTCAGATATGTCAAAAACCAGTTGACATATCTGTCAGCCTATCCGTAGGCGCAAACAGTAGCGTGGCGCATTTTTGGTGACATACATAGAAACCGGAAGTCAAATTATGCTATTTATCGTCCTTATTAGAAAGTCAGTTGGAATTCATTTAATACCAACGTTGAGAGTAATTCTTATTTTATTTAATAGTATGTAGGTACCAACTTTAATAAAATTAGTGATACCGGTATACATTTTGAATGAGTTTAAGTTCTTGTGGGCAAAACTAATGCCTACCTACATAATATGTAAGTCTATTTTAATATTAAGCCTATTGTCATGAACGAATTTATTAGTATAGGTTACTTAGGTCCTTTTTTATTAAAGTAGAATAAATTTTATTCCAAGTATAACTTTCCGAGAACAACCGAGATAACTATTATACCACCAAGTTTGAAGGAGCTGAAGCTTTTGGTTTTTTTTTATACGGGCAAATTGCCTTTATTACTCAAGCTAACTACTACAACTAAACTAAACTAAACTAAGCTAAACTAAACTAAACTAGCTACACTACCTACTACAAAGAACACTTATGGAATGTATAATAGCCGCGATGGCCTATAGACAGTCCAAGTGCTCCAGCCCACTACCGGTAGGTAGCGTACCCAACATGCTGGCCGCATTGCCACGTTGAATTGCAATGCTGATGCGTTGGGCCAAATAAGTGCCAGCATTTTGGTCACGCGTCGCATCGACCAGGCGCTCTGATAGACTTTGGAAAACTTTTGGTTACAATCAAAATGACGTAATTTTAATTGTCATTTCATTTGTCAATCAGCTGTATTCGAGAGTAACCAGTAGTAGCTTTATACTTGGAATAAAACGTATTCTACTTTGGTAAAATCGAGTAAATAATATATGTAAAGCTCTTTGTGCTGCCCTAGTACTCCATACAAAAGAATCAGTTCCATTAATGCTAGACTATAATATAGTCGTGCATTTTTGGAAATAATTAGGAGTGATCCTTTTAATAAAAAGTAGCTATTCCTATAATGGTTTTCTTTTGCAAATGACCGACATTTGAGAGCCATTTTGAGATTATCCTATAATTATTATATAAAGAACCTGATATTTTAGTGTGTCTTTTTATAGGACCTATAAAAAACTCACACATTAAAATATCAGCTTCTTATTTTGAATTATTCACCATTTCACAATTTCTTCTTAAAAACTAAAAATAAATTGTGAAGAGTTACGATATCCACGTCTGAAGCCTGATTTGTACAATGACTTTCATGAAAAAAAGACTTTAACATCAAGGCGATCCATTTTTTTCCTTTCTGGCTTTTAGAGAAAAATTCTTTTATAACAAATTTTTAATAAAACCAAAAATACCTACTTACCTAGGACCCATTAGTCCCAAGACTAATAGGTCCTAGGTAGGTAGGTATTTTCCACACATTAATGTATGTTCTTCTCTAATGTTCTATTCTGTCTATCAATGCCATTCATTCATAATTATCATTCATTATTCATTTAAAATCTATGGTTTCATTAATATTTTTTTCTTTAATCTGTGAATATTCTACATATTAATATTCCTATTAGGTATTATAATTTAATCTTTCATTCCTATCCTATCCGTGATTCCTGATTTACAGTTGTGTGTGTCAGTTGACGAGAGGTTTTCTATAAAAACTTTTTTCTCCCATCTTCTACAAAAATGATCCAACTATTCACGTATATCTAATTAATATTTTCAATACGTAAAAGTTTCGTTCAGGCACGCGGCTTCTTTCTACTAGGCTGAAAAATGTATAAAATCCGCCATCTTTCTATAAAATAATGACCATTGGTCGTCGCACTTTTTGAAACCTCCCAAACCATCAACGATAAGTAGGTAACTTTTCCACTGTTGTATTTTGACAGCACGATTTTATTAGTTACGATAAAACGTCATATTACTTATATGTAAGTACTTTAACCTGGAAAAACTAAAAAAATTAATCGAAGATTTAATATACACAATATTTGAAATTCTAATTTTGAAATCCGAATGTAAAAAATGTTCGTTTGCCTCAATTATTATCAGCTGCTGTCAAACTTAATTTTCTAATTCTCACCTCTTCCGTTAACGCAGAAAGTTTTTCAAGTTCAGTTTTACGCAGCGCGATACTAAACAGTTTTGTCATCACTAAAAATGAAATGATTACAAAAAAGTAACAAAAGGCGCGACTCCAATTTCGAACACCAATAGAAAAAGAAATAAAATTCAAATTTGGAATACGGAGACGCGTCCCGAAGGAAAATCGAGAAAATCGTCGTCTCCATGCGGCGTTCGGCGAACGAATGTCCCGCTCAAAGTACGCTACAATTTCCTTCGCGAAAACCGAATCCACTGCGCTGTGAGGATAGGGAAGGGTGGTTTTTCCTTCGAATTTCATAAGTATCTACCTTTCTTTATATCTAAGCGCAAGAACTACGCTCACCCCTTGAGAATACCTCGTGAGACTCGATCGTGCGTCGACCGAGAAACAAACGTAACCGCCTTTCTATCCCCATTCCATTTTCAATTTAAATTCTATTGGAATAGAATCAAAATACAATCGAAGGGAAAATAGTGATGTGACTTTAGAATTTGATCGATATTTCTAGTAAGGCAACGGTAACATAGATAAAATGTATTGGGTGGTGAGTAGAAATATATTTATGTATGTAGATTCGCGTTTCGAGTAAGATATGGTGTGGGCTTCGTTTCACGTATGACTGTGGAACTTATATCTATATCAAAGAAACGCGAATTTTGTCTGGGAAAATAGCTATTTGTCAAAATGAGGTATCTTGTTGAGCTCTACTGTTATTATGATTAAGTTTGATTATTGAATACCTATTTCAACTACTGAGGGGTTTAGGATGGAAAATAAAAACCAGTAATAATTTATAAGTACAACCTTTTATTATTATAAAGTTCAATAGAACTAATAAGCGGAAAATGATTAACCATCCAAAGTGTTAATTTTTACGCCTGAACCGTAACCATTCGTGTGTTAAATTATACGCTAAAATAAGTTTTACGGTTAAACGATGATGGGGTACGAAAATTCGGTTCAAAGTGACACGCTGGCGGAAATTTATCAAATCGAGAACAAAATCGATTTAAGGGTTCGACGCTTCAATAAAAATGAGTGCAACGACACACATTCCAAATTCGAACGTCTTAAAATAAATGCGTAATGATTGAACGAGCAACAAGTTCCATTCATTCACGGGAAAACGAGAAGGCAATCCAATTAGAAAGGGAAAGAGAGGAATTTAAAAAGTGAACGCCCGGAAAGTTAGGCGGGAAAGCTCCGTGCTAATAACCTGTTGCTTCCGCGACTAAATTAAATATGAGAGCTGACCGTGAGAAACAAAAATATCGACTATCGATACTACTCGCTGACTTTACTGAACCATACTTGAACCATACCCGTAACTTCATAGTGAGCGAAGGGTCCCTTTCTATTGCATCGATTTTCTCCATTTTCATACTCATATTGAAGAGTCTATACCGAAATTGCGCCCATTTATCATTTTCACTATATTTATAAGCTCGCCTCCCTATTTCAGAGGAGCGTTTTGAGTTATCTCGAAATATCGATAGTCGCGGCCGTCACCCCTGACACCCCTATACGCTTCTTGACATGACGCGGGAGTGAAACAGTAACATGTGCAATTCGACGAGTGAAAGGGACAGAAGAAGGGACCGCGACGAGATAAGTGTTCTAATTTATACTCAAATTGCGAACGTCGTCACGAGAACCTCGTGCTAAATAACCGTTCTATTTTCAAAACGTCTTAACGGATTCACTATTTTTTATTACTTTAATCTTTAATGTCGAACATTAAAGTCGAAATTAGTAACTGGGGTGAGTCAAGAAATATTATCTTAAAATTTTTCATTTTTGAAAACCGTACTCGATTTTCCTCTCGTTGCTCAAGAACTTTAGCTCTTATTGCTAAAAGTATCAAAGTGGTTTTCCTATGACAGGTTCAGTTACAAATTAATACATCAGATTTTAAAAGAAAGCTCTTGCATACTAACTAGGGTTGTGTCAAGGTTAAAGGAGTAGCTATTTTATTAGTCGGTTAGTAGGTTAACTGGCATTTAGGGGATGAATTTGAGTGCGATTTGACGTTTAATTGGCTTGAATTTGACAAGTTTGAAGTTTGGAGATAGAGGAAACGTATTCAAACACTATCCATCTACACCAGGGCCCTAATTCTGTATGAAAACACAGATTCCACACGATACAGAAGCCACGCGTCGTTATCGTGTATTGTTCAAATCGTGTCACAGCAAGGAATCGTCAATTTTTGTATTCTGTATAATCTAAGACCACAGATTAGAGAAAAAACAATTGACTATAATTATCTAAGACAAATTATCTACGACAGGTTTTTATCCCTTGAGTGTGTTCCGAATTAGAACTAAAGGATTTCTCATCCCAACACTAGTAAAAATTTAAAATAAAGTAATGGCTTATATTGATGTTGTGATATAACAAAGCCATGGGTAATTATTAAATATTGACAGAAAACCTTCAGAAATACCTTCACTTTACATTAAAGTTGGTTTTATTTTGAATAATTAATATTGACATAAGTGGTGGTAACTTTGGACGTGTTGATGTTTCCGAACGGGCCTCAGTGGAACATATGATTTTTGACAGTTCAAATCGCGCCAATCCCAGTTAATTCCACATGCATTTCACGCGGTTTCGTTCTCATTTCATAGAGGATAGATTTTTGCAGATTTCTTATGTAAGACAAGGAATTCGCGTGGTTTCGAAGCAAGGAATCGTAAAGTGGTCATACAGAATCAGGGTCCTGACCTACTTAGATCAAATATCTGTGATCGTGTTAGATTGGTACAGTAGGTAGTTACACTGAACGTCAAGACATTTGTTAAGTCATGGTGCAAGGTGCCTGTATCTGGGCGCGCGCGTAATTTTTTGCAATGCCTATTAAGTATATTAAAAAAACGAACCAAAATTTTTATAACAAGCAAAAATTCCAACTAAAACTTAAGCCCTCGAGACTGCGTTTGGCATTACGCAAACCCGCTGGTTTCAGTAAATAATAATTCCACGATCGCTGCATATTGTCGTCTAACAAGCAACCCTTGAGAGGTCGATAGGGGAAGTAGGCCAGACTGGATACTGATGTATCTAGTGATTTGTGAATTTTTCGTGCTTGCTACAGTGTAGAAAGTACAGTGCACAGTGTAGTGTGTGAGTGTGTGTAGTGCAGTGTAGTGTTTGATTGTGTGGAGTTGATACAGTGTAGTGTTTGATTGTGTGTAGTATAGAGTGCAGTGCAGTGTACAGTGTGTAGTGTACAGTGTAGATACGGAGAGGTACAAATGACTTGTAAAAGTGCTGAAATAACCTAAGTATTTGCGTTTGCAATAAATTATTTGTCCTTGCCTTTGACTTTTGAGTGCTAAAATGGTGCCTACCACTTATTTCTATTACTTACCGTATTGTTTTGAGAGATGTGTTAAACCACAGATTGACAGAGCTATGAGTCCAGTCAATGTCATTAAATAATCAAGCTCAAATAGAAATTGGACCCACGACAACAAGAAGTACCATAAACACTAAAGAACTAATCACTACAAATAAGACAATAAAAAAACTAAAATTAAATAAAGTGCGACACTCAGAATTCACAAGTACAGTATTATTCAGTAGCACTGTAGGCTGTCAAATCGAATGGGAAATATGGTAGAAAGAGTGACTGGATAACAAGCGCACACACGCACAGTGCACATGGGGCTTACACCGCCATCTTGGAACCTCACTATCGAGGAATTTAGTTCGCTTGCTGATTTGATACAATAGTTTTTTGTGGTGGCAAACAAGCATACGGTCTTCTTGATAGGAAAAAGCCACCGTAGCCTAACATACATCAATCTCTAACACTATACCTACGTTTGTGTCACTAATACCTACTTACATTGAAGTCAACGACATTCCCGGCTAGCATGCACACTGCGACATAATTTTCTCGAACTTTTTTCTCGTGAAAGACCGTGACAAGACTATGGTAGCGCCAAGTGTATCTCACTCTAACAGCGACTACACATTTTCTCGCGGTGCGCATGCTAGGCCATTTTACATGCTATTCGTTCGATTTTAAGCGTCACAGCCTATTTTTTTTTTCTTGAAACATCAAACAACTTTATAATTTAGAGTTCCGAGTGACACTGTGATCTGTTATAGGCACGCGGCCGTGGCCCATGACGCCTAACATCAGGCGTACGACTAGCTCGTCAACGTCATTCGCTTATTACCTAAATACCTATATTTTATGCCTCGTACCTATATCATCTGTGCTTTGGTACAGGTACTTATAGATTTAGATATAATGTATAAAGTTTTTTCCACACAGCCATATCAAAATACAGAATACCAAGGCATTCTCCATCCGCTATTTCAACGCGTTTTTGACACGACGTGTCATGTCTCCCGCGTCACTATGAAAGGGTGACTTCCCCGCCCTACCATTGTAAGAATTTCCCTAACTAGGCGTTTTCTTTACAGCATTTCTGGTGCTTTTCATGGGTATATTTTTAAGTTATTTATGAAACAGGTTTTATTGTGTTTAAATAATTTAGGTAAAAATACTCTTTCGTATAATAAAAATGTCGAAACAGTGTTAAAGTTTGTGATTCTTTTTCAAATTAAGCATGATCGAAATCTAAAAGGTAGTTAATTTCACTTAGTCCGTTTCAGATGAGAACAAATCTGCTGTAAAACACAGCATGCGCTCAATAAACTCCGTATAGTAAAAGGAAAGTAATTTGTCCGTCGATTTAGCTCAGCGCTTATTTTCGGGCGCCAGTAGGAGTGGGATCGAGTCGCGACTGAAACAAATGCTCTTTATCCGTTCCTTGATTTAGGGAGGGGAAAGAGTCGATAAAATGTGGTCGATACGAGAATATCGAATTGATGTGTTTAAAAGTTGTTGATATAAATCACAGCCAAAAACTAGACTTATACTCCAAATTCATACTAAATCCGTATTTCGTGAGAACCTACTTGATAAAACACTAATAAAGTAGATCTAGTTTGCCACTATTGATAGAAATTGATTATCCTTGATGAATCATCATCATGCAATTACCTACAGTAAGTTCTAAATTTAATGAACTTTGTAAAATATATGCATGCTTTAAGCAGATGCAAAAACGTCATTGATTTACGGAACCGTCTACATGTATAGATACATGTATGATGTGTGGTGTGTGTGTGTGATGTGTATAGATCATAGAGCTAAAGTACCTGCTTTGAATAAGTAATTACTGATGCATTCTTGCAATGGATCGCATTTTATCGCAAAGTCTAAACAACATCCATTCGTGCACAACGTTCAGGTCGCAGTTTCTTATGGCTGGGACTATAATAATTATGTATAACGGAGTCGTATTTCAAAGCAAATTAAACTTAATCTCTGACAAGGAGACTTTGAATACATTGTGAGAGCAATAGCTTACCAGAGAGTTATTGATCCTCATCGAGAATGAATATAATGAAAGTAAATTACTTTACGCTAATCTTACTATTAATATTTAATGAGTTGTACATAATTATTTACAACCCTATATCTTTTTACGACTCATTGTTTAGTGTGGCATAAAGTTTGAATTATTTCTCATCAAACTTAAGTGGGAAATTACTTTTCAAAAACTATATCAATAAACCAACCCTGTAAGTTGGTTGTAAAAGGTGAAGGATAACTTTGGGTATGAGATCACTTGGCTCGGTAGCTAAAGCATGTCCCGTCTAAAGGGACGGTTGGATGCGGGTTCAAATTCTGTTCGTAATTCAAATTTTTCCTTTACAATGAATCTGTCACTAAAAATTATAATAAATTTTACTCCACAACTTAGATATCATATAAGGTTAAAGAAAAGGTTGTTAAAGTTGAGTATGCTTCGTTAACAGTAAAAAGTAACAATGCTCATAAATTCAATGATAGCTATCACAAGAGTTTTCTATGATAGTAAACTGGAATAGACGGGCCGATATGTTAATCAATAGCCTACTTAGATACTTACATGATATTTTATTACCTTGGCGCATAATGTTTTAAATAAAATAAAAATAAAATAAATAGAAGTCATTTATTTCGAGGCAATAAACCCATAGAAAATAAAATAAAAATAAAAATAAAATAAAAATAAAATAAACCGTTAAATTAAATTACCGTTATATTGCGTGTATGTTACAAATTTCCTCTACTCAAACCTTCTATTATTTTATTTATGTTGTGTACTTAAATCTTGAATATATTTTTATACCAAAGTGTAAAGTAATCTTTAGCAATGTAATATTCGTTTTTTTATTTATGTGAGCATATAATAACAATAGTCTTTAGCATTAAAAAACCTTTGATAAAACAGGATTGCCATTAACTACAAGTTTTTCGGATAAAAAATATCGAAATTTACATATTAACAGTGTCACATCTCTAAAATTACACGGAACAGGATCGCGTTGAAGCGGAGAATTTCAGGGCCACTATAAATGTGTAGAGTTTTGTTTCTGACGTTTCACCATCAATTACTTTTTCGTACACCACGCAATATGAAAAGAAACAGTATGGACCACTCGTGAAGTATTTAGGGACGTACACTTACGTATTGATGCTTAAGGTTATAAAACTAAGATTTATTGAAATCACAGATAACCCCCATTGAAATGGACATAACCTAAATGAACATATCAAGCAAATGTAGGGAGACGTTAGTGGGGGTAGATGGTAATAATACAGTTATTCCAATACAATATTAAGTTTAAAAAGTTTAGCGAATAATAAACTTGATTTAACTTTTGAACAACTGCAACCTTTCAAAACGTTTTGTTACATTATATTCAACTAGGAACTTATAATTAAAAAGAACTACCAATTTGAATAAATTACTGGATATTATGATCTCGTTGTGTTTAGCTTACATTGGAAGTATTATCTGATGTGAGTAATATAAATACTATTTATGTACCAGTTTATTACTTAAGGTAAGTGGCAATGCATGTTCATCCTCAACTAAAAGCATAGCTAGCATAGCACGCTAAGTGGGCGATTCTTCAAAAACTCCTTACTGCTACGCACTTTATACAACACTCAAGACGCGGTACAAGCCATTTGTTTTTATTTATGACCCCCACTTACTAAGATAGGGGTTTACTTACTATTTGGGAACGGTTTTTGAGAAAGGGATATTTATAATGTAGATGAAGAATTGGTCTTCAAGGGAGTGAACTATTGGACGGGAAATACTTACAAGAAATTGAGGTCTTACTTAAAGTAAAGTCGTTGTTGATTACACTATTAACTGGATCAGACAAGCTCATTCATTGATGCTAAATGAACTTGGAAGAACTCTTCCATCACAAGTGATAGTGTCAGAAGTCTGCACAGTGACTAGAGCTGTAGCAAACCGTATGTATTCGGTACTGAGTAACGGGTGCGCCATCTAGTATCGAGTAACGAATCGTTACTCACGCATGCATTTCGTTACTCGTATTTTTCGTAGTATGAGTACCTTCACTGTTTCACGTACGCAATACTACTCGATTCGTTGCTCTAACATGAACATGGCATGTTATGAGGTATCAGATGTAACGAGTAACGTAACGATACGATATTAACGAGTACTAATTGTTATAGTAACGAATACATACGGGTACGCTTTTTTCGTTACTTTTGCACCTCTAAAAATGAATATTCAATCATCATCAGCCAGCAAACGTAGACTTCCCCCACTAGAGGTTGCCATAATCACCACACTTGTCAGGCGTTTTGGTGGCAGTAGATTATGATGCTGACCGAAAAGAATGTTGCTGCCCATTAGGGAATGAGCAGCAACATTCTCTTCGGTCAGTCAGGGTATTCCTTTAGCCGACTCTTACCCCACGGGAAGAGATGGGGTGGTCTTATTCTTATGCTGGGATCACACGGCACTAGTGTCTGTAAAAAACCTCTAATATCAAAAAACAGCGTTGGTAACCTCAGTTTGCTTCATGTTCACATCATTTTATATATATAATCAGGTTTATTATGGCTTTTGATTATTTGAACTCTCACTTGATATTCTAAAAGGCAATTCTTTTAAGGCCAAATAAAGGTTGTTCGACTATAATAAATTACAAACTAACAAAAACAAAAATATTTATTTTTTCAGTATGCGGCTCATAAAAATGACTTTGAAGTTTAATCTGTTTATTGAAAAAAAAACACATCTAAATACATGGGTTAATTACTATACAATAATCAAAGAACACCACTACAATACTAGTTAAACTTATTTATTCTGTAACTGCTTAGCAGGCACAGGTTAGAGAGAAAACAAAAGTAACAATTTTATCGATAAACAGTTGACAAAACAATTCTATCGACATACTAAAGTGTCATCACTAAATACTTACATTACTAGTTATATTTACAAAAAAAGCTCTTTTTGGATAAATCAACCAACTCCGATGATAACAAACACTAAGGTCCTTTAAAGCATAATACTAAGCTCTCCCAAAGACCTAAAAACTCGTACCAGTTTGTTAGATTTTTCATTTCACAAATTTCTGTACATTTTATTAATACATACTCGGAGAATTTCATAGAATACCAGGAACCAGTGACATGGAAAAATGAATATTATTAAAATACGCTAGCGTACCGAGTTTACAACTAGAGACGTGCGATGCTTGGTCATCGATATCGATAAAATACTTTATAATTAATATTTAAATTCCGTGCAGTGGTGCTAATATCACAATCCGATTTGACACTATTTTCAGCGTGGTAGATATGAAGCTCCCACTCCTATGTCCTAAATAACCGGCAAAGTGCGCGTCAGACTCGCGCACGAAGGGTTTCGTACCATTATCTATAAAAACGAGCAAAAAAATCACGTTTGTTATATGGGAACCCCCTTAAATATTTATGTTATTCTATTTTTAGTATTTGTTATTATAGCGGCAACAGAAATACATCATCTGTGAAAATTTCAACTGTCTAACTATCACGGCTCATGAGATACAGCCTGGTGACAGACGGACAGACAGACAGCCAGACAGCGGAGCCTCAGTAATAGGGTCCAATTTACCCTTTGGGTACGGAACCCTAAAAATCTGTTATAAATAAAATCAATCATTTATGTTTTACTGAGTTAGAGTTCTTCAGGAATTTCAAAATTAACTATCTACTGTGTTGTTTTTAATACAAATAAAAGCAGTCATCAGTTTTAAAAATTTTAGCAACTAATAACGGGATATGAACGCGCGCCTTTTAACTCATCGGATTACGACGCTTTCGTAACTAAACGATGATGGTAGACCAGTATTTATATAAACGGTATAATATGACATTATTTTTCTATCAAACCCAAAAAATAATAATTAAATATCAGGTAAGTAAGTCATTAATTTAAACCAGCTTTGTCTCTCAGTTGATTAAATAAATTATTTTTAACTTTCCTTTTCCCATCCCTTCCTATACTCACACATGCGTTTGCGTATCCACGCTACCGTCGAATGTCACATTCATAGGTAAAAATTCAACATTCAGATATGACGTTACCCTTTCTTTATCAAATACTAACACACGCGACTTTATAACAAGGTTTTCTTCCATAGACGCGAAACTAACACATGAAACCTTTTTTAAGCAAACAATCACGAAAATCGACCTAAAATCCTTGAGCTCTGAGTACATTTTTCAAATTTCGATCTTGAATTCACTAATTTGCAATACAAAATGAACCCTATTCATAATGCAGAAAACTTGAAATAGACTTTGATACGAATTGGTATACGACCTTCTCACACCAAATCAAACCACAACATTCGAATGAAAGTTATAACGAAAATGAATTCTAACGTGTAAATTATAGAGTAGCTTTTTCAGTAGCGTAGATACAAATTCGGTCCCTAATTTGCGTGGGTGAAGTGAATACGCGGGAAAACAGTAGTGTCCATATGGGGTAATATTTGGTCTACTGCGCATCGATTTCGCGCATTTCCAACATGGCGGCGTAAAGCTTAGACAAGACCGCGCCATTTTGCGTATATTTTGGTGATAGACATTGTTTAATTTCGTAAAGATAGAAGTTTTTTATAAAATTATGTGTGACAGTGGTCAATTCTTCAGTTTCTGAAAAGTGAGTGAGTTAATTATTTAGAAAATAGGTGCCTAATTCTTTGGGATTGCCCAAAGACTCCAAAGAGTAGTGAGTAGGTATAGGTACCTTCGTAGACTTTTTTGCTGGACGTTCTTCTTTGAAGGTACTTAAAGACACGCCACGCTTTTCACTTGTTTTTTTACGAATGAAAAAGAAAATTGATTGTTTTAATTTTGATGCTATAATTTTTTAGATATGGTGGCTACATCCTCACAAATTATAGCGCCATAAAAGGTGGAACGTTTCACTAGCGCGGCAAATTCAAATTTTCTTGCGTTCTTTTGCCAATAATAGCTCAATCACTCAACGTGGTTACATGAAAACTAATTTTGCGCAAACAAATATAATATATCAATAAATTACAATTAAAAATATCACCTAGATACCATTGGTTAGCGGCAAATAGTAATAGACTGAAAAACTAAGACCAAATTTGTTTATTGCCATATATCTGTATGTATATCTAGGAGATACTTTTAAACGCAATTTGTTGATCCATTCTATTTCTTTACGAGAAATCAGTTTTAATGTAATCACGTTTAGTAATTAAGCTATTATTGGCAAAAGAACGCAAGAAAATTTGAATTTACCGTGCTAGTGAAACGTTCGACTTTAATAGGATAGGCTACAATGTAGCCTATCGTATTAAAGTCGATGATCTAGCCTTTTCTGTTAACTTATGGCGTAGCTACCTAACTGTTGTATTAAATACTTACAGCTTTTAAAATAGAATTCATCATCATTCTTTTTGCCCTTTTCTCATTATTAAGGTCGGCTCCCAATCTAACCTGTAGCGGCAAGCTACCAGAATTACACGAGCGACTGCCATCTGATCTCGCAACCCATAAGAAACCAGTAACAGGGATGGTTAGATCAGGCGTCAGATTCTATCAGGCGTCTGACTACTCGTAACGATTGCCATAGATGTTCTTATGACAACCGAGACCGACGGCTTAACGTGCTCTCCAAGGCACGGAGCGATGGCATCGAAAACTGCACATAACTTACTAGATAAGTCATTGGTGCAGGGCCGAGGATCGAACCCGGTGCCGTATAGATTGCGAAGCTCACATGCTACCGCTGGGCCACCATCGCTCCATTATTTGTGGAATAAATATTTTCCATGTATGTAGGTACTCTGACTCTATTGTAGGTAAGTATTGCATTAATTATGTGTTAAGGTCGGTAATTATTAAAGAAAGAAAGAAAGAAAAAGAAAGAAAAATAATTTATTTGTGACAATAAAACAATAAATAGTACACATACGATCAACAGCAAATTAAACACAGCAGTAAATTGCTATTTGCCACAAATCGGTCCCAACTCAGCTTAATGCTGGTCATGAGACCAGCGCTGGTCTTCCGTTGGACATTACATTTTTAATGATCTTTGGTCATGTGGTCCCGGTGGTATGAGAATGGGACCACCTCATCTCTTCCCGGGTGTCGTAAGAGTCGGCTGAGGGAATATCCACAGAATAGGCAGCAGCATTTTCTTCTGTTTATTGAAATCTGCGATCACCAAGCCACTTTCAAGATTCTGACAACCCCTATGATAAGCGTCCAAAGTGGGGTGAGAGACCTATGTTCAGCAGTGGACGTCATAAAGGCTGACGATGTGTTGCCCGGCCTGCTAGCTCAGTTGGTAGTAGCTCTGCCTTCAGAACAATAGGTTGTGGGTTCGATTCCCATTCAGGATAAATATTTGTGTAATGAACATCGATGTTTGTTCTGTGTCTGGCTGGGTGTTATATTGTATTTTAAGTATGTATTTATAATTTCTATCGATTATCTGGTTCCCATAGTACTAGCTATGCTATTAATTATTTATTAGTATCATTTTTTGTATAATGTAATGGTAAAAGTGGAAATAGGATGACGAGGATAGCAGATTCTAAGAATTTGTCATTTTTAATGAAAAATATTCGTACCTTCATTGATCGATCAGAAGTGGCAGGCCTCTAAAGTCATGCCATCGGGGCCCCTAGGCCCAGTCCGACGCTGTGCTCCATTGTCGACCGCGTCGTCACTTACCATCAGGTGAGATCGTGGTTCAAACGTAAGCCTTATCCATGAAAAAAAATTGTGTTATACTTATCATCCCAAACATTATTTTAATTTTTTTTTCATTATTGTTTCAGGTAAAGATGGACGCGGATGGCAACAAGATGGATTAAATCTGCAAAAAACATTCAGTCAGGAGAATTCAGTATCATTATTTTTGTTATAAATGTCGTTTGACCACCTCCCTGAAGTTAAGATAAATGTTTAGATAAGATAAGATATAGCCGAGGTTTTCAATCAATGTGTGTTGCCAGTGATGATTTATGGAACTGAGACATGGTCATGACTGTAGGCCTCATTAGTAAGCTGAAAGTCGCACAACGAGCTATGGAGAGAGCTACGCGTATGCTGGGCGTTTCTGTGTGTGATAAGCTCCGGAATGAGGAGATCCGCAGGAGAATTAAAGTGACAGATATAGCTCTTAAAATTAGAAAGTTGAAATGGCAATGGGCAAGCCACATCGCTCGGGGAAGAAATGTTCTCGAGTGGCAACTACGAACCGGAAGACGCAGCGTAGGCCAGCCCCCCACTCGGTGTACCGACGATCTGGTGAAAGCCGCGGGGAGCCGATGGATGCAGGAGGCGAGCAGTCGCTCACAGTAGCGCTCTGTGGGGGAGGCTATGTTCAGCAGTGGACGACTTCAGGCTGCTGTTGATGATGATGATGATAATAGCCGAGGTTTTTAAAAACTGCCTGTATAATAATAATAAACTGACAGGCCTGATAGCTCAGTTGGTAGTTATAGCCCTGCCTTCTAAACTGTAGGTTGTGGGTTCGATTCCCATCCGGGACAAACATTTGTGTGATGAACTTAGGTGTTTGTTCTGTGTCTGGGTGTTATATTGTATTCTATGTATGTACAAAACTAAAAGTATCTAAGTATTCTATCAGTTATCATCTGGTTTCCATAATACAAGCTTAGCTTAGTTTGGGGCTAGATGGCGCTGTGTGAAATGTCCACAAATATTTTATGTTTTTATTTATTTATAACGAGCATTTTAATCGAAACGTGAAATTGTTAATCAGATTTTGATGAAATTTTATGGTGTTAGGTCCTGAAATATATCTATTAAATTTTGACCAGTATTTTAGTCACTATGGATTCTGAAGTGTGTTTATTATTCAGCCAGTCACCTATCGTACCACAGATTAAAGAATAACTTTAGAGTCGCCTTAAATTATACCCGTTAAATTTACTCTGTACCTAATTACTTAAAAATTATAACCATAAGATGATGCTTAAGTAACATTGTTACTTGACATTATTTATCATCGGGTATTCTTTTTTTGGGCACTGAAAATATTTTAAACATTTATTTTCAAAGACCTTACGGTTGGCAATTATATTTTGAAGTTGTTTACCCAGCACTTTACCACAGACAAAAAAGATTTATTTGCATTGAAATATAGCCAATTGTTTTTTTCTCTAATCTGTGCATTGAAACGACACACAGAATTCCCACACACCTCACAACTTTTTTCTTATGTTTTGGCTCCACACACAGTGTATTTAGCCAGTGACAAGTATTGTAATTTTTCATGTTTAGAATATTTCACGTAAAGTTTCAGTCTCAGTCTGGGTCAGTCATAGTGTCAGTCCAGTCTAAGTCATGCCTTAGTAAAGTGGTGGCAACCTTACTTCTATGTAATTTTAAAATCAAAAAGCAACACGAACAACCACGTTTCACTACATTATATCATTTGCCCACACTCATGCTCGTAATTCAGCACATAATGCGTAAAACGCCACCAATTTTAAACATTAAAACTGGTAAAGCACAAGTTTTGAAAAATAATACAATGCAACGTGAACTTTTCCGCGTTCCCGGCAAAACCTGGTTGGCAGTTATATTTTAAATGTTGTTCACCCAGCAGTTTACCACAGACAAAAAAGATTTATTAGCACAGTAACGACATCTAGCACCTTACCCGTAAAACACCTTCTACCTGTCAAAGAGTTAACCCTAAGATGACGTACCGAATCTGACACATTGTTACTTGCCTTCATTGTGCACTCCTTGGGAACGAATTTGAATATCCATTGTGATTATAATTTATTCAAATCAGCAACACAATGAAATGTGTAATTTAATAATTTTATAGGTAACTTTTTCATTGAAGCATTGTTGTTTGCATGCGGTTGTTAGATTGGAAATGTTCTCAGGGTGAACTTAATAAGAATTATACGTAAGAAATATAATTGTTCTAATAATCTGTTGTTAAAAAAAAAGGCTTTGACACGTCAATCTTTAAAGCGGTCTACGTTTATTTCTAATATTAGTACTGTCATTACAAATAAGCTAAAACGAATGCATTTATTTGTCCGATATTAAAGAATTTTCGACAAAATTTAATAAAGTATCGCCGTGCGGTGTTCAAATATTATGCAGTAGTCTTTTGTTTTAGTTTACCTATTAATTGTTTATTAAATCATACAAATCCACGCTTAAATAATTATATAACAATGCTATATCCTTTTATATTCAGTTAGTGTTTTATGTTACTCAGATACTCAGATACTCATTTATTCATAAATAAAATTATACGTCACAAATGAAAATAAGTAAGATGTACGTTTTGTACAACTATTTAAAAAATACAGATTCATAATTCATCAATTAACCATTAGTAAAAAAATATAAATAAATCAGTGCAAGTAATAATAAAATTAAATAACATGAAAATTAAATTATTTGAATATAACATTGATAGATATCAAATATATATATAAAAAAAATTTAATGTCATTTATTGTCATAAGCACTTGGCTTTGTGCTATAGTTATGTTCACCCCGTCGTCGCCGCCCAAGACACGTCTTGAGCGATCCGGATGATCCTATAGCAGCCGTTGTGTCGGCTGCGCTAGGATCACCGGATCAGTCTAGCCCTTCTGGCTCAGGTACCGCTTTCGGCACCGGTATAGGATACCAGCGCAACACAATCAGACACCGACCCCGCCGGCGAGGTCGACGTACCCCCCGTAGGTTAGCTAGAACGGTCGCGACTTTCCATAGGGTCCACTCTTCCAGTGGACGTAGCCTTCTCGATCCTCTTATCCCGGCAACGGCCCAAGCCGAGGCTCGCACCCCAGGGGTGCCCTTGTGCTAGTTGCCTCCCACTTTTGACGGTTGGGCGCCTTAAGCGCCTGCCCTCCCGCCCGGTGACGCTGTAAAGGTCGGTAGAGACCAACAGCATTAGCCCGTTCAAAAAAAAAAAAAAAAAAAAGCTATAGTTATGTTATAGTTATGTTTTTTATTTAGCCTTTTCCACTTGTTATAAAAAAGCTCAAGTATTTCTTTTCTTACACGTAATAAATATTAATATTGTGCAAGTATAATATTTTTTTTATTACTTACAGGCAATGGACGCAGCTTTGCAGTTTTCCAAAAAGTGTCACTGGACCCCTAATCCAATGGTACAGAATACATACCAGTAATATTTATATGTTTAGTAATCTGTGGCACTGTGATTTCTAGATGGCCAAAGAAATAGTGTCCGGCAAACATTAAAAAAAGAGTCTTCAAATTGCCTTATTAATTGTAATGGTAATACTAACTAGGTAGATATATTCTATTTTTTGTATAGTAATAGCTATTAGCGATACTTATCATAGTATGATTTACTTAGTAGTAACCACAGATAAATAAATAAATATTTAAATATTTGTGGACATTTCACACAGCGTCATCTAGCCCCAAACTAAGCATAGCTTGTACTATGGGAACCAGATAACTGGTAGAATACTTGGATACTTCTTGTTTGTAAATATAACACCCAGACACAGAATAAACACCTATGTTCACAAATGTTTGTCTTGGGTAGGAATCAAACCTACAATCTACAGTTCAGAAGGCAGGGCACTACCAACTGAGCTAGGCTAGTCTATCAGTATGATGTAGTAACAAAGTAACACTAACACATATCTCAGACACGCATAACACACAAACACCCACCCACATTACTCACCTACACAATCCCACCTACATACCTAAATACACAAGCTATATTACACTCCTAAGTTTTTGATCATGTTCTTTTAATTCTTTATTCTATTAGGTTTTTTTTTTGTTGTTTTCTAAATTAATCAGTATGGCATATCTTAAGTAAAATAAATAATGGGAGAAGCCACTGACTCCTGAAACACAGTTTCAACTAGTTCGGGAGTCTATGGATTCATCATAACTTTGTACCTAACCAATATGTCAATATATAGGTTGTATTTGTATTTGTAAATAGTTTAAAGAGAAAGACACTTTAGCCGTTGATTTTTTGTCACCACTTTTTGCTTAGACTAATAACATATTGTTTATGATTGATTCAAAACAGGTAATAGACATCTGTTTATTTTTTTCAAACATAACCCTAAACTTTCGATCTCTATCCAGTTTTTACCCACTTCCTGACACGCATCTGTGCGACAAAAAATGACATACACTGTACAAAGAGCACATAATTCTAATTATGCTTCGACAACGGACTATGACGTATGAAAGGGACAAAAAATAATAGAAAGGTCGGTGAAGGGTTAACTTTTTACTGTGGATTGAAAGCGAACACTTTTATATGCAAATGAAGGCGACATTTGCGTATGTTTTTTCTTTAGAAAAAAATCACGTGCAGCTGTCGCTTGTTCCGCTTCCTGGTTATATATTTTATTTTAATTAACAATAATAAAAATTCTATACAAAAAATGTGTCCAATTTTCATCTATAGGTATGTCCATTCCATTTCAAAGATTAGAGATGGTTTAGAGTGCATTGCCATTATGACACTAATGCTCATTTTACCATCTTTAATTTATATTTTAGTCGTAGTGCAACCTAATTTAGTTTTGTAATAAAGAATAATAAAATTCAAATAAGAAAATGTGTTGATAGAAATTTGTTCAATGTCCGTCTATGACCATTTTCATTGCAGATTAGATTTTCTCTTTTTTTTTCTAAAAACTTATTTCAAATATTTTAAAATGCTATATTATCCAAATCGGTCCAACCGTTCTCAAGTGATGCGCTTACAACCGAACAGCGTTACATTTTTATTTATATATACTTAGATTTAATTGCTGCCCTAGCACAGACGGTAGACAAAATTGCCTTTCCACTGTTTTACTCCACTTGATATGTGAGCAAGTATGAAGAAAGTGACAAAACGGGGAAAGATAATTTTGTCTACTGTCCATGCTTTAGATTAGAGTATAAAGTAAAGCATAGAGGGAACTTGATTATGTGTCAAGCGTACCACTTCTTTGGACACTTTTTATATGAAGTGGACACTTTGATGTGAATGAGTCTGACAGATTTGTATAGAAATAACAGTTGACTCGAGTCGAAAAAATGGTACGGTGCTTATCGCAAGCGTAGCTAATTACCATTTCGTTTCTTTCCTTCGCCACTGACGTAGCGATACGTGTGAGCAGTACAAATATAATATCGTCTTGATGATCTCTCTATGCTTTAGTCTATACTCTAAGGTCACTTACCTGCGTTACCGAACTAATATTAAGACAACTTTATTTTAATAAGACATTTCATGTAAATTATTAAATTGGTGCTACTGTAATTAATCGTTTATTTTATTTTAACATAAAAGTAATAAAGAATAATAAATTGTGTGTTATCTAATTTACCTTCCACTATAATAATTAGATAAGTTTGTGACTACTCCATAATAATTTATAGTCCCTTCTAACAACGACAAAATATGTAAATTGTACCATAGACATAACAATAAAACTGTAGAGCCGCGTAATTAGAAATTGTCGTAAATGTTAGATGGTATCGTTGACCACGGATACGCATAGACAATTAGATGGACAGATAAAATAGAATATATCATTATGGTCTATTTTACCCTTTTCGCTTGAGTTGTTACCTATCGGAAGTTGTCGCTGCTAACGGGTTAATATTTCTGTTAACGTTAGTTAAGTTTTAATATTTTACATTAATAATCATAGTTCTTTATCCCAATATAAACTAAACAGATAAGATTATAAAGTTGAAATGGCAATGGGAAGACCACATCACTCGTAGAATTGACAACCGATGGTGAAGGTTTTCGAGTGGTGACCACGAACCGGGGGACGCATCGTATATAGGCCCCCTACTAGGTGGACCGACGATCTGGCTAAAACCGCGGGGAGCCGATGGATGCAGGAGGGGAGCAGCCGCTCAAATTGGCACTGTGGGGGAGGCCGATGTTCAGTAGTAGATGTTTTCAGGATGTTGATGATGACATGTCTCCAAATTTTGTAATTCTTAAAAATTCATCGTTATGAGAGCGAGTGTTAATTCCTCGTATAACGCGATTCAATAAAGAAAGAAACTGAAAAGAGCAAACATTTCTATTGTTGTCTCACTCCCTCTGCACTTAAACACAATAGTGGAAGAGGGAAAATAATAGTTTCTTGTTTGCGTCGGATTCGTTTCTTTAATGAACCGCGTCATATAACATGAAAAGTTACTGGTGCAGGCCCGAACAGGATTTGAGCCTGGGTTTGAATGAACTGAGCCACACTCGCTCATAATGAGTAGTTTTTTGCCTTGTTTGCTACCAGTTTGCCATAAAAAAATATTCAGTGTTTCATTTCGAACTCAACCGTAGGCTATCTAACCCTATAATGATGTCTTGTCAGTTTGTTCCTACATGTTTTATTGGGTGTAGTAATTTAGCCCAAGGGTCTAAACGCCCGGTGCGGGCGCTGAGGTGTTAAATGTATCGACGATGGATGGCAGGTTATTATTATTATTTGAATATTATACGACGGGTCGGCGGGGAGCCGATGGATGCAGGAGGCGCGCAGCCGCTCAAAGTAGCGCTCTCTAGGGGAGGCCTTTGTTCAGCAGTGGATGTCTTCAGACTGATGATGATGATTGTAGAATAAAAAGTGATAAGTAAGTATTACAAAAACATTTTAAAATTATCTAGAAGATAATAAATGAATAAATAACGCCCAACGATCACATACATAGGATCCTGGACTCTAACTAAGATTCCCTGTATCTAGGGACCCAGGAACTACGAGGACCATGCTCCCACAACACCCAGACACAGAACAAGTATTTGCGTTTTTTTACGTGCACAAATACTTGTCCTGTCGCGGGAATCGAACCCGCCGCCTACGGGCTATGAGCCGACCTGCTCAACCACCACACCACAGATGCTGTCCAAGTGTCCTGTAAAGATGCGGTCATAACCACCATTTCCCAGTAGGTATTCTCTCGGAACGGAAGTATCCTGTTTATTTTGGTATTATCTCTAACCTATGACCATTCTGCGTGTAAAGTTTTATCCAGATCAGTTCAGCCGATGGGCATGAAAGCTGCGCCACACAAATGAATAAACAAACAAACGATTCACCCACTCACGACTTGAAGACTCCCAGATCATAGTTAGCTGGAAACAAGGACGCCGGCAAGGTGTTCCACTCATTGGCTGTTCGCACTATAAAATGCATAGCAAAATGCTTAGTGCGGGTTGATGGAATTTCAACCATATATGGGTGCCGTGTTTTTGTGCGCCTTGATGTCTGGTGAAAGAAGGGAGATGGAAGAATAAGATCGTGTAATTCCTTCGCAGACTCTCCAAAATGCAGTCTATGAAAAACCGATAAACTGGCAACTTTACGTCAGTGCTCTAAACTGTGGAGCTTAGCTTGCACCAACGCATCATTACCAATGAGTCTTAAAGACGATCTCTTTCAAGCATAATCAGTTCATTTCACAAGCAAAATAGATCTCTTGCACAGAATAGATATATCACAAAATAGGCTATTGACTACTATTAAAAATGAACAGTTAAATATTATTTTCATAAAGTAAGTTAACAATGAATGTAATAATTGAAAAAATAAGTAAAATTGGTATTTAAATCACGGAGTAAAATGCTTTTAAAGTTTCTGGAGGGGGCATCGTCTGTCATTTTCTCGCAAAACAGAGCTCGTGCGGAGCTTCCTCACAGATAGTATGAATGCGTAATTTCTGACGTCACATGCCAAACATATTGTGTGTAAAGCTACCCCAGCTTAGTAAGGAGCTACTATGAAGGACCAAGAACTGACCGTACCCCCCGTAGGTTAGCTAGAACGGTCGCGACTTTCCATAGGGTCCACTCTTCCAGTGGACGTAGCCTTCTCGATCCTCTTATCCCGGCAACGGCCCAAGCCGAGGCTCGCACCCCAGGGGTGCCCTTGTGCTAGTTGCCTCCCACTTTTGACGGTTGGGCGCCTTAAGCGCCTGCCCTCAAGCCGGTGACGCTGTAAAGGTCGTAGAGACCAACAGCATTAGCCCGTTCTTAAAAAAAAAATCAAGAACTGACGTCACTGCACGTTTGAGCTGTCTCTTTCTATTCCTGTATTTTAAAGTGCTTAACTTTGTCATTTTCGAGATATTTCATTTTTGTTTTATTGTATGGGTTGTTTATTTTTTGAGGAACAGTTTATTTAGGTAAGCAATAAAAAAATTGCAAAAATAGCCAAATAGCCTATTGATAAACGTATGTCTTACTACGTATCTCTAGGAAGCAACGCTAATTCTAGATTGATTTTCACTTAGATTATATAGACTAAAGCATAGAGAGAACTGGATTATCTGTCAAGCGTACCACTTTTTTGGACACTTTTATATGATGTGGACACTTTGATGTGAATGACTCTAACAGATTTGTATAGAACAACCGTTGACTCGAGTGGAAAAAATGGTAAAGTGACTTTTCGCAAGCGTATAGCTAATTACTATTATGTTTGTTTCTTTCCTTCGCCACCGACGCGACGTAGCGGTACGTGTGAACAGTACAAATATAATATCGTTTTGGTGATCTCTCTTTGCTTTAGTCTATACTCTAACGGTTTTCAATACCCTCTCGAGTAACTGCTGACAGTTTGTGGTTAGCGATAGGTTCTTAGCCTGAAGGGGGGTAGCATCTAGACGAGCGGTAAGAAATGTCACCATAATACTAGACAGTATTATGGTGACATTTCTTACCGCCTTACGATGTTTTTCTTCACTGAAAGCTCAAGCTCAGGATTCCAACTCACGACTCACAGATATGACCAACATAATTGTCATCGTACTAAAAACTGTTGACTGGTTGCAGATTCATCATCATCATCATCATCATTAACAGCCTGAAGACGTCCACTGCTGAACATAGGCCTCCCCCAGAGCACGCCACCTTGAGCGGCTGCTCGCCTCCTGCATCCATCGGTTGTAGATTGTCCACTCATATTACTTACGATACTTATAAAATAACAACGACAAATTTATTTCCTGAATGGTTTTTGTTTTAGAAGGTAACTAAATATTTATCCGATGAAAAAGAACTGGATGGTCAAATAATTAAAATTAATAAATAATTGATTATAAATTTCATAGGTAGGTACTTACCTACAATTAGGTTAGCACTTAGCACAAAACTACCTAGCTATGTAAATGTCTGGATTTTTCAAAGAAAACTATACTAGAACGTCACACGGACGGACGTATATCATACAACATCTTGTAACTGTCTAACGGAAATCACTATGCTATGCTTGTTATTATTAACCTAACAATTATCTTATAAGAAAGGGGCTATTCAATCAGAAATCATGACTCCACCCACAGAAATCATAAGTTGATTTCAAAATTATTTATGCTTATAAACATCTTATTAGAAAATAACACCTAATAAGTACATTTTCTCCAGAACCGTCTTGCAACTTGCTAGTATTTATTGAAGTTATTTTACTAGTGGCGCCACCTATAAGTAAGAGTTTTATTTGAGTTTTGGATGTTTTCAATAGGGTATGGTAGCGACATCTATCATTGGGCTAAGTAAAGACCAGATTCTTGTAAAGTTGATTAAACTTTTGTGGTAGGAGAACAGTTGTGAGTACTTAAACACATTTTTTGAAGTAAGTTATAGAACTCTACTTTTTCTAATGGTTACTACGTAGACAACGTAGCACTAGTAAGTAGGTAGGTACTTACCTACTTAAATTTGTGTTTTTTTTTTACTTTTAGTGAGGAGTTTTAGTCATATAAAGTACTTGTGAGTAGTCAATTTAATGCTAAACGTGTATATTAAAAATAATTATAATCAAGCATTGAAATATAGATTCTAACGAAATCTTGTTGGTAGTTTGATTAAAATAGGTAGACCGTTTCAGTCTAATAAGACTTGTTGCGCCATCTAGCGTCAGATAGCATTACTACTAAACCATGGTCGGTAAAACAGTTCACCGAATGCTTCGGGACGTCCAGTTCGAAAATGTAATTTTTTTTTTTAGTAGAGAAACTTTTTTCTGCGTTTAAAAAAGTTTATGAAGTTCCATCCAAAAAGTTTTAATTCTGGTAATATATTTTAGCAAACAGTTTTTATTGGATAACCTTATTTCGGTAAATGAAATGAAACCTTCTTGCTATTTATTATCTTCATGCAGCCATCGATACAATTTATTGAAACGTAAAAGGTCTCTTTAATATTTAACACTAATAAAAATTACTTATGATTAATGGACACACATAGTTTAGAGAGGCATCTTTTACCTCTTACTTGCAAACTTTTTTTCTTCGGCACATCTAAGTTACCTATGTAAGTAGGTAATTACTTACTTATCAAAAAATCTAAATTACAGGAAATTTGTATAATATTATTAGGTAGTATAGGATACTACCTACTTATATATACTTACCTAATACATAATTTAGATTAAGCGTCTTATCTCTCAATAATTTAATTATGGTTTTAAAATATAGAATAAAATTTATTCTAGGTATATTAAATATTTTTCTATAAAAATATACATTACACAAACATTATTAAAAAAACTATTTTTATTATTGTAATGAATTAGACGGCAATTAAAGAAAAAAGAAAGAGAAGAAAGAAAGGTTAAAACTAAAATTAAAATTAAATTAATATAACGATAGTTTTAATTAAATGAAAAAATTGTAGGTACAACAACCAGGACATAAAAGAATACTTGTTCTGTACATTGTGAGATCTGAGGATCTAGCAAAGATCCCTTTCCATTAGCGTTAACGCCAAACGATAACCTTGATAACCCCAAAATTTATGGGAATGACATTACCAGCGGAAAAGCGACATCCACAGATAACGTCACTCCCATATATTTTGGAGTTATCGTTTGGCGTTAACGCTGATGGAAAGGGATCTTTACTAGAGCCCCTGGATGTTGTGGGATCACAATCCTCGTAGTTCTTGGCATATTATATTCTAATGTTATTAAAACTCTACCCCATGCCCCATTATAACTATAAATCACCGTAGTGAAACGTAGTACTATAATATTTATTATTTTAGTCTGTGGTAATAGTAATACTATATACGGTTTCCCGAAGCCATAACATTTTTGTACTACTAATATAATTATAATCTGTGATACTACCCTCACATACCCCGAACTACGAATCTGTTCCCGAATCTAATATCACTCACTCAAGTTACGGCTTCGATTAAAAAAAATATGGAGGTTTGTCGCGATGAAAATGAAAAAATACCACCCCCACACTTGGGGCTGCCACCCCGCGATATTAAATTGTGCAGGGGCTGTTGTCATGGTTAAATCGAAGGTTGCTCAGAACTTTCTATGTATACCTACTTAGATTTGGAAAGTGGATACATATAGAATTGAAAGTTTGTCGTGGCAATGAAACAATGCGGGCTTGAGGCAGCAAATTCCGGCTGTATTTTCACTAAAACTTATTTTAATTTTTACACCGCAGAAAACAACTTTCACCACCATTAATTCACATCTTGCGTCTCTCTCTCTCCCTATCCGTTCACAAAACTCCCACACTTCAGTTACATTTATACGTTCACAAACGCTTAGCTTGCTATTTTTAATCCTACAACTCGGCCATCCTGTAATGTCTGGCCTCCAGACTCAAAATGTTACATTGTATTATAAACATCAAAACAAAAAAAAACTCATCTATCTCTACCTTTTACATATTATAAAGTTACTTTCTGTTATTACAAGGCCGCTTATCTTAACAATATTTTTTTTTTACATTATGTTTAAGTTATCTACCTATTATTTTATTTATTCTTCCTATCTTATTTACATATTTTAACTAACAATAACACAGCTTCTTAACCTACTTCAAAATAAAGAGCTACTAATCTTTCTTACAACAACTCAACAAAATTATTTATTTCTATCACATATCATTTTTATATCTATTCTAACAGTATATCATATTTATCTACTAACCCTTACTACACAACTACACTACACTAACACAAGTTTTTTTTTCCTTTTAGGTTTTACATTTTCTTTCTAATTATAACAATAAAATAAACAAATTCTCACAACAAAACATTGGTTTCATTTCCTTTCATCTTTCCTTTAGTTTTAACACAATAATTATTTTAGTTTTAAGCAATAGATTCTTAGCATAAGTTTTAGGTTTTAGCATTAGGTTAATTTACATCTTATTTCTAGGTTTTTTCACACAATTAGTTTTAAGTTTTAATTAATAGCTATTCTATAGTTAACTACAACAAAATTAGATTAACCTCTGGTTTATATTATAGATTTACACTAAATTAGATTCAAATACAGTAAAAGTTTTGTTCAAAAAGTATTTATACATCCGCTTCATAAACATCTTATAAGTTTATAGGTATTTAGGTAAGTACCTACTTTTTCACACAATAGTTCTATTTTTAGTACCCAAAATACAGTGCCTCACACTCTGTGATTCAGTAAAATAGAATAGATCTTAGGTTTTGGAATAGTTTAGAAATATAAATGAAAGTTTAGGCAATGGTTCAGTCACTCACCTCAGGCCAGCGCTTCATGTGATCTGCTGCAGTGGTTGTTCTCCAGGGACCCTCGGCTGCATACTCAGCTTTCTCCACTGCATACCTATCCCTGCCTATGACTTTCACCACCTTGTACGGCCCTAGATACTTAGCTTTTAACTTCATGCTGGTTCCAAACTGTGTTCTCTTGATGGCGACTAGGTCACCAGTATTGTACTGCTTACTCTCCTTCCTCTTTTTATTGTAGGTCTTCCTGTTCTCTTCCTGCACTTTTAGAATTTGTATCTTAGCTTCTGCTCTCATGTCATCCCTCTTCTGTAAAAACTGTTCTCTACATTCTTCCTGTAATAAAGTAATTAAGTCTAGATCTTCTCTCTGTCTCATTTTGGTTCCTATTAACAGCTCAAACGGACTGGTCCCAATGCTTCGCTGGTATGTACTGTTAATGCACCTCTGTACTCTGCCGACATGCTTGTACCACTGCTTCTCATCTTCTATGCATAACTTGGTAAGTACTGCTATCAGGATACGGTGAATTCTTTCCACTTGGCCATTACCACGCGGAACTCCTGTGGTAATGGTTTTGTGACTAATGTTTTCTGTCTTGCAGTAGTCAGCAAAATCATTGCTAGTAAACGCACTTCCTCTATCAGTAATAAGAAGACCTGGGTTTCCAAATATCTCTTGATGCAATCTCAATTTTTCAATCGTCTCCTTAGCTGTAGTTGATTTAGTTGGAAAGAGCCACACAAACTTTGTAAATGCATCCACCACAGTTAAAATATAATTATATTGTTTTCTAGTCTCAGAAAGCGGACCAATATGGTCACAGTGTAAACAACTTAGCGGGATATCTTCTTTATCAATAGTGTTTAAAAACCCTTCTTGTCTTCCTTCTTTCTTTGTGGCCAATATGCAAGGAATACAGGAAACTATAACCTCCTCTATCTTCTTTGTTATGTTCTCTATGTAATATTCTTTTTTTAACAACTCTATCATCTTCTTTCTTCCAAAATGACCATTTTCATGTACTCTTTTTATAATTTCATAATCCATCCCATTTGGCACCACTATTTTCCCTTCTTCTCCTCTGTAAAGTATACCATTCTGCTGATAATAATCTAAGTAGGTTTTTTCTTTTAGTACTTCCATTATAGCTTGTAGCTTATCATCGCTTTGTTGAGCTTTCTTTAGCTGTTCATGAATGCTTCTTGTTACCACTCCAACATAGGGATTACGGCTAAGTGCATCCACATGCCTCATCCTGGTACCTGACCTGTGTTCAATGGTATAGTCATATTCTTGTAAAAGTAGAACCCATCTCGCTACTCTGGTTGTCAAATCCTTTTTTCTTAGGGTCATCTCAAATGCTAAGCAATCCGTCACAATTTTAAATGGTATTCCCAACAAGTACCTTCTGTATTTTTTTACACCTTCCACCACAGCCAAAGCCTCGAGCTCATAGCTTGAATATTTTTTCTCAGCGTCTGTAGTCTTTTTGCTCATATAATATACCGGATGTAATAGTTGATCATTAGGATTTCTCTGTAATAAAATTGCTGAAAAAGCTTGCTGTGAAGCATCAGTGTGCAATTCTGTGCTTAGACCTGGACTGAAAATATTTAGAACTGGTTTCTCTGTCAACTTCTTCTTTAAGGTATTAAATGCTAATCTTTCTTCATCTTCAAAAATAAATTGTTTTTCCTTCTTTAATAAATCTGTCAACGGCTTGGCTATAGCTGAATAGCTTTCGATAAATTTACGGAAATAGGAAGTCAATCCTATAAAACTTTGTACCTGTTTTACCGTCCGTGGTTCAGGAAATTTCATCACAGCATCCACTTTCTCTGTAGCAGGTCTCACCGTCCCATTCTCCACTATATGACCAAGGTATTCCACTCTAGTAGTCAGTAAATCACTCTTCTCCCAGTTTATAATCAAGCCATATTCTGACGCCACAGTCAACACCTCCTTCAGTCTTTGTAACGCCTCTTCATATGTCTCAGCACTAATCAAGAGATCGTCGCTAAACACTAGTAAATATCCTCTTGCTATGATCTCCCTGAAAATAATATTAACAAAACGTGTAAAATAGTTAGGGCAAATTGATAATCCAAAAGGTGCACGAGTAAATTCAAACTGTCCTGACTGAGTAACAAAAGATGTATACATTGTACACTCATCATTAATTTTCAGATGAAAAAATGCATCTTTTAAATCAAGTTTACTAAATATCTTCGAAGCTGACAACTTATCGAGATGATCATCTATTACAGGTAAAGGAAACTGATCTTTTACCATCTTTTTATTTATTTTACGATAATCAACACACACTCTGATGGAACCATTCTTCTTTTTGACCAATACCAATGGACTAGCATACTCAGAAAAACTTGGTTTTACAATACCTTTATCCAGCCATTCTTCTACCTGTTCATCTACTATCTTCTGTTCATACAACGACAGCCTCCTTGGCCGCCGAGCTACAGGTATCTCATCCTTCAAAATAATCCTCATCTCAATAGGTGCCTCCTTCACTTGAGCAGGTTTGTATGACTGCACTAACTCCTGGGCTGCTACACGGATGTCATCACTGGGTATGTAACACTTAGGTTGAGGGTGAACTTCTGAAATCAAACACTGCAACAAACCACCATCACTTTGAGCAATGATGTTGACTGAACCTTTGTCAAAAACAACTGTAACTTTTTCTAGAAATGGTTGACCTAAAATCACATCATAAGGCATCGTACTTTTTGGCACTATATAGAATAATATATTTAAGATACATCCATCAATGCTAATCGTGCTGTTAAACTTTCCTAGCACACTAATTTTCGTCGAACCTAATCCAGTTAACTGCAAGTTTTCTTTAGTGAAATGTCCCTCATTTAAACTAAAAAATAGTTCGTCCGTCACAAGATTTAAATCACTGCCTGAATCAATTAAGCTTTCAACTTCTACACCACTTATTTTTATTAATTTCGTCGATTTTCTGTTGTTTTCTTGATTGTTTACGCTCAACACCGCATGACGTTCGCGATAATCATCTGACATTGACGTTTGCGTTCCTTCAATTTCAAACTCTCGCGCCGCCGTTCGCTGCAACTTCGCACACATCGTTCTTTGATTTTTCTGTGGATTTTCGAACGAAGATGGATCGCTTCTTCTGCCATCTTGATTAAACTTCGCTATGTTGGCAGTACCGTTACATTGGAGTGAAGTGTGCCCAAACGCGCCACATTTGAAGCATTTTACTCCCTTCTGGCATGATGTAGATAAATGTCCTCGGTCTCCACATTTGAAACAGCGTCTTGCATCATCTCGATTTTGTGCTGCTGATGATGATGATTGTATTGGGCGTCTTTGCACTTTTATTGGTGTTTTCATCATGTTTTTCTTCATAGCCTCGTAGATAGCCAACTTATCTTTTAAAGCGCTGTACGTCGTAACGCCGTAAAGGATAGCTTTGTTATTCTCGTAGTCGCTGATCCCGTCGACTATGTACTGTATAGTTACATAATCAGCGACTTTCCCTCGTTTACCGTATTCTTTCATATGCAACATGTACTCATAATACGTCTCATCTTTTTGCTTCTTTCTGGTGGATAAGTATTCATGGGCTTCTTTAGAGTTAATCGTATCTGGGAATTCTTTTATAAGCGCGCTCTTCAGTTCTTCAAACGATTTAAATACTTTTTCAGTTTTCAGCCACATACACGGAAAAAAAAATCTCGTTACAATAACGAGAATATCGTACGCTCAACAAGAAAGTCTCGCTATATATGTGACAACAATCGCTCTTGTTAACACTACAAGACTGTTCTGGTTAAAAAAAATTGTAGTTGCAAGTGATTTGAATACTTAGGGTTATGATGTTATATTGTACACACTACAATATAGCCTCGTATTAAATACTGTGCTGTTTTGTAATATGTATTAATATTTTTTTTGTTGTAACTAGACTGTGTAGTACTGGTAAATGAGTAGAATAGTTCTGGGTACTCTATATTATTGTATGAAATACTATTCATATCGTAATGGGGATCATTTATATTGTATCTTTTGCCACTTATGTAGTTGATTGCATACACTATAATAAAGGGTTAATGGTACCTAACTAGATGAAAATCTCTTAGCGGCAGTTTTTGTACATCATAACACACATTTTTATTACAACGATTTTTGAAAATTCGAAAGAAAGAACACCAGCATTTATGTGCAAATTTTCATAAGTCGTCGAAAAAAAATGTGTGTTGTACAGAAACTACTACTAAGACATTTTCATCTAATATAGTAATTAGGTACCATTAACCCTGTAAATACTATAATATAATGATTATAGATCACAGGTATTTGGTTAAGCATTTGAAGAAAATACATAAATTGTAACCAACACAACTGCATGTATGGCTTGAAAAAAACTCTAAACATGATAGATTAAATGTAGCAAAAGTTACAACACAATTTTCAGTAGAATAAAAGCATGAGATAATGCACATGCATTATAGATTTATTATTATTATTTCTTATAAGTATTAGTAAATTCTAATCTACTATTAGACATTGGTTTCCATTTCTCTTCGACCATTTTTGAAGGTTTCGTTGATGATAAGCCAGGATAAATCTCCAGGCACGTTTTCTGAAACAAAACATATATGTGTGGACAATATAATAATTTGGTAAAGTTTGTTAAACACATACGCATACGCATTTCACCAACAGGGTTCCCATAGCCTAATTTGGAATTGGTGTATTCGAACGAAATTTTTGACAGATAGGGGTTCTTTGTGGTGCTGTGAAAAACTTAAAAGCACTAAAATGAGCCCAAACAAAATGAGGTATTATTACAGCAGTTCTTTTGAGTGTTATAGACTCAACGAGACTAGAGATGTACCTACACTGTACATGGATGTGCGTCTATAGCTCAGTTTTTAAAGGAGAGAAAAATATATTCATACTTTGTCACATCTCGGCGGGGATAAAATGGGAAGACAACTTGTCCATCCATGGCTCGCATGCTAGGCTTGCTGGAATTGCGTGGAATTTATAAAATTGAAGTATGAGTACCTAAGGCTGTCCACAAATGAGCCACTGACCACTGCCATCTGCCACCCATGGTTATTGCGTGAAGCTGCCACCTTCGATTGAACGCCACCCGGTGGACGGTCGGCAGCCGCCATACGGCACACTGCAACCCTTGTTTCGAGCTGAGTACCAGTCGCTTGTCTGAAAACCAAAAATATAAACTAATGTAAACTAAATGCCTGTGTGTAAACTGCTTGTCGCAGATTATGTCGGTGCTAGGTAGGTTATGACCAAGTCAATTCTAAAAGAAAGGAAAATTACAGTGAGATGATGGAGAGAGCAGAGGGAGGGGGCTTGAGGCATATTATTATAATTAATCAGCCTGTGTGAAGCCAGGGGCGGGTATAGCTAACATATAAATTATAGGTACTTACTTTTGTAGCCTGGGTCTTAGACACAGCACGGCCAACAATAGCACGGTAAAATCCTTATTTTGCGCCGAGCACCAGCCGCTTGTCTGAAATCTAAAAATATTTTGTTTAGTCAGTACCTAACGTAACGGAATTGACCCTAACTGCTCTTATATTATATTCGAAACAAATCGACTACCTTCATTTGTATATTACAGCCTCTGGGAGAGATGGTGGTCGGTGGCTCGTTTGGGGGCAGCCTATTATGTAGAAAACTTTCAAACAGACCACGCTTAGTGCATAGGATAATGAGTATACCAATACTGGGTAGGTGTAATCAAGTAAATTCAAAAGTAGGTAGGTACCTAATTATCACGTAAATGCTAACACACAACTCCACATTTAACCATTGGTTATTTTAACTATCGGTGAAAAAACCCACCCTTAAACACATTAGGTAAAATATTGTGTTAATTTTATTCCACATTATAAATAATCTCACAGTCAGAAATTATCAAAAAGACCCTTGGTGGAGGGGAATGTTCCCAGAACGCTGGCTACATTGCCACGCTGTATGGCAATGCTGATTTTTTGTGCAAAATAAGAGCCATCCTTCTGGTCACTGGTCGCCTCCACCAAAAGTTTTGCCAAGTCCCTATATATTTCAAAAGCACCTGGTCCCCACGGTCCCATGGTTTCTACCCCAAAATATAACTAACACTCAACATAAACAGAATTTTAATCAGATCAACCATTGGAATTATTAAGTATCAATAGAAGGTACTTACTGGCAAATAGTCGAGGTTCCATGCTGTTGTAAAATTTCTAACATCCACGCACGTCACATACACAACACCACATAACTTACAACAATTTTATGATTTTACGGGGTTGCGGCTGGCAGCAGAACACTTTATAAAGTCATAAACACTTAAATAATCACATATTCGCTCGCGCGTCAACTACGCAATGTCGACTCGGATTGAACATCACCTTCCCGCCACCCCCGCCGCATGCCCCGTATATGCCCGTTGAAGCTAGTCAGCAGGTTCCAAAAACAACATCTTTAGTACACTTTACTATGCACATTGTAATATAAACATATTACAATGTGCATCGTACCAAAGTATAGTATACATCACAAAAGTTTGTAATAATTAACATTTGCGCGTTAAAGTTTACTAGATTGAGTATAACTAGAATTGAATGGTTTGCTTTACATATGCGGTTGATTTCTTAAACAATAATTCTAGTTACTCTAACCGAATTCTCGTTAGCATAACACATTTTATTCTAACTAAGCATTCTTGTAGTATTGTAGAGAATTATTTTTTTCCGTGTAGCCGCTACTCCGGTAAGTGATCGTCGTGCTATGAAAAGAGTTTGCAGTGCTGACCACTGAAAAATTTCTGCATTCTCCTCGACGTCTTGCGCCCACTTGCTCGCCGAATATGTCTTATCAGTACCGCTACATTTTGGTATAAGTCCATCTTGATAGGAAGGCATTGCCGCACACGCCGTTTGCACTGCCGGCACCGCCATAACCTCGTCACTACGTTTCGACATTCTCGTAGCAAAACGTCTCCACCGCTCAAAATATCTTCTTTGCACCACAATAATACGTCTTAACGCGTCCGTCTTGACGTCTTCTTCAACACCAATAATTGTAATTTCATCTATATTTTCACCACAACGCCGCACAAAATGCCGCCATCACGCACCACGCGGTCGTTCCATCCGACGAATTGAATTTCTCGTTGTAGCCAAATCCCGGACGAGCCCCCACAATATAGAATTGAAAGTTTGTCGTGGCAATGAAACAATGCGGGCTTGAGGCAGCAAATTCCGGCTGTATTTTCACTTAAACTTATTTTAATTTTTACACCGCAGAAAACAACTTTCACCACCATTAATTCACATCTTGCGTCTCTCTCTCTCCCTATCCGTTCACAAAACTCCCACACTTCAGTTACATTTATACGTTCACAAACGCTTAGCTTGCTATTTTTAATCCTACATACATACATTATAAATTAATTTTATTTACGTGCAGCTTCAGGAAAAATGAGGCGTTAATAGCATGGATTTTTTCTGCTTAAAATTATTAATAAAATAAACAATAATAAATAGAGAAACATCGAGAAAGCATATACTTAAAATAATTAATTTATAAAATCATAAACCCTACAAAAAAAGACAAATTAATAAGCAATGCACTAAAAAATTTTGACAAATGAAAACCAGGTTAATTAAACTATAAACAAAGTAAACACTACTTTTGTTTAACATAATATTGTAATTATGATCTGAAAGCCTAAATTAGGTAAATACCCGCATTTAGTTGCAAGCCGAGTCCAATATTTTCTGTCGGTTTATTAATTTGCAATTGGGCCCCGCTTGTTACTTAACTCAATGCGGGCATTTTAACTTAGGCTTTTTAAATCATAATAAAATTATTAATCTGCTAAACCGAAGTAAGTCTAGAAATCTAGATTTAATTCTGGTATAAAAATTACATCCTTATTGCTTCGTGCAACCCACACTTAGCCGTTTTAGAAAACAAAGTATTCTAAATTAGCTATAACCATACCTCAACAAAATTCGTTCAGTAGTTCCAGCGTCATGCGTGTTCAGGAGACAGACAGACAGACAGACAAAAAATTAAAATAAAATTGTTTCCACCTCTACATATTGATAAAGAAGTGTAATGCAATCAGCATTTTCAAAAAATATTTAATATATATATGTCACCGTCTTTTTGTACGAACCGATTGTTTATAAATAATCGCGGTTATTTAAAACTGTCGAATTATTGCAAACGGGCAATGTGTCTCACAATAAAACGGCCGATTTTTCGGTTATTTATAGTTAATCAGTATCACTTCGTTATATTGTATTGTGTACTTCTAGTGTGGTCAAAACTAACCTAACACTCCGCTTCGCTCGTCGTCGTAGCCACTAGTGACTCTAAAAAACAATAAATTACAGCAAAAATTGGTGCATTAATACGGGTTTGTTCACAATTAAACGCTACTGTAATCGTTTGTTTATAAACTCACCGCTAGGCAACGACTAATTATAAATAATCGAAAAATCATCCGTTTTATGGCAAGACAAATTGTCCGTTTACAATTATTCGACGGTTTATAAATAACCGCGATTTTTTATAAACAATCGATTCTTACAAAAAGACGGTGATATATAGATTTAGGCCAGTTACAGTTTTATTATGGTATAGAAAACTGCCTGTTATCAACTAGGCTATTTTAATATTATCTGAAGTAAAATATACTATAAGAAATTACATTTTTATTGGAAGGTTAAAAATTAAGTTCACATTCAAATGCCGTTCAATCACGCTGAACGAAAATTATTAGTGTTGATGAAATAATCTTAAGCTGCGGAAATGTAGAGAGCTGTTGAAACTTTTGTTAAGGCTCGTATATTCGGGTTACTCCCCGAGTAACCCGTTTCCCGAGGCCCCCGTCCCGGAGGACCACGAATATGATTCCTGGAAAAACCTTAAAAGAACATCACAAATGTTCAACAAAAAATAACAAGAATAGAATAGAAGAATGCTTTATTGCACACCAAGACATACACGAAGATACATGACAATATGAATTATTTGACAAAAGGTTGACAATGGGCGGTCTTATCGCTTAAAGCGATCTCTTCCAGACAACCTATAGATGGACAGAAACAGATCATGAATTAGGGAGGTTGGCGATGTACAGTAAACACAAACTTAGATATGAAAACTAAATTCTAAAACTACTAAAATTCATAACAAGTTTCATACAAAAAAAAACAGAATGCAAAGATTTTTTCACTCAGTAAGTTTGATTCTGTTTTATTGAAAACTTGTTTGGATTAATGTGACTTATTTTTGATGTTATTTATAGGATTTTTCTATGGACAGATTTTTCGTTAGTAAATTCTACCAATACAGAAGGAGAAAGGTCATTATCTAAACAGATAATGATTTTGGATTTCATGTGCAAAATCAACTGACAACCAATGACGAAGAAAGGTTCTCGAGTGATGACTACGAACTGGAAGACGCAGTGTAGCACGGTTGGATGCGAGGGGCAAAGTGGCGCTCTGTGGGGGTGACTATAAATATTATGTTCAGCAGTGGATGTCATGGCGTTTTGTTGCCCCTATTCGTTTAGAAGATTTGTCGCTTCTCTTGTCTCTTCTGTGACAGTAAAATATTGCAGCACGTATTCCATAGTCTCGTTTTCCTGCATCATGGAACCCTGACACAATAGCTGCTGTATACGCAGATCCACTATCTAGCTCGCGCATTGCAACATTTTTGAAGATATTAAATAACAGAATTCACATACGCGAAATTTGGCTTAACTATATTATCATGAATGTTCAACAAAAATATCATTCTAATCCAAATAAGTTTACGCACATGAAAACGGTTACGAATGAAAAAATACTTTTCCGATCTTATATCGCAGGGAAACACCAAGCATAGCTCTATCCATAGCTCGTTGCGTGACTTTGAGCTTACTAATGAGGCCAACAGTAAGAGATCACGTTACAGTTCCTTAAATCATCGCAATCACATCAAAATTTAAATAATCTTAAGCAGTTTAACTGCCAAGAGTGACCCCCAAACAATAGAAAATTTATATATTTACATGTTATAGTAACCGACAACAGTCAAAGTTTTTTTTTTAAATGAGATTAGCGGCAAACAAGGAGGCGGCCCACCTGATGGTAAGTGGTCACCGCCGCCTATGGACATCTGCAACACCGAAGGCATTGCCGGTGCGTTGCCTACCCTTAGAGAGGACTCTTTTAACACTTCTCTTTGAAGACAAAACATGGTTTTAACAACTCTATAAACATTCTAACCGATGCTGCAAAGACAAAGCGTGCCAGCTAATTGATAATCACCGAGCATTAGTATCTCCGGCGACCGCGACTCCCTAGGGATCCCTGCCGGTCTTCAGGGGTCTTTAGGGATATTTAAGGGTCTACGGGGGTCTACCGGGGGTCTTAACGAGTATTAACAGGTAAAACTGTGATTGGGTAATAGTAGCTTAATAACGATTGAGCGGTTGATGCTTTTTTCGATGAAGAATCTTAATTTATGTTAATACAAGGAGGCGCTCTGTCATTTTATCTAACAAAAAATAATGTTTCTTGTATGGAAGTCCCCTTAAATATTTATTTTATTCTGTTTTTCAGTGTTTGTTGCGCACAACAGAAATACATCATCTGTGAAAATGTCAACTGTCTAAATTCACGGTTCATGAGATACTTACAGCCTGGTGACAGACGGACAGCTGAGCCTTGGTAATAAATAAAATAAAAAATAAATAAATACGTGTGGACAATTCACACAGCGCCATCTAGCCCCAAACTAAGCATAGCTTGTACTATGTGAACCAGATAACTGATAGAATACTTAGATACTTTTTGTTTGTAAATACATACATAGAATACAATATAACAACCAGACACAGAACAATCATCAATGTTCATCACACAAACGTTTGTCCCGGGTGGGAATCGAACCCACAGCCTATAGTTCAGAAGGCAGAGCTACTACCAACTGAGCTAACAGGCCAGTCAAATAAGGTCCGTTTTACCCTTTGCCCCCTTTGCTTTGTACCCCTTTGCCGTAACACCCAAAAAACAGTATCTATTTATAAGTTAATGTATTGTACCTATCTGTATCCATCGCTTTACTGAAGCACAGATAATGTATTATACTCGACTAGACCTTGACTTTGACTTGACCAGAATTTGGAAGTGACTTTGATTTTATTTCGATTAATTGAATAGCTCTAAAAGTTAAATGCTGAATTTAAAACTTGACACTGACTCAACACGAGAGATACAAACATTAGGCCTAATTTTGAAGACTTTAGTGTCTTTAAAATACTGAAAATATATCCATCTTCTACATTGCCCTTTATTTTACAAGAACAGCATATCTGTCAACTAAAAGCCTTTAAAATTGGATCAGACTACATCTAAGCTGCATTGTACTGCCATCTATAAATTTCCACGTTACACCTTTGGTTAACTGGAAGATAATGTTCTCTAGCATTAAGTTCGCCTATTCCTACATTTGTTCATTGTGCAATAAATGAATTTAAATTAAATATTCATTTATTTCAGACATTGGGTTCATAATACACATAAATCAATTCATTAAATAAAATAAAATAAAGTCAGAATTAAAATAACATATGAATTTGAATTAAAACAAAATTACAATTAAAATTAAAATACACACGGTAAAAACAATTATAAAAATGATTAAAAGTAATAACTTAACCTAACACTACAGTGCGGGCAATCCACACATGAACCCTCCCCACAATGAGCTGCACATCAATGTCTACAGCTCATTGTGAAAAGCATTCTCTATCTATCTATTTTATGTGGTAGGACTTTTCTGCAAAGTCCGTCTAGGTAGGTACCACCGCTTTGCCAGTTCTTCTGGCGCCAAGCAGTAGTGTGCAAGCACTACTGTGTTCCGGTTGAAGGGCATTGTAGCTAGTGAAATTACTGGTCAAATGAGACTTAAGAACTGATCTCACAGTCTAGAAATCTTTTTTAGATTGTGTGATGTCTCAAGATGACGTGCACAGTGCGCAGTTTCACGCGACACTGCAATCTGTAATGGGCGGCCGTGACGCTTAACACCAGGCAAACGACTAGCTCGTCACGTCATTCGTTTCCATAAAAAAAATCTAATGGGACTAAACAAACAAAAACATGCGTATATCTTTTTTTCTATCCCAAAATGGCGTACCGCGTACCACAGAAACAACCAATGAAAAATTAATGAAAAACGCATCAAAGTCGAACTTATGCTAAGCACACGATAAATCTACCCCCGAGGCGGTTTCCTCACAATTTATTCTTACCCCCGTCCCCTAATCCTGTTATTAATGGTACTTTGCCTCCCTTGAAAATGCATGGCCATTGTATGGGATGGAGATAAAGTGCTTAAATCAGATGTATCGGGAATCAAGACTTCTAAAATTTCTCTTTTATATTTTGGCTCCACACGTGTATTTAGCTAGTGTCAAGTATTGTAATTTTTCATCGAGTTGTGGAATATTTCAATAAAGTCAAGTCAGTCTTAGTCCAGTCTAAGTCAGGTAATCATAGTGTAATTAAAGACGGAAAAAAGCATATTTATATGATTTCTTTGGCGACAAAAGTAATAGCACATGACGGCGGCGACTAATATAATTTTATTAAATTGAATTACACACACATTATTGTACAACTATTCCAGTATCTCGCACAAAAGTTTCAATGAAAAATATTGATTAATAAGCCGGTGATGTTGAATCTCCCAGAGGTGCCTTGAAAAAAAGTGGTTTTGTGGTTACCGGATCATCTGAAACAAAAACAATTGATATGCATTTTAAAGGTGATCTATTTCTCGAGGTAATCAGGAAGAGTTTTTTTTTTCTATTAAATGCTCTTCGCCGTGAAACAGATTGAGGTGATATGTGCTAATACACGCCCAAAACAAGCCTATGCGCTATTATTTCACTCTCTTTTTATCTCGGGCAGTGTGATTTGTACTTCTTGCTCCCACGCTTCGTGTAACGAAAACATTGTAGGTCTGTGGTCGACGATGTAACACTCTTGCCTAGAAGATAAAAAGGAGATAAAAAGGTTCAACCAATTCAATAGTAATACTGAAAAAAAATACAACTGATAGAACCTCCTCCTTTTTTGAAGACAGCTAAATCATCAGTCATAAATCAAAGTAAATAAACAAACCGATTTTGAAAATTCTTTTATTATTTGAATTAATATTATTTTCAGATTAGTCCCATACACAATTTCATCAAAATCGATTCAGTAGTTAAGTTCTTAAAACAAAATACCTGACTGCAAAAAATATTTATGTATAATGATAACCAATATGTAATTATCAGTGTGAAATTGAGGCTATTGACGTCTGGTGGAGGACCTAGTCTATAGGTAGGTAGATACTTGCATAATATATAATACGTCTAGTATACAAACTTCATACAAAAAATAGAGTGAAACCAGTACCTACGCCCAAAATTCGAGGGGATGCTTCATCTCATATAAAATTTATATCAAATAACAACCAATTTCGCCCGACTCACCCCGCCACCTTTATTAGAAAAATATTTAATACAATTCGCTTTTGCCATACGACTTCAGCCTTTAAACGCGTTTGAAAAGCATTGTTTTTGCAAAAACTTTGACTGAAAATAAAGAAATCATCAGAACGCGTACTATTGAAATGAAATACAAAATGGTGGAATGGAATTCTAAAATTGGTCTAAAAGGTGACGTGTTACAGTGCGGTGCAAAAGAAATGGGCGCGCGATATCGTGGCGACCGAGTTGACAGTTGACAGTTGACAGTCACGCGATCCCGTTTTCGCATAGTGCTTGACAGGTTATTAGAAAAGTGGAATAAGTTTACAAGTACAACGTTGGAGTTTTGGCGGGAACGTGAAAAAGTTCACGTCGTTGCATTGTATTATTTCACAAAACTTATGCTTTTTCTAGTGTTAATGTTTAAAATTAGTGGCATTTTACGCATTAAGTGCTGAATTACGAGCATGAGTGTTGGCAAGTGATATAATGTAGTGAAACGTGGTTTTTCGTGTTGCTTCCAAAATTTCATAGAAGCCTCTAGTAAAGTTGCCACTACTTTAGTAGGGCATGACTTAGACTGGATTATGACTACCTGACTTAGACTGGACTATGACTACCCTGACTGACTGTGACTAAGACTTGACTTTACATGAAATATTTCATAATACGATGAAAAACTACAATACTTGACACTGGCTAAATACACTATGTGTGGAGCCAAACTATAAGAAAAAAAAAAAAAAAAAAAGTACAACGTTAATAGGTTGTTAGTCGTAATCTGTTGCATGTTATAGGTACGTACCTACTTTTAAGCTGGCGACAAAGATTTCCCAACAAACGCTGCACATCGAAACAAATTAATTATGACGTGAATGCCCAAACAAAATATTTCGCTTTTAATAATAATTTATAACGTAAGTAATTTTTAAATCATCGTAAAGGTGTTATCTTTACATAAGAAACTATAGAGGAGTAGGGTTTGTTGATAATAAAACTGTTATGTATTAAAAAATCCTATATTATAATTAAGAATAATTTAGATTTTTATCACTATTAGCCCGGTGACGTCCACTGCTAAACAATAGGCCTCCGCCCCCTACAATGCGCCGCTTTGTGCGGCTTCTTGCCTCCTGCATCCACAGGCTCTCCGTGGTTTTAAACAGATCCACAGCCCACCTATTGCGGGGCCGGCCTACGCTACGTCTTCCGGTTTATGGTCGCCACTCGAGAACCTTTCTTCCCCATCGGTTGCCAGTTATAGAAGCGATGTGAATATTTACCTATTGAATCTAATTTCATTAAAATCATGAATAGTAGATTTAATTTTTTAGAAAGATTAAGTATTTCAAAGTAGGTAACATAACAAATCAATCAAACAACCTACGAAACAATAATTCATAATAAATACTAAACTATAGGCCTATTTTCAGCAGTGGACGACTTCAGGCTAACTGATGATGACTAAACTATAAACGTGACAAAGTCGCGCAACGGGTTATGGAAAGAGCTATGCTCGGTGTTTCCTTGCGAGATAAGCTCCGATGCAGGAGATCCGCAGGAAAACTAAAGTGACCGATACGAGCTCTTAGAATTAGCAAGTTGAAATGGTAATGGGCAGGCCACATCGCTCGTAGAACTGACAACCTATGGGGAAGAAAGGTTATTGAGTAGTGACCACGAACCGGAAGACGCAACGTAGGCCAGTCCCCCACTCGGTGGACCAACGACCTGGCGAAAGCCGCGGGTAGCCGATAGGTGCAGAAATCGAGCAGCTGCTCAAAGTGGCGCTCCATAGATGAGGCCTATGTTCATCAGTGGACGTCTTCAGGCTGTTGATGACTAAACTGTAGGAGGCCCTTAAATAAAACAAGGTAATGATGTAAGTAAATAAAATCCACAGTCTATATTTCACACGTTTTAAATATCAATAAGATACTGCTGCTGTACAAACTATACTACACGCTATAAACTTGTGCGGTAAAATATCCTAACAACACTAAGCGATGTTGCACGAATGCCGAATCAAACTCAACTGCCGAATAAAAATGAAAAACCAGCAAACGTTCCTCCTGAGCCGCCATTTTTACCGGACACCAATTCGGTCACCAATGGCAGCTCAGCAGGCCTCTCATTGGTTGAATTAATTCGTTCAGAAACCAAAACTTCAAAAGTACGTTCTAAAACACGAATTAACAAACCAACTTAACGTATACTTAAAACTCGCGTCTGTATTGAGGAGGCGCTAGCGTCGCCTGCAGTTTTCTACATCAAAAATAAAGCTGAAGTTGCCAGGCGACAACATCCGGCCCTCCTGCGCACGCAGCCGACCACGGCTAGCGTTCATGTCTGGTGCAATTGCTGAGAACAAACATGTTAACATTAGAACCATAACAACTGCTTTCAACATTTTCTACTGTATTTCAATTCACCACATGTCATTATACTTGTGTAACAGGGGATTTTGTACGTAAATCTGTTGTTCCATCAGCGGTCAACAGATAACGTAGGCGCAAAGTCATCAAACATTATTGGTATTCTCTATGACGTTGACTGTTCCATCGGCGGTCAGTACACAAGAAAGACCAGTGACTTTCTCTAGGCGATGCCACATGACCACCCTAGATACATTTCACCACATGTACCTACTTTCAAATACTTGTGTTACAGGGAATTTTGTACGTAAACCTGTTGTTCCATCAGCGGTCAACAGATAACGCAGGTGCAAAGTCATCAATCATTATTGGAATTCTCTATGGCATTGACTGTTTCATCGGCGGTCAGTACACAAGAAAGACAAGTGGCTTTCTCTAGGCGATGCCTCAGGTCAACCCTAGATACAATTCACCACATGTACCTACTTTCAAATGAAAGACAAGTAACTTTCTCTAGGCGATGCCTTAGGCCAACCCTAGATACAATTCACCACATGTACTTTCAAATAAACGACAAGTGGCTTTCTCTAGGCGATGCCTTTGGCCAACCCTAGATACCATTCACCACATGTACTTACTTACACATTGTAATGTAATGGTTTCACAAGCCCACTGTCATAACAGCCATTACATCACATTTGCATTGCCTAAATACCAATAGTTGATCGAAGCAAATTGCACTTGACAGTAATAAATAGAGAAAAGATAACAGTTCCACAATATAAACCACACACAAAAGTACCTATTCAACCAAAAATGTTCAAATTCAATACTGCATGCACATTAAATACCTGACAACATCCGTGTCATTCTTCTTTTGATTTAATACATACCACCTCCATTCCTCAAAATCTGTTAGACTTATCCATGGTTTTCATATTTTCAGTGCATGATGTACCTTCACATTGTTTTAAAGTACTCTCATCACCTGGCAAGTTCACGACTTTTACCGATCGTGTCTCAACACTTCTGCTATCTGGAATGATCCTTTAAATACTGGCATTAGTTTGGTACTTTGTCACCACTAAATCACTTATGTCATAATCGCATGCTTACTTATGCGTTAAATCAACAGCATGTTTTTGTTTATTTGCCTTAATTTGTGTTCAACTACTTCACGGCAAAACGACCTAAATCAACGTAATTTGCCCTGGCTACCTTTCGACTATAACATATTGCTTTGAGACTAAACATCATCGTCTGCCATATTACAATATATCGTTTTATTTCAGACTTTTTTTATGGTGCTCGGCAACTCCTGACTCTAATTATCTCTGACACAAATACTTGGATCTTGTAACTGGACAGTCTCTCTTCGCTATTTAGTAAACATTACGCTTTCATAACATACGGGAAAAAGAATAATAGCTAAATTCTTGTGTTAATAAAACCCATCAACATAACTATTCGCAAGTTTATATCTTGTTACAAGGATTCTGTTCACCAGAAGAATACATTATACCACATAGGTACAATTCAGATTTGAAAAGCATAACAAATACTATTTGTAATAATTTAAATGATAAATGTAAATAATGTAACGAATTGTAATGATTAAAATTTTTATTAATCACTATAGTTTTATCTAGACAATTATTTATACTTAATCGGCGTTGTACTGCCACACAAAAATTTTTACGTTACACTTAGGTGAAATGGAAGATAATGCTGTCTAGCATTCAGTTTGTCTATGTACCTACATTTGTTATCTGTAAAACTAAGCATTTTCTATCTATCTATCTACTGACATGATAGTGTAATTTATTTAACAACCATTTTAATAATCTGACTAAAATCTTTAATACATTTGATTGTTTTATTGATTCCATTAATTTATTGTTTTAAATTGTGTTTAATTTACAATTTTTTTTTTTTAATGGTGTATATAATATGGGTTTTCTAACTGAAATAAATAAATAATAATAATAACTAACGTTAAACGGCACTAGTATCCCAAAAACATTTTTTTTTTTAAATCTGTGTATTGTAGTGAAATTAATGATAGTAAAATTGGTGGTTTTGGAGAAATTGCCAGTAAGTTTTGCACCATCTGCATAATGTCCTACTTGCACACATCATAAATTTATAACCTTCGGAAGCGTTCCCAGAACAGCTATTTATTAATTAACACAATAAGGGGGAAAATATGTCTGATCCAAATAACTACCGTCCCATAGCCTAGCTAAGAGCAATGCTTATTAGATGGAATCATGGAACTCTTTCTTGACATTGTTTATACTAAGGATAAAGTTTGATGAGCCAGACACCTACAAATTCCTTGGAATTAACAGGAACAGTCATTTGAATTGGAGAAACCATGTTTACTAAAAGGTTGAAATGTCATGTTTTTGTTCTGAAGAAACTCAGGCAAACTGTCAATTGAAGCAGCATCACAGCTTGCCATGGGCAATCAAATGGTTCCTCTATTCTCAGTTATTATTTGATAAAGTAGGGCAACTCAGTTGAAGTAGATATAATGGTGTTTAAGAAACAGCTAAGTGACTGGAAGCAAAATGTTTCTAGAGCTGTTATTCAAAACAGTAACAGTAGCAGTTCAGTTATTGTTCAGTCCAATAATTTATGTTAGATATCTACTTATTTAACCATCTGACATAAGATTGTTCTGTAATGTAACAATAATAAACTGTTAAAAATTAAATTTAACCACTATCACAGTATCTGTACACCGGAAACGGTAGAATATTTGGAACACAAAAAGTGTATTATCCACACAACACAAAATCCTAATAAATACATTATAATAGACTTTTTTTTTTCATTTGAGTTTGTAACATGTGGTAAGAAAAATATTTGTTTCTTGCACACCTGCTTACAGACTGAATACACGTATTCACTTACTATAAAATTTTGTATGCATTAGTGTAGTAAACCTTTTTAATTTAAAAAACTGTAACCACTTCGTCACATTCTAAAATGTTTTATCACCAATAGAACCTAAAATGTCTGATAATATAATCTCTTGTTGATCAAAAGATAACCTCAATCTGTCGTTAATGCAAACTTTCTGTTGAAAGTAAAATTCATTAAACTCATAAAGCATTTGATTTTCACTAGGCTTAACATGCCTCTGTTCTTTTATCATGTAGTACATCATTATGATTCATTTTAGAAAGTATCTATCAAAGTATTTCGCCACTACTTCAACATCCACGTGGTCCAACGAGCGTTATTTTGTTTTAAAACGCAACGTACTGTATTTACCAATGATGCGCAATATTTGAAAAGAATATTTGAAAAGCTTGACACTTAATCACAAGATGAGTCGTTGACCATTGACCATCCAAATGTATGGGCGTCAAAGCCTCGAGTACATTAATCCACATTTGTATAACGTATAAATTAAGAAGTCAATACGAAAGTTTTACATTTTGACTTACTGCGGGTAATGTGTATCGCTTACGTCTCACTTTCCTGCGTCGTTTGTCTTCGCTGCTAAACGGCGCTGAGGAGGACAACCTTATGGTGACAGGATAAAACTTGGCATCTGTGGCTTCCTGGCAAGGCGTGGGATAGATCGCACTTCTGATGTAGGAGGCCCTTAAATAAAACAAGGTAATGATGTAAGTAAATAAAATCCACAGTCTATATTTCACACGTTTTAAATATCAATAAGATACTGCTGCTGTACAAACTATTCTACACGCTATAAACTTGTGCGGTAAAATATCCTAACAACACTAAGCGATGTTGCACGAATGCCGAATCAAACTCAACTGCCGAATAAAAATGAAAAACCAGCAAACGTTCCTCCTGAGCCGCCATTTTTACCGGACACCAATTCGGTCACCAATGGCAGCTCAGCAGGCCTCTCATTGGTTGAATTAATTCGTTCAGAAACCAAAACTTCAAAAGTACGTTCTAAAACACGAATTAACAAACCAACTTAACGTATACTTAAAACTCGCGTCTGTATTGAGGAGGCGCTAGCGTCGCCTGCAGTTTTCTACATCAAAAATAAAGCTGAAGTTGCCAGGCGACAACAAAACTATACCAAATACGATACTAATCTTTAAAATAAAATGCTCACACCAGAACTAAAATTAAAACTTCAACGCATTAACAATATCGTAAAATCGTTATGAATTAAATTATTATGATACCATTTTTGTTACATAAATAAATTAAAGCTACATTGCCTGCCACTGTACAAGTGTACACCGAAGAGAGCCCGAAGCGGCCTCCGGCAAAATTTTAATAAGATGTCACTGCCATATCCTCCCCGTTTCGAAACAACAACAAAAACTCCTTACAATAATACCACTGAATTACTTGCAATCTTAATTGGGCATAATTTCTTAAAAGGGATAATTTTATGGGGTATTTTTAATTTTTCTAATAGGGAAAAAATGCCCGTGGGTATCAATTTGACAGCTCGGTCTTCTAATGAATGTGATAATTTTGACAGGTTTTGTATTATATTTTTGGCGTGTTGAGGTGGGCTGTTTTTTTGCTTGAAGTGTTAATTGCAGGGATTGGTGGTTATTAGCATTTTTAATGATTTTGGTGTTTATTTTTACCTTTACTAAGGGTTGATTTTTATAAGCATTGTTTATATTTTTTGTTAAGGCATAGTTTATGTTATGTACCATGAATCAGTTCACTACGTCAAATCGAAATTTTTTGACTGGTTTTTTTTGTTTTTAAGGCTAGTTTTTTTTAAGTAGGTGCTTATCCTAATGGTAATATCTCAGAATTGATTTTTTTAAATTGTAAACCACACTACCATACCACCACTACCACTACCATAGCTCAGTTGGGAGAGCGTCTAATACAGTGAGTAGGAAGGCACGGGTTGAAATCCCACTGGTTCCTAAAATTTTGAGAAGTAATCTCTAATGGTAATAATTTAAAAATATATTTTAATCATGTTAAATTTATAGTACGGAAACATATCATGTTTTGTTGTTTTCAGTTTGAGTTGGCCCATTTTGGAAATAGGCAAGTTAAGAAATGGCCTAAGTCAACCGGAGGGATTTTATTAAGAACTAGCTTCTACCCCGCGGCTTCGCCCGCGTGGACTACTTATCTCTCGGGAACCGTTTATATTTCCGGGATTAAATTACCTTATAGCTAACCTTTTTGGGAGGCGTTTAATAAGTCTATAGGTACCTAACTAAAAAGGTTACTTTTAAATCCTATTAATCTTAAGTGGCCTCGTGCAGTGATTTTTCATGGTGGCATTATAAGAGGCAGGGATAAAATATGTAATTTTTGAGATATCTGGTAGTAATTGACATCAATATTTTATTTAGGTACCTATACCACTAAAGCGACCCATTCTTGTTCCTTTTCAACCCACCTACCTAATAATAACCGGTTTGAAAATGAAGAAACAAAACATCCTTATGTTTTGTTTCTTCATTTTCGAAGTCCCTATTTACCCCTTCAAATCAACCCTGGCAAAAAGTATTACTGTAGCACGATTATGTTTTATAATGTATATACAATGCCAATTTTCATCACTATAATTTAAAATACACAATTTCGTCCCTTATTTCAACCACGTAAGTGATCCCTCACAAAAAAAAATTTAAAGCAACATTTTTTTTATATCAAAGGAACTATCCAAGTTTGAATACATTACGATATTTTTTTTATTTACAAAACTTAACCACTGATTTTGGGGTTGAATTCCAAACAACAAAGAACACCCATTTCATTTTAACTCGTTTGTATGGTCCGAGTTTAAAAACGATAACCTACTTACGTTAAGAAATACAGATTTTTTCATACAAATACTTTTTACCCTTCCCACCCCCTTAAGGACTGAATTCATTGCACTCCTATGTAATGAACGTATTCGAAATTTCAAGATTTTAGCTTCAGCGCTTAGGCCGTGCAAGCGTCTTACGATGGGACCTTATCCTGTATTTTTTAACCTCTCAGGGGATGAAATCCCAGAAACGCCGCGACCCATATCTATTTATTTTGTATGTTCTTTACACGTCCCAAATTTCAGTATGATACGGTAATTTTTTTTGGAATTTTCATACAACTTTCAACAATTTTTTTAACCCCTTTATGTGTCGAATTTCAAAAAATTAAAAAGTAGCATTTCCTTTATTTTTATACTTGTTTGTATGTGTTAAGTTTCAAAACGATACGTCATGAAATGTAGGTTTTGCATACAAACGTTTTTTATCCTTTTCACCCACTTAGGGGTTGAATTTTCAAAAATCCTTTCTTAGCACGCGCTTACGTTATAAAAGGAAGCCACACTCTTTTCAAGTCTATGCGTCCAGCGGTTTGGGCTGTGCGTTGTCTGTCAGTCAGTCAGGACAAAGCCTTTTAATTAATAATAGAATTTATAAAAAATAATTAACTTATTTTGATTAGGTAAGATTAAGATAACTGTAATTTGTATTTGTACTGTGACTGATAATTTTTTAGGTCGTCTTTTGTTTCTGTCTTTCTAAATTGGAATACATTATTCTTATGCTTTCTATAGGTGGAACGTTTCACTAGCGCGGCACATTCAAATTTTCTTGCGTTCTTTTGCCAATAATAGCTTAATTACTCAACGTGATTACATGAAAACTAATTTTGCGCAAATAAATATAATGTATCAATAAACTACAATTAAAAGTGTCACTTACTTATCATCGGTTTAGCGACAAATGGCAATAGACTGAAAAACTAAGAAGAAAATTGTTTATTGCCATTTGTCGCTAAACCAATGATATCTAGGAGATACTTTTAATCGTAATTTGTTGATACATTCTATTTATTTCCGCAAAATTAGTTTTCATGTAGTCACGTTGAGTAATTAAGCTATTATTGGCAAAAGAACGCAAGAAAATTTGAATTTCCCGCGCCAGTGTAACGTTCCACCTTAAGCTTTCTTTAAATCGCAAAGGCACACGTGAGCGATCGATCATACGCGAGGGGAGGTAGGGAAAATAGCTAACAAGTGACGCGGTAAGAAGAGTAAAAATAATTTCTATTCCGCCTGCCTCCGTGTTTGCAGTTTGCACGCATCCAATGCTTAGCGCTACTTCTCTTTGACAGTATATGCATTAATAACATATGAAGTGAATGAAACAAGTTCTGAAAAAAATATGTCTTGTAGAAAAAGTATTTTGATATACCTATTTCTTCATTTTTTTTCTGAAACTTCTGCCACAATTAAATAGATTGTAGTATAATTTAGATTTAGGTGTTTGCGTTTTCCATTCATGGACGTCTTCAGGCTGATAATGATGATCATTCATAATTCATCAACCAACCTGTTTTTATATACCTATGGTTTTTTTTTTATAAAATCTTAGTTTTGGGAAGCGCAGGAGACGAAAACCAAATTGAAATTTTAAAAAAGTGGTAAGGTAAAAAAATTGGAAGACGAGAATTCTTGGTCAGGGCTCGATAGAGGAAGCATCGTGACCTGATAAAAACTAAAATAAAAAGATACACATGAGCATCCCTCGAAGGCAGATTGCTAAGATTTATTCGTTGAAATTCAGTGGAGATCCAAAGACTCAAAGGCAGATAGCCGAGTTTATTTGTTGTGATCCAGTGGTGGCGTCCAAAATACCGCAGAGCCTGAAAACGAAAGTTTTCAATCAGTGTGTGTTGCCAGTGATGACTTATGGAACTGAGACGTGGTCTCTCACTGTTGGCCTCATTAGTACCTAAGCTCAAAGTCACGCAGCGAGCTATGGAGAGAGCTATGCTCGGGGTTTCCCTGCGAGATAAGTTTCGAAACGAGGAGATCCGCAGGAGAACTAAAGTGACCGATATAGCTCTTAGAATTAGCAAGTTGAAATGGCAATGGGCAGGCCACATCGCTCGTAGAATTGATAACCGATGGGGAAGAAAGGTTCTCGAGTTGCGACCACGAACCGGAAGACGCAACGTAGGCCGGCCCCACTCGGCGGACCGACGATCTGGTGAAAGCCGCGGGGAGCCGATGGATGCAGGAGGCGAGCAGCCGCTCAAGGTGGCGCACTCTGGGGGAGGCCTATGTTCAGCAGTGGACGTCTTCAGGCTGTTTGATGATGATGATGATGAGTGTGGCGTTCTCCAAAAACCGAGGGGTCTTGGATAAACCGTTGTTCATCGCTCGCTGTACAACTGCGCCTGGAACCTTGCCGAACCTATAAGGAAATGGTTGTATGATTTAACTTACCTAATTCCAGAGTCCCAAACTTTTATCAAATCAAATCAAGTCAAAGTGTTTTATTGCAAATAAAACACATAGCTATTCATAGCACTCTTACAAGTCAAATGAGATAGGTACTTAAAATACTTAAATTTAATTATGGAAATACTGAGCATAATATAAAATAACAAAGTGCGTAATGCCAATAATTGTATATAGCAAGCCTATTACAATAATGTGAGTTTGAAAAAAAAAGTTCCTTTTTCCACTACAGGTGCAAGCAATCCGGCATTATGCATCTATTCTAAAACCTAAGCATACACTAAATTCCTCCAATTTCCCTACCGAAGATTATTTCGCAGCGCAGTGCCAAAGACTTATTTTTACTTTTAGAGTCGAACTAATATCTGTTTTTTATATTATTGTCTTTAAGCTAAGGTTAAGGTCAACTTAGGCTGATTGGTAGTGTGGTGAAACGACTCATACATTTGGCATCCAACGTGGGGCAATGTTGGTCGTTAGCTCATGAACATCAGCGCGCAAACTTTGTAACGTACGGGGGATAAGGTGAAGACAAAAGAAAACCATGTTAATTTTCCAATTTTTTTTTGTATTTCGTTATTTTTTATAATTTATAAATGACCTAGTAAAGTGTCTTATCAGTTTCAGCACATACAATCATCATTAATGAGCTTACAAAAATCCTTTGGCGAGTGCAGTACCGAGATCGGCGGGCGAGCGCGCCCTCGGTGGCGAAGCGCTCCGCCCTCTAATAATATGTAACTGGGATGCCTGAGTAGTGCAGCTGGCCGCGGGAGGCCGAGCCGTGGGCTGCTTGCTGCTGGCGGTAGCGTCCAGAATCCCTTAGTAGCACTTCTCATGCATGATCGAGGGGCCGGACTCGTCGTACTCCTGTTTCGTGACAAACATCGGGCGGAAGGTAGAGAGGGACGCGAGGATCGAGCCACCGATCCATACGGAGTACTTCCTCTCTGGGGGCACGATGATTCTGATCTTCATCGTCGATGGCGCGAGGGCTGTGATTTCTTTCTTCATACGGTCGGCAATTCCGGGGAACATGGTGCTACCACCAGATAATACTGTGTTGGCGTACAGATCCTTACGGATGTCCACGTCGCACTTCATGATAGAGTTGTACGTCATCTCGTGGAAACCGCAAGCTTCCATACCCAAGAACGAGGGCTGGAAGAGAGCTTCTGGGCAACGGAACCTCTCGTTTCCGATGGTGATGACCTGTCCGTCGGGAAGCTCGTAGGACTTCTCGAGAGAGCTGCTGGAGGCGGCGGTGACCATCTCTTGTTCGAAGTCAAGCGCAACGTAGCAGAGCTTCTCCTTGATGTCACGCACGATCTCACGTTCGGCGGTGGTGGTGAACGAGTAGCCGCACTCGGTGAGGATCTTTACCAGGTAGTCTGTAAGGTCGCAGCCGGCGAGGTCCAGACGCAGAATGGCGAGCGGCAGGCACCCATAAAGCTCGTGGATAGCCACCGTGTGGGAGACGCCATCGCCGGACTCCAGCACGATACCGGTGGTACGACCGGAGGCGTACAGCGAGAGTACGGCCTGGAGTGCGACGAAGAGGGCGGGCGTGTTAAAATACTCGAACATGATCTGTGCCATCTTTTCTCTATTGGTTTTGGGGTTGAGGGGAGCCTCTGTGAGCAGCACGGGGTGCCCCTTGGGCTCCACACCTAGCTCATTGTTGAAGGTGTGATGCCAGATCTTCTCCATATCGTCCCAGTTAGTGACGATACCGTGCTCGATGGGGTACTTGAGCATGAGGATGCCTCTCTTGCTCTGGGCCTCGTCACCCACATACGAGTCCTTCTGTCTCAAGCCGATCATCACGCCCTGGTGGTGCGGCCGACCAACGATGGACGGGAACACGGTGCGGGGTGCGTCGTCTCCGGCGAAGCCGGCCTTGCTCATGCCAGAGCCATTGTCTACTACCAACGCAGCAACATCCTCGTCGCACATTGTGAATTTAGGTAGAAAGGCAAACGAAATAAAGAGATATTATCGGAGCGATCGATTCGCGAACCGTGTCAACCATGAGAAATGAACGCCAGCCGGTGCCTGGTTTCCTTCTCTTGACGGCTCGTTCACATGTTGAGGTCGCGTCGCTCGATCTGCTTTACTATGACGCTGAGCACCCCGTGACGCAATCGAGAATCGACTCGCCCAATTAATTTGATATCACAGTAAGTACCTACTGGTAAATTTTTGTCCAAGAGTGTATAACGCTAATTTGTGTGAAAATGTTATAATCCGGTGCATGATTCAGTTTATTTACCCGATGACAGTGTCAGTTCGGGTACATCATTTTAGTGACATAGTGAAGTGTGTCAAAAATTTATTTTGTCAAACAATATTGTCAAACTTGTGAAGCAAGAAGACAAGAAGAGGTCACAGCATTCGTATGGAGTTTACAATATTAGTCGATATATCTAGACAAAAAATTTATTTTATTTCATGTTTTATGAATAAATAAAGAGATTTTAAATGAAAATCTTTTATTTAATTAAAGAGTCTAAATAAATATATTATACTAGTTTAATGCCCGCGGCTTCGACCGCGTAGTTCTTGAATGAAAAAAGAGTGTTATAGTGTAAACGGAGATAAATAAGCCTATAAGCAGAATCACGGAGACTAAAGTATATTAATGATTTAGATCACTTTCACAATAAAGTTAGCGCCAACTTCTACAACACGTCACCTTCGCTACACACACTCTCTAGCGGGCCGCTTGCGGCCCAGTGAGCAGAGCACCCTTGAAAAAAAAATGCAACTTCTACTGTAGTCACCTTGGCTACACACTAGGGCGTGCAGTTTCATAGATTTTCAGTTTCGAAATTGGCCTATGAAATTTCGAAATTTCGAAACTCATAACACGTATCTCATTTAGTACAAATTGAACTCCTAGCTTTATCTTCTTGCTTTAATCTTGAATGATTAAAGTGTAAAACATGTACTAGTAGATACCTAATAACAATCAAATACATTATAAATTAAAAGGTATTTACATATTTCTATTTGCTTAATAGGTATTATATAGGTACTCTTTTATCTATATCATAAGTATCTGTGATTTCAAAGAGCATGTACACTGAAAAACCGAATAGTTGATTCTCTAAATGTTGATTCAATTTCAGTTGAGTTAACATAAAATGATGTTCTAATAACCATGGTGTGAAGATTGATTTAACAAAAAATAAAATGTTATGATGAAATAGATTATTTCAACCACAAAAAGGGGTTAATCCAACACAACATTGTATGTTCGGTTAGATCAAGGTTAATTTTACTGCTTATTTAGTTAGATCAGCATATTGTCTAAGTCTAATCAACAAAACAACTTAGTCAAATAAACGAAATTGAAGGAACTATTTGTGAGTCATTTAAAACAACCATACCCAATAGTAAGTTTCACAAATTGTACTAGTTGAATAAACCAATTAAGTTGGCCGGTAAACAACAAGTTACAAGTAGAGTTTACTTGACCAGTCAAATAGGTAAAAGTAATGCGAAACAAATTTTATTTCAACTTTTATGGCTATGGTTAAAAAAACTATATGGTAAAATAGTTGGTATCACAATATGAAATGGTCATCACAACACATATTTAATGGTTATGCCAAGTGAGTAAAGAGGTTTTAATAACAGATATAATGAATGGTTAATTCATCTTGTGTGGTAGGTAAATGCAACTCAAAATAAATGCTATTCTAACTTAAAAGGTTATGGTTAACAAAACTACATAGAATTATAGTTGATATCACAATTTGAAATGGACATCACAACACATATTTAATGGTTATGCCAAGTGACGGAAAAGGTTTTAATCACTAATGTAACTAATGGTTAATTCATCCAGTGTGGTAGGTAAATGCAACTCAAAATAAATGTTATTCTAACTTAAAATGTTATAGTTAACAAAACTACATAGAATCATAGTTGATATCGCAACTTGAAATGGTCATCACAACACATATTTAATGGTTATGCCAAGTGAGTGAAGAGGTTTTAATAACAAATATAACTAACAGTTAATTTATCTAGTTTGGTAGGTAAATGCAACTCAAAATAAATGTTATTCTAACTTAAAATGTTATAGTTACAAAACTACATAGAAACATAGTCGGTATCACAATTTGAAACGGTCATCACAACACATATTTAATGGTTATGCCTAGTGAGTGAAGAGGTTTTAATAACGAATATAACTAATGGTTAATTCATCCAGTGTGGTAGGTAAATGCAACTCAAAATAAATGTTATTCTAACTTAAAATGTTATAGTTACAAAACTACATAGAAACATAGTTGGTATCACAATTTGAAACGGTCATCACAACACATATTTAATGGTTATGCCAAGTGACGGAAAAGGTTTTAATCACTAATGTAACTAATGGTTAATTCATCCAGTGTGGTAGATAAATACAACTCAAAATAAATGTTATTCTAACTTAAAATGTTATAGTTACAAAATTACATAGAAACATAGTTGGTATCACAATTTGAAACGGTCATCACAACACATATTTAATGGTTATGCCAAGTGACGGAAAAGGTTTTAATCACTAATGTAACTAATGGTTAATTTATCTAGTTTGGTAGGTAAGTTCAACTCAAAATAAATGCTATTCTAACTGAAATGGTTGTGGTTATAAAACTACATAAAAACTTAGTTGACATCACAATTTGAAATGATCATCACAACACATATTTAATGGTTATGCCAAGTGAGTGAAGAGATTTTAATAACGAATATAACTAATGGTTAATTCATCCAATGTGGTAGGTAAATGCAACTCAAAATAAATGTTATTCTAACTTAAAATGTTATAGATAACAAAACTACATAGAATCATAGTTGATATCGCAACTTGAAATGGTCATCACAACACATATTTAATGGTTATGCCAAGTGAGTGAAGAGGTTTTAATAACAAATATAACTAATAGTTAATTTATCTAGTTTGGTAGGTAAATGCAACTCAAAATAAATGTTATTCTAACTTAAAATGTTATAGTTACAAAACTACATAGAAACATAGTCGGTATCACAATTTGAAACGGTCATCACAACACATATTTAATGGTTATGCCTAGTGAGTGAAGAGGTTTTAATAACAGATATAACTAATGGTTAATCCATCTAGTGTGGTAGGTAAATGCAACTCAAAATAAATGCTATTCTAACTTAAAAGGTTATAGTTAATAAAACTACATAGAAACATAGTTGGTATCACAGTTTGAAATGGTCATCACAAATATATATTTAATGGTTATGTCAAGTGAGTGTAGCAGTTTTGAGAACAGTTGTGACAATGATTAATAATAATTCATGAATGTTATTTCAAATCATGTGGATAATGACAGCAAATAGAAACATGCTCAACAGCTTCTAATGTTTGTCATAAACATTATAACGATTATGTCAACTAAATTGTAAGGTCCTATGAATGGTTATAACTATGGTTCACTACGACCAGATTTAATACGAACATCATGCCAGCTACTCGTGTAAATTCCGCTAAAATCTGCTAAATATTTTGTATATGACGAATGCCAAAATTCTGCTACTGGGGGAAGTCATAGTTTTTACGAAAGTTTAAATAAAAACAAAAACGGAATTATTACTATGACTATTTATTAATTTATATGGTCTTTCAGAACAGAAAGTCGTGACACTAATTTCATATTACATGCTTTACAAAAAGCCGCATTGCTGTCATCTTTGGATCTAGACAACCAAGATAAAAATATTGGATCGTTCTCCTACTCAGAACGATAAATCTAGTCGTATTTTCTTTTTATTTTTACTTACTAACGCACGTCACACGATACAATCATACAACTGACTTACGACAACTTTGTGTGAAGAAAATGTACATAAGTACATAACTACATACTCTACACACAAATCCAAAGCAAAATATACATTTACAGGGAATTCCCCTATAATGTACTTGAGGGTTACCAGTGCAGAAAGAAAATTCTGTTATTTTTTAAAGAAAGTAAGAATTCTACAAATATTTCTGATGCCACTACCCAAATGGAACACAGGTAATTTGTCAACGTCAAATTCTGCTAATTTTCTTAAGAGGTTTTGTAAGATTCTGCTAAAATCTGCTGTATATTTTTACTGTAAGTATCTAGTTTTGTAGCAAGCGCGTTTGTACTGACTGACACGTAATTCAACAATTTGAATAAACATGAGTTACATGTCAGTCAGTACAAATAATATACCATACGCCACGTATGGCTATAATAGCCATACGTGTTTTCTGAAATACACAATACGACGAATATAACATTTTTTCGCAGCAAGCGCACGACGTTGTGTCAGTTAGGGTAGCCGTGATATTTATTTCGAAATTCTAAATTTTTATTTTTATTTTGTATTTTTACTCTTTAATTTGTTCTAATAAATTCCGCTTTTTTGTTGTAAATCCGCGTTTTTGAAGCAATTCTACCGCATTTTCAGTTGCCTCATCTGGCAACACTGCTGGTCACATTGCTCTTTGGCCGGCGCGCGGGCGCTTGCGCTCGTTCCTGGCGTCCGCGGCGTCCGCCATCGTCATTAGTCTTCTTCGTTCTTCGTCATTTGGGTACGAGTCCCGTGCGCGTTTACACGTCTACGCTTTGTGACTTAAGTGTGCAGTGGTTAAGTCTCATCTCATGGATAATATCAACCTCACGTACGTATATCTCAAAGAATGGGGGTTAAGTGAAGACACCATCAAAAATTTCGTTGGTAAGTGTATTGATACCTACTACGTAATCCTACTTTAGCTCTTTTATTGATTTTTTAAATATTTCTATAGTACAAAGTATGTAGCTATTTCTAATTTGTTATTTATTTTATATCCTAGTTTATACCTATGCCTTGAATCGCGTACCTACATGTCCTAAAACGTAATACCTACTATATAAAAATGGTGTGATTCAATAACGAATGTTCCAAATAACCTATCTGCCTATCTAGGTACCTACTAACTTTCTTTTGTTTTCGTTTCAGATAATGAAATAACATTCGACTGCTTAACAAAAATTAAGGATCCAGAGTTAAAAGAGCTGATACCACCTATAAAAGAAAGGATTCTTTTTAGAGCAGGGCTACAAAATTTAGAAAAAATTACTCATGTAAGTAACCTATATCCTATATACCTAGTCTACCTAGAACCTATTATTTTCTACTATCACTTGTTTACTTACAAAATGTTGTTTTCACATTTTGTCATTTGTTAATGTAACACAATAGAACTAGTTGTTTTAACGCCTTAACTAATGTTATCTTAACTCTTAGTACCTACTTATGTGTAATTCTACAATCTCATTTGTGTTTTATATGTTTTCTTTGCATTAATAATTATTGATGCCAACTTGGTAGGTAGATACTTTTTATAGGTAGGTACAGCGTCAGTCTAGGACCCAAAAAGTACCGGGAAAATGTTTCAAACAGCGGAAGGAAGGAGGGACTTACAGGAGGAACTGCTCTCTTGCTTCTTTTTTGCACTTTATAGTTGCCCAAGAGGTGTCCGTCGATGAGGTGCTTGCCTAGGGTGCTCTCGACATTTAGTCCGTCTCTGGTTGTAGCAAAGAATTAAATGATAATTAGCCCAGTCATCCCAGCCCGGAGTCTGGCGCAGGGTCTGGACCGGCCCATGGAGGGGCCGGCCTACCGGGAAAAGTCTCGGTGCTCCCTGGGGCCAGACCAACCCTGGGTAGGTACTTTGAAGAATCTTAGTTTGGTACCTATACATAGGTAACTTAACTACTAAAGCAGGTAGGTAGCTACTTAGGTATCTTACATTATCAAGAATGTGTTTGCTCATGAGGTCTACCTACCTACCTATGCTCTGCTCTGCATGTGCAGGGCACATAGAGAGAGAGAGAGAGAGAGCTGTAGGTGCTGCTTGCTGCTATGTAGCAGCCACACGCGCTTATGGGATTGCTATAGTTTTGTCTGAGGAAAAAAAAAACCTGTTAGGCCCCATGGGGCCGAAAACGTGGGGGACAACAGGAATAACCCTGTAAAAGTTCCGCCCGAGTTTCGCTACCCAAGGCGTTATCCGCGTGTGTGTGAACAGGCGGAATAACGCGTACCCACTCGGATAACGCTACCGCGTGCGGTAGAGGACACCGCCTCGGTGTATGTACTCCTATAATTTGGCGGGTTTTTCGTGGATTACGTGTAATATGAATATCAAATACAAAAATGTGTTGTTATCTCCTGCCGGTGGGTAGCAAGTTAGCAACCGGCTGGCAGCATTACCCCGTTAAATTGCAATGCTGATGATTAAACGTTTGTTTATGACAATTTACAGATCGAGATTGACTTCGAATATTTACATCCGGGCAAAGAAGTCATACTGTTCGAAAAATTTGAAAGTTTTATGAACAATGGAATTCAAATTTTTAAACAAAATTTAAAGTCTTTTAAGGACTACATAGAAATCTTTGAAAAAAACTTCCAAAGAAGGTTAGTGTGTGAAAGCATTTTTTGGGCTTGTCTGGCGCATATCCTTCCTTTTTGAACTACAGATACAGATGTACAAATCATACTAAGAATATTCCTAATATTACAAATTATAAATAACATAAAAATTAAATTAGCTACTGATTTAGTAAAAGTAAACAACATAAATGTTACAACTATACCTACTAATTTGTTTGTTGGTTTCAGATACTAATGTATATATTATACTGTCACTACTGTCCGGTAAACTAGTACCCACAGTAAGTCGTCGTAGTGCTATCACAACGCCGACAACGTCGACGTCCAAATTTTCAAAGCCAGCGATTCTGGAAGCCCACGACAGTTTGGTACTGCATGTCAAGGTAAATCAAAAAGGATTTCATCATTGATGAGTATTACTTAATATGTTACCACGTATGTAGAGTTAACGATGTATTAATTTCTCTTTTCGAGATTTTACTTGGGTCTTAGGTGTATAATTTAAAATGCATAATTGATAAAAAATCATGTTCTTTTACTAAGTACATATTTTTTATTTTCGTCATTTATTAAAGAATATTTTCCATAATATAGGTAGTCGACTTATAATCCGCAGGTACCAATAAATTATATCAACATGACGAGATTTGCAATGTTTATTAATTTTCAGACTCAAACTGATATTGTGAACAGCCTGGCAAAACGGCGTCACATTCACCAACAAAAAAAACCTGCCAACCTGTCGTGGTTTGCGTTGGACCCGATGTTGAAGACTTACAAAACTTTTATGTCAACTTTGACGACACGACCTACCACTTTGAAAATCTTTTGCGGGCAATGGATGTCTGTTTCAAAATATTTCAGGTATTTGATGTCCAATACCCCACCGAATGCCTCCAACAATGGTTGTTTATTCAGCATTATTTTTATAACATAATAAAAATAAAGCAAGTTTCCAAACGTGGCTACTTTGATCTCAGACTTGTTGAGTGGTTGAGATTGAGTTGAGTGATTTCCATAATATAATATTCGGTTTGTATCGACCAAGACGTAATTAAAACTTAAGTATCGTAATTTGCCACGTCTCAATTGTGTTCAAAAAAATGTCATTAAAATTGTGTTAAAATGTCATTTTTGTATCGCTGTTTTGTTTGTGATTGTGACTTACAATCCATCAAAAGTTTGTTCTTACACTTTAGATATAGACACAATGATTTGTCAGTTTATGATAGTGCACAGTATATTTGTCATAGAAAATTGATAGTATTTGGTGCTTATTTTTGAACTTGTTAACTATAATTGACATTTTAATGATGCCTGTAATTGACTTTCCGACTATAAAATATCTAAAATACTTGATTCAGGAGCACCACGAGCAGTATCTTCATTGTTTTTCAGATAGTCTAAAACCAAAACATCATTTTATGGTGCACTATCCCTATATTATTCAATGTGTAGGACCTTTAAAACACATTTGGTGTATGCGATACGAAGCTAAACATAAGCAACTGAAACAAACGGCTCATAATACGGCATCAAAGCGCAACTTACCATTGACGTTATTAATCAAACAGCAATTAGTTTTTGCACAAAGACTGTATTTGAAACAAGGGCTCGTTGATAGGTTTGTTTGTGGTGGTATTGATGATACAACTTTGGGCGCTGAATTTTCTCTTATAACAGTAAATGGTGTTAGTATAAAACATTGTCGTATAAAATGGGTGAAGAACTACGGGACATTGTTTAAACCAGGGTTTATTGTACCTATTGTCAATGAGAACGAAAGTCTATTTTATTTATATATTAAAGTTTGATACAGGAACATTTTTGTTCTGTGAATCCCTTGCATGCATTGGCTATAATCATCATTTACAAGCTTATAATATTCTTGGCAAAAATTTCTCGTACAGCAAGTTTAAATGTTTAAATCTGGACGAATTAACTATTTTTCCAACAACATCTCATATAACTTCTAATGGAGAAATGTACTGTAGAATACAAAATTAGAATTCAACAATTAATAATTGGACCTCCTTCTGCGATATGGAACCAAGCCACTAGTGATGGATTAATTAGCATTCGCATTCATTTTTAGCATGTGAAAACTCAATTAGCATTAAAATATTTCAATTAATTTAATTCATTTTGAATTTAATTTTTAATTTAAAATTTTAATTTCATGTTTCATTTCATTTTAGCAAATAGCATAGCAATAGCAATTATCATGCTAAGACTCAACTCAATTTTGACAACTCAGTGTGTGTGGGTTGGTTCCATATTGCAGAAGTAGGTTCAATTGATGGTTTTCTTTGAAGTGTACACAAACATAAATAATTTAAGTGTATTTAAAGGTAGAATTTAGTCCCACTAAATGTGTAGGTATGACCACGGGATTAATATTTCCGTTGAGTAACTAAAATAAATGTTACTTTAATGTGCTCTTAATTTTGATTGAGAATCTAGTACAGATATATTAAAATTTTAGAAATGACAAGCTCATAATTGGTCACAACGAACATAATTTTCGCTATTTGCAGTGACTTCCATAATTCTTAATTGAAACGATTGGTAGGTATGTTATGTAACTATTAACCGACGCCAACCGCCGACGTTTCCAAAACTTTAAAATGTGTGTGTGGGATCATCTAATGCTACAACAAAAAGTTCGGCAGAATGTGTACCATAACTTAGGCCCATAAGGTAAGGGGTGACGACAGGTCCACGTTTAACATTATGGTGACTTTTATAAACCTCAACAGCCTCACGTCGAATTTTAAGATAGCACTTATAATTTTTTTATATTTACCCTAATTTTTATGGTGAACAATAAAATTTGTCAGAGCCCATTTTTTTCGTGTATATACTTAATCTTAAATGTCGACGCAAGTTTGTTGAAGTTTATAAATACCGCCATAATATTACATGTAGTTTATACCTTTCTTCCTATATACTTTTTAGCCTATGGCACACATCCTGCCGAACATTCTGACGGGTTGTTTTATAAATCTGTGTGTTGTGATAATTTTAATACAATGTGAAATTAAGTAATAAATGATTATTATCGTATAAGTTTTTTTATTAGCATCCGATTTCCTATATAGGTGCGCATACGCCTAACTGCAAACAAAAACCTAAACTAAACGTTAGATTAAGTAGGTATGCAACTAATATTTTTTCTTAACAGAGATTTAATGTTAAAATAGCTTCAAGTGTCATACATACATTTAGTAGCAATTTATACCTATGTCAAGTATTATTTATAAGTGATTATATTAAATTTTTGTATTTTTTACAGATACCAACATTTTGTTTAGACTTGTAACTAACTAAACTGTAACCAAATTGTAATAAGATGTTATAAAATGTTTGCCACTATTAACCTGTATTTATTGCTATATTTTAACGTGGCCCCAGGTCTACTAATAAAAATTGCGATTTTATTGCTTTCTAATTGTCGATTTTGATAGAATTTTTACGGAAAATCTGTCAAAAAGTAAATCCAATTACAATTTTAATAGTAGACTTGAGGCCCTGAGCTAAAAGTTATTTGTACATTGTGGTATCATTGGCAATTTCTGAGATCTCAGATATTGGTAGATACCTTATATTTTGTAAACTCTACATGCAGCTATTGGTATTTCTAACAGATAATGTAATGTGGAATAAACAGGTAGTCGTAAGTTATTAAATATAGCCTTTAGTTAGCGGTACAATTAACAGAGTTATAATGTACGATGAACTTAGAAATTTTCTCAGAAGTACTTTTTTTGTTAGACTAGCTTTGCAAATATTGGTATTTTTAGCAGTGATAATTATATAGTAGTATTAACTCCTTGCATCGGGTACCTCAAATGGTACCTAATAAGTTTTATATGCGCTTATCTCATGCATCATACATTTGGTAAAAATAAGTTGATTGTTCATTATTTATTTTTACTAAATACAATGCAGGAGGTAGCCCATACACAAAGTTTATTCAAATATAATTATCACTGGTAAAAATACCAATATCCGCAAAGTGGTCTAAAAGGAAAGGCACACCTGATAAAATGCTATAAGTTTATCGTACATTACAACTTCGTTAATTTTACCGCTAAATAAAGGCTATAATGACTAACGACTACTAGTTGATTCCACATTATATCGCTGTTAAAAATACCAATAAGTGTAGGTTTGGTTTACTGCAATGTTTAGGTTCACCTAACAATATTACAAAGGTTGGATCTACAGAACAGCTCGTGTTTAGGAATACCAATAAATACAGGTTAATTTTACCACGTTCGCGAGTTAATCTATCATTTCAACCTTGTTAAGTATACCAATAAACTAATGTTGATTTTACACGAAAAATGAGTAAGTGTAACTTATTACTGGATGTTTATTCTACATTAAATCTCTGTTGAAAATACTATTCAGTGTAGGTTAGGTTTACCGCAACGTTTAGGTCCATCTAACAATACTACAAAGGTTGAATCTATAGTACAGGTCGTGTTAAAAATACCAAAAAATACAGGTTAATTTTACCACGAGATTTATGTATATTTAACAAGGTGTCGAAAGTTGATCCACCATTTCAGCCTTGTTAAGTAAACCAATGACCTAATGTTGATTTAACATGAAAATTGAGTAATTGTAACCTATTGCTGGAAGTTTATTCTACATTCAATCTCTGTCGAAAATACTATTGAGTGCAGGTTAGATTTACCGCAACGTTCAAGTCCATCTAACAATACTACAAAGGTTGAATCTACAGAACAGCTCGTGTTAGGAATACCAATAGATACAGCTTAATTTTACCACGAGTTTTATATATATTCAACAAGGTGACGCAAGTTGATCCACCATTTTAACTTCGTTAAGTGTACCAATAAACACATGTTCATTTCACATGAAAATTAGGTAATTCTAACTTATTGCTGGAAGTATATTCTACATTAAATACCATTCAGTTTAGGTTAGGTTTACTGCAGCGTTTAGGTGCATCTAGCAATACTACAACGGTTGCATCTACAGAACAGCTCGTGTTAGGAATACCAATAGATACAGGTTCATTTCACTACAGGATTTAGGTGTATTTAACAAGGAATCACAAGTTAAATTACTACCACGGTAGAGTTATTTTAATCTATTACTACGTGTTAATTCTACATTTTGTATTTGTCACATATACTATATAATGAGGGTTGATTTAAGCTCATCATTCAGGTACATATCACATTATACAGCTAGTTAGATTCTTTAAATAAAAGGGTGATTCAACCACTATAAAGATGGTAATAACAACCAAGATTCAAAGGTAGGTCCTATAGTAACTTATGGTTTCAGTGTTGAATATACAATTTTAAAAATGTGTTGGAACAACCAAAGTAACAATTGTTAAATTAACTTTTTTCAAATAACAATTTTCATTTTGTTGATTCAACAAATCATGTCGGTAGGTCCTATATTAACCTAAAATTTAGGTTGAAAAAAGGTTGGCACAACTGTTTTGGTTTTTCAGTGTAATCACTACGGTGATTCCTCACAAAGAGTATCTCTAATATAATACCTACATATATATTCCTAACCTAGTTTCGTATATTATATGCATGAATTATATGTTTATTTATTATGTTCCTTGCTAGTTTCTTAGAGTAGCATACTCTTTGACGTAGTTGAGGTGACGACAGCAGGTCCATGCATGAATATTAATCACTGACCGAACCTTAAAAATGATTACCCGAAATAACTTTTTTCTCCCACGCTAGAAAAATATACAAATTTACTATTTAAATACATTTAATTTATACTTTCGATACGTACAAGTATCGTTCAGCCGCACGGCTTCTTTCTGCAGTTTCTGCTAGGCTCAAAATACATAGGATCTGCCATTCTTCTTTGTCTCGTTTTCACCCGGGATAGAACTCGTTAGCGAGAAATCGATATATTATTTTAAGGTATATCTACCTTGATTTGTTTTTAAAGCGTTTAGAGTAAGAGAATTACTCAATTGAAAAATAAATAACAGATAACTTTCTAGACCCTACTTGCTTCATTTCTTAAGTTACTCTATACCTAAATTGTATGTATATAAGGTATGTAAAGTAGGTATCGCATGTTTAACACTGCTTTTTAAATAACTTATAATTAATAAAAAATAAAGAAAAACGGTAACAATATTTTAAGACCAAAACGCACACAAAATACCTTCGAAAAATTTCGCATATCCTACCTACTAACGCGACTTTACCACCAAAACGGAGGGTGGGGAAGGCGGAATGGATTCTCGCGACATTCGGCAGCCATTACTCCGACCCTCCGCGCCACTTACGCCCTCTCTCCCCTCACGGCCGTGTTTACTAAAAATGCGTTCAATTTTATATGCGGGCTCTATATAGATACATACCGTGTGTATTCAGCTTTAGCAGGCTTCCTTATTCAAACAGAATAACAAGCTGTCTTTGCCTCTTTGCCGTGACGAATGAACGAATAAAATTGCACACTTTTTTCTGTAGGGTAGCTATATAGGATTAGCAGTCTCTTATCAAAGCAATTGGTTCGATTGAAGTTTGAATGTAATTGGCTAAATACATGTTAGGCAAAGCGTGGTGCCAATAAAAAAAAATACGTTGAATAAAATAGTTTTTTTCAGCAAATAACTAATAATCATAAAATATGTGTAACTTGGCAACACAAAAATTACCTAGTGATGAAAAGATTAGTGATAAGAGCAATCTGGAGCTCTTCAAGTCGCGAGTGAATAGATATCTCCTAAGCAAGCATGTCTCACCGTAGACCGCGTCGTCACTTTCCATCAGGAGAGATTGCAGTCAAATGCGGGCCTATTTAGTTATAAAAAAAAGTCTGAGGCAGGCAAAAGGACTCAAAATCCAGGCCCGTAACACAAAAAAATGGGGAGAAACATCAAAACTTTTTACAACACTTGAAGATGGCTTAAAAAAGAAAAAACAAATCAGCCATTTCACGTCAATAGTACTCAATTTTAAATATAGTACACACACGTCTTCCACAAATCAGTATCTGTCACATAATGCGCGCGTTAACCCTTCTCTGCGGCGATTTTTTTTCTCGAATCCCGATTCCCGGCGTAATGAATTCCTGTTTTTGTGAGTATTACTTTTGTCCCGGACAAATTGCAGACGGCTGAACGTCTCCTTATAAATATTCTGAGCGGTTTAATAAAGGGTACTGTGGTCCTTGAACATTTCATTCGCAATTATTCTTTGATGTCTTTCGGATTTTAGACGGTATTATGTACCTATAGTAAAACATTAAAACTTAACAAATCTTATTTTATTACCCAGGTTACCTATTTTATATATTTATTACTATTTTATCACACCTTTTTTTTAAAATCTATAAGTACTTATAATAGTAAAACTTTAACAGATCCAATTATGTACATTGAAGATAATATTTTGAAAATTTTGCTGGCCAATAGCGGGTTGGTGGGTGTTCTCGAATTTTGTGTTTCTTGATCATATAGGTTTTCTTTCTGTTTTCCTTCATCCCTGGAAAAAGGGGTGTAAATTCTGCACATAACATTAAAAGTCATTGTCACTGTTGAATTGAAAAACGCATGAGGTGATCCACATTCGACACGCATAAAAAAACATCATAAAAAGATATTTTTTAATTATTAGATACCTTATAAAAAATCTGCCGTGCCGTGTGGTCCCGGTTACGAATAGGACCACCCCATCTCTTCCCGTGGGTGCCGTAGAAGGCGGCTAAGGGAATATCCAGGGAATGGGTCGCAGCGTTCCCCTCGGTCTTGGTGGCAATCAATCTTCACCTACTGCGATCACCAAGCCGCCTGCCAAGCGTGGTGATTATGGCAAACCCCCCCCCCCCCCCTAATGATGATGATTATAAAAAATCTAACATCACATTCTTTTAATTTGGTATCCATAACGTAAACGTTTTTAATAACCATAGCTACTCAGTGTTCCCGTTTCAAACTCAACAGAGAGAAACAAAAAACTATATACCTAACTATTCCTTCACTATACAATGTTTATTAGCATATAACAAGTAGGCAGGAGAGGAATGCCAATACACCAAGAAAACAGCGTAGATCAGAAATATGGCAAAAACCGAAAAACTATATGGCGCTGCAAAATGTACGGGCATAAGTTGAGCGTAGATCAGAAATACGCCAAAAAACCGTTTTAAACCTAGCCCGCCGCAGCTACCCGTATAGCCCGCTCATTTTGCAAGCACCATCTAGGTTTAAAACGGTTTTTTGGCATATTTCTGATCTACGCTCAACTTATAGCCCGCTCATTTTGCAACGTCATCTAGTTTTATAACAGTTTTTAGCATATTATTGATCTACACTGTTTTCTTTGTATATTGGCATTCCTCTTCTACTTGTTCCATGTTATTAGTAAGGAGGTTAATGCATAACCACAGAATAAATAACAACACAAGATAAAGCACAAAATCTGCCTTAAAGTTGAGAAACAGTGGCCTGTTACTTAATTCATTCAAGCTCTTTAACAGGCCCAAAAGAACGTCAAAGTAAACCTGTTCCCTTTAAAGCCAATTTCATTGCATTTATTCTCGTGTTTTTATGGTAACAACGCTTTTATCTTGCCATCTTCTGCTACTTTTGAAATGCAAGCTTTGAACTGGCAATTAAGCATTTTTAACTGAGAACACAAGAAAAATATAGACGGTGTACTCAAAACTAGAAAGTAATGTTACAAAAAAGGAATACGCAATTCAAAAAAGGAATACGCAATACAAAATCTCATTTCAATCGCAAGTGCACATACTGCGCCTGGTTCATCGACGTATCCAAGTTCAAATCCATTCGGCCTAGCACCAAAGATTTTTTAAGTAAACTGTGCAGAATTGGCTCTCACTCTTACAACAGCGAAGGAAATATCGTGAGAAAATCGGTATGTGCAAGAATCACAAAATTCGAGGACATTGTGTCATGAACCAACCCGCACTTGTCCAGCGTGGTGAGTTATGGCCTACACTCTCCCTGTGAGAGAAGGCCCGTGTCCCAGCTGTGGGAAAGCTCTAGCTCATGATGATGATGGTGTAATGCTGGTCAAGAGAATGTACCTAATGAAATTGAGTGTAATTTCTCTTTTTTTATGTCTGTCTGTCTGTCTATCTGTCTGTCTGTCCGTCTGTCACCAGGCTGTATCTCATGAACCGTGATAGTTAGACAATTTAAATTTTCACAGACTGTATTTCTGTTGCCGCTATAACAACAACTACTAAAAAACAGATAAAATAAATATGGGGGTACCATACAACAAACGTGAGTTTTTTTTGCTCGTTTTTATAGATAATGGTACGGAACCCTTCGTGCGCGAGTGTGACTCGCACTTGGCCGGATATTTATTTTTATTTAACTACACTTTCCTACCTTTTGTTTTGTGTTCTTACTTTACAGAGAGTAACTGAAAGAGCCTGAGTGTTACTGTCTTTATGAATTTTTTAGTCTAAGTAGTTTAATTAAATACTTAGTTGCAATTAAGGTTAAGATACTTTAAGTAGGTACGTTTTTGTATAAGTTATTTTAGGTTAATTGATTAGAATTTTAATGGTTTAAATTATTTTATTTTAATTAAAAGGCATGTTGCATTTGTTCTTGTTTAAAATAATTAATGTACGCTAAAAATACTTACTTTTCTGTTTTATTATCTGTGCAGATGTTTTTAACACCAATTTCTTTAAAATGTGGAATGAGCTCCCGCCAACGGACTTTCTGCAGAGAGCAGCTACACGGAGCATTTTGAAACGAGGCTTGAGAATCCTACAGGGTAAGCAACGCAATAGTGACACCTCCAGTATTATAGATGTCCGATGGGGGTGAAAGGTCCTCTCGTGAACCGAAAGACGCAGCGTAGCCCCCCCCCCCCCCCTCACTAGGTGGACTGAAAACAGCGGGGAGCCGATGGATGCAGGAGACGAGCAGCCACTCAAGGTGGTGCTCTGTGGGGGAGGTTTATGTTCAGCAGTGGACGTCTTCAGGCTGTATGATGAACAGCGACCGCTTCCCATCAGATGGGCCGCATGCTTGTTCTCATGTGTTATCAATATAAAATTATTTTTTTTCTTTTTTTTAAATGACTAGGCTAATGTTTAACCATAACCTCACCTATTACAATCTATTCAGTAAGTAAATCTATTGGTATTTATGAGTAGGAGGAATTTTGTATAACATCTGAGTTTGAATTGGTATATTATCCCGAAAAGGGTAAATCTACTCCCTAAGGTAGACAATGTTTCTTCTACGACTTTTCTAAATTAATAGTTTTTCATTGAAGAAATGTCATGTAAAGTTTACGTTCGAAGATAGCCCTAGCGCAGCTGGGTGGTTGAACTTCGTCCTTGACCGAATGCACTAAACACAGGTCGTTAAACTCATGAGTTTAACGACCTGTGTTTAGAAATGAATTTATAGTATTTTGTTAACTGTCGTAGCGATCGCATGTGCAATTTTGTGAGTCTCACAACTTGTGGGCTATTATGGTCCCAGTGCCTCCCTTTCGCGATAACATTTATTTATTTTATTTATTTATTTATTCAAATTACAACTATCATTACAGGCCTGCCCAATTCAATAGCGTAAGTCAGCCTAATTATTACATACAACATGAAAAGAAATACATTAGGTATAATAATTATTGTTAAGTAGGTAGGTATCTTATATAAAATCAATGCAATAAAACGTCAATACTGAATCAATACATATACAGTCAACCTGAAATAAATTCCTAACACGCCTGTAAAAATATTAATTATAATATAAAATTAAAATTTAATGTCAACACACCAATTCAACCTTATATTTATGATTTTAATAGCAGTATCGTCTAATAGTATTGGATTCAAACCCCATTCGTGATTCAAATTATTTATTTACAGATCAATATGAGAAATTTTGGTTTAAATATTTTTAAAATTGAAGGAGTGAAAATAAAAGTCATAAAACAAAAACTCATCATCATCTACAGCCTGAAGACGTCCACTGTTAAATATAGGCCTCCCCCACAAAGCGCTTCTTTGAGCGGCTGCTTGCCTCCTGCATCCATCGGCTCCCCGTGGTTTGGTCAGATTGTCGATCCCACCTAGTAGGACCAACTCCACTAGTAGTTAAAAACCCTTAGACCATTCGTAATTTATGATACCTAAATACCTACAACAAACAGCACTTTAAAAAGAAGTACCTTCCTGTGAATTTATATCTAAGAAGAAAGAAAGAAAGAAAAAAAAAACATCTATCTCGATCTAATATAGCTAGATAAAAATGTAGGTTAGCTAGAACGGTCGCGACTTTCCATAGGGTCCACTCTTCCAGTGAACGTGGTCTTCTCGATCCTATTATTGCTGTACAATGTGAAATTGCTGTACAGGGCCATAATTCTGTATGGAAACACAGATTCCACACGATACAGAAACCACGTCGTTATCGTGTCTTGTTCAAATCGTGTCACAGCAAGGAATCGTCAATTTTTGTATATTCTGTATAATCTAAGACCAATTATCTATGACAGGTCTTGGATCCCTAGAGTGCGTTCCGAAATAGAACTAAAAGATTTCTTATCCCAAAACCGGTAAAAAATTAAAATAAAGCAATGGCTTATATATATGTTGTGATATAACGAAGCCATGGGTAATTATTAAAAATTGACAGAAAACCTTTAGAAATCCCTTCACTTCACATTAAAATTAGTTTTATTTTGAATAATTAATATTGACATAAATGGTGGTAACTTGGACGGGTTGATGTTTCGGAACGCGCCTCTGTGGAACATATGATTTTTGACAGTTCAAATCGCGCCAATCCCAGTTAATTCCACATTCATTTCGCGGGGTTTCGTTCTCATTTCTTAGAGAATAGATTTTTGCAGATTTCTTATGTAAGATAAGGAATTCGCGTGGTTTCGAAGCAAGGAATCGTAAATTGGTCATACAGAATTAGGGTCCTGGCGAGCAGCGGCTGGCAAAAGTTGTATGAAAATCCATATCTGTCGTGGTTTAGCGGCCAAATAAATTACATACAAAACTCATATCTGTCGTCTAATTTAAAAATGGAACGATCTTTTACTCCGAAACATGGCAGCCAAGGAGGCTTCAATACAAATTTTCATCGTTGCAAGGAGGTAACTTATCAAAGGTTTTATTTAAATTTCGAACTGCCTTGCAAATAGACAGCTGTTTATTTGAAAAAAGTAACACTTTATGGTGGGAAAAATTACTTTCAACTAAAAAATCCTTTGTTTTAATTTCCGTGCATTATTTGAGAAAAGTACTATACAAGCCTTGGCCACAACAAGGCAACAAGGCATTGATGGACTTACGTATGTGTAGATCGGCTTCACATCGGCCCACATTTACACGTTCGTCCATCAATGCCTCTGTTGCTGGCCGCTGCAGTAATATACTATACCAGGTGGTTGCACTTTACTGCAAAATTCGTCTAGGTAGCTATACCACTTAGGTAATCATAGGTATAACCGCTTTGCCAGTTATTCTGCGGCCAAGTAGTAGATTGCAAGCACTATTGTGTTCCGGTTTGAAGGGCATTATAACTAGTAAAATTACTGGGCAAATGAGACTTTATGATCTAATCTTGTAGTCTAGAAATATTATTACTAGACTGTGTGGTGTCAGGATGACGTGCTCAGTGTTTAGAGTTCTGAGTGACACTACATCTGTTACGGGCGGCCGTGACGCTCAACACCAGGTGAATGACTAGCTCGGCACGTCATTCGTTTACATTATAAAAGTTAGACCACGTCAAACTTGATTCAAAAACACATCTGTTGCAAACGCCACATTATTTTAACGGATTTGAAATAAGCCAAACAAATGCCGCAAAAAAACTCATTACCATCTCAACACAGTTACAGTTATAACTCGCATTGTATTAAACCTTTTTTGTATTACTATAAAACGTATGAAATAATCGCGGGAGGTTTCAAACAAAGAAGCAAAAAAGTTAAGAAAAAAAATGCAAATGACATTACGCGATGGCGGGAAAGGGTTTAATAGAGAGACCGCGTCAGATCGTGTTTTTGTTTCTGCAATTATTTTTACATTTTGTTGTAAAATGTTTTGACTGATGTTAATTTCTTAATAATTACGAGTCTTTTACTAATGGTCAGTGTTTTTGACGAATTACAATGTATGAAGGGTTGTCGTCCCATTTGCGGACGGTGCTGTCACAAAATACTAGCTGTTTTAATATAAAAGATTTGTGTTTTTAATTCGCAGTAGGTACATTTATTTTATTCTGTGACCATAGACAAAACTGATCGTCAGTGTATTTGACCAAGTTCGGTTACAGTAAAATTTATTGCGTGACTGAAAAAATTAGATAATGCGATGGCTTAAAAATTATGTATGACATTGGAGTGCAAGAATTTATTGAAATTATCACGACATTTTACTTACCTAATTTTATGTCACCCTTTTTAAGAAAGATTATAATTATAGGTATGATTTGAATTAGCAAGAAGTTTGCACTATTTTTTTTAAATATATGTTTAGCTTTTGTATTAACTAAGTGTAGATTATCAACTGTAGGCACACTGTAGGTATGAGCTTAGCTATCTTTAACCGCTGTTCTCACAAAATCTACACAACAATATTTGATGTTTATCTTAAAATTACTTACATCTTTTGAATCACAATAAAACCTCCATTAACATGCAATAAATACCTATATGAAAATAAAAAAAATCTATTCCAAGACACCATGAAAACACTCTATCTTTAAGATATACAAGGAACATTTAAGCAGAGCATTACAAAGGGTGAAACAATCACTCTATCTTGTGATTCAAATGAACGCGTAACCGATATCCCTGAGAGAGTCCCATACCAACAAAAAAAAAGCCATTCATAGACAACGTTGTTTTTTTTTGTCTCAAAAGTGGAACATGCATATCATTAATGTCCTGTTTTTTTTTGTCGTATAAAACCGGTAAGCAATGAATAATAGTGATTCATTAGCCATTTTTGAAATTGGAACGCACCTGGATGCTTTTTTACTTGGGTAAAAAACAACAATTTAGTTTTTTATAGCATTTTGACTGCGGAGTCAACATGTAAATCTTGAATAAGTTTTATGATAGTTTGTTTTGTGTTTTCGTACATGCAGCTGTTAATACGACGAGCACTGCAAACGAGCATATTTTGAAAGTTTTGAACGAAAAAATTTAACCAATAATTAAAATAAATACTTAATTAAAACTTTCTACAAAATAAAAAGAGCGTTAACATAATTAAAATTGCAGATCGCTGCTTGTCACTGCAAAAATTGCAACAATAAATTGGCTATTACGCGACAAATTAACATCGGAAGCTACTCCATTTCCCACACAAGGAGCAGTAGCAATAAATTTAAATTTAAATTTTCAAGACATCTGCCCAGTAATTGTCTAACGAGCACACGCATAAATTGAACAAAATTACTATGCACATTAAATAAAAAGGTTTAAAAAAGTGCGTCACGCGGCGACAACTCTTTATTTTTACTTTAAACCTGTCGCCCAACCTCAAGGTGTGAAATTTGCAAATTTAAAACGAATACAGTTTACTTCAAATCAGTAACTTTCATCATTCGATTTTAGACTTAATTTGCTTTGCTATTGAGTGTAACATTGACTTAAAAACGCTATGCACTTAAGCCGTGTGGCGTTAAAGGGTTAATATGCAAAGTAGCTAACCCATTTCTTGAGTTGCCCTATAATTACAGTACTTTGCATATTATTTGATGAATAAATATTTATAAGGAAGTGAAATTTAAGAACTTTTCATTACGGAACTAGTTTTTTAATAAAGTGCGATCGTTACGTGTCCTTTTTTAAATTGTAATTTTGTAAGTTTTATGCAAATAAGGCGAGCTTGCAGGGTGTTTAGTTTCGTGTGAAGATGCCCCGAGGTGGTACTTCCCACGTTTATTTTTTGTTAATTATGCGCGATTAGAACCGTTTGCAAACCTGATTTTTTCAAAATGTGTTCAAATATTATGCTTAGATTTAGAACCGAATGCATTTATTGTAAAATAGATAGGTTAATAATATTGGTGTAATTTTTGTGAACAATAGAATTTAAGTATGTCGAATAAACATACATTGGGATGGTACTAAAGTAGGTAGGTAGTAATAAAACTTGAGTAAAATGCAGTTAGTTCAATTTTTCTGGTCATATTCTCCCTCTCTTCCCCTACTTAGGCCCGATTTCACCAAAGTTTATTCCACCCCGTCGTCGCCGCCCAAGACACGTCTTGAGCGATCGGATGATCCTATAGCAGCCGTTGTGTCGGCTGCGCTAGGATCACCGGATCAGTCTACCTCTTCTGGCTCAGGTACCGCTTTCGGCACCGGTATAGGATACCAGCATTAGTAACACAATCAGACACCGACCCCGCCGGCGAGGTCGACGTACCCCCCGTAGGTTAGCTAGAACGGTCGCGACTTTCCATAGGGTCCACTCTTCCAGTGGACGTAGCCTTCTCGATCCTCTTATCCCGGCAACGGCCCAAGCCGAGGCTCGCACCCCAGGGGTGCCCTTGTGCTAGTTGCCTCCCACTTTTGACGGTTGGGCGCCTTAAGCGCCTGCCCTCCCGCCTGGTGACGCTGTAAAGCTCGGTAGAGACCAAGGCTGACATTCAGAGTCAATGCATCGAGTTTACTCCCACCGGTCTCACGTGAGATCGAACTCCCGACTCGGGGAGTATACTCGGCGTCGTTAAATTCAGAGACGAGATCAAACGATAACTCCATGAAGTTCGACTCCAGCCATAGACAAGCGTAGTTTGACATTAGTGAGCAATGATTTTCTTTTTTTATTTGGCAGTATTGTGTTAAAAAGAGAGAAACAATAGCAAATATTATATGAAAAACTGAAACAGGAGACCAAACTTGGTGGTGATATACTCTTTGCAGGAGAATATAAAAAGCGCGCCATTTTAGATTATTATTCTATATTCTGGAAAGCGCGCCGTTATCCGTTGTTTTTCAAAGTTAAAATTATTATAAATTTTGTTGTTAATTACCTAAATTTATTTAAAAATCGAGTGAATTTTAGCGGACATAGCAGTAGGTTAAGTAAAGCAATGAAAAATAAATCGTCTTTAGTGTTCAAAGTTTTTGTAAAAATTATCCGAGGGAGTTTATCCGGTACATACAAATTCTAGAAGCTAAAATGAATGCTTCTTATAAAATGAATACAACAAAGAAAACACACAGTAACTTATCTGCCAACAATGAGTAACTGGTATATTTATTTTAGGGTTTTCCGATGTTATTTTGATTTTAAATAAAATTATTACTCAATTTTATTTCGTAATTTATTTATTTTATTTTAATACAAAACTAATTTCTTCACAATAACCATCTTAAAAATTGATTCTAAACAGCATTGTATTTAAAAACAGGCGTGATAGCAAAGATGGCGGTATCTGAGCACGGCTCGAGTCACCGATTTCGCGGCTCAGCCCGTCTCATTCTTAGCTGAGCTTATACTCGTACTCCATTATGCTAAACTCGACTGTGAATGCCGATACGATTGGAGTTTGAGTCTAGACTCAATTTCTGACATAACGAAGTTTGAGATCAAACTCGAACTCGTTTGTGAATGTCAGCTCAACAGCATTAGCCCGTTAAAAAAAAAAACCGAAGTTTATTCCAAGTATACGGCTATTCGTTACTCTTGGATACAGCTAATTGAGAAATGAAATTACACAAAAAAGACGCCATTTTGATTGTATCCAAGGAATAAGTCTTATTCCTTCACAAAATTGGTGGTATAAGGGCTATATTCGCGTAACTCGGTTGTTCTCGGAAAGTTATACCTGGAATAAAATTTATTCTAGTTTGGTGAAATCGGGCCTTATACATAGACATTTTTTCACAAATAAAACAAAAAAATTGATCCACAATTTTTTTTGCAAAGTTATTGTTTTTTTTTGTAGAAAAGGGATTTTAATAATCTGTATGAATGCCGTGCTTTAGTTTGTTTTTTTTGTGCTGGTCCGGGATGAAGAGTATCTATCCTTTTTTTAATTTGGCTCAACGCATTTCACGCCTATAATAGTAAATAGGTAATATTTCACAGTACATTACACCCATTTACAGCAGAATTATACGAATGACAACTTGTCAAAATCAATTTAAAAATCATCTACTCAATACAATAGCCCGTCAAAATATTACAAACCCAATTCAATGGGCTATTCTCAACAGGGCCTATTGTAAATCGATAAATCGATTCGACACAATGGGAATCGAATGGGGAGGCGCATCGATTTAAACACGAGTCAAGTGGCCTCTATTGATTCATTCAATCACTATTAGTGTATCGAGCTTTTGTCGATTTAAAATAAGAATGATTGTGTTGGGGATTGGTTAGTTAATTGGTGGTAAGTATTTACTATTTTCAGTTCGCCATTTGATAGTTTTAAAGTAAAAATGTGGTAGATTAATCGAATTCTTACCTATTTTATATACTTAATGCTTTGCTATTGGCACCAGCTTTGCTTGACGGTAGAAATGAGTACATTTTACCCGACTATTGCAATAAGGAGGCTCACGAGTTTGACACCTATGTATGTATGTATATATTATGTACCTATGTATTATCATTTTATATTTGGCTAAGATAAAATTAGACAGTTTAAGACTTACCTTTTTTAAATAAATATAAAACGATAATATGTAATTCCTACTTAACAAAATACCTATGACTTAGTATAGACCTACATCCTAATACAAATTCTTGGTACTTACATAGTTCTCGCTCGCCGGTACGCTCGGAGTGGCATCTGGCACTTCAAATGAGCACAGTAATTATCTGTCATTTAAATGATGTTACCTGGTTACTTTACTATCTACATTGTTTTGTAAGCTGGTGTTCTTTTCTGCTCTAAAAATTGCGGTTCTATTGGAAATACCTCTTCGGGTTTTTTTATTTAACGGGCATTATACCTTTATTCCTCAAACTAACTACTACAATAATAAAAACTACACTATGTACTTAAAGCTACTACCTACACTACCTACTACCATGAAACTACATCAAAGAACATTATGCACTGTATACTATCCACTAGGGCCTTTAGACAGTCCAAATGCTCCAGCCCACTACCGGTAGGTAGCGTACCCAACATGCTGGCAGCATTGCCTCTTTGAATTGCAATGCTGATTCGTTGAGCCAAATAAGTGCCAGCATTTTGGTCACGCGTCGCATCGACCAGGCGCTCTGATAAACTTTGAAAACGCCATAGTAGCGACAAACGAGCGTCTCACCTAAAGGCCGCCCCATCTTCCAAGGAACCAGAGTCATTCCGTCAGGTCTTTTACTATCGTCACGCATGAGCCCCTTCAGTTTGAGAATGGCTGAAACATTGACTTGGTTACATGACTCTTTGGTTACATTCTAGCGTATTTCAATAGCTGTCAAATTGGCCAATTTATTTATAACAACTTTACATTTTTACTACTAGGTATAATCTAACTAACGTCTCCCGAACAAAGGAGCACCTGCAAGGGTATTAATGTCACATAATTACGTAATAATTTAATTTTATAACAGAATGTTGTAACAATTTATTTTTAAAGTAATATCCCTTAATTTTATTACGGTCGACGCAGAAATGAGAATTTAATGACACATCGTGGCCTTAATAGATTTAAAAAGAGGGAGCTGCCCGGTCTAAGTGACATTGATATGTTGGGATATTAGTCATGACTTTTAACCAGCTTTGAAATGATCGGAAGTTCTTTGAGCCGGTCTTGGTGTGAGAATAAGATCACCTTATCTCTTCCCGTGGGTGCCGTAAGAGCCGGCCTAGGGGGTATCCAGGGAATTCCTCGAATACGTACAAAGTGTTTTGATTCCTAGTTTATAATTCGGACAGCAAAGGAATGGAACACCTTACCAGCGTCGTTTCCTGACGAATATAAGTGAACCGGTATCTTCGAGGCAAGCATGCGCCATCGTCGACTGCGTCGTCACTTACCATTAGGTGAGACTGTGGTCAAATGTTAGCCTATATTTAGTAGATAAAAAAAATGGGCAGCAGCATTCTCCTTGGTCAGCATGACAATCTACTGCGATCACCAAGATGCCTATGTTCAGCAGTGGACATCTTCCGGCTATTATGTGGAGGTTCCTGATTCGACTCCCTTCCTTCCCTCCTTAATTTTATTTTTGTTATTATTTTTCGTATAATAATTTTGTTTTGGCTTCACTTAAGCGGTCCCAACGGAAGACCAGCGCCGGTTCGTAAGAACTAGCACCATGCTGAGTTGAGGCCGATTTGTAACAGTATATAAATCGCCTTTGTACTGTAAATCTACATTATTGTTATTGTATTATTGTCTGTTGCAAATAAACACTTTTTCTTTGTTTCTTTCTTTTTAATGTGTCCTCAGAGGCACGGTATCGCTACCTATTTTAAAATTTTATATTTTTAATAAGTTTTCTTTTTTTTTAATAATATGTGTGGACACTGGTAACTCTACTTAGATACTTTTTGTTTGTAAATACATACATAGGATACAATATAACACCCAGACACAGAACAAACATCGATGTTCATCACACAAATGTTTGTCCTGGGTAGGAATCGAACCCACAACCTATAGTTCAGAAGGCAGAGCTACTACCAACTGAGCTAATAGGCCAGTCGATATCTTTCTTCCAGCATGATAGTTACCTAACGTTTGTGTCAGTGTTAGTGTAAAATGGATGTGAAGTTGTCAATGATATTGTTATACATTAAGTACATACATAATATCTAAATAAATAAATAATAAATAATTATGTGTTGACATTTCACACAGTGCCATCTAGCCCCAAACTAAGCATAGCTTGTATTATGGGTACCAGACAACTGATATGGAATACTTAGATACTTTTTTGTTTGTAAATACATACATAGAATACAATATAACACCCAGATACAGAACAAACACCTATGTTCATCACAAAAATGTTTGTCCCGGGTGGGAATCGAACCCACAACCTATAGCTCAGAAGGCAGAGCTACTACCAACTGAGCTATCAGGCCAGTCAACAAACAGTCTACATGAGCAATTTAGACCTAGCCTTATAATTGTGTTAGTTACTCAAAACATAATCTTGAATCTGATTCTGAGCGTAAATACCACTTTTAGTTACAGTAACCCATCCAAGTAGTAACCGCAGCTAACGCTGTTTAACTTTACCGATTGGTTGAGAACGATTAGGTCGAGCTTCGCCATCATGAGCGTTTTGCCTTCGACTCTTTTGAAGATTTTTGATGTTGTCCTAATACTTAATACGACAGCAATCTGGATCGAAGGCATAAGCATAGTAGCGCCAGTATTTATTACACATATGGTAGCGCTCAGCTGTAATACATTTTGTTAGCGGTCACCCATCTAAATAATGACTGCGGCGAACGTTGTTCAACTTTATACCAATCCAAAGGTGGGTTTTTTGATTCATAGGTGAGGTAACTAATGGTCAACATTTGTTTGAATTTTCAACCATTGGTTACGTTAACTATGTCCACCCTTAGAACTACAAGTTAAGCACAATGGACAATATGGACATACCTAATGCTGATCAAACCTATCCACCTGGTCAAAACTGCGGAGAGCCATTACATGCAAGAGGCAAGCAGCTGGTTACACCGCTCTACGAGAGAAGCCTGTGTTCAAGAGTGGACTTGTTCACGCTGATGATAATGGTAATCATGGCTTACAACCTTTATGTGGTTGAGCAGGTCGGCTCATATTACATATATAGCACAGAAATGGCGGGTTCGATTCCCGTAACAGGACAAGTATAAATATATGTGTACAGGAAAAAAGCGCAAATACTTGTTCTGAGCCTTGGTGTTACTGTTATGGGACCATGGTCCTCGTAGTTCCAGGGTACAGGAAATCCTAATTTATAGAGTCTAGGATCTATGATGAGATCTTTGGGCGTTATTTAATATTTGTCATTTATTATAGACTTTAGCCGACAGTTATTAGCGCCGAGCTTAAATCGCGAGGAGCCGATGGATGCAGGACGCAAGCAGTCGCTCAAAATGGCGCTCTCTGGGGGAAACCTATTTTCAGCAGTGGACGTCTTCAGGCTGTTGATGATGATGATGATAGACTTTAGCCACTGTTTTTCGTCTTACGTCTAACTCAAACTTCATGTATAACTCAAATCTGCTTACTTTATGCTTCAATAGAATCTCGATTGTGTGTCGATGGAATAATTCCAGATATTTTGGTATTCCCTTAGTTATTTAAAAGCGTTCCAATGATTTGCCATTCAACTTCTTAAATAAGAATGAATATAACTTTGCCTGTTTTCTCTGTCTACTAAACAGCTAAACAGACCTTCATGTAATTTGGTAGGTCGATAGTTTAAACTCTGGGAAATAGAAGAAGATAGAATAAGTCTTTATTGCGATAAGCTGTAATCTGCGTGAGCACTATGAAAAGGCGAAAGCAGCAGCTAGTCTCTTATATATTTTAGCAGATACCCTCAAAATAATCCCCTGTTATTCAAATTCGTTCATAACCGAAATGTCAAATATTAAAAATTCCCTTTTAATCAAAGATCGTGCCTATCAAATCGTAGTCCCTTTGCAAGCCTACCCAAGCATATGAGCATCTCAGTTGTATAAAAATACCGTCTATAGACCGGTCAAAGATAGGACGTTTACCTTTGAAAATGGCATAAAAAGAAAATGAAAAACTCAAACGAATTAGACTCGAAACCCGCACAATTATAGCAGACGAACAAAAGAAAAAACGCGGGAAAAAATACATGCTTTGTTATCGAAATTGGAAACGAAATATACCTAAACGAAGACGGCTTCTGTTGGGGTGCATTTTTTTCGTACACAAAAACTCCCTCGTATGAGACTTACCCCACGTCCAATGAAGCCGGGCCCCAAACACATCCGCGCTTTCATTTTTATAAACAGATTTTTTTCTTTGCGAGTGACAGTGACAGAGAACTTTATACGAGAATAAGGGTAGGGTAGTTAGAGCGAGAGGCCTGTAAATAAAAAGTTAGGTCGGCGGATAAAGAAAGCTCAGGTACGGATAAGGGTGTGGAGGGAAGAAAAAAGGGATATGATGGAATGGCGACCACCCTACGGGCGGTGGGGGCAGCTTTCGAAGTTCCCGTCTCCGCCGCTAGATGGGGGTGGAAGTAAACTTTTTTTTATTGAATTTGGGTGAGTTTTGGCATAATGATGATGGATTGTACTGCGGCTTTCCGCTGATAAGTTTTTTGGGGATTTTCCTTCGCGTGTAATGCGTTTTCTTTTTTTTTTATAAATTAGGCTTAGGTTGGAAGTTGCTGTCACTTTGTAATGGACTGATGAGGCATTCACAAAGTAGATAGTTTGACTTTTTTATTCTCGCATGACAAGCAAAGTTGGTTGATTATAAAACTTTGAAAAGTACTTGAAATAGCTGACTAAAAGTTACTTCATTTTGCTTATGTTATGAAGAATAAATTGGTTGACTGGTTACCTAAATTCCTATAAGAACCAGACTAGTATTCATTCAAAAGCTTTTTTTATAGAAAAAAATCTCTTAATAACTTTAAATATCACAACTATTTACGAAACTATTTCAAAGTTTCGAATACGGCATAAATAGTCTTAGTTCGCAACTGATATCCAACAAACAATTTTTTACCATCGCAATTGGTTACGAAACTTGGTTCGGATTGCGGCTGCATCCTTCCATAGAAGGACTGTGTTACCATTCTTTTTTACCACACCTTAGATTAATGTTAAATAAGATAATTAATGTTTAATTATTAAGGTTTTTAGGCGATAAAAACCTTTTCTGAAGATGAAATAGTAACTTATAAAACTTTATCTTTAACAGTTCAATTAATGATCTTTACATGAAAGTGTTACCAGTGACAAAACTAGTTTTTTCATTCAAAATTAATAAAAAAAACTCACTCATTACCTTTCCAACTAGGTATTACCTATACTCCAATCATCTAGTTAACGCGGTACTTATCACTCAGGGGTGGCGCGTGTTTTTTTATATCCCTTTCATCGCACTAATGAGACACCCTTAAACCGTCTGGGTATCGAGCTGTAGTGTGCTAGGGGTTGCATTTTTAAGGGTTGATTTTTTTTGAAGCTGTCTATACTAGAAATTTTAAATCACAAACAGTGGGGAAATTCTAATAAGAGTTAAGTTCACCCCAGAACAATAATTACCTGTTAGAAAGTAAAACCCAAAAAAGGGTATTTATATCTTTAAAAAAAGGGATAAACCTTCAATCGCACTGAAAAGCGCTTGTATGACATAATTTTTGACAGTTATTTTGATTTTAAAAATCAAATTATGAGCCGATTCTAATAAAACTTTAATCGGACCAATCTGATGGTATAAGGTTTTTAAACTGTCATGGTTACTAACACTACTAAAATATAATTATAAAAAAAAACATATAATAAAAAAAAGGAAATGTAATAATTTATATGGTAAATATCCCGTTAATAAACAATATTTTAGCATTCTGATATAATTATACTGTTTCAAATACGTTTTTAGGGTTCCGTACCCAAAGGGTAAAACGGACCCTATTACTAAGGCTCCGCTGTCTGCCTGTCTGTCAGTCTGTCTCCAGGCTGTATCTCATCAACTGTGATAGACGGTTGAAATTTTCCCAGATGATGTATTTCTGTTGCCGCTATAACAACAAATACTAAAAAACAAAATAAAATAAATATTTGAGGGGGCTCCCATACAACAAACGTGACTTCTGTGCGCGAGTTCGACTCCCACTTAGCCGGTTATTATAAATCGGATATTAAATGACGGAAGTTCGAGGTAAAACACAAAAAGAAAATACAACCAAACTGAGAACCTCCTTTATTTGAAGTTGGTTTAAAAAGAGAATAGGGGTGCATCCGAAACTTCGGACACGGCATAGAAACGTCATGTGTCTTATGTTAAGGTGACAGAGTTTACTTTTGAACGGTCCTTCCACTGAACGACACACGGAACTGTGGAATTTAGAAAACTATGAAGTAAAGGTACGTAAGCCCCGATTTTTAGAATAAGTCGAACACGTGAAAGCATCATATATTGAACAAAGCTATTAGGTATTTTTAAATAGAAATCATTCAACCCGCAATTTACAGTCAACCCTGAAATGTGTTAAGTGTTAAAAGTGCACCACCTTAGACAACTTCGTCACTTACCATCAGGTGAGTTGTTGTCAAACGTATGCCCATTTTAGCATAAAAAAAGAACTACGAAAGACCCTGTTATTTTCAAATATTCTACCATTTAACGTGGTATTGCCTGGTAAGAATTAATTTTTGATAGTTTTTGGCAAATCTGTATGGGACTGACGTTTGTACAGCGATGCTATCGTGGTATCAATAAGTGGGCAGTATATACAAAAGTTATTTACTGTCAACCCAACGTTCAACTTTGTAATTTTTTACCTAACTGTCCAAAAAACAGGGTAATCATTCATGGATTGATCTTTAAGTGTAAACTACACTTCAGGTATATCGTCAAAAAAAAAAACGAAAAATAAAAACGAAAACGAAAAAACGAAACGAAAAAAACAACGAAAAATGACAAAAAACGACAAAAATGAAACGAATATCGAAAAAAAAAATCGAAATCGAGTCGAAATTTTAACGACTATAATATCATCTATCTGCTTTTTATATGTTTTGTACGTTTCTGTGTGACTTCTTGTAGCCTAAACGACTTGAGAGTAATTTCAGATTACGATTTTTTTTGATATGGAGTGTCTTATGCATTTTTTATAATGGCGTAGGTGTCTTAATAAAATTCCACTTTAATTAGACCCCTGGGAAGTACGCACTAATAAACAGATGAAGCTCAGTTTAATTTGGTTTTAAGATCATTAACAGATCCTTAAACAATTGTATAACATAAGTTGAGCAAGTATATTCATCTTATAATACCTATATAACGTCTTTATACCAATCTAATAAGAACGAAATTAAATAGACTAAAAAGTACGCATTGGAAAATCCAACCTCTCACAAATATCCAATTTGGGCTTCGTATAAGCAATAAATAAGAGGAAAAGGCTTTCCAGACGCTGAAAAAAGGAAAAAGGAAAAAAAAGAAAAAAGGTTACGGATCGAAGTCTTTCGGCCGTCGTATCCAATAATCCGGCCGTCTGTCCGCCGCCTAATGTGATCGCAGCCTAATGAAAAACGTTTCGGTCCAGTCTATAGGAGTGTAAAGGCAGCGTTAAAATTGCAATGCATGATAAAATTTTCGGTTTCCTCCACTTGGACCCACAGCTCGGATCCTCATGTGGATCCGTCGATATTTTATCTTCTCTGAGGGGATTCAAGAAGTAACATTTCTATAAATCATTTATTAGCTCACGATTTTGTCACTTCGCATAAACATAACTCTAGTTTTTTTCTGTGATGCTGGCCTGCGGGGCTATCGTCTAAGCCAATCGTAATCGATGAATGGGCTATGGTTCGCCATTTCCGGCAAGTTGGCATTGTGTAACATTTCCATCCATTAGTATTTTCTCACTATTTCTCATTATAATAGTTATTCAATGTTTTGTCTATTCAGTTATATACCTAAGGGTCCATAATACCGATTGATGAGGATTTTACACAACCGGGAATGACCAAATGAAGCCCATTCATCGATTACGATTGAGTTACACAATACGGGGGCTGGTGCTGGTATATCATAATTGGCCGATGACGTCCACTAATGGACATAAGCCTCCCCGAAAGAGCGCCACTTTGAACGGGCGCTTGCCTCCTGCATCCATCCGCACCCCGTGGTTTTGACCAGAAGTCTTGACCTGAGTCTTCCAGCAAACAAAATCTTGTTACTTAATATCTGTCAAGAAGTCGTAAAAAAAATCTAACTAGCGATCATTCCAATTAGCCCCTCAAGAAAAATAAAATAACAAAATACACCAGACCTATTAGAAACTCAAAATCCCGACTATAAATAAAGGTCCAAACTCGACGAATGTTAAAAAGAAATCGTGAAATAGGTTTACGTTGGTTACAGAATCAACATAAATTTGGAAGAAAATTTGAAAAAACATTGTCCTCTGCTCCTCGTACATTGCAATTAACATATTTATCTACCGTTTATTGAAAAAATAATCAAATAAGAATAAAATGTTGCATTGATAATAATAACTAGGTGGTAGGTAGAACTTTTCTGCAAAGTTCACCTAGGTAGGTACCACCGCTTTGCCAGTTATTCTGCCGCCAAGCAGTAGTGTGCAAGCACTACTGTGTTCGGGTTTGAAGGGCATTGTAGCTAGTAAAACTACTGGGCAAATGAGACTTCACGAACTGATCTCACAGTCTAGAAAACTTTTTTAGACTGTGTGATGTCTCAGGATGACGTGCGCAGTGTCACGCAAAACTATATTTCGAGTTCTGACACTGCAATCCGTTATCCGTGTATGTCGTCCCGCTTAACACCAGGCGAACGACTAGCTTGTCCCGTCAATAACTTACATTAAAAAAATAGTCTGTGGTTTTATCAGCCCAATGCGTTCCCACTGCTGGGACACGGTCTCACAGTGTAGGCCATAATCTACCAAGCTGGCCAAGTGCGGGTTGACGGATGACACATGTTCTCAAATTTTTTAGAATACTGAATAAAAAGTATTAGGGGAGTTAAAAATATCCCGGAAAAGAATTAACCTATCGCAGCGTCATTTTTCCTTTACCCTTTCAACTAACATCAACCAAACGCATTTCTCAGTAAAAAAAAAAAATACATCCTCTGATCCCATAAAATCTGTAGGAATCCTTCAACAGACCTTGAAAACTTCCTTAAAGAATCGCTAAAGACACTGAACTTTCATTGACACGGTCGTCTTCATTTCGATTTCATTAGGCAGCTCCGTCTTAAGAAAATTCATTCAATCTCAGCTGGTACACCCGTCTCTCTCTACCTAGTCAAATCTTTACTTGAAAAGTGTTTCTTCTCCCTCTAACTTGATGCTGAAGTGACGTCATAACGAGGTCTCTCCGATTCACTCATTAAATAAACAAGGAGAAGTGTGCGTCTATTCAGCAGGACCACCTTTTTAAAAATGTAAGTTTAAAAATCGTGCAAAATGACTTGTAATTTTTAGATAGGTATTTTACTAACGACTACTACTAAATCTAATAACCAGCAAAGTAATCTAAAACCTAACCAAACATTAATTCATTATCTTTGTACTATTATAGGTATGATTTAAGTATTTGGGCAGGTCCTAACGGATCCCACCTAATATTTTTTGCAACTGCTGTGACTAAGTATTTACAAATATACCTAATGACGTAACAGTATTAAACTAGTAATAACAGCAGTACACAAACCTAATAGGCTACGGAATGGTTTCAATAACATTTTAAGTAAAACTTCTTTAAAAAAAATTATACTGTAACCTAGTCCCGCCATCTAAACGCACACAGCTCCCGTTTTAATTCGTACCCCGCCGACCTCGCTGTTCTTCATTATCTTATTACTTAGCGAAGTTTGCGTACCGCGACTAATAAGGTTTGATACTTGACAAAAAACACATTTTATTTTGAGTTACATTAAATTAGATACAAAAATGTAATTTAACTGTAAAGTTTAATTCGCAGTCAAGTAGATTACAATATTTATAATATTACTAACGCCGATTCTAATTTAAGAGATGCGAGATATGTTTGACAAAACAAACTGACGAATTTAGAATTATGTTTACCACAAAACGGTATTATTATTACAATATATAAAACAGTATTTATATCTTGTACTTTATGTACCTTTTCTCTAAATATTAGTAACTTAAATTATTGTATTTCACACTCTTACCAAAAGTGTACTTAAAAATTGATTAAGTTAATTTAATACACTAAGTAAGTACAATCTATGGTCCGTTGCTCGTTTGTACAGTTCTATTCAAAGTTAAAATATAGTTCTTAGTTCCCCCCCCCCCCCCTGTGGTGTACCTACTGTAACGCATTTAGGTACGTCTTCGAGAGATAAGTACAAACCTAAGAGCTGTTTTTTTTTAGTGCAGACAGGCAGTGTTTTTAAGAGCAGTTTAGTCTCTTTTATGAAATTTCTTTTTCATTTTGGTCAATTATGTATTACTGCAAGTAGGTAATTATTAACCATGACAACATAAGCACAGTAGTGATGACTCTAGGGTAAGAACCTAAAAGTTACAACGATTATCACTCTTATCATGTACCTTCATGATTATGTGCCGCTCCTATGCTGATTTCGTCCCGCTTACTATCCTGATTCCATTACGATCCCGATACTGATACCAAGTCCCAACTCCCAACCTTATCCGGCCCATTCTGGTCTCAATGTTGGGACCGGACTGAAATCATCCTGCTCCTGTCCTTTATTTTAATTAATTTTCTTCCAAGTACCAACTCCTCTTTTTCCCACTACAAATCTTAAGGCGCAGTCCGGAGTTGTTCTAAGTGCGACTTTAACGGGCGCCGACTCACCTTGACCAGCGTGAACTTTGTCCTAGTTACCCCAGTCTACCCCCAACCCTGGGAGGCGAGACGGGTAAAATGAGCAAAGAGTTAATAACCGGGTAGTTTATTTTGATAAGTTGGTAGTTTAAGCTTCGAGAAAATTGGGTTTTAGGTTGATAGACTCGACAGCGTAAGTTTTAGTTTAAACTATGTTATAAATAAGTTAGCTACTGCACTCGGCTATGCACGTGTGATCTACAGGTATTTTAACTTTTTTTTTAGGACTCAAACTATGTTCTTTCCAAATTATATCAAGATTGATTCAGCCGTTGAGTCATGAAATGGTTGTAAAACAAACGAACAAGTTTACTTTTAAAATTATAACATTTGTAGGGAATACATTAATATGTACCTAGTCATTTTATAACCCTGCATCTATCGGCTCAAAGTCGCGCAGCGAGCTATGGAGCGAGCTATGCTCGGTGTTTCCCTGCGAGATAAGCTCCGGAACGAGGAGATCCGCAGGAGAACTAAAGTGACCGATATAGCTCTTAGAGTTAGTAAGTTGAAGTGGCAATGGGCCGGCCACATCGATCGTAGAACTGACAACCGATGGGGAAGAATGGTTCTCGAGTGGCGACCACGAACCGGAAGACGCAGCGTAGGCCGGCCCCCCACTCGGTGGACCGACGACCTGGTGAAAGCCGCGGGGAGCCGATGGATGCAGGAGGCGAGCAGCCGCTCAAGGTGGCGTGCTCTGGGGGAGGCCTATGTTCAGCAGTGGACGTCTTCAGGCTGTTAATGATGATGATGAGTCATTTTATAGATTGTTAGCATTTTGGTGTACACTATTGTCTTGATGTTTGTTTAAAATAAATTACATAAGTAGGTAGCACTTATATCTTTGGTGCACATACACATGGCTAAACTCAGATCTTAATTTTAGTCAAGCTTACTTCTCTAATGATTTAGTAGAGCTATATTGAGTGAATTTCTGTAGGTACCTGCTCATCATCATCGTGATCAGCCTGAAGACGTCCACTGCTGAATATAGGCCTCCCCCAAAGAGCGCCACTTTAAGCGGCTGCTTGCCCCCTGCATCTATCGGCTCCCCGCGGTTCTGACCAGGTCGTCGGTCCAACTAGTGGGGCAGGCCTACGCTGCGTCTTCCGGTTCGTTAGACGCCACTCGAGAACCTTTCTTCCCCAACGGTTGTCAGTTCTACGAGAGATGTGGCCGGTCCACTGCCACTTGAACTTGCTTCAATTCTTAAAGCTATATCGGTGACAGTTCTCTTGCGGTACCTACTCATTGGCTAGTAAATTTTGATTTTGGACAAAACTGAATAATAGTAGCTATTTTTGGGAATAATTAAATAAAATATTAGATAGTTCTCTTATTAGAACTTAAAACTAAAATAAGTACTTCATCATATTTTTTATTCCTTTCAGTGATAAAACCTACAACTAAGTACAAAAAGCTCACTAATTTTAGAGTAACAGAACGCAGTGAATTACCGTCGGTACCTTCAAAGACACAGCCGCCGCCGTCGGCTCTTTGAACTCACCCGCCCGTCGGCAAATCGTAGCTTTGATGTCACTATTTGCTGTTCATTTACCATTTTTTGACCCAATTACATGCGGGTAATTTTCTACGTTTATTTATGAAAGATTTACATTATTTATTATCAAGTAAACGCATATGTGAAACTAAGAGTGGGTTTTTTTACCCGTAGTTAAGGTATAAACAATGGTCAAAACACAAATTTTGACCAGTGGTTTACCTTAAAACTACGAATCGAAAAGCCCTACGTATTTCATTGAATATATTACTTTCTTTTGTTTTGTATACTTTCTCGAATTAGAGTTGAATAGTGTTATCACACTATATATAATTATATAATATTATAAAGCTGAAAGTTTGTATGTGTGTGTGTGTGTATGTTTGTTACTCCTTCACGCTCAAACGGCTGGACGGATTTGGATGAAACTTGGAATATAGATAGCTTATGTACTGGATTAACACATAGGCTACTTTTCATCCACGGGTGAAACCGCGGGGCGCAGCTAGTTAAAAATATACATAAAGCGTTAAATATACAAACAAACTTTTAGGTCCAAATTTTTATTTTTATACATAAAATAAAATGATGTACCTATTAATTCAAATTGAATTTTTTATCCGTACAGCGCAATACTTGACTCATTTCTGAAAGCATTTACAGTTATTAAAGGTATATAATAAATAATATATATTTTAATAACATAAAAGGATGAATATAAAATGTTATATAAGTTACAAAAAAACTCAACAGATTTTGGTTTTGGTATTAATTCGTCCATAACCAGCACGACGAATAAAAAACGTACAATTTTATATTTAGGTAGGTAAAAGTTTCGTTTTCCAACATAATGATTACAATACTTAAAATCATTTTTTCACAGCGTACATAGGTAAACGCCTTATTACCTCTATCAGAACCTAGATAAGGGAGTCAATTGCAATGAAATACCTCGGTTATAGCTAAACGGATATGGACGAAATGTTCTAGTTAGAATGTTAAAAAATATAAGAATCTTAGAGGTTTAGATTTCAACCAGGTAAGTCGCCCTTGTCTAAAATATAGGTACCTTTTGTACAGGCAAATTTGCAGGCAACATCGTTCGTACATAACTGACAACCGATGGGGAAGAAAGGTTCTCGAGTGGTGACCACGAATCGGAAGACGCAGCGTAGGCCGGCCCCCACTCGGTGGACCGACGATCTGGTGAAAGCCGCCGGGAGCAGATGGATGCATGAGGCGAGCAACCGCTCAAAGTGGCGCTCTCTGGGAGGCCTATGTTCAGCAGTGGACGTCTTCAGGCTGTTGATGATGAATGTACTCAAGCTTAGGTAAAGGTAAGCTTATTAAATATTAAAAACAGGTTAAATTATAACAATATTTTACTAATTGTTTAAATTTACTCTCTTTTCTTAATATATTTAAGTAGGTGCTATTAGTAAAAAACATAGAAAATAACAAGAAATCCTTAATCGACCATAATATTATCACTTAAAATCAGGTGAAATGTAGTCAAACTTAGATACAGGTAAGCTTATTAAATACTAGCCGCTCGCCCCGGCTGCGCACGGGTATAATAGTTTTCGCAGAGCACGCGATGTAACAAAGAATATTTTAGGTAATTTTTACACCTTGGGTATATGATTATTGAAGTTATAGTAAGGACGCCTAATTTTTTTGAAAATACGCTATAGCCTATGTCACCCGGGGATAGTGTAGCTTCCCAACAGTAAAAGAATTTTTCAAATCGGTTCAGTAGTTTCGGAGCCTATTCAATGCAAACAAACAAAGAAACAAACAATCAAATCTCTCCTCTTTGTTATATTGTTATAGATGTTATAGATAAAAAAAAGGTTAGCTGATTGACAAAATTAGACCACTATTTAATCCGCTCTCTTCTCTTAATCGGTGCTATTAGTCATCATCATCATCATCAGCCTGAAGTCGTCCACTGCTGAACATAGGCCTCCCCCAAAAAGCGCCACTTTGAGCGGCTGCTTGCCACCTGCATCCATCAGCTCCCCGCGGTTCTGACCAGGTCGTCGGTCCACCTAGTGGGGGGCCGGCCAACGCTGCGTCTTCCGGTTCGTGGTCACTCGAGAACCTTTCTTGCCCATCGGTTGTTAGTTCTAAGAGCGATGTGGCCCTCCCACTGCCACTTCAACTTGCTGATTCTCAAAGCTATATCGGTGACTTTAGTTCTCTTGCGGATCTCCTCATTTGGGATCTTATCTCGCAAGGACACCCCGAGTATAGCTCTCTTCATAGCTCGCTGCGCGACTTTGAGCTTAATCATAAGTCCAACAGTAAGAGACCACGTCTCAGTTCCATAAGTCATCACTGGCAACACACACTGGTTGAAAACTTTCGTTTTCAGGCTTTGCGGTATTTTAGACGAAAAGATGGGTCGAAGCTTCCCGAACGCTGCTATTAGTACTTATCTTTAAAAGAACACAAAATCCCAAAAAATCAATCTTCTCATTCTCACACCGTTATCTCCTCACAGGGTTGGAATTGGACATTGTATTGGAATTACACTGGAACGTCTCAATATAAGGGGTGGCGATACAGACATCTATACCCTCGGCATAAAAACACCCGTCGGTTAAAGACTGTTTGCAGTGGAAGCTATGATATTACCTATGCTCTCGTGATATGACAGCCTCTGTGGTGTGGTGCGGTGGTTGAGCAGGTCGGCTAGTAATCAGGAGGCGGCGGGTTCAATTCCCGCGACAGGACAAGTATTTGGTCATAGGAATAAAACAAGGCAAATACTTGTTTTGTGTCTGGGTATTGTGATCGTCCGTTGTCTTTGTAACAGAATATACAAATACGTGACTTTCATGAAAATAATAATGCCCATTTTCACCAAAGATCCCTAAATTTTAAGGCACCCTTAAAAATAGTCATGATTTCGTTTTCACCCATCAATTCGCACAAAGCGGTTTGACTCGACATTTATAATCCGAGCAGCCAAGGAATGGAATACTTTACCAGCGTCTTTGTTTCACGATAAGTACAATCTGGAGCTCATGAAGTCGTGAGTGAATAGGTATCTTCTAGGCAAGCATGTACCATCGTAGACCGCGTCGTCACTTCCCATTTCAGGTGAGAATGCGGTCAAATGCGGGCTTATCTAGTTATAAAAAAAATTAAAAAAAAAACCAATGGTTAAGAAGGACACCTTAAGCTTTAAGTAATTTTAGGAGACTTTTAGCTTAGGAATGTAGTGTAACGGTTTCGCTACTTCTATGCTGTCGTCACTGTGAAGATCTCGTTTGCATGCCGAACCGCGGCCGACCAATCGCAAGGCGACTTTTAAACGGCTTGAGAAGCGAGGCAAGCGGTGACGCGAGGTTAACTTGCACGCTGCGCTCCACTACCACTGAGAGCGCACGTAATAAGCTGTTATTTAAATATTTTCTCGAAAACACATAATTCTTATTTGGCCCTTCGCCTATTTGTTAATTAATAATCGCTCTGCATTATTGCTGATAGAAGTATTATGTAACTTGCATCGCGAGGACCTAAACCCAGGAATTAAAAAAAAAACCGGGACAGTTTTATATTTATTATTTTCACATAACGATCGTTCTGTATGATTGCTGATAAAAGTAATTTGTAATTTATATCGTAAGAATCTAATTCCCGGAAATCAAAAACTGGGACAGTTTTCATAATTATATTTTTTATATCTGTTGTAATCGCGGAATGACTTCTTACCGTCTTCTGTATGTTTTTTTGTTATTAATATACGAAAAGATTGTACGTAAAATAATACCGGTACGTGCCGGTATTTTTTACAAACAATTAATTTTATTAAAAATGTAGGTAGTGTACCAAAATATTCTACGTGCCTTGCATTATGTTGAGCATCTCATTACTGCATACTTACGTAATCATCGCTTTGCTTTTGTTATTCATTATTTTAGATAACTATGCATTACGGATGTTGAACGTTCTAGATAAATATCACTATATTTACCTACTATACTGTTTCCGCTGTATGACTGCCTCATCATTGATCACTATACCTTGCATAACTATACCATTGCGCTTTGGCTTGAAGACCGGATGTGGCAGTCAGACAGGGACAATGCACAGTACCTAAGACGACTGGTTGTGCGGATTCCAGGGTTCTTACCTCCGGTTCTGCTGCCGACGTTGCTGCGGGCGGTGTGCACCTATCTACCTACCTTGACGCCCTTGCCGCGGACGTATTCTTTGTGCGGCACGCTCGGACTACTGCCGACACCGAGTTCCCGAACTCCTGACTGCGCCGGCTACCATTCCCTCCTGCTAAGGCCAGTGGTCATTTACATAGTTGCGTAACACCGTTCAGACCGCGAGTGGAACCCACACCCTGAGACGACTCAATATACTTCTGTTGTTGACCTTTTAGTTGTCGTCTTTTTTACCTGCCTTAGTTCACCTCTAATCTGTAGGAGCTAGGTAGGCTTCACAGCTAGAAGTGTTACAGTAGTTTAGGGATATTTGGTGAAAACTGGTGTTAGACTAGATTGACGCAATGTATTTGAACGTTTTAAATTACGTTTTAATTATTTAATTGGCCTTCAGGCATTTCATGACACACGGATCCCAGGTCAAACTCATTACCATCGCCAGGCCTGTGTCACTCCGCACTTTAGGTATGAAGGTAAAGACATGAGACCGGCCCGTCTGGACGGGTCAGTCCGTTACGCGTGAGAAGAGCACTGATATAGCGATAGAACGAGATGCAACTGTTTAAGGAAGGCGTATAGCGCTGTGCGAGCTGAATTACACTCTATATCATTGCAGCAAAAGTCGCTATTTATTTAAGTGGCTTCGTAGAGTAAGCCTTCTGTACGTAGTACTATGTATCTATTCTGTGTTCTGTGTATTCTCTGTGTGTGTGTGTGTGTGTATCGCAGCAAAGACGTTGTTATCTCGTCGTACACGCTACTCTACAAGGCTAAAAAGAAAATGTTTTTCCCCCGTCCTTTGTTCGCGACTGGAAGATACAGTGGCGTTCACACACGGCCGACTCTCTTTTTAATCCGGACGAGGGTTTTTCTTCCGAGCAATATTGGAGCTGGCTTAAGGAGAAACTGCAAGCATAATAAATATTTACTAAAAACAATTTCTGTTTAAAATATTTGTATAAATAGCAAAAAAAGGAATTGTCTATTTTTAGTATATATTAGGTGAACCGACGGCCGATGGATGCAGAAGGCAAGCATTCGCTCAAAATGTCAAATCATCATCATCAGCCTGAAGACGTCCTCTGCTGAACATAACCTCTCCTATCATGGATTTATTTTTTAAGTGTAAACCACACTTCAGGTATATCTATAAAGATATTATAGTTCTTAAAATTTTAGCAACCAGCGGGAAGCTATAGATGTCGCCACGACTGCTTAGTCGGTGAACACATAGTCCTTAAGATTTTCGCAGCTAGCGGTCATGCGACCATAGCCTAATTGGTAGGGCATCTAATCCGGTGAATTAGAAGGTGCGGGTTCAAATCCCGCTGGTTGCTAAAATTTTAAGAACTATAATATCTTTATAGGTATACCTGGAGTGGGGTTTACACTTAAAAAATAAATCCATAATAGATTTGGCAAGCGCGCCATCTCTCGTCATTAGGTAGTATCGAAATTACTGCTAATGAATAGATTACCTGTCTTAAACAGGTTCTATAGATATCGCCACGACTGCTTAGTCGGTGAACACATAGTTCTTAAGATTTTCACAGCTAGCGGTCATAGCCTTATTGGTAGGGCATCTAATCCGGTGAGTTAGAAGGCGCGGGTTCAAATCCCGCTGGTTGCTAAAATTTTAAGAACTATAATATCTTTATAGATAACCTCTCCTCCCACTCCCTATAGAGCGCCACTTAGAGTACGGCTGCTTGTCTTTTTCAACCATCGGCTCCTGCTGTTTTGACCAGGTCGTCAGTCCACCTAGTAGGGGGCCAGCCTACGCTGCGTCTTCCGGTTCGTGGTCGCCACTCGAAAACCTCACTTCCCCATGTCAGTCCTGCGAGCGATGATTACTTTATAGAAGTACCGTAAATATTTAAATTGCCTAATATAAATATTTAAGTGACTAGAAATTGATTATTTAGATTTCAATTTAGATAAGTCTATTATCGACCGCGAGCCGTTCAACCAGATGAGGCGTCAGAGATCTAAGATGACGACACATTTGATTGCAGTTTTTTAATCTAGTACACTATTTTCATTTCAGGCTTTCCACTCATAGATAGACGGTCCTTGAGTGATAGACTAGAGCTTTTCGAAAGAAAAAGTTATAAGATATCTCATTGGGTAAAAAATAAATTTTGAAGCAGCCCACCCTTAACTCAATAGGTATCCCATCCTTTTTCTTACTGGAACAGCTGCCCGCCTCGCCTCCAATATTAACGTGGTTCTTTAACATATCGGATTCAGTGAGCTTTATTTTGCACATGATACAATACAATACAATACAATACAACATTCTTTATTGTACACCAGACATGAAAACAGATACATATAAATACAGAAAGTTACATACATAGAGCTAAAGTACAATGGGCGGACTTATCGCTAAAAGCAATCTCTTCCAGTCAACCTTTGGATGGATAAAAAATTATTGGAGAGATAGAGGTCGGTGGTGTAAACAAATTATGTAAATTGAGTTAAATAAAAATTAATAAAACATTACTAATAATTATTATAATACATATACAACATAATAAATAAATATTCAATAAAATATAACTACATATATACTAGCTAATATAATAAATAAATATATACATAAATTATACATCCTTACATAACAATATAATTCACATGGTTAGATGATAATTACTAGCCTAGCATTAATTATATGGCTGAATGGGTCTAAAAGGATATCATTATGGGTATTCAATACACTACCCAGAGACAGGTAAATCTTTATAGATAACCTGGTTATGTAACAGTAAATATATTTTTTATGTAAATGAATGACGTGACGAACTAGTCGTAAAGCGTCACGGCTGACTATAACAGATTGCAGTGACACTCGGAACTATAAATTAATATAGTTTTGCGTGACACTGCACTGCGCACGTCATCCTGAGACTTCACACAGTATAGTAATAAGATTACTAGACTGTGCGATCAGATCATAAAGTCCCATTAGCCCAGTAATTTATGATTTTTATAGCAGTATCGCCTGCTTAGCGTAATCTACAGACCTTATATTGTTCGTGATTCAATTTTTTTCTTTACATATTAATCTGTAATATTTTTACTTGCACCCCACTAGGTGGACCAGCGATCTGGTGAAAACCGCGGGGAGCAGATGGATGCAGGAGGCGAAGTTGATGATGGTGATGATGAAATTAATTATAATCTGAAATTCTAATCAGATTGAAGTCGGATCAACCCTTTTTTATTAAGTTATTTTACTACAAAATCAGTTTTTTAAAGTAAATTACATAAGTATATATTTATTATAATGATTAAATGTTCGGTATTTTTCTTCTGCTACGAATACTTTTAAAATGTAAAGGTAGAGCTCAACTTTCCATTTGACATCGCATTAGTGGGTGACAAAATTTATGATTCGAATTTGTACAATTTATAGCCGCGGTGAAATGACGCGAGGGTTCGTTGTACCCTGTTGTACCCCTTATTCTTGTGACTTACCCTTACCTCCCCTAGAGATAGTACCTACTGTGTGTTCTTCAGGTTACTCATGGACTATTCGAAATGTATTTTTACTGGCTATTTACTCGTCTTCGCTTCGCGCGTACCTACCTATCTGTGAGTTTTTCAGGTCTAAGTTGTCAAATTGTTATTATACTCATTTAATCATTTTAAACCTGACAACGGCTCAATTCAAGGAAAAAAGAAAAGGAAAATGAACAAAAAAAAGATGAAATACTCACATCTATATATTTAAAAATCAATTGCTGTTCGTTAGTCTCGCTAAAACTCGAGAACGGCTGAACGGATTTATCTTATCTTGGTCTTGAAATGTTCATGGAGGTCTAGGGAAGGTTTAAAAGGTAAGAAAAATTCGAATAATTGCCGGAAAAACGCTAAAAACCCGTGCGAAGCCGGGGCGGGTCAGCTAGTCACTTATAAAAATTGGCCCTGCGCCTCGCTCTTTCTATACATATTGCTATATTTTTTTGCACGATAAATTGTGTGCTTTTCACTTAGTTTAAGCAAACCATTTTTAAATAGCTAGATGCCGTTTCTTTTCTTTATTATTTACATGTATGACTCAAACGAACAAATGATCCACTTTGATGAAAAATCTTAACAGACTAAACTTTTACTTAGACACGCCCTATCTTTACCCAATATTAAAAAGCAGGATTCTTTATATCTAATAAGGGTAGGTAGGAAATACTAATAATACATGAAATAAAATAAATAAAAATTGTTACATTCAAGAAAAGCATTTTTATTTTTCTTATTTAACTGGTAGTTGTAAATCTTACCCAGTATAAATAACGATCAACTACCAACATAAAAACGCAACTTCTTTTCCCTGCAGAGGAAAACGCCGGAAACGCCGCACCGGAAGCGCGCCGCTGCCGCTGCCGGAAGTACCCGCCCTGCAAACGTTAAGGACACGTCATATAAATCACTTTTATTGTCGCACTACCCGCAAGGGTGGCTTGTGTATTGTTAAATAGTTACAAATGGTTTTGCGTATACCTATACATATATAAATCGGTAGTTTAGGTAATTTTCGTGCAAAGTAGCGGGTAACTGATTCAAAAATAGATTTCTCGCTGAGCAACGGCACTGTTAGGTTGGTAGTAAGAAGGTATCCTCAAATCTTGAGGTTGGTAAGGTAGTCCTACTAATATTAGAAATGCGAAAGTTTGTGTGTGTGAATATTTGTTACCTTATATCTCCGTAACTACTGAACCGATTTCGATGAAATTTGAAACGCAGATAGTTTATACGCTGGATTAACTACGCGGGTAACACCGCGGGGCGCAACTAGTAATGTAATAAATTTAGAACCACAGAGCAGGAAAAAAGTGACGCACGCCCCAATAGAGATCAAATCACAGATTACTAAGATTATCCTAATGAAAATAATAATATTAATATTCGTGTCGAGACAAAAAAAAATCATTATAATTATATCATCTGCATAGGTAAATGTACAGTAGTTTTATTATATTACAGTTGTACTGGGTGGCGCAAAAGTAAAGACCCTATTTGGTTCAGCTATAACATTTTTTCTAAATTAGAAAACTAGATTTAGGTTTTTTTAAATGTATATTTGTGCCATTAAATTTCGTACCATTAGGATTTAAAGATGATGTCTTTTAAATGGTGACCTCCAGAGTTGATACACATTTGAGCCCTATTTATGACATTTTGCATAACTTGCCGTAACACTTCCTGCGATATGTTCGTTATTTCTTGACGAATGTTTTCTTTTAGAGCTGCGAGAGTCTGTGGCTTGTTCACATACACCCGAGATTTCAAAAAACCCCAAAGAAAGAAGTCTGGACTGGTCAGATCGGGTGATCTTGCAGGCCAAGGCAAATCGCCAAAACGAGAGATAACTCGGCTTGGAAAAGCGTCCCTCACTAAGTCCATAGTGTCGCGCGCTGTGTGTGCCGTAGCGCCGTCTTGTTGAAACCAGATGTGCTCCAGCCCCAATTCGTCCAAACTGGGTATCAAAAACTCACGTAACATGGTTCTGTAGCGTTCTCCAGTGACAGTTATCCCATTGCCTCCAGCGTCTTCGAAAAAATAGGGTCCGATCACTCTGTCAACACAGATGCCACACCATACAGTAACTTTTAGTGGGTGTAGAGGTGTTTCTTGAATAATGCGCGGATTATCAGTGCCCCAGAACCGAGTATTCTGCTTATTGACATGCCCTGAGAAGTGTTACGGCAAGTTATGCAAAATGTCATAAATAGGGCTCAAATGTGTATCAACTCTGGAGGTCACCATTTAAAAGACATCATCTTTAAATCCTAATGGTACGAAATTTAATGGCACAAATATACATTTAAAAAAACCTAAATCTAGTTTTCTAATTTAGAAAAAATGTTATAGCTGAACCAAATAGGGTCTTTACTTTTGCGCCACCCAGTATAAGGCCACATTGCTCGTAGAACTGACAACCGATGGGGAAGAAAGGTTCTCGAGTGGCGACCACGAACTGGAAGACGCAGCGTAGGCCGGCCTACTAGGTGGACCAACGATCTGGTGAAAACCGCGGGGAGCCGATGGATGCAGGGGTAAGCAGCCGCTCAAAGTGGCGCTCTCTGGGGCAGGCCTATGTTCAGCAGTGTACTTATTCAGGCTGTTGATGATGATGATGATGATGATAAACAATGTTGTATTTCTTTTTAGGTGTAGGTTTCAACCTAAAGATTATAAAGCCCGTTAATAGCTCGTGAACATAATTTCTCGTACAAATACGACTCGCGGGCAGGGGGCGAGGTAACCAAACGAGACAAAGTCATACTGGATTTGTAGTCGATGTTTCAACCAATTCAATTCAATTCAATTCAATTCAATTTTATTTATTTGTTAGAATGTAGGTATTTACAAAAAATGATGATAAATATTATAATATGTCCCTTATACATTCTCACCAGGTAGGCATGCAAATATTTTAGTCACAATTTAAAACACAAATAAATATCTAACGAGGCGAACATTACAATACAGTCAATATGTCATAACCAAATCGGAGTCATTTAAAAATTCTGTAATACTATAATAACATTTGTCAACTAGCAGCCTTTTTAGTTTCATCTTAAAATAAGCGCTAATACACATTTTCAATGCTTCGGGCAGTTTATTATATATTTTTGGCGCCATACAAAACATACTACTATGCATTAATGCTGTATGGGACCTTCTGATACACAGTTGATCTCTATTTCTCATGTTAAACCTATACTTTTCATGTAGTGCCTGAAAGTATGTAGGATTATTTTTAACAAACAATGCCACCTCATATATATATAGAGAGGGAACCGTTAGAACCTTTAATGATTTAAAATGTCGTTTGCAACTATCTGTAGGTTTAAGATGAGATACAGCTCGAACACACCTTTTCTGAGCCAAAAAAACATCTTGCTTGTTTGTGGAATTTGCCCAGAATGGTATCCTTATTATCTTATTATCCACTGACACAAACACTATAAATGCTCTATGTTTTGTACCTACCTTATTTCTAAGCAAGTATTTCGTGTGCAAGTGTGTGTGTTGTAGTGTCTTTCTATTCTATTCAAAATGAGTCTAAAATATAGCCAAATTGCAAAAACAGAACTGTAATAATTACCTCTATACGTATTAGTTAGGCGTTGGAATAGATAACCTACCATAAACGATACCAAAGATTAATTATACGCTACTGCGTCATGAGGCAGTAGTCAACCCTATTAGTTACGGGCCTTCTAGGGCCCGGTAGTAGCAGGCGCCACTACATAGAACGACCAAGGCATCTTTCATGCACACCACGAAACTGTATACTGAACCTGCGCCCGTATTATGTAAAAGTTATAACAGCAGTAGCAAGCGGCAGCAAACACTTAGCAATCGGTCGCAAGTTATCACTGGTAATCGTAAGTCGCCCGCCTATTGCTCGCCTGTCGCTGAATGCATTTTGGCTTTTGATACTAGCGCCACTAGCAACAGAAGAGCAATAGATGCAAACAAAATAATGCACGTTGAGTTCATCGATTGTCCGACAGACCGCGATCTAGCTCTCCATCGCTTTTTGCTCGGCCAAAGTGATGTTTGACGGCAATGATTGCGTTGCAAACTTGACGCGAGTTAACTACATAATTAGCCAGCTGATTACTTAAGAATGATCAAGTGTTCACCGCTCATTCTCCAAGGAACCCTACAAAAACAAAAAGGTGTGTGTAATATTGAATTAATTAACCAATCAACAGGTGTTGAGATAACTTGGTTGCCTCCGGCGGTGTTTAATAATTCCATTTCGGCTGCCTCCGGAGAGTTTTAACGATTTCGCCGTTTAGCCGAGTACGAGGATTTGGATGTGGTATTTATATAATTTTGTTTTTTATATTTGGTGTTGCATAATTTCGCTCGTAGAACTGACAACCGATGAAGAAGAAAGGTTCTCGAGTGGCGACCACGAACTGGAAGACGCAGCGTAGGCCAGCCTTCCGCTAGGTCGACCGACGATCTGGTGAAAACCGCGGGGAGCCGATGGATGCAGGAGGCGAGCGGCCGCTCAAAGCGGCGCTCTGTGGGGGAGGCCTAAGTTCAGCAGTAGACGTCTTCAGCACCATTTCAATGCGGGAACTTATACATATTTCCGGAGTTTAATTATACCTAGTAATCGATAGGATCGAATGTTGGTCTAATGCATTGTGTTGATTTGAACTGAATTAATGCCCACCTGTACAAAGGTCTATTAAAATAAAGACTTAGCTAAGCAACCCCTGGGTTCTCAAACGTTTGTTAAACTCGTGTTAACTTGGCAAGCCGATTAATACTGAACGCTCATTGGTTGCCTGTAATTGATCACCGGCTCTTCAACCAATGAGCGCACAGTATTTGATTTGTTGACTTGACACGTTTTAGTTATTCTGCCGCCAAGCAGTAGATTGCAAGCACTACTGTATTCCGGATTGAAGGGCATTGTAGCTAGTGAAATTACTGGGCAAATGAGACTTTATCTGATCTTGCAGTCTAGAAATCTTATTACTATTAGACTGTGTGATGTCTCAGGATGACGTGCGCGTGTCACGTGAAACTTTAATTAGGGTTCCGACTGATACTGCACCTGTAATGGGCGGCCGTGACGAACGACAACGTTGTCACGTCATTGTACACGTAAAAAAATATGTGTCTACCCGTGAACATGGTGCATATAACTGTGCCCTAATAGCGAGAATTCAAAAATGATTCTAAACGTTAAAGAGCCCGTAAGTACTATTATAAACGTAATGTGTTAACTGTTTTGCGTTTGGGTATTGTGCGACCATGCCTCGTAGTTCCTGGGTCTCTAGATACAGGGAATCTTAGTTAGGCTCCAGGATCTATGTCTGATCATTGGGTTCTATTTATTTCTTTATTTATATTATTTTGTTATCATGCTATAATAAAATATATGAGAACAAATCCATTTGTTTCATCAATTCAGTAAAATCATTACAACCATCTCCTATTTTATTCCTACATCAGTGCCCCGTTTAAACCCCCGAGCATTCCTTTTCTATCTCAATTTACTGAAAGATTGCATTTTCTCCGTCTGTAATTAGTGATTAGTCTGTGTCTTATTATGGGTAATGACTTAGTTGTCGTCGGTTTGTTCCAGACAGATAATTTGAACAAATGTTCGCTGCTGCTTGGTTTTATTCTTTGACAAAGGTAATAATGTTACAATTGGTATGTTTACAATTGATATGTTTACAATTCATCATCATCATCAACAGCCTGAAGACGTCCGTTGCTGAACATAGACCTACGCCAGAGAGTGCCACCTTGAGCGGCTGCTCGCTTCCTGCATCCATCGGCTCCCGTGGTTTTCCCCAGACCGTCGGTCCATCTAGTGGGGGGCCATCCTACGCTGCGTCTTCCAGTTCGTGGTCACCACTCGAGAACCTTTCTTCCCCATCGGTTGTCAGATCTACGAGCAATGTGGCCTGCCCATTGCCATTTCAACTTGTTAATTCTAAGAGCTATATTTGTCACTTTAGTCCTCCTGTTTACAACAAATGGTATGTTTAAAATTGGTTTGGCTACAAATAGCTTCTGGACTAGTCAAGATTATTTTTTTCTTGTGTCGAAAACGGTAATAGGCAAACTTAGTATGATGATGTACATAGTCTATAGTATAGTAATACTAAAAACCGGTTAAATGCGAGTTGGACTTGGGATAAAAGTTTTCAACCACTATTCAATATAGGGAGCTATTTTATTTGGTCTTAAACAAAATGTAAGTACAAGGTCTGACGTTCAAATACTCGTTACGCTGGGACACTGCAATTTTCTGATGCTAAGTGCAAATGCAGTGCAGTGCCATTCAGGCTTTTTAACTGTCTTTTCAATTGTTGACATCCAGGCGCACCGCACTTAGTTAACCTGTCATAGGTATACAATTATGTGCAACTTAAAAAAAGTGGTTTTAATGTATACATAAATATGTAAGTGACGGCTTAATTACAAGACTTAATAGTAAGTTATGTCATCGACAGATGCGTTTAAAAAACTACATTACAGACTTTCTCAATACATATTATTAGGGCCCGATTTCACCAAACTAGAATAAATTTTATTCTAGGCATAACTTTCCGAGAACAACCGAGTTACGCGAATATAGCCCTTATACCACCAATTTTGTGAAGGAGTAAGACTTATTCCTTGGATACAATCAAAATGGCATCTTTTTTGTGTAATTTCATTTGTCAATTAGCTGTATCCAAGATTAAAGAATAGCCGTATACTTGGAATAAACTTTGGTGAAATCGGAAGTGGTATAACTTAGAGACAAATTCTTGCAGGTGTTTTAGTGTCATTAGATACAGTTTATGTTTGACGCAGATGATACTTCAATGGACACCTTATAATAACTTAACGGTACATAATGCTGTCATTATTAGAAATAGATACTTTTTTTACATAATATTTTATCAATGTTTATATAAATTTAAAAGCAAATGAAAATTATATTGAACACGAATAAACTTTTATATTATTTATTTTACTTGCTGTTGATATGCTACACATATATATGTAAAACCACTCGAAAACCATAATATAGGTAATACAATACAACAATTATTTATTGTACACCATACATCAAAACAGATACCTACAGAAAAAAATAACTTAGAGCTACAGTACACATTGAGGCCAAGTTTAAATGCAACTAAAGTTGACAGATTCAACAATCCAAAAACTGTTATTGTTCTTGTCAAATATACGGCAACGTGAAAGACGCATATATTTTTAGTATTTTAAAGACTGTCCACTAAAGCCTTTGAAATTATTTTACGATCTATTCCGGTCTTCTTTGGATGGAAACAATTATTGGAGAGATAAGAGGTCGGTAGTGTAAATAAGTTGTTGATTAAATTAAATAAAAAACGTTAGCAATAAGTGGTTTTAATTATGTGTGCAAGTAATAAATTAAATTAATCTATTTCCGACTATTAGTCACAAACAGCAAATAAAAAATGCATTATATTATAATTTGCATATAATGCATATGTGTATGTGCAGTTATTATTTATGGTGTCATGCGGTGTCCATTCCATCAGTAGTCCGTGGTCGTTGCGCATGATTGGCTATCGTTGCTGACAGCATGATGGCCATATTGTTTAAAGAAAAGTTAGCATTTTGTTTTACTACTTTGTTGTCTGTAGGTGATATTATAGCATGTTCATTTTTGTGAGGACATGCAATTGATATTTTTTTATTTGATGATGGTGCGCTGATTAAAGTGTGTCCTTTAATTGTAATTATAGTATAACAAAAGATCAGATGGAACGATCAAGGGATCGGTCGTTGTTTTGTAAGTTGTAACACAGGTTGTTAGATGGGTGTTAGATTAATTCAGAAGTAGATAAATGATAAAAAATAAATTGCATGGAACTTCTGTCCTACTAGCAAAACATCATCAATGCCACATTTTTTTTTTCATTGAGTGGTAGTCAGCATTAAGCCGAGTCAGGATGTAGGTACTTAGCCAAAAGTGTGTCATCAAACAATAAGAGCCTACTGAACGCCAAAATGCTTAAAAAGGCTTAGCATGATCCCGTGTCCTGTCAACAATATTGCAACAATGAATTTGAACTTAATATACTTATGGTAAAGTTCAGGACGAATACTAAGTCTTATGTATAGTGAAAACACGAATTAATAAACATTTCTGGATAGAAAAAAATTACAAAGTTAAACCTCCAAACCGTACAAATAAACCGCGATTATTCAATGAATACTTTAAATAAGGTCATGAAACTTTGTGTAGCAGTTGAACTAAATATAATGGAAGGCTTATGTATAAGTGGATTTTAAAAATATCCATTATATTCACTGTAATAATATATTACCTCACCAGGTCGTCGGTCCACTGAGTGGGGGGCCGGCCTACGCTGCATCTTCCGGTTCGTGGTCGCCACTCGAGAACCTTTCTTCCCCATCGGTTGTCAGTTCTACGAGCGATGAGCCGATGGATGCAGGAGGCGAGCTGCCGTTTAAGGTGGCGTGCTCTGGGGGAGGCCTATGTTCAGCAGTGGACGTCTTCAGGCTGTTAATGATGATGATGATGATGATGATGAATATATTACCTACATTATCACCCGTTAAAACCATTCTAAGTTAGACCGCCCCTGCCGCTCGGCCCTCGACTCATCCCCGCTTTGGCCTAGTACCATTATCTATTCTGTGGCTTTGGCTTGGATTCGCGCTGGCTTAACCATTAAAACAACTGTACTATTAAAAACTTGTACTAAATAACTAACCCGCAAAGTGTTTTGTATGTGTACATGCACACAATAACTATTTAGCTTGAAAATAACATTATGTGTAATCCATTATGTTGTCACAATACCCTTCACTTGTCAGCTTTATTTTATTAAATAACAGCTTGTGTTATCAACACTTTTAATTCAGTATTCTTTAAAACACATGTTCGTTAACGTAACAATATTAAATTACCTACGTTTACTTGTGTTTTTGCAATTATTATTTAATTTTATTTCTTGTAGCCGTAATTATGATACCGTGATCAGTGGGTAGTTTTTTTCTTTGAGGGAAACGGACTGTATAACTGCATATAATACTCAATAGTTACAGGTAGTATCTGAGTACCTGTCTATGGGTGCAACGCTTGGGGATCCATGGCTGATCACAGAATCCGTGTGTAGATAACCCCAATTTCATGTAGTCTAGATCTTATTAATGCTGCTCGTGCTCTTATGATGCGTTTTTGTTTCTGGAGAGAGGCTAAATGGAGTTTATTATCAGGATAGCGGGATATCGCAGATTACAAAATAGTACATACAAGTGCATTGCAGAACTAAAAAACTACAGGCAGAACTGAAGTCACCGATATAGCTCTTAGGCCCGATTTCACCAACGTTTATTCCAAGTATACGGCTATTCGTTACTCTTAGATACAGCTAATTGACAAATGAAATTTAACAAAAAAGACGCCATTTTGATTGTATCCAAGAAATAAGTCTTATTCCTTCACAACATTGGTGGTATAAGGGCTATATTCGCGTAACTCGGTTGTTCTCGGAAAGTTATACCTGGAATAAAATTTACTCTAGTTTGGTGAAATCGGGCCTTAGAGTTAGCAAGTTGAAATGGCAATGGGCAGACCACATCGCTCGTAGAACTGACAACCGATGGGGAAGAAAGGTTCTCGAGTAACAACCACGAACCGGAAGACGCTGCTTAGGCCAGCTCCTACTTGGTGGATTGACGATCTGGTTATATGAAACCGCGGGAAGCTCATGGATGCAGGAGGCAACCAGCCGCTCAAAGGAGCGCTCTGTGGGGAGGCCTATGTTCAACAGTATCTTCAGGCTGATGATGATGATGATGATGATGATGATGATAATGATGATGATGATGATGATGATGATGATGATGACATACAAGTAGTGTTGACATCACCGTCACATCCTTTCATATCAGATTAGTGATCAAACGATTGTATGAATGACAAAAAAGAAAAAGATAAATAGAAATAGGTAAGTGAGACACCTGGATTCGTTTGGATTGTGTAGTGTATCTTGAACCTAATTTCCTTAAAATCGCCATCAAATAGCTATAAAACTTTTTTACCGAAAATTATCAAAGTACTTTAGATTAAAGTATCCTACTTGAATTTTATTACTAAAAAGTTTTACGACCTTTTAACTAACACTGATAATCAGTGAAATTAATGAATTTTATTCACACACTATACACATTATGAAAACAGTATTAAATTTTGTTGGTAGGGAAAAACTTTGTTACAATAGATAGGCTGATATAGGATAGATAGGATTTGAAAAAATAAGTAAAATCGGTAAATAAATCACAACCTGCTCATTGCCATTTCAACTTGCTAATTCTAAGAGCTATATCGGTCACTTTAGTTCTCCTGCGGATCTCCTCATTCCGGAGCTTATCTCGCAGGGAAACACCGAGCATAGCTCTCTCCATAGCTCGTTGCGCGTCTTTGAGCTTACTAATGAGGCCAACAGTAAGAGACCTCGTCTCAGTATCTAACCATATACATTATTCAAATTAATTGATTTAGTCATCATGCAACTTCCCTTACTGCATACCAAATTTATACACCTTATCGTACAACCATAATTCTTCCAACAAAATAGCTTATAGTCGTATGATAATCACAAAATTAGATCATCGAATAACCGATTACTATCGTTCCCTGCTTTTTACCAAAAAACATGTACATTAATTACCTTTTTCGAACTTACTTATACTTTCGTAGTTATTTCATTATGTAAATTTATACGGAGTGAAAGCGTTAACTCGGTTTTGCGTCCTCAACCATTTAATGAGTGGTCACAGGATGGTATGATAAGGGAATTGTATACATACATTTAGGGTCAAAACGTGTGGTCACTGCACGAAGTTGCATATCGCATGGTGTGCATTTTTGCGTTGAGCACTGTTTGAGTAATCTCTGGTTACCTGAAAAAAATAGTCTAGTATTGCAGCTCGATTAACGTCAAACGTATGGGCGTAGATATATAGTTGACGTTATTTAGCAATATTTTCCTAAGAATTGACGCTCTGGTATTTTTCACACAGTTAAAATACATAAAAAACCTCTGCTACAATTTAAGAAAGTTATTTGCTTGTAATCCAAAATATCGCTTGTCGTGCGTTTTGCCTTGAGCACTGTTTGAGTAATCTCTGGTTACCTGAAAAAAATTAGTCTAGTATTGCAGCTCGATTAACGTCAAACGTATGGGCGTAGCTATATAGTTGACGTTATTTAGAAATATTTTCCTAAGAATTGACGCTCTGGTATTTTTCATACAGTTAAAATACATAAGAAACCTCTGCTACAATTTAAGAAAGTTATTTGCTTGTAATCCAAAATATCGCTTGTCGTGCGTTTTGCGTTGAGCACTGTTTGAGTAATCTCTGGTTACCTCAAAAAATAGTCTTGTATTGCAGCTTTATTAACGTCAAATGTTTGGGCGTAGTTATATTGTCGACGTTATTTATCGATAATTTCTTAAGAATTGATGCTTTAGTATTTTTCATACAATTAAATACATTAGAAACCTCTGCTACAATTTAAGAAAGTTATTTGCTTATAATCCTTAATATCGCACGGTGTGCGTTTTTGCGTTGAGCACTGTTTGAGTAATCTCTGGTTACCTGAAAAAAAAATCGTCTAGTATTGCAGCTCGATTAACGTCAAATGTATGGGGTAGTTATATTGTTGACGTTATTTTAGCAATATTTTCCTAAGAATTAACGCTCTGGTATTTTTCATACAGTTAAAATACATAAGAACCTCTGCTGCAATTTAAGAAAGTTATTTGCTTATAATCCTTAATATCGCACGGTGTGCGTTTTTGCGTTGAGCACTGTTTGAGTAATCTCTGGTTACCTGAAAAAAAAATGGTCTAGTATTGCAGCTTGATTAACGTCAAATGTATGGGGTAGTTATATTGTTGACGTTATTTTAGCAATATTTTCCTAAGAATTAACGCTCTGGTATTTTTCATACAGTTAAAATACATAAGAACCTCTGCTGCAATTTAAGAAAGTTATTTGCTTGTAATCCAAAATATCGCTTGTCGTGCGTTTTGCATTGAGCACTGTTCGAGTAATCTCTGGTTACCTAAAAAAAATAGTCTAGTATTGCAGCTTGATTAACGTCAAATGTATGGGCGTAGTTATATTGTCGACGTTATTTATCGATAATTTCCTAAGAATTGACGTTTTAGTATTTTTCATACAGTTAAATACATAAGAAACCTCTGCTACAATTTAAGAAAGTTATTTGCTTGTGATCAAAAAACAGATTAGTTGCGTAATACAAAAATAATGAAAATTCAGGACAACCTCAAATCTACATTGCAATGTGGTCATAGTGCAATTAAACCTTATTTTTTACTTAATCTAGGAAATTGACGTTGCGTTACTGAAATATTTATAGTGCAGTCGTATGTTAGCTATGAATAATGTCATAAAATAGTATTAAAACCACTCTCATTAATTACGTTATTATAATTTAAAGAATGTACTATTAAATGAAGCATGCATAGTGCATATATATATATATATATAATTATACGTACTATACGTATAGGGCCTTATTCATAAACGGTGATTATTTTTTAATCATCGTGTTATCAGCTGATTAGCAAAATTCTTATTTATAAACGTTATTTAAAGTTACGATGCGGTTAAATATGTGATTAATAGCTGTCAAAATAAACAGCCTCGAGATAATAAATATTATATAAACAAAAGAACGGGAGGAGGGAGAGGGTAGAAAAGGAGAGGGGAGAGGTTATTTTTTTTCATAAACTTTAGATTAATAGTTAGTATACCTACTACTACTCAAGTTGCCTAAGATTTTCAGGTTGGGTTGGATATGTCGATTTTCGACTGTTGAATTGATAACACCATTTGTGCGCATGCGTCATCTGAAAATGGCTGGATCGATTCGGATGATACTTTGCACACAAATTCATTACTCTACCAAAATTAATACTGGATAGGTGCTTTTAATTACAAAAAACTAATTAGTTCCTACTAAAATACGGGACAATAATACTTCAAACCTCAAATTATTCTCAACTGACGAAGCTAACCTGACAAGTTATATATTATAGTGAATTTAAACTACAATGTTAACAGTTAATTACTTACTAATTTAAGGTCAATTTTAACTGAACTATTAACAGTAAGTTAAGACAGGGGTTAGTTAAACCAAATTAGTAATTAATAGCATCATTATTATTCCTCGAGTTTATTAAAGGACTTGACTGCTATACAATACATGAAAGCTGACTAAAATTACTGGAATTTGACTAGATAATAAAACTAAATAATTATTTTTCATGCATGTCATTTTAGCAAGGCGTAAAATGTAATTATTTCAATGACTAGAGACTAATGACTAGAGAAAAATGTAGTCTCGAGTTATTGAAATAATATATGTGTATTTGTCGTGAATTACAAAAAACTTTTATACAAAAACAAAATGAAAATTAATGTGGTTGCTTTTATAGAGACTCAGCTATTCGATGTTCCACATTTAAAATAATTTCTAATAAAATAAAATACACGCTTGTCACGTCATTCGTTTAAAAAAAACTTAATACAAAGAGCATTTATTTGAGTCGAATTTTTGATAACGGAATTGAAAGCAACCTACATATTGGCGATTGATAATCGCGTCATCAGTGCGTTTATAAACAAGCAAAAATGTAGAATAATTTTAAATGGTTAAATAATTGACTAAAAATATCATAACTTTAGTCATAATTTGTATCTTATTTCTTTAAGTTAGAAGCTTAAAAATTTGTGCATTATAATCAAATCAAATCAAATCAAATCAAAACGTTTATTCGCTAAAATACATGTATAGTAGATGTTACAGCAAGTTTTGTTCATGTATTTAGTCTGCAAGCAGACGTGCAAATGTTATTTAATAACTAATTACAATTTTATTATTTATAATTTATAAGTAAACATTGGTACAAAATTCATTATAATCCTTAACACTATAAAAACAGTTGCATTGAAGCCAGTCAGTCAAACATTTCTTAAACTTGTTACCCTCTAATATCTTTGTGTCATTTGGAATATTATTGTAAATGGTTATGCACATATTATATACATTTCTCTTATACAAGTCTTTTCGAGCAGGAGGTTGATATAATAAGTTAGTAAACTTAGTCCTTTTTTGGCGGGTCATAACTTCACCATAAGCCATTGAACCCTAACATTTGTTATCAATTTCAACGGCCACTTCTATGCGGTTACAATTTTTAAATAAAACATTGCTCAATAAAGAAGTCTTCAAAAGAATATTAATCAAAGAAACAATGATAACCATCGAAGGAATCGCTTGAACTGTTGATTATTTAATTTCGTAATTGAGGCATTTATTTTTATTTGGCGTCTTTATTGTACGTGCGTAAATGGTGTCTTATCATTATTTCAATTTCAAATGATTTAACTTTAAACTTCGGTCTTGTTATTGGCTAAAAATATTCTTATTTTAAAATTTTAACCAAAATTTGAATAACAATCACTTTGCCAATACCATAAAAATAACTACTTAGAAAATTAAAGGAAACATATTTTAGTGTTAAAAAAATTCACTATGTTGGCATAGACCTATATAATATTATGCTGCAGATAAACAAAACATTAAACTTCTCGTCAATACAGGAGGTATAATTTTCCTTGACTACTTATTCATATCTTATCTGACTTAACTAAGAATATGAAACTTCTTCCCGAACAACCTGAAACAAAAGAAAACAAATCAAGTATCAACTTTTCAAATCAAACTGTACTAATAAAATAAAGACACGTGGATGTTCATAAATTTGACAAATAATAAATTATTTGATGATAATTCTATTGATAATTAACCGACACATGATTATATTAAACTTTGTCATAAATTATTTTAAGGCATAAAACAGCCATCAACCATAAATTTCCCATAAACAACATCTCCAACAAACCGCTACGCACTAGAAACTCCCCTTAAACCACAAACTGTTCTACAGTACACAATAAAAGTGCGTTAACACTTTTTAGGGTTCCGTAGTAGTGAACCCTAACCACACGGGTTTGGTTAGCACATCAAAAACCAACACATGACGCACTAAAAAACCTGTGTAGAGCTTTATGCAAAATAACTTTAAAGTTGCTTCAATAAGTTATTTTTTTATATTTTTTAAATAAACACTGAAGTTTCTCTATTCATTAACAAACAAAATGCTTGTCTAGTTGTTAATAACTAGATGATATCTCAGTCAAAATATGAAGGTAGAAGTTTAGAAGTCGTTGCTAAATAATTTAATTACAATTAATTTACCGACTCCGTGACACTCACGATAGGACTAGTCCACCGTCTAAAAGTCGCTGAAGGCTAATTAATGGCTTTTCATAGCATAGCTATTGGGCTATGCTCGTTGTTTCTTTGGGGGATCGAACGAACGTCCAAAAATCCAGAATGAAGTCATTCGGCAAAAAAACAAAAGTCACCGACATAGCTCAGCAGATTAGCCGGCTAAAGCGGCAGTGGGCTGGTCATATGTGCCGCAGAACCGACTATCGGTGAGGCAGAAGTGTTTTAGAGTGAAGACCGCGTGTAGTGTAAGACACCCTGCGGCTCGATGGAGTGCATTGTAAGTAGAAAAACGACGCGTAGAAAACCAACAAAGATATATTTTCATTCTACGGAACACTGCCACCCAAACCCAGCTCACACTTGACGAGTTCAGCATTTTTTTAATTTGCATTCGGGCGGTTATCATGCCATCTGAATGGTTAATTGTGGAGTTGATGGCTAACCGTTGCTGGTTATCAGATTGGTAACTGGCCACTTATCTGATTGTTTTACAGTTTTAGCACGCAACTGACCCAAGTTAAAGGTTTTGTTCATAGTTCGGAGTATGTACCTACAAACTATTTAAAGGAGTAAATATGTGGAAAATGACAAAGGCTTTGATCATCAAGACGCCTACCAAGCGTGGTGACTATGGCAAACCTCCCATAATCATCATCATCAACAGCCTGAACGACGTTCACTGCTGAACATAAGCTTCCGCCACAGAGCGCCACTTTGAGTAGTCGCCTCCTGCATCCATCGGCTCGCCGTGGTTTTTACTTATCGTCGGTCCACCTAATGGGGAGCTGGCCTGCGCTGCGTCTTCCGGTTTGTAGTCGCGTCGAGAAACTTTCTTCCCCTTCGGTTGTCAGTTCTACGAGCGATCTGGACAACCCATTGCTATTTCAACTTGCAAACCCCCCGTCAAAGTGAAATTAAGAATGTTAGTTAGTCGGCTTAAAATTGTATGAGTCGGATAACCTTTATGCAGCCGCAGTAAGTAATATCATAATTATATGTAGAACTGACAACCGATGGGGAAGAAACATTCTCGAATAGCGACCATGAACTGGATGACGTAGCGCAGGCCACCAAGTGGACCAATGCGACGACCTGGTCAGAAATGCGGGAACCTGTTGTGTGCAAGAGGCAAGCAAGTGCAAGTGGTCAAAGTGGTGCTCTCTGGGGGAGACCTATGTTGAGCAGTGGACGTCTTCTACTTCTACTTATCTGTAAGCGAGTGGGAACTCAGTCGATTTAGAAAAGACCCGTAAACAACGAAAAATTATCTTCTTGGAGCTTAAAATCTTGAAAACGCATTTCAAATACTGCCTGAAGTTTCTCATTTTATCGGTAGGTACTTATATATGAAATAGGGAAACTTAGTTTTCTTGAAAAAGGCTCTTCTTAAAAGTGGATTGGGCCGCAAACAAATGTGTTGAGGCCGTGTGCGGCCCGCGGGTTGCAAGTTTGACATGCTTGGCCTACACTCTCCCTGTGAGAGAAGACCCGGGTCCCAGTAGTGGGAATGGTAGTATAATGGTGGTAATATTAGGCTGACGGCTAACTTCAACAAAGACGTGTCTAAGTACTTTAACAGTTCATCTGGTTTCCACAGTACATGTTTTGCTTAGTTTAAGGTCTAGATGACGCTGTGTGAGATGTCCACACATATATTTATTTATTAAAGGTCCTTAGTAAGCATCATCATCATCATCATCATCATCAGCCTGAAGACGTCCACTGCTGCACATAGGCCTCCGCCAGAGAGCGCCACTTTGAGCGGCTGCTTGTCTTCTGCATCCATACTTTGAGAACCTTTCTTTCCCAGCGGTTGTCAGTTCTACGAGCAATGTGGCCTGCCCATTACCATCTCAACTTGCTAATTCTAAGAGCTATATCGGTCACTTTAGTTCTCCTCGTTTCCGATCTTACCCTGCAGGGAAACACCGAGCATAGCTCTGTCTCGTTTTCGCTCATGACATTTCACGTTAGCGAAAAGTCGACACAAAACTTTAGGCATTGATTAAAATTTAACAATCGATTATAATTATGTGAGTTAAGCTGTCAATTAGGTACGATAACCTAAATTGTGTTACATAAAACTACAATTTCAAGATGTCATAACTGCCACCCACCTGCTTAAGCCACCTTTAACTTTCGTTTTCACAGTGATTATTATAATTTATAGTCATTATAGATCACAATTATGGCATTTTAGTCCGAAATAAATGGAGACTCGAAATTTCTGCCTTAATTAGTCATTTTAATTTTTATGCCCCACTTTTTTACGACTTTTTGATGGGTTCAGGCAATTATAGGGACGATATTTTTTATAATGATCGTAATAGGTCATTAACTTCGACCAAGTAATTTTATGACCCCTATATCATAATTTTATAGTTTTATTGGGGTGGTTTTAATTATGACAGGTATTTAAGTGTCACAGATAATAAACGGTGGTGTTAATGTAAAGTAGGTTCTTAGTTAAGTTTTAGTTTAAATTGGGCATAATAATTTGTACAGTGAATTAACAAGTTGAAATGGCAATGGGCAGGCCACATCGCTCGCAGAACTGACAACTGATGGGGAAGAAAGGTTCTCGGGTGGCAACCACGAACCAGAAGACACAGCGTAGGCCGGCCCCTCGGTGGACCGACGCGGGTGAAAACCGTGGCGAGGGCAGGTGGCGAGAAGCCACTCAAGGTGGCGTTCTGTGGGGGAGACTTATGTTCAGCAGTGGACGTCTTCAGGCTGTTTATGATAATGATGATTAATTTGAACAGCATATTTTTTTGTTTAACGTAAAGTATTTTATACTAATAGACCACTCGCAATTCACTCGAAATTTTTTAACTTTTAAATATAGGCAAAGAGTAGGTATGCCATTTTTCCGAAGGAACTTTTAATTTTGTGGGTTAAAAATATCGAAGTACTTGATCACTGTATTTGATCACGGTAATTTTATCAGTCTGTGTAAATAATTTCATTGATATTGATTCAGCCAACTTGGTATCTATTAAAGCCTTACAAAAAGGCAATTTAATATAAAAAAGATTCGTTTTAAAAAAAAAACTATAAAATATTAAATAAACTAATTGTTAGGGACTTTATTTTCTAAAACAATGTACGAAGGCATTCATAATCATAATCATAATCATAATCAAACTGTTATGGGCGGCCGTGTCGCTTAACATCAGGTGAACGACTAGCTCGTCACGTCATTCATTCGCTTTAAAAAAACCGTTTATTTGGTACACAAATACAAGTTAAGAAAACACATACGTACTCGTAAGTACGTGATTTTGTAAGTAGCTAGTAGAAGACAGTTATAAATTAAAAAACAAATTAACGTAATAAAATAATATATAAAAATAACTTTACTACCTACTACCTTTTTCTACTAACTTTTTCTTGTCACGCTGGATTGGGAAGTGCCTAGGTACTTTATCCATGCAACGTCAGAACCTAAAACAAGAAGGTCTAATTAGAATAATTATTACTGATTCAATAAGAAGTATAAAAGCATGGCAATACTTGGTTGTTTACTGTTAACAAAAGAATGCTATTAAAAACAAATCGCAACAATTTAAATTGTCACAATGCAGCAAAAGCAAATCAGCCATAAAAATGGCTACCACACATTCCGAAAAATCAATTTATCCAAAAAAAAACGCATCATATTCTCTGAAACCACCCTACAATACGCGTGTGATAGTATAAACGAGATAGCAATACCATTTTGTACAAGAGTAAAAGAGAGGGGTGACAAACAAAAAATTGTGCAGTGAAAAACATGGTCGCGAAAAACTCGTAGGGTGATTCTGAAGTACCACATTAGTGAACCCTACACTGGGTTTGACTGGAGAAAAATGAATAATAACACCCTCGCTCGGGGGTGGTTTTACGACCATATTCGTAGTCAAGATATTTTGTAAGAATGTTGCTGGGTATTAAAGTTTATAATCACCTTCTTCATAACATTGTTTGTTTTTTTATTGATATATACTTACCAAAAAAAATTAAATCTTGCGTTTTATTCTTTGTTATGACTTGTAGGTTAACAACTATTTAACGGCTACTGCTTATTTGAGAAACTAAGCAATTAATTGTTACAAAATATGAAGGTTTTTTTTTTACTAAAAGCCTCTAAGTTAGTTTCTGGTAAAACTTGCTACATAGTTTAAAACCTCATGCTGTTGGTGATTAATGTTAAGTTAATTACTTAGGCGCAGTGATTCAATAATCTAATAAAAGATTAAAAAACAAAAAAACCTAAAAAAAAATCGAATTCTGTAAATCGAATAAGTACTGAAAACAATTTATTTTTTGAGGCAGCTGGTTACAATTTTAATTGACGGAAAACCTTTATTCAGCTATTCAAGAAAATGGCCCCTATAGTTTACTAGCAGGGCTCCGCGGTTCCACCCGCGATCCTACAGGAACCGTTCCTGTTTTCGGGATGAAAAGTAGCCTATGTTTTAATCCAGGGTATAAGCTACCTCCATACCAAATTTCATCCAAATTCGTCCAGCTTTTACAGCGTGAAAGAGTAACAAACATACACACATACGCACAATCTTTCGCCTTTATAATATTAGTGTGATTAGATGTGTGTTCTTTATAATTATCTCAATATCTCAAAGTTTTGTCTATTTTAATCACGCATCACGTAAAAAAAACTTTACAGTGAAAGAAAACTCATAGAAAATTGAAAATCAATTTATCGTCATAACGGATATTTAATTCAGTTGTGTTATTTTATTAAAATAAATTATTTATTAAGTCAGAATCACTTATCCCCAAATTAATTAAGGTGTGAACTGTGCCAGGGTGTCAAAGAACGGTGTTCGCGCTTCCATATCTTCCCCTTAAGTTGTTTAACCTAATCAATATGCAAACAGGGGCAATGCCCTTGGATTAAACATATTTGAAATAACTCTAAAGTTATTACTCTTATAACAGTAGGTGTTTAATGTTTTTTTCTTATATTTTGGCTCCACACATAGTGTATTTAGCCAGTGTCAAGTATTGTCATTTTTCATCTTGTAATAGAATATTTCACGTAAAGTCAAGTCTTATTCACAGTCATCGAATGCACTGGGGTTCTATAGGAACTTATTCTAAGCATATTATGTAGGTATAACAAACGAACATTAGCAAAATAATTACCTAAATAAAAACAGTTACTTTCATGCCTTCTAATCCCTAATTTACATAATTAACAAAACTAAAAGCGTATCGTTCCGGAATCAATGTCAACTGATCAAGAATGAATGACATGAAGAATGAAATGAACGAAAGCAATGAACGAACACAAATCCCTTATTGTGTTTCTTAGTCCAATATAACAGGCAATTAGTGGTCTTGACAAATAACTTCAGATAACTTGGGGAGGTAATATACATTTTAACTTTGAACTTAAACGCTGTGGAAATAAGGTGAAGTTTGACTTGACTGTTAGGTTGTTTAAGTATTTAGTAAGAAACGTCTTGTTTGTAATGACGTCATTATAAATCATAATATCGTCGTGGATTATCCAAAATGTCTACAATGCAATGGGGTTCGAATTTCGAACAATGTTTTATGTCTCAGACTGAGGCACGAGAGCTAAAAATAATGTTGTTGGGCTGTATCTGACTTTACAGTGCATGATTTTTATTAACCTCCATCCAAACAGAGAGGTTCTAAGTTTAACATGTTATTTGTCTGTCTGTGGCATCGAAGTGGAATAAACGGAGTAACTTTTTTTTTGTTTAAAAGATGACTTGATTAAGAGTGTTCTTCTTTAGCTATGATTATAAAAACTGTTCAGTTCAGTTCAGTGTTCATCCAGAAATTATCAACTATTTTCTAATTTAAGAAGGAAATGATGGAATTTTAAAATTTTATTATTTATAGGCATAGCATTTGGCCACTGTCTCACCTGATGGTAAGTGATGACGCGGCCTACGATGGTGCATGCTTGCCTAGAAGATACCTGTTCACTCTTGACTTGAAGACACCCAGGTTATAGTTAGCTAGAAATAATGACAACTATTACCTATACCTACCTACAATCACAGAATATTTATAATAGTACTACCTAAATACCGATAAACTAGCTATTGTAGCTGAGACGTGTATCAGTCCAAGCCCAAGGCGAGGACGGTTATGTCGGTACCTTCATTATTTAAATCCAATATTCTTTTATAATAAAACCGTAACAATAAAGGTCCGTACACACAAACCCATCACCATTCGCTACTATCCACATAAGACCTTTAAAACTCACATAAAATACATCCACAAAGAAGGAAAAAGTAATGCAAAGGAATCAGTACCGACTATCTCAAAATTGATCTCCTACTTTACAATCTAAAATCCACCTTACCTTTAAAAAAATATAGTAGAAAGTTGCTTGAAACTGTGCTTCGTAAATTGGTTTTTCCACTCACGGGAAAATGAACGTTATTCATTATGCTTTTGAATAGAATTTCGGTTGGGTAGATAAATCGTATACTCTCACATAAGTTAAGGCTCAAGTAATACGAATGACGATGCAAAGTTAGTAGAAAGAAAGGGGGGAAAGTGGGATAACGAGGAGCGGGTGGGGGTAACACACCCCCCTGTTTCGGGTTTTCAATAGATGTTTGAGAGTCTCGCTTCCTGTACGATTTAGAGGTAGACAGGTGTAAATTTTGTCTATAGATATAGCTGGCTGGGTATAGATCACAGAGCAAGGAAAGAATTACGGTCGTGTTCTGTTTTTTTACATCAGACTTAGGTATCTAGGGTTTGACCATGCTCTCACCTGATGAAAAGTGACGATGCGGTCGAAGGTGCAGCCGGAAGCCATCCACTGCTGAACACAGGCTTCCTCGCTTATCATTTGGGTTTGCCATTATCACCACTATTATACTGTTGGTCTCATTAGTAAGCTTGAAGTCGCGCAACGGGCTATGGAGAGAGCTATGCTCGGTGTTTCCCTGCAAGATAAGATCCGCAATGAGGATATCCGCAGGAGAACTAAAGTGACCGATATAGCTCTTAGAATTAGCAAGTTGAAATGGCAATATGCCTATTGCCATTTCAACTTGCTAATTCTAAGAGCTATACCATATAACATCGCTCGTAGAACTGACAGCCGATGGGGAAGAAAGGTTTTTGAGTTGCGACCATGAATCGGAAGACAAAACCAAAATATTGTACCAAACTGGAAGGATATCGACGTAAATTCAATCGGTCAATAAATGACGGAGTTTTGAGGTAACAATCAAGAAAAAAACATACCTCTACCCGAATTAAGAACCTCTTTCTAATTTTGAAGTCGGTTGAAAATACTTATTTTACAGTAAGATATGAAACGTAGCGACGCCAATATATCAGGGCGCGTCACGAGGGTGTGTGCCTGACGCGAAAATATTGCGATGCATCAAAACTGCCAAGAAGCGGGGGAAAGGTACAAGATACGTTTTCAGAACGAGTCATAGGCGACAGGCGTAAATAAATAAGGCATATTATAATAAATAAATCTTTTTGCGGGATTATACATGTGTGTATGAATTGTGATTGTGACTTTTTGTGCACCATAAACAAAGAAAACACCCCCAAAACGTATTTTGTCCAAGTGGTTTATGTAACAACAACGTTTAGGCTCTGCATTGATAATCACAAGATATCAGCCAGTCAGGACTTTCTCTTCTTTAGCCAAACAAGATTTATAAAATTTAAAAACATTCACTTTAATTGTTAACCAAAAAAAAAGTGATGATCTTCAAATGCCTGAATTTTTTTGAATTATAGCTATGGACACTCGATCAAATCAAATCACACTTATAAATTTAAAAAAAATCTCAAATTCAATTGGTTCGGGAACTACGATGCGACAGATAGACACACAGATACACACTTTAAACGTATAATGCCCTTTTATTTATGCGATCGTTTAAATAGATAGATGACTCTGCAATAAAATAACTAATATACAAAAGCTTGTGACTTGTTCCACGCGCTCACAAAAGCGGGGGCGGATTGTGTCTTGAAAAATGCTAGCCGAGCGCCACGGCGGCTCGTCTGAAGATATATCTTCGGAATGATATTGCTGTTTAGCACTGGATATTATGTAGATAGAAACGAGCTATATTTTTCAAATAATTTATATATTATATACTTTGTCATGTTATTTATTTGCATCGTGTAAACCCGCACTGAAAATCAACTGAAATTATTGCTTAAAATTTCTACATCTGTATAACCCACTAGATCCTCACAGAGAGTACTTGGATGGGTGACTGCTGTCTAGTATTGACAACTGAGTGTTACCTTGCTTTGAAGGTCTTGGTTGCTGTCGTAAAACAACAGTCGTTAAGCCATGTAAAAAGCCTTCGGGTCTTACAAGTCCTATTATTAATCCGTTATAATATCGGTACAGAAGGATGAAATAAGCAAGAGCCCAAAATCTATACTTATAATAAAACTGTAACCGGGTCAATTCTGTACATCAAAGATATTTTGAAAAATTTTGCTGGAGGGCCCTCTATAATCGATACTAAAGCCAAAACTATAATATTTTTTCATTTTAGTCTGTCTGTCTGTATCTTGGCTGAGCATCACGGCGAAACTACTGAATGGATTCAAATGAAACTAAGCATGATTTGAGTTCATATTACGAGGTAGGCTATATAACACTTTTAATCCCGAAGATCAGCACGGTTCCCGCGGGAGAGGGGATGAAAGTAAAAATATGTACTTATCAGAAATCGTGCCCTTACTAGCTAAATCAGCCACTAATTAGTAATATGAAACATCATTATTATAGATATTATCCATTAATATAGTAACATCACTATCATCACTATCATCATCACTACAAACGTTATCACAGCGCTACAAACTAAGGAGGTTAAAAATGTTAAAAAAAAATTCGAACTAAATCACACTGGCCACTAAGAAAAAAATATATTTCCCGCGCATTTTACCAGCGCCTTTTCTCTCGCCGGCTTAGGCCCGATTTACATACATATGAGGTAGACATGGTGGAACTCCCGAAACCTTACACCCTCTCAGTTGGGTATTTTCTTTTTCCTTTTTCCACAGCTTTGTCTTCGTTACTTTTTGTTGGACTTTTTCAGGTAAAAAACATGGCACGGTGAATAGAAAGGAGTGTCTGTAAAAAGAGTTTCACATAGCTACCTACGTATTACTGATACGAAGAAGTTTATATCCTCCCATTAATACATTTTCTCAAACGTGCTCGGTTTGAGCATTATTTTGTCTATATATCTTCGAGATAAATCGAAATTGCTGTACTGGCGAGCAGCGGCCGGCCTAAGTTGTATGAAAATCTATATCTGTCGTGGTTTAGCGTCCAAATAAATTACATAATAAACTCATATCTGTTGTGTAATTTAAAAATGGAACGGATTTTTACTTCTGAACATGGCAACCAAGAAACTAGGTAACTTATCAAAGTTTTTATTTAAATTTTGAACTAGCTTACTAATAGAAAGCTGTTTATTGAAAAAAAATTAACACTTCATCTTGGGAAAAATTATTTTCAAATAAAAAGCTCTGCCTAGGCACTATTTAGTTTTAATTTCCGCGCATTATATGAGAAAAGTACTATACAAGCCTTGGCCGCAACTAAGCATTGATCGACTTACGCATTTACACGTTTTTTTTTCTTATATTTTGGCTCCACACATAGTGTATTTAGCCAGTGTCAAATTTTGTAATTTTTCATCGTATTATGGAAATTTTCACTTAAAGTCAAGTCATAGTCACAGTCAGAGTAGTCATAGTCTAGTCTAAGTCATAATCCACTCTAAGGCATGCCCTAGTAAAGTGGTGGCAACTTTACTAGAGGCTTCTATGGAATTTTGGAAGCAACACGAAAAACCACGTTTCACTACATTATATCACTTGCCCACACTCATGCTCGTAATTCAGCACTTAATGCGTAAAACGCCACCAATTTTAAACATTAACACTGGTAAAAGCATAAGTTTTGTAAAATAATACAATGCACCGACGTGAACTTTTCCGCGTTCCCGCCAAAACTCCATTTACACGTTCGTCCATCAATGCCTCTGTTGCTGGCCGCTGCAGTAATGTACTATAGATACAAGAAGGTTGGTAACATTGTGAAAATCTATTTCCGGAGAAAACCATAGAGCTCATATTTATTAGACCTCATTTTTCTTTGCATTAAGTTGGTTTTGGGAAAAAACGACGCCATATATCTATTATGTTGTCTTAGATGTACCTACTTATGTAATAGATTGGCGAAAAGTCTTTTCGTATTTTGTACGAATGAATTTAAAATCGTACTACTTCTGTTTGCTTCCTGATTGCGTTTGGAAATCATTCCAATCAAGCAATACAGGCAATTAATGAGTTAATTAAAATATATTTCACCCTAAAATTAATTAAGTATTTTAGTTTTAGGTCCCGACTAGTATAATTCCAGTCATTTTTTTTTCGTTATATGATAAATACGTGAACAGCCAGTGGTTCGAGTATAGTGAAATTCATAAAAATTGTATGAAATGACAGTTCTTTTAAGATCCTCCTCACACAATACCTACGTCAGAGGTAATCTTCTTACCTCCCCTCCCAGGGGATAACCTACCCTCCCGTGATTTTTCTATTACGAAAGAATAGATTAATACTCATACTTAACAAGCAAAAATGATGTACAGGATCGTATGTAGGTAGGTACTTAACGTTATTTCAATCCTTAATAAGTAATACTTAAGTACGTGTTTTGGTTACTTAACAGTTTCAAAAACTTTAAACTTTCCAGGCCGCATAATATTGACTGAAAAACTGTTGTGTAAAACTTAAGCTAATCTTAATCTGACAGTTCTAAACCCATTGCGGTCCTTGTCATTTCAATCTATATGAAAGGGACAGCACCATTTTCAAACTTGATAAATTCAATTTATTTTAGTACTTTGGAGACGGAATCGTCGCAAATAATAGATATATGTACCTAGATCTATATTACGTGTACGTACGTAACATAATAGGCAGGCTTCCATAACAACTCGATGCTTTAATAGGTATTTGAAAATTAGGTACCTATACCTCAAAAACCTAGCTCTACATTATACCTCTTTGATATACCTACATAATCAGTAGTTCGCACTTAAGTTCTTTATTTAAGGTGGAACGTTTCACTAGCGCGGCAAATTCAAATTTTCCTGTGTTCTTTTGCCAATAATAGCTTAACTACTCAACGTGATTACATGAAAATTAATTTTGCGCAAATTAATAGAATGTATCAATAAATGACCATTAAAAGTATCTCCTACATATCATTGGTTTAGCGACAAATGGCAATAGACTGAAAAACTGAGACGAAATTTGTTTATTACCATTTGTCGCTAAACCAATGATATGTAGGAGATACTTTCAATCGTAATTTGTTGAGACATTCTATTTCTTTAAGTAGTTTCTTTTTTCGTGTAGTAATTAAGCTATTATTGGCAAAAGAATGCAAGAAAATTTGAATTTGCCGCGCAAGTGTAATGTTCCACCATAAAAACTCTTTCCAAGTCTAAGTACGCACCGCACCTACGCCATTATTCCTCGAATGAGGAAGGAAAAAAAAGTACGCAACTATACATACTTCCAAAAGTAACCTGTCATGCAATATTAAAGGAAAAGTGCCTTCCTTTATGTTATGCCTTTACAGAAAGTCATTTTCAGAAACAGAATAGATACCACCCCAACACACGCCGAAAAAAACATAATTTACTTACATCCAACCATCCAAGACATTACAGTGTCTCTAACAAGACACAATGGCTTTGCCACCCTAGCAGGAAAAACCAAAAAAATTGACCTCCACCACATTACGCGAGCTAAGGTATTAATAAGAAAGTGACAGGTCAACTTACGCTGGACGTTTCTGCCACCCACTAGCGCAGTGATTGATGACGAAGGCGGGGCAAATCCAATCATTATCCGTGATGCATAGCCGGGACATCACTAGTCCTGATTTCGCTGCGGGTTCGAAATTCGAAAATTAGTTTTGCGAAAATTGATGGTTTGAATTTGGAAGGCAGAATGCGCGCCATTGTTTGTTTGTTTTGTTTTTATAGTCTCCAATGACAAAGAAAGTAATTTACATACAGCCAAATAAAAATACCGGAATTTTAACAATATTTTAAAATTGAATGAAAGCTTTTAAATTATTACCTGTCATATTGCAATGGCTAACGCCACACATTAGATTTGAAGAGGCCTGCATTTTTCTAGACGCCATTTTCTTTTATTTTCCTTATCAAATCTTATACAAATCACACACATTTCGCCATTAAAGTCTATTATTAAACCTCTTTTACGACAATCTTTTAACAAAGCACTTCTACACGCACTCTTTACGAAATCTGAGCACCAACTGGTTGCCGAAAAAAAATCACATTCGCGCATTTAAAAAATGAATCACATTAACCCTTGAATAATTAAAATATGCGTGAGCACAAATAATCGCGAAGATTAACCCTCGGTATGCAAATGTATGTGACGGAAACGAAGACCGGTCTGTTCTGCCCAGGTGTGCTATTATTTTAAAAATAATACTAGAGTGAGATATTAATACTTCGTTTTAAGACAGCTGAGTCTTGCTTTGTGAATACTGCATTCTAATAATAGCTTCCAACTCAGACTAGATAGTAAATACCATGTCTTCTATGATGAGATTAAAATTACCTACATACTCTATGTTTCATATAACTACAGAATTTAGGTACTACCAACCTACTAATAAAAAAGTAAAAGCGCATTTGTTTATGGTGAACCTCGAACCTTCATTATTTTTAGCCTGAATCCTTTTTGCCAAACCAAAAATAGCCAAAGATTTATTGGGTTTTTTTTTATATATTACTATGTTTTTTATGTAAACGAATGACGTGACGAGCTAGTCGTTCACATGGTGTTAAGCGTCACGGCTGCTCATAACAGATCGCAGTATCATGCAGAAATCTAAATTAATATAGTTTTGCGTGACACTGCACTGCGCACGTCATCCTGAGACTTCACACAGTATTACTAGACTGTATGATGAGATCATAAAGTCTCATTTGCCCAGTAATTTCACTAGCTACAGTGCCCTGCAAACCGGAACACAGTAATGCTTGCACATTACTGCTTGGCGGCAGAATAACTAGCATAGCGGTGGTACCTACCTAGATGAACTTTGCAGAAAAGTCCAACCACCTAGTAGGTATCCTATGTTTGAAAAATTCTGCTATGTTTATTTTCAAGAAAAGCTTTCGTATTGATTTGACGATATTATACGGGGAAATAACTTTGATTCTTACTTACATTAAACTTATATTATCAAATTATCATAAAATTGGCTAAATACAATAACAGCGTAGAATCTCGAACTAAAAAAAATTAAACCAACTCAAAGTTTATTCAACATTCGAACATGGCTAAATACGCTATGTGTGGAGCCAAAATATAAGAAAGAAAAACCCAATCATTACCAAGTTTTTAAAGCGTAGTACTCTGTAATTACTTTTTGTCTGCGTCCTCGCTTCCTCAAACAATTCTCAGGAAACTCTTACAAAAGACAAGTGCACCTGTCTACGGGACATTTGAATTTGAATGGACGATGGAAGGGTTAAAACTTGTACGTGTTGAGATGTTTTAGAACGAATAATTTTTGTTTTTTTTTTATATTTTGGCATACTTAAAACAAATAACATTTTAAATAGATATTGTAGGTTTTGCCGCTGTTGTTATTATAGCAAAAATGGTTTTCAAGACGGAACGAATTAAAGATCTGTCTTACCTAACCCCATATATGTTAGTAGAGACTTAGAGTGTTAGTAAAAATGCAGAGTTTTCGAGCTGATCTGCCCCCGCCAAATCTCTTCTCGATATTTTTATCTACGTTGGATTGTATACAAATCTTTACTTACAAAAATAAAAACGTAACTTTAAATTGTACGTCATATAGTTAACTTATAAAATAATAATCATCCTCTTTGCCTTTTCCCATTTGTTATTGGGGTCGGCTCCCAATCTAACCTGTAGCGACGAGCTACCAGAATTACACTAGCGACTGCCGTCTGACCTCACAACCCATAAGGGACCAGTAACAGGGATGGTTAGATCAGGCGTCAGATTCTATCAGGCGTCTGACTACCCGTAACGGTTGCCATAGATGTTATGACAACCGGGACCGACCCTAACGTGCTCTCCGAGGCACGGAGAGATGGCATCGAAAACTGCACATAGAGATAACTCGTTGGTGCAGGGCCGAGGATCGAACCCGGTGCCGTAAGATTGCGAAGCGCACATGTTACCGCTCGGCCACCATCGTTCTTATAAAATAATAAGGTTGTTTTTTTTTTATTTTAATGGTCACAAAATTTTACGATCTCTAATAGAATTTGTCACTCATAAAACCCTTGTGCAACAAAGTAAAAAAAAATTCATGTCTCGATTCAGTTTTATTGGAAATCAATACATTTGCATATTACTATCAATGTTGACACAGCTTTCCATAACAACCAGCCCCTACGATTACCCCACAAAGACAAGATTCTCACACTACCCTTCCCACGACCAAAAAAGCTAGAAATATCTATGAATAAATTCCCGCGTTTCATTAAAAAAAGAAAAAGCTTTATCTATGCCATTTAAATCACGTAGACACTGGCCGTACAGACGCACTTCATTTGAATAAAAAGGGTTGGGCTATTCTTCCAAGTGTCAAAATTGCTCTTCCCGTTCCGGCCTCATTTGAATATCGAAGCATTTGAATTTGGAAGATGCATGGTTTTGCATAATATCTGTTTCTTTGCGCGTAGTTTTTATTTAAGATTCTTTGGCTTGAGTAGTGTTGGGTTTAACTTTTCGCACAGTACGACAAAGATGGTATTGTGAGTATTGATTTTCGCTGTCGATGCGTACTGGGGTACTTGTATGCGTAATGAGATCAAATATTTTCGTTGCGTTGTCATATTTAGTTTTATGGTTAGAAATAATATAAACAGTTTTTGTGAGAGTGTAAGACGGTAAGTTTATGTCTTATTCATAACGTTCTCACGCATAGCATAATAATTCATTATTCCTATAAAATTGTGTAAATTACAATAGTAACCTTAGTACGCTATTTGTTTCAGTTGTAAGTTATACCAATGATTATGGCTGAATGGACAAGCGTATAAAGCCTATTAAAAAGTACCTAGTTCCTAATTTGAATCCACGCCAGTGTTCGTCAACAGCCTGAAGACGTCCACTGCTGAACATAGGCTTCCCCCAGAAAGCGATACTTTGAGCGGCTGCTCGCCTCCTGCATCCATTGGCTCCCCACGGTTTTCCCCAATGCTAATGTTTAAAATTGGTAGCGTTTTACGCATTAAGTGCTGAATTACGAGCATGGGTGTGGGCAAGTGATATAATGTAGTGAAATGTGGTATTTCGTGTTGCTTCCAAAATTCCATAGAAGCTTCTAGTAAAGTTGCCACCACTTTACTAGGGCATGTCTTAGACTGGACTATAACTGAAATGTTTGACCCAGACTGTGAGTAAGACTTGACTTTACGTAAAATATTCTATAACACGGTGAAAAATTACAATACTTGACACTGGCTAAATACAATATGTGTGGAGCCAAAATATAAGAAAAAAAACCCTATGATTACCTCTGTGATGTAAAAAAAAGTACCTACGTTGTTTAAAAAACAAAGATGAATTGCATAATTACAATAACAATACTATTTACTGATTTATGCAAGAAATAAACAATCAATTGTCATTCCATACAGTTAACAGATAATAAAGTATGGGCTTGAATAAATTAAACGTTTTTTTATTTTAAAATTATTGATTGTTATTGATTGTTTGACAGTTTTATTATGAATTTTAATAGTTTTTATTGAGTGGTTGGTCTATTGTTGTAAGTTAATGTTATGTTTTAATAATTTAATACATTTTTAGTAGGTATACCTTTTAGTAGGCATAGTTTTACTGTTTATAGTATTAAAATGAAGATAATAAAATACTTATTGTAAAAATTACCTATTTTGTTTTTATGATAACCGTGATGATGGACTAATGGGACCCAAAACAATAAAAAATGAAAATTTTAATATAACGTTGTAAGTTTGTAATTTTTTACATTGTAAAGTTAACTACTAAAACCTATCCGAATCATATTTATGATAATAATATATAACTACGTATTTACAATTTTTATACCCAGATATTAATTATGAAAGTAAGGCCTGATTTTTTTTTAATATTAGGCTTTTATTGTGAAAGTTAACCACTACTGGTATGAAAACATTTATTTTGACGTGTATGTACCTATAAGTACATAGGTACTCACAGTTTATAGAAAGAAAATATTTTAACCAAAATTCAGCGGCCATTAGCGCATTTTATATAAGAACAAAGGAGACTGTACCATGAAGGTCCACGTCTCATTTCAACTACAATGTCTTTATTCTTTATCCCGAAGAGAAAAAAGTAAAGTAGAGAATAAATTGTCCAAGAACGGTATAATGCAGGTTAATCGTTCGTAAATAAGTGCTGAAATATTGTCTACAGCCTGGACGTATTCAGGATAGAAATGCGCTGGGCATGCCCCCCCCCCCCTCCCTCCCTTATTTATTGAGATTTAGGCATGTGCTAAGTTAGTCGTTGATTCTTTTACATGCTACTGTTCTGTTGCGTTGGTTAATTGAAGTCTGAAATCTGATAAATCTATAACATTTGAATTTTGTATGAAAGTGTGCATGGTGAGGTTACAAACTAAAGGTATGGATTAGGTTGAAGACAAAAGGAAAAGTCAAGAAAAAAATTTAGCTGCCATGGCAGGTAGTGAATTAACATCGCGGTTTTTTAATTATTTGTTTGTGTTTTATAAAATGTTCTTCAGTGAAAATAATTTCAAAAATTAACCCTCACATACACTTCTGAATATTTATTAGTTACATTGTAAGTGTAACATCTATTAAAATTTTTCATTACTTAATATGTCTGGGAAAGACACATTGTTATGTGCTATCTTCATTTTCTGCAACAACCAGCAGGATTTGAACCCACATTCAATGTCCTGATTCGAAGCTTTCACGGTTCTCTTTTATAATTATTTAGCCCTGCAAAATCGAATCCTAACTACGACCCTGGTCTAGAGCCATTGTCAGAGGAAGTAATAACGAGCTTCTGTAGAGCTCTTTGTATCTATGTTTTCTAAGATGTATAATAAGCATTGTCTATTATGTGTATATATATATTTAGATTTCCAGACTAAGAACAAATATTTTACAATATTACGTATAATTATACTACAATACAATATTACGTTTTACTAGGTGGTAGGACTTTTCTGCAAAGTTCGTCTAGGTAGGTACCACCGCTTTGCCAGTTATTCTGCCGCCAAGCAGTAGTGTGCAAGCACTACTGTGTTCCGGTTTGAAGAGCATTGTAACTAGTGAAATTACTGAGCAAATGAGACTTTATGATCTGATCACACAGTCTAGTATGATCTTATTGCTATACTGTGTGAAGTCTCAGGATGACGTGCGCAGTGCAGTGTCACGCAAAACTATATTAATTTAGAGCTCCGAGTGATACTACAATCTGTTGTGGGCAGCCGTGACGCTCAACATCAGGCGAACGCTCAGCTTCAGCTCGTCACGTCATTAATTTACATAAAAAACAGTTTCCCGACCATTTCTGGAGCTGATGATGGTGATGATAATGAGGTTGGTATGGTAATGAAACTACTTTTGGTTCTAGATGCGTTTATTAATTTACCTGTATTTAACGACACAGACTGGCAACATTTTTAGAAATATCAAATATTTTATTATATAAAATAGTTTAAGATTTGGAATTTACAGAATTTTTGAACTTACTCTACATTACAAGGCACAGATTGTATAAAGTGCGACCTACCTAAATTAATGCATTTTTTGTTATTTAATTTTTTTATATTTTTTACAATAAATAAATGAATTGTGTCATCTGTGACATTATTAACTTCGAGAAATTTGCGTAATTTTGTCACAAGAAAAAAAGAAAGTATATAAAAATATTCGACGTTGTTCGTTTTCTATTCGCTATTTATACCCACGAATAGTCAATGCATTTTCGTCAGTAAGTTTCCACAAAATATTTAAAAGCTAATAAAACAAAAGCGCCAACATCAGTGTTGCAACTTTACAAAAGCTAAAAAAGCTCACATCCGTACAGCACAACATCACATCCGCACCGAATTTGCATAAATTAAGAGACAAAAGGCAACCGTCATAATTTTTATATTTAATTTTTTACAGTCACAAGTACCGGTTTTGTCTATTGTCACTTCGTATAAAATATTTAAATTGTAAACAGAATCGTTGGGTCGAAACAAAAAGCGCACCTTTTTGTCCTTTGGAGCATTTGTTTCGAACCACTGTGCGGTCTTAAGGCACAATGCATTTTAATCTCTTTGCACTACTGTTTTAAGCATCATAATGGTCTAAAATTCTGTGAGGAAAGGTGTAAAATTAGTAACAAAATTATTTTAGAGTGCATATAAATGACATTGACTTAAATAAATTCAAATCAACTTTATTATTTAGAAAACAATACGGACGAGTGAAAATGTTCTATGTCTGTGACACAGACACAAAAATTTCAAATAAGATGATTTTCAATACGCTGTAAAGTACGTATGCATTACTTAATATTAATGTTTTATGTTACGAAAGCTTTATATAAGTATTTTCACCTCACTAGCTCGGAAAGATTCTCTTTGTCATTCAAAATCTAGGCGCAAAAACGCATTTTAATTGGTAGCGTGGAAAGTGTTTTTAAAATTCGAACGTTTCTATTCAATAATTTTCTCGTCAAGAATTGAGGATTTAATCATAGATCTGCCCGAATTTAACCTTCTTGATATCGCCAGTCCACTGAAAACTCATTAATACCACAGACTACCTCCTAAAAGATACCATCTTTTTCTTGTTCACCAACCTCATTTTTAGAATAATCGCACTGTCCAGCACTAAATGATAATATAACCAATACGCTATCCAGCACGGCGACTGCATGGAAAATGGATGAAAAACACTTTTTCTTTAATTTTCCATGAATCACGTGACGAGCTAGTCGTTTGCCTGTTGTTAAGCGTTACCGCCACCCATAGCTAAATTAATAAGCTAAAAACTAATATTTTCTTAGCCTTTTAGCTGTCTTTCTTGCATTTTCCTCGCTGTAGTGAGTGGATCAGTTGTGTGTTGCACTCGGCAGCAAATTTTTTCTGCGTCTCGTACCTTTAAAACTTTTGCTACGATCAGGATTCTTCATTTCAATCCTAGCATCCTTCGCTTGCTCAGGTTTCAATTCAAGTACTCACGCCAAAAACCAACTTTGCAGCCTTGTATAACACAATTAATTATTAATAAGGTTATTGAGTGGTGACCAGTATATAGGCCGTGCCTCTACTAGGTGGACCGACGATCTGGTTAAAACCCCGGGGAGCCGATGGATGAAGGAGGCAAGAAACTGCTTAAGTGGCGTAAAACTCTTTGGTTAATTTAAAGTATTCTAAAAATTACACAGCTTTTCACTTAGAAGGTACGACTTGAGCAAACTTACCATATTACTAGAGACGTACATTCGCTGGGTTGTCTGGAAGAGATCGCTTTAAGTGATAAGGTCGCCCATTGTAAGTTAGTTTTAAGTCTTACCGTTTTTTTTATTTAATCGAATAACGTGACGAGCTAGTCGTTCATCTGGTGTTTAGCGTCACGGCCGCCCATAACAGACTACAGCGTCACTCGGAACTCTTAAAGTTTCGCGTGACACTGCGCACTGTGCACGTCATCCTAAGACTCATAGTCTAAAATAGATTTCTAGACTGTGAGATCAGTTTAGAAGTCTCATTTGCCCAGTAATTTCACTAGCTACAATGCCCTTCAAACCGGAACAGGAGTACTTGTACAGTGTACACTACAGTTTGACGGCAGAATAACAGGCCAAGCGGTGGTACCTACCTAGACGAACTTTGCAGAATAGTCCTACCACCTATTAGCAAAATGTAATGTAATGTGGTGTTTCAGTAAAGAGTTTTATTTATATATCGATCTATCTTATCTATTCGCAAACTTTAAATATCACTAATATATGCATAATATTATAAACAAACTTCAAAAAGGTCGGTTGCACACTAACCCGACACACCGGTCCGAATCGAATCGCGAACAAACATGGAGTGTTCAGAACGAATCGCCAAATCACAATAAGATGCAAATCTTTTACACCTTTGATATAATTTGCATAATATCCGCGTATTTGCATTCGCTAGTGTGAGAATTTTAGTTTTAACCTCGGTTTTTAACCGTCAGTAGATATTATACAACACATTACACGATATTAATCCAAAATTACTACTGTGTTCCGGATTGTAGCCAGTGAAATTACTGGGCAAATGAGACTTTATGATCTGATCACTCAGTCTAAGTAATCCGATTACTAGACTGTGTGATGTCTCAGGATGCCGTGCGCAGTGCAGTGTCACGCGAAACTTTGTTGTTATTAAGTTCCGAGTGACACTGCAACTGTTATGGGTGGCCGTGTCGCTTAACATCAGGTGAACGACTAGCTCGTCACGTCATTGAATCGCATAAAAGAAATATTAGGCATCGTGGCCTTAAGCCAAAAAAACAGCGTAGATCAGAAATATGCCAAAAACCAGTTTAAACCTAGATGGCGCTGCAAAATAATCGACAGGAAACTGGCATTTTTAAGTAAGTATCATAAAACTGTCACATTTCATCCACCAACCCGCACTTGACCAGTGTGGTGGATGATGGCCTAGGTACACTATCTCCCTAGAGAAGGCCCGTGTTCCTGAAGTGAATCATATTATAATTAATATTTAAATTAATTATTTCAGATCAAGATCCATAATATTTTTTATGTAAATGAATGACGTGACGAGCTAGTCATTCGCCTGATGTTAAGCGTCACGGCTGCCCTTAACAGATTGCAGTATCACCCGGAACTCTAAATCAATACAGTTTTGCGTGACACTGCACTGCGCACGTCATCCTGAGACTTCACACAGTATAGTAATAAGATTAATATTAAATAAAATCTTTTTACTATTCTTATTATCATCCAATAACTTATTATTGTTGTTATTATATAATTACAAACACAATTAAAAGAGGTACATAAACAGATTAGATATTAAATAAAGTTATTAAATTATTTAAATTATTGACTAAAATTATTACATTGTAGTGACATTGGTAGGTATTAGGTACCTAGGTAAAGTAAAAAACACTCTCAGGAGGTTAAAATTAATATTAATTAATTTTTAAGTTGGGTTTCTTACGTTGTTGAAAGAAAGGATTTCCTAAAAATTTGCTAACAAATGAAGTTGTTCTAACCCATAAAAACTGGAACGGGGACAAAAATACTTGCCCGTACATTATTTTAACAACTAGGTACACTTCCTTTTTTTATTTAGAATAAATGACGTGACGAGCTAGTCGTTCACCTGATGTTCAGCGACATGGTCACCCATGATAGCTGCAGTGTCACTCGGAACTTTAAAATAATAAAGTTTCGCGCGACACAGCACTGCGCACGTCATCCTGAGACATCACACAGTCCTAGTACTTCAAATGTATTTTATAACGAAAGCTCTGAAAATACCCAAATTCATACCCAACTCAACGCCAAACCGACAGAAATCCTTTAAAAAATGCAAGCCACCTGAACGCTGCTATGTGCCAAAAAATCAATACAGAGCGTGTCGTGTACGCGTGATTCCAACGAAAAACTAGTAAGGGGGCGCGGAACCACCCTACGGGGATTTTTCTTCACCCCCAACACCCCCGGCTTAGGGGAGCGAGGGGGTAACGCAAAAAGATGCCCGTTTTTTTCGCATTTCGCGTGTGTTTTGTTGACTGTAAACGCGTTGGACAAAAATGGTTCTTCCCCTTTAGAAATACGTTCCATTCTACGTTGTATCCGATTTTGATATGTGAATGTCAAGTGAGATGTAGCGTTGGAGTATCGACTCCAATACTTTTTAAATAAAGTATATTTTTCAATGTTAAGTGTGATCAAAGAAGGTCTTCAGTGGAATTAGGGTTGTGGAGTGCTACGATGCCTAATGACTTCTTGCGAATATGATTTTGCATGTCACATTGCGTTTACTGCAGGCTGTTTGACTTTGGTTACTTTGTATTCGGTTCGAATTCCGAATTTGAATTAGAAAATGTTGAAAGACGCGTTTGGAACGGAACGTTACGTTGTCATGCTATGCTATTATTGACACTCGTCACGTTTGAAATAAGACGTAGCGATTATGGACCTTTATATATTAGGTGTGATGTGATGACCCTAAATTCGAAATAAAATTGGAAAGTTTGGATTTCGAGAAATGCGACCAAAATAGAGGTAGGTACAATGATCAGCACTTTTTTTCGACAATAGGTCATAAACGAAATAGGTAATAGATATGCAATTTTTTTTTATGCATCTCAAAGCTCTCCTTGAACGTGGTTTACGTTTTCAATTTGAGTTTGAATTGGTATATATTATCCTGAAACCCCCCCAATGTAGACAATGCCCCCCCAATGTAGACAATGTTTCTTCTAAGACTTTTCTAAATTAATAGTTTTTCATTGAAGAAATGTCATGTGAAGTTTACGTTTGAAAATCGCCCTAGCGCAGCTGGGTGGTTGAACTTCGTCCTTGACCGAATGCACTTAAATGAGTTTGACGACCTGTGTTTAGAAATGAATTTATAGTATCTTGCTAACTCTCGTAGCGATCGCACGTGCATTATTTTTATAGTATGGAGGTTTGGAAACACGCAGTTTCAAGTAAGGCTCTCACAACTTGTGGGCTATCATGGCCCCAGTGGTCCCTTTCAGGATAACATACCAATTCAAACTCACCTTGTGTTATTAAAACACAGTAATGATCATTACAATAAATAATTATTTGAAAATAGTATACCTATAAAACAAGTAAAAAAACTAACTTCTAAAATTAAAATAATTTACAGATAACTTATAGGTACGAACTAACGAAAAGATATCGGAATAGTTTATAGAGTTCTTTTCGTAACTTTCACAATTCAATACGAAAATCGAATATAAACAAAGAAGGAGAAGAAGAGAAATTTTTGATGCGGTTAATATATTTTTATAACCATTTACAAAATTAAATAATAACTATAAAATGCACATTACACATTAAATGTACCTTTTAATAAAATTATTTAAACCGTAGGTATCATTTTTTTAACACTTGACTATCCGCTATTAGCATTATACATGCTTTAGACATGCTAAAGATTTCTAACGTTTAAATTACACATTATTAGAGATGAAAATTATTATCCGGCCAAATTATAAATCGTTTTGGTGTAGCCGGTTTTTTACAATATGGTAAAAAACCGGCCTATAATATTAGGTACATCTAATATTTTGGCTGTTATTTTCGCTTTGTTTGGTACCTGCTGTAACAACTAGACAAGTAAAAGTAAGATACAGATTGTCTACCAAATCGGGTAAAATGGATATTACTATAAGGCTCCACTGTCTGTCCGTCTGTCACCAGGCTGTGAACTGTGACTCTCATGAACCATGATAGCTAGACAGTTTAAATTTACACAGATGATGTATTTATGTTGCCACTATAACAACAAATACTAAAAAACAGAATAAAATAAATATTTAAGGGGGCTCTCATGCAACAAACGTGATTTTTTGCTCGTTTTATAGATAATGGTACGGAACCCTTCGTGCGCGAGTCCAGCTCGCGCTTGGTCGGTTTTGTTTTTTATTAAAAGTAAAAAGAAGGTAATCAGTTTGTTTGTCTGGTTTTCATACCACAGTGGCTGAACCAATTTATATAAAGTTTTTCATTTATAACTAACAACACCGATACCAGCATTTGATACTTTTAATTAAACAATTTATTTTCTCGCAAAGTAGGTAATATAAAAAATTATGGTCTTGTTATTTTTGTTTTGGAAATTAGAGTTCTCGTAGGAAAAGAAGAAAAAGTTCAAGTAAAACCGCATTTGGCTATTATTGGCAAAACAAAAGTCATACGAATGGTTTACCGGTTCTACCTTAAGTTCAAATGAAACTCACATTATGTAAAATTACTGCAAATGACCAAACTCAGTTAAGGGCTTGTGCAAGGCCAGCGCGAATTCAAGTCAAAGCCACAGAATAGATGTATAGTACTAGGCCAAAGCGGGGATGAGCCAGGGGCCGAGCGGCAGGGGCGGTCTAAGTTAAACTGGTTCCAACGCGCAATAGTTTAGGTAATTTATTATTACACTGAATATAAAGGGTATTGTAAAAATCCGCTATATATAAGCCCTCCATTATATTTAGTTCAACTACTACACAAAGTTTCATGATCTTATTTAAAGTATTCATTGAATAATCGCTGTTTATTTGTACGGTTTGGAGGTAACTTTGTAATTTTTTTCTATCGAGAAAAGTTCATTAATTCGTATTTTCACTATACATTTGCAGTAGCATTAGTCCTGAACTTTACCATATATTAATTTCAAAGTCATTGTTGCAATATTGTTGACAGGGCACTGCCTCAAGCTAAGCCGTTTTAAGCAATTTGGCGTTGTATTGGCTCTAGATTCCATTGGTATCACATTCATGCAAAGCTTCCCCTCATTATTTACCGGTATTTTTAGCATCCGGCCTCCAGCTAAAACAGCCACGTCTCATCTCTAATTTAAAACCGCTATTTGCACACCGGCACCGGTGAGAAAGTAATCATTACCTATTCAATTAATTCATTGTTCAACACAAAAAGCATTCAGTTTGCCGGTAGTGGCAGAAATATCCGATGTGATGGCAGAAAACTATAGAGAGACTTAAAAGACAAGATAATTGTTTTCAAGACAAGGAAATAACTTACATGCACTTTGTGATACCTTAGACTAAAAAAGAATATAGACTCAGCGCTTAGACCTAAAAAGTGATGCCAATTATGAAATTGCAAAATCATATCTTTCTACAGGATGCAATTTAATTCATCAGCATAAATTGAGTGCATTATAGTGATTATTAAAGTGTAAAGAGCGCAAATGAAAATATTTCTTTTTGAAAAATATGAAGATTGCCGCGTTGCCTAACGTAGTTGGCATGAATGATTTTCATACTGTTAAAGGTTTTTTACCTTGTATTAATTGTACACAATACTTCACAGCACCGAAAGCATTATTGTAGGTACATTTTATTTTGGAAAAGTAAGATTTTCCTCAAGAAAATAGGTCAATTCTAGGTGTATTACCGCAGGTTCATTTGAAGTATTTTTTCAATAAATAAACATTTATGGACATTTCACACAGCGCCATCTTACCGCAAACTAAGCAAAGCGTATACCTATGTACTATGGGAACCAAATGAGAACCGATACAATACTTAGATACTTTTTGTTTGTATATAAAATACATACATAGAATACAATATAACACCCAGACACAGAACAAACATCGATGTCCATCACACAATTAATAAATCACACTATATATATATATATATATAATATATATATTAATATTATAAAGGCGAAAGTTTGTGTGTATGTGTGTATGTTTGTTACTCTTTCACGCTCTAACAGCTGGACGGATTTGGATGAAATTTGGTATGGAGGTAGCTTATACCCTGGATTCAAACATAGGCTACATTTTATCCCAATAACGGGAACGGTTCCTGTAGGAACGCGGGTGGAACTGCGGGGCACTGCTAGTTGATAGATAAAACTTATTGAAACACCACATTACAGGTACAATGGATAATCACAAACATAAAAATAAGTGTCACAATGGGCGGTATAACCGCTTAAAGCGATCTCTTCCAGACAACCCACAAAAATAAATGCAAATGTTTGTCCTGGGTGGGAATCGAACCTACAATTCAGAAAGCAGGGTTTACCAACTGAGCTATCAGGCCAAAAAATTAAATAAAACATTTCTGCCATCGGTACATAGATATTAAATCTTTTCACGGTAGCGAGCTTGAACAAAAGACCCTCAGGGCTTTGGTAAATCAAATTGCACCATACACCATAGATACTGTAGGTAATTACTCAGTAACTCATTAATATATTAACATAATAATTATTAAATCATTTGTAGTGTATAAAATATTACCATGTATATATAGGTACAACTGTTCTTGGGTATATTGACCGTTAAACAGGTAACTGAACAAAGAAAAATATACCTACTTAAGGCTGCTGTATACGCAGATCCTATTTATTTCATCACACGCATGCATATTTGTGTTTTAATTTGCTAAAAGTTGTAATTTTAGGTTGTTTTTTTTTTTTTAATTTTTTTTATACGGGCAAATTGCCTTTATTACTCAAGCTAACTACTACAATAATTAAAACTAAACTAAACTAGCTACACTACCTACTACAAAGAACACTTATGGACTGTATAATAGCCGCGATGGCCTATAGACAGTCCAAGTGCTCCAGCCCACTATTACCGGTAGGTAGCGTACCCAACATGCTGGCCGCATTGCCACGTTGAATTGCAATGCGGATGCGTTGGGCCAAATAAGTGCCAGCATTTTGGTCACGCGTCGCCAGGTTTATTATATTTCATTGTTGACTTTTGTTGGCTTTTATTGTAATTTCTTTGAACTTGTTAAATTATTAGACTAAATTTTTTGTTTTATTTGTATTTTTTTGTATGGACCAAATGGGTAATTTTTGATTTTCTTAATTTTATTGTTATTTCAATTCCAATAATTTTAATGTATAATTTTTGGTCAACTTGTAATCAAATTATTGTAGTCTTGGTTATGTATCTATAATTTTTTTGTCGGTATAACATGTCCAGCGTTTTGGCTTAGACTGTAATGTAAATACAAATAAATAAGTTAATAAATCCACTATCTCGTTCACACATTGCTACATTTTTAAAGATAATGAATGACTGCATTTACTTACGAAAAATCTGGCTAAACTATGTTCTCATTACCATTAGAAAACATAAAAGTAATAATTATACTAAACCACTACAAACTAAACTATTCTATAAAACTAATCTATCAAAATTGTTGCAAATATGCAGTATTTTTTTTTTTTTTTTTATGTGATTGAATGACGTGACGAGCTAGTCGTTCACCTGATGTTAACTGACACGGCCGCCCATAACAGTTGCATTGTCACCCGGAACTTTACAACAATAAAGTTTCGCGCGACACTACACTGCGCACGTCATCCTGAGACATCACCCAGTTTAGTAATGAGATTACTAGACTGAGTGATCAGATCATAAAGTCTCATTTGCCCAGTAATTTCACTAGCTACAATGCCCTTCAAACCGGAACACAGTAGTGCTTGCACACTACTGCTTGGCGGCAGAATAACTGGCAAAGCGGTGGTACCTACCTAGACGAACTTTGCAGAAAAGTCCTACCACCTAGTAAAGCCTACTTAATTTATGTCAAATAAATAAATAAATAAATATTAAATAAAAACTAAAACTATAAAATTAACAATATAATACAAAACTAATCTAACAAACCACTACCAGTGGGCAAAGTGCCCATAATCACGTTGAATGGCAATGCTTGAGCATTGATTGGCTAAAATAGCAATTTTTTCGACCTTTTGTGAAACAAAACTTGAAAAATCTTGGCTATTGATTTATTGTCTACATATTCGGCTATCAAATGAGACTTTTTTTGTGATTCTAGCACATCTAGATTAGAAGCTATGGCTTAATTAGTGTAAGTACTCATCCTTCTATGCCAATAAAACAAAATGGCTACTATTTTTCTATGGTGGACAAAAAAGTACCTTTTTTTATGTAAACGAATGACGTGACGAGGTTCGTTCACCTGGTGTTAAGTGACACGGCCGCCCATAACAGATTGTAGTGTCACTCGGAACTTCAAACTAAAGTTTCGCGTGACACTGCGCACTGCGCACGCCATCCTGAGACATCACACAGTCTAAAACAGTTTTCTAGACTGTGAGATCTGTTCGTAAAGTCTCATTTGCAGTAATTTCACTAGTTACAGTTCCCTTCAAACCGGAACACAGTAGTGCTTGCACACTACTGCTTGGCGGCAGAATAACTGGCAAAGCGGTGGTACCTATACCTAGACGAACTTTGCAGAAAAGTCCTACCACCTAGTAAAAGTACCTACTTATGGGGGGTGATTTGTGGATAAAACTAACCATATTTTACCCCCCTCAAGGCTCCGACATCGGTAACCGGGCACATTATACAGCAGCCTTAAGCTTTTATAGTCCAATAGTTTTTTTCATCATCAGCCTGAAGACGTCCACTGCTGAACATAGGCCTCCCCCAGAGCACGCCACCTTGAGCGGCTGCTCGCCTCCTGCATCCATCCGCTACCCGCGGCTTTCACCAGATCGTCGGTCTACCGGGTGGGGGGCCGGCCTACGCTGCGTCTTCCGGTTCGTGATCGCCACTCGAGAATCTTTCATCCCCATCAGTTGTCAGTTCCACGAGCGATGTGGCCTGCCCACTGCCACTTCAACTTGCTAATTCTAGCATTTAGTAAGTAATTTAAATTGTTGTAGATAGTTTACACAAACAAGGCACTTTCCCCGTAAAAAAAAAACTTAAGTCATTTGTTTTCACAGAACTTATAAATTATTTAAAAAATATCAAAAATAATTATTTCATTAATTATTTAAGTATTTATTTAAATAATTGTTGCTTTTTTTTATATATTATACTTACATATTTAAACTGAAACATTGTGCTTAATTTGTTTTCTTTTAAATATATTTCAAAGCTCAGACTTACACACTGTTTTTCAGACATTAAACAAAAAATTTACTTTGTTACATTTATAAATTATTGAAATAGCGTCACAAATATTTTTTTTAATACCTAAAGTCTCAACCTTTTTATTCAACTCCTGCGCACCGCACATCAACTAAAATGACACTATTGATTGAACTCCAAAAAAATCCCTTCTCCTTAAACGTTTTATTATAAAAGGGGTGTGTTCTTTTTTACAAAAGAGCGAGATAGACTACTGCAAAAAAATTAAAGCATGCCTTTGTCGAAGGGAGAAAAGGAGACGGATATATTTTTCATTGCTATTCATTTATTAAGCGATGGAATATTATTAAGATTAGAGTAAGCGTGCACATCAACGATCGCTTTGAAATAAAATGAAATAAATTGTAATAAAATAATTCGAGCTCGATAGTTATTAGGGATAGGTTTAGTATAGGTTACTTTACTTTTATAAGAAAAAAATTGATACCTACCTAATGTAGGTCAAGTTGGGGGAGGCCTATGTTCAGCAGTAGACGTCTTCAGGCTGTTAATGATGAATGATGATGTAGGTCAAGTCATAAATGAAGGAAAATATTTAATCTATGATTCATAATACCTACCTATTCTTGTCATAGTAATTTAGATGGTAGAGACAAAGAAAACGCAGTAAAACACACAAAATATTGATTGGCGTTAATGATAAAGCAAAGAATGTAGGTATGGGTATATAAACAATAATAGAATAGGATAACTCGAGAGTCGGGGGACTCTCCGCCGTATAGAACGGTCCCACAAGTCTGGTGGGTGGTCTTGGTGAGCAAGGTCACTCATCCCAAGGCGCAAAAAGGCCCGAAAGGGCCTACCGCCGGGGCGGGATGGCTCGACTGCGAACGCGACCCCACCTCGCCCCACCATGGCGGTAGACTGCTCATGGGGAGGTTTTTAGTGGGTTCGAGTCCCACATATCCCCTGCCGCCACCCCCGTGTTGGCAGGGGAATGCGTGGGCATTTTCCTACCCCCAAAAAAAAAAAAAAAGGAGAAGGTAACAAAAATGGTATCTTCTAGGCAGGCATGCACCACCGTAGGCCGCGTCACCACTTACCATCAGGTACCACAAATAATATTTAAAAAAAACCCGTAGCAAAGCATTACACCGGTTGAAAAAAAAGTCAAGAATTAGTCTTCTCTACCATTAAAATAGTTGCATACCTATAGTTGTAAATATACGTCTCTGTAATATTTTCATATAAACAGAATTCGAATAAGTGAAGTTCTATCGCTCATTCCATTTCGATTCTAAATTCAAATAAGTAAGGCCCAAAACTTTACATCAGAATCAGATACATTTTCTTATTGGACTTTACCAACTTCATACATCTTTATAAAGGAGTCAAGAAATGAATATAAATGGTTAGCAGCGCACCGAATAAGATGTGAGTTGGCAATTTGGAGGGAAAATGAGACAGTTTACTTAGAAAGTCACGTAGCACTGATGCTGTGGGGAAGGAAAATTGCATTAATGGTAAAGGAAAATGAGAACTTTGAGTACTGGTAGCGCCATCTAGTTTGAATGATTGGGATTAGTGTCGTGTCCCTTAAATTATTTATTATTCATTTTATATTTGAATAATTGTATTACTAACGTTATTATGAATTAAAACCAATTTATTTCTAACCTTTTCTCTTTGTAAATACATTGTAAAAAAATTATCGTGCAGGTAACCAGTAAACACAGAAGACTTAATTATTTAAAGTATCTAAAGATCTAAGAACTTGTGTTTATTTAAAGTTATTATTGCGTTAAACCCATATTTTTACAATTTATTTTATTTCATCAATTCTTTGTAATATACATTATTTTTAAAACATTTAACTTGTATTTTTACAGCTCCTGCCATCTACCGTTGAGTAGCGGCACTACCATGAGTCTGTTTTACCGACGAAGTTTCACACTTCACCACCCTCTGCGACAATCAATACAAGGAAGCAGATTTGCATGTGTGCGTGACAAAACGCGCTCCAAATTCAAAAGTTGGAACGGGACTCGCAAAAAGATTTAGTTCTTTTTTTAATAATAAAGGAGGTTGATGGTTGTTGTTACTTATATTGGAGTTTATTACTTTTGGATAACTATATTCATGAACATATAATCGTACTAAAACTATTAATAACTTTTTTATAACAATTAAATTATGGAATGATGCAATAATCTCAATACTATCTTGACTATCTTGACACAAAATAGATAATAAGCACAACTCATGCAGTCTATTTTTTTTTTTCTTATATTTTGGCTCATGCAGTCTTTCAGCATAATAAAATAAGGTTTCTTTAAGACTTCATCAACAAAAGGTTTGTCATCAAAAGGCCAGCTTGTCAGGTCGTCAATGGACGCTATTCACGGCTTCTTGATGAACTGACATAATGGCCACTTAGTGGATTTAAGACCGCCTTCACTTTTGTGGTCTCAATGTAAAGGCTACTTACTATTAAATAAGTTTTTTTTAAGTATTTTAAGTATAAGTAAACTCTTTTATTTGGTTACGTAGTACTATTATAATAGTCTGTGGTTTCGAGACTTTGTATAGGTAAGAAGAGATCTTGATTAGTAACTGTATCTATTGTTCAAATATTTTAAAATAAAAGATTTGATGCAAAAACTGTTTTATTTCTAGGTTTATTTCATAAACGTTATAAGTATTCTCACAATGCTTGTGTCCTCTTTAAACTTATACCACCCGTGATAACTGTGAAACTTACATCAAGTTAAAGGGGTATTTACATTGTCTATTCCACTATGATCACCTGGGTGAGGCTGGATTTAATAGACAAGGTAAATCAATATACATTGCTGGCTTAGTGTTACTTCCATCCAATACCCTTACTCCAACCAGCAATGTATATCGAATTAGTCATTACTACTACTCCTTACTCAGGTCTTTCAAATCAGTCACCTGGTGCGTCCCAAATTATTTTATTTCACAGATACCTACATACAGTTGCGTTAAAATACAAGTTCCATAGAGAATATAGAGTAGGTCGGTCGGTACATAATATAGATTACGCTAAGCATATAGGAAAGATAATGGGGTAAAAAACTGACTTTTGCTCACTTCAGATGGCAGCACTGCTGAGTGTTCCCTAAATCTGACAAATATCTGTCATCCTCCATAATAATTTTGTAAACAAACAAAAATAACTCAATTTATTTCATTAATATGACGTTGTGTTCAGCTTTGGATTGCAAAAAGACGGGAGTCCATGTGTTCCCTAAAGATATCAGAAGGAGAAAACAATGGATAAAAGCTTTACGACGAAAAAATTGGGAGCCAACTAAATATTCGAGGTTATGTGCTTTTTTCCAGTAGTAGATGCTTTTCTATTCCGCAACTGTTCTTTTAACTGCCTAACACTCCATGTCGAATACATTTTTGTAGTATTAGGATCGAATTCGCTGGTAAACACAAAGAATCAAAAACGCAATATGGCGGCGATTAGGATCACTCAACAGTGGCGCCACCTACGATTAGCTTTCAGTTTTTAACCCCATTGAAAAATCTAGCGATCCCTATAAGCACCTCATATACCCACAGGGATTGTTTTTCCTATATAAAAATAGTAAACAAAACAAATAATGATTTTAGTCCAAAGACTAAAGTTAATTATTCAACCCATTATAATTATTAGCGCCTAACCTTCATTAGCATCTTGTTACCTAATCTTAGATATTCCATTAAAAATTTATATTTATAATAAACTGTATTCGTGGAATCATGTTTTTGTTAAACCCTGTAACAAAATAAAATAAATAAATATGTGTGGACATTTTACACAGCGCCATCTAGCCCCAAACTAAGCATAGCTTGTACTATAGAAACCAGATAACTGATACAATACTTAGATACTTTTTGTTTGTAAATACATACGTAGAATACAATTTAACACCCATAAAAAATATAAATATATATAATGATATATATTTACATTAAAAAATGAATATACCTGGTATTAATTAAAATAGTCTAGTAATAAATTATAATAAGTACCTACATACGTCGTTTTAATTCCTTCGCTTAAATTAAAGCCTTTAATTCAATTTTCTCGGAAATAATTTATAATTACTTCAAGCTACCCAATTATTACAATTATCTCGAATAACGAATACAACTAGCGAAATCATTCGAAATTATTGCCCCTGGTCAGAATACGAGCACGCAACACACGATCACAAAACTTTAAAAAGTCAAAACTAAAGAAAAAAACAAAAGAGCCACTGGCAGGTAAATCAGATTGCAAGCGATGCATGAAAAATGACTCCCGGATTTTAATTAAAAAAATTGACAATGGAGTTCTCAATTTAAATTCAAATGTTGCAAAAAAGCTGTGACCTCATTGACGCCGGCATAATGCGTTCCATTAGAAAAAAAGAAACAAAAAAATTAACCCTTGTATTTTGTGTCACTGATGTGAAACAAAAGAGTGAAATTTGACTACTGCCTTTTGATACATTTGATTTAAAGCCGTTTTTGTTTTAATTTTGAGTGCAGTATAACGAATTGCTGACTGTTGAAAAGTTTTTTTTTATTTCTGGCTGCACTAAAGTTTTTTTACGTTTTTGATTAAATCAACCCGGAACTACGTTTTGAATTGATATAAATCAGTGATATGGGTATTCTTGTTATCCCATGCAAGGGGTGCTTTTCACAATTTTTAGGGAGGTTTTTATACTTTTGTCAATTTGACATAGACGGAAATTTACAAAAAATACCATAATTATAATAACTAGAAATATACAAAATAATATCTTTCACCATCGAACGCTCCATCATCATCATTAACAGCCTGAAGACGTCCACTGCTGAACATAGGCCTCCCCCAGAGTACGCCACCTTGAGCGGCAGCTCGCCTCCTGCATCCATCGGCTCCCCGCGACTTTCACCACGTCGTCGTCGTCGTCGTCGCCGGCCTACGCTGCGTCTTCCGATTCGTAGTCGCCACTCGAGAACCTTTCTTCCCCATCGGTTGTCAGTTCTACGAGCGATGTGGCCTGCTCATTGCCACTTCAACTTACTAACTCTAAGAGCTATATCGGTCACTTTAGTTCTCCTGCGGATCTCCTCGTTCCAGAGCTTATCTCGCAGGGTAACACCAAGCATAGCTCGCTCCATTTCAATATAATAAAGTACCTAGGTGGTCTCTTACTGTTGGCCTTATGAGTAAGCTCAAAGTAGCGCAGTGAGCTATGGAGAGAGCTATGCTCGGAGTTTCCTTGCGAGATAAAATCCGGAACGAGGAGATCCGCAGGAAAACTAATGTAATCGATATAGCTATTAGAATTAGCAAGTTGAAACGGCAATGGGAATTGGGCAGTTCACATCGCTCGTAGAACTGACAAATGGGAAAGAAAGGTTCTCGAGTGGTGACTATGAACCGGAAGACGCAGCGTAGGCCGGCCCCCCACTAGGTGGACCGGTGACCTGGTCAGAACTGTAGGGAACCGATGGGTGCAGGAGGCAAGCAGCCGCTTAAAGTGGCGCTCTTTGGGGGAGGCCTATGTTCAATAGTGGACGTCTATAGGCTGATGATGATGATGATTATGATGAAGAAGAACCTAGGTATAGAGCACAAACTCACGATCCAATACTTATTAATTATTAATCTAATGATCATTAGGAGTTGATTGACACTCTACCGGTTACGTGGATATATTTAGTAATCTGTGCTACCGGCACTACTACCGCTGCAAAATTTATATTTTATTTAACTAACACTCGAAATTTTTTTCACTGACAAATGAATCGATAATTATTATAAGTACTTATTGTTCATTACATTTCATATATGTACCTACAATGTAATAATCCGATATTGTGATCAAATTTATTTGATCACAATATCGAATTATTACAATATACAGCTAATGTAACAAGAAACTTTTGTATTGAAGTAAAAAAAAAACATCAAAATTTTGTCAAACGTTTGCATTTTAACGCAACTGCAAGTTTTTGCCGTATTTCTGCAAACCGCCAGAATCTTGTCTGATATCGTTAAAAATACATAGAATATGTATTTAAAAATATTTTCCTACCTTACAGAATAAACAAATAATGGTATAACTTTAAAAGGGAATACTTTTTATCCCGGAAAACTATCAACTTCCCACGGAAAAATGGGTAAATTATGGTTAAACCCGTAGAACATCTAACCAATTAATAGTTCAAGCTACATTAAAATCGACTCTATTACAAAAGGCAAAGTATCCATTAATAAGTATCAAAAAAGCAATCGTTTAAAGTAAGTATCAATTAATCTGCCCCATTAGTGATTATTCATACAGGGCCCATTAGTAATTAACCGAACCAACTAATGGGAAAGGGTCTAACAAAAAGTTGAATGTCTAAACGGACTTAGTTCTAACGGAAAGTCTAAACTTAGAACTGACGGTGACGGTGACAGTTGTATAGATACGACACTTAGGGTTTGCATAAATTACCTACTTACACTTTCATTCCATAGTTGTTGGACCAGTCGTAAAGTTTTATTGAATACAATCATGGTGACTAAAACTGTGACAGATCAGAATATCATTTTCAAAAATGTATTAATTTTTTGGAATGTGTGACCGAGTGGGCCTAGTTTTTTTTGGCAGAACGGGCCTGTGACCGATCGAAACTAACTCGTCCAAATCATGGATCAAAATGAAACACTATATAAATTAATTGCAATTTTTTGGTCATATTCATTTTAGATTTTAAGTACTTATAGTTATTTACTGTGGCCAAATTAATGTAAATAATAAAAAAAATATATATATAATAAGTAATATTTGCATCAAATATAGATCGTAACTATATACGATTGTAGGGACATAGAATACTATACCTAGAATACCCAGAATAAATATAGAACCTATATTATATTTGCTTCTGGAAGTACGAATGCAGTTTCCTTGGAGCCCCCGCAGCCCCCGCAGCCCCCGCATTGTTACTCGAGAGTGTTTAGATAACTTTTATTGTCCTTTACTGTGTGTATATTTTGATCAATAGATGATTGTTGCAGCACCCCTGTTTTCTCAGATAATAAAGATAAGAATATTTAAAGTAAAATACAAGCAATTGATAATTTTATTGACCTACATCATCGTAGTCGTGGCTGTGACTTCATATTTTAATTTGAATGCAAAAAATAAACTCTTGCGATTATATGTTTTGTGCAATAATTTTCAATTGGTTTGATATTACTATTACTATATAATTATATATATTTCATTTCTCATTAGGTTATTTTAACCTTTTACCCAGTTAGGTGATTAACTAACTGGTTAACCTAACTGGGTAAAAGATTAAAATAACCCAATGAGTTAGTAAAATCACAAAATCTGTATTAACAAGTGCACTCGGTTGTGTTTACCTAATATGTTACGTTGTCCGACAAAAACGTAACCGTAATCTTTTTTTTTCTCAGTGTAGGTACATACATTATAGAACACATTAGTATAATCAATTATAGTGACTCTTCTGTATTTATATTTATGATTTTTATAGTATTATCGTCTTTTTTTGGTAGGGGCAAATGCCCTCGCACTTCCTTGCCACCACGGGGGTAATGGCAGGGTGTATGTGGGAGTCGAACCCACTAAAACCTTCCCGTGATCCATCCGCCGCGTGCCGCCGGGTTGGGGCGAGAGGCTCTTTCGGGCCTGAGCGCCGGTGGGTGGGCAACCTTACACCTCGGTTACCCACCAGACGTGTGGGGCCGTGTGAGCACGGCGGAGTCCCCCGACTCTCCGCCACCAACCCCACTACGGAAGATGGAGAAGGCGCTCGAAACGCCTCCTCCATCCCCCGGTCCTTGAAAGTTGGTAGCATCCTCCTTGACCCGCTCTGCGGCCTCCTTCTGCGTCATCACCGCTTTGCAGAAGACCATAGCCTGCCACGCTCTCTCGCCGCCGACCATGACGTTCACCACGCTCGGCAACAAGAGATCTCGGCCAAATAGCAGTATTGCCTCCTTAGCGTAATCTATAGATTCTTTACAGCATTTGTGTTGATGTAACTTGACCATGCTGGTAGGAAAGATTCTCAAAAATGTCTCAATAGATGGCGCTACCAACCCCGTAAGTTGGTTGTAAAACGTGAAGGATAAATTCGGACAATAGACCACTTGTTACGGTAGCTTAAGTATGTTTGTTTTCGAATGGACTGTATATAATTCTATGGATAGAAAGTTTTGTTTGGTAAATTACAAGGGAGAATGGAAGAAAGGGTAGGGACTCACCGATGATGCCGATGTCGACTGCTGCTAACGCCTTTCCTTTGGAGGCTTCTAGGGGGCCCCCTGTTCACTTGATGTTAGTGTCACGGTTTAATAGGTCTTTTGATGTGGTTTTTGAGGTGTTTCACACAGTTTGTCACAGTTTATGGATTTTTATATGATTTGCACACCGGCGTTGTTTGGAAAATATGGCGGAACTGGGCGAGTGAATGGAGGGAAGGAACGAACAGGATAAAAAGAATGATACAGTCCAATTACCCCATAGGCGCGAAATTTGAATGCTTTATTATGCTTTAACATTATCTTCCCCCCCTGCTGGCGAATTGATGAGACAGTAACGTCCAAAATTGAAAATTTGTTCACAACAACCAATGCATTTTGTTTTGATAAGTATGATAAGCTAAAGAAAGTGATATGATATACAAATTAATACACAAAATACAAAATATAGACATGTTATGCTTATGAAAATGATACAAAAATAGTTACGTTATTCGTCACTCATATCTGGTAATGGACACAACTTCACAAGTGGTCGTTTTAAGACACCTTGTGCAGTCCTGACCGTGGCAGAACGAGGAATCCCATCGCGTCCGGGATACAGTTCAATTATCCTACCAAAACGCCACCGTAGTGGGTGAGTATTCTCGTCCTTGATTATAACAAGTTGATCGATGCTTACTGGAGGTGAAGCTTTAGTCCACTTCAATCGTTGTGATAGAGTGGTAAGATATTCGTTGTGCCACCGAGACCAAAAATCTTGGTGCATTTTTTGCAAAAGTTGCCAACGCGTAAGTCTGTTCATTTTTGTGTTCGAATAATCTGGAGATGGTACTGCTGTAAGTGGTGCTAAAGTCAGAAAATGTCCTGGACTCAAAACTGATAGATCTGAAGGATCTGTGCTCATTGGGCAAATTGGTCTAGAGTTTAAAATTGACTCTACTTGGGTCAACAGTGTGTTCAACTCCTCGTAGGTCAAGGTCTGAGTGCCCACAACGCGATACAGGTTGGTCTTAACGGATTTTACTCCTGCTTCCCACAGGCCTCCAAAATGAGGGGCTCCTGGTGGGTTGAATTTAAATTGGATGCGCTCCGTTTCACATGCTGTGCGCATTAGGTCTGCCAGGTGGGACTGTGCACCTTTGAAATTGGAGCCGCAATCGCTGTGAATAACGTTGCAACGGCCACGTCTTGCTATAAATCTGCGAAGGGCAGCTAAAAATGCTTCGGTTGATAAATCGGAAGCAAGTTCCAAATGAAGTGCTTTTGTTGCAAAGCATACGAACAAGCAGAGGTATGCCTTGACGGAGCGTGCTCCGCGATAGCGTTGAAAAGTGATGTTAAACGGTCCGGCGTAGTCACAACCTATCGTTTGAAATGCTTTGATTTGAGTAATGCGAGAACGTGGTAAGTCTGCCATTGCCGGTTGAAAATGATGTGGTTTTACTCGAAAGCAACGATAACAATTAGAAATAGTTTGGCGAATGGCACGCTTGGGAGACAAAATCCAAAAATTTTGGAGCAGAAGATACTGCATTGTTTGTAAACCGGGATGAAAATTTTCGTTGTGAGTGCATTGAATGATAAGTTGCGTCAAACGGTGCTTGCGAGGAAGCAAAGCTGGATGTTTTGCTTCATAGTTAATTGAGGTCCGACTGAGAGAGCCTACCCCCCACGCGCAAAATTTGGTGTTGATCTAAAAATGGGTTAAGTTTCCTAAATGATTTTGGTAAGACACGGTTTGAACGCAAAAGATTGATCTCTTCACTAAACTCTGAATGTTGAGTATGTTTTACTAGTACCATAAGGGATTGTTGAAGCTCTTGTTCGGTTAAGTGGCCTGTACGCTTACTCTTTCGCAAGGCATCAATGAATCGAGTACAATATGATAAAATGCGTTGAATTTTCCTTAATGAGGAGTACTTTTCTAACAAATGGTCGATTGGATGTACGTCAACTGTATTGGTTATGTTCAAAACACAGGCACGTTTTTCAGAATTCACCTCAGGATCTGAATGATGCGTCACATCTGAATTTATGGGCTCATGAGGCCACTGTTCTTGATTCAAAGAAAGCCACTGAGGGCCTGTCCACCACTGATCATGATTGATAAGCTCATCGGGTGTCAAACCACGACTTGCTGGATCCGCAGGGTTATGTTTACCTGGGACATGTTTCCAGACAGAATCTGGAAGCTTGCGCTGAATGTTTGATATGCGATTACCCACAAATGCCTTGAAGTTTGACGAGTTTGATTTGATCCACGACAACACTATCATGGAGTCAGTCCAGGTGTTGACACTTTTTATGTTGAGGAATTTGCTATAAGTGTTAATGATATGTCGCATAAGGTCCGCAAGCAATGAAGCACCACACAACTCAAGCCTTGGTAAAGTCCTGCGCTTGGTTGGGGAGACGCGTGACCTCGCACAAACCAGAACCACCTGATGCTGATTTTGATGATTAGTGGACCGAAGGTACACCGCAGCTGCAAATCCCGCCTCCATCTTCCCGCCGCCACTTGCATCTGAAAATCCATGAAGTTGGTAGGAGACAGCGTCGTCAGATGTTATGCGCCGTGGAATTGCGAGTTGAGAAAGGTGAGGCAACTGCTGACTATACTTCGACCAAATTTGATGGATGTCATCGGGCACAGGCTGGTCCCACGATGAACCAAGCAGCCACAAACGCTGAATGAGATGCTTCGCCAAGAAAGTTAATGGCGTTAAAAGACCAATAGGGTCATAAATGCGTGCCAGCTCGGAAAGCATGGTACGTTTGGTACACTCACGATCAATTTGATTGACCTGATAATTGAAAATGTCCTCTTGTGAATTCCAGGCCAGACCTAGCACCTTCACGAAGAGACCGTCACTATCAAATGTTTGGTTGACATTTGATACTGCTTTGTGAGCTTCAGGTATGTTCTGTAGCACAGCCTCATGATTGCTGGACCACTTCCTGAGCTCAAACCCTCCAGCTGCCATAATATCAATCAACTGTTGCTGTAGACTAGTTGCCTCATCAATGTTTTGACAACCTGTGACAACATCATCAACATAAATATCCTGGAGCAACACTTGAGATGCAGCTGGAAACGAGTCACCCTCATCTTGAGCCAATTGATGTAGAACACGTATTGATAGAAATGGTGCTGAAGATACACCAAATGTGACACGATTGAGCCTATATTCTTGAATAGGCTCATCAGGGGAACACCTAAACAAGATCCGTTGGTAATCACGATGTTCCGCCGCTACACTGATCACCCGGTACATTTGACGCACGTCAGCAGTAAACACGATGGCATGGAGCCGAAAACGCAGGAGAATGTTGGCGATATCAGCTTGAAGTTTAGCGCCTGTCAAAAGAGTGTCATTTAAAGACATTCCTTTTTTGTCCTTCATTGAAGCATCATAGACCACACGCAGACTGCGGTCTGATTTTGTTACAGCGTGATGCGCAAGATAAAAACCAGAAGAGGACTGACATTCATCAACAGGAACCTTCTCCATCTGTCCGCTTGCTAAATACTCCATGACATGTTGGTTGTATTGTTCATGAAATGCTGGTTTTGCCAAAAGACGTTTTTCCAGTTGTACAAAGCGCCTCAGTGCAATTGGGTATGCCTCCTCAAATGCTGGTGGTGAAGAATCACGAAACGGTAGGTGGACAATGTATCGTCCATCAGCGTCACGTTGATGTGTTGATTGAAATATTTCTTCACAGTGCATATCTTCTGTTGAGTGGGATTGTTTGTTATCTCCACTCGGTATGTTGTCCAACTCCCAAAACTTTTGAACAGCCACATCCAGGTTGGCGTCCATTGACACATGATTGATTGAAACAGGAGTGGAAGATGATGATGATGAACTTGTTAAAGTTTTTCCCATGAGAATGAATCCGAAGATTGTATTGATAGCAGTTGCAGCATGTGGTCCACCGTCAACTTTTCCTGGCAAAAGAATTTGTGGGAATATCTCTCCACCAATGAGGATATCCACAGGACGAGAAGTATGATATTTATCATCCGCCAGTTTTAAATTTGATAGGTGATCAAAGTTCTGAATGCTCACTGGATGAGTGGGCATGTCACCACAAATTTTGTCTAATGTGACCGCTTCAGTAGTAAATGATGGTTCCAACTTCCCCACCGGTCTGATTTCTAGAAATACCTTGCTGGAAGAGCATGCAGGAGCTTCACCAATACCTGACATAGGTGTTAGAATTTTATGTTGAGTCAGACCTAACCGACGGGCACAAGCTTTGGTAATGATGTGACTTTGACTCCCGGGATCAAGCAAGATTCGTACCGTTTGAAAAGATCCTCTACCATCCTTGACCTCTACCTTAGCAGTTGCTAGCATGACAAAATGGGTGCTTGATGCTGTACCTGAAGCCACATTTGACAATGATGTGACTGGTGTGATCACATGTTCATCTGAACCCGACTTTGATACTGAAGTGGTTCGAGAAGATGAAGCACTCGCTTGGTTATGTTGGGAAGCAACAGGTCTGCTAGACTCTGTCTTCTTTGGGAAATGCAAAAGACTGTTATGACGCTGATTACAGATTTTGCATGTATGGTTGGATACACACGATGCTGATAAATGATTTGAACGTAAACAATTCAAACACAATTTGTTTTGTTTTACAACTTGACACCTCTCATGTGGAGGTTTTGATAAAAACTCGGGACAAATGTAAAGAGGATGGTTCTCTTTACACACTACACATGATTGTGAAGATGCTTGAGCCAAAAGCATGGTTGGCTTGGATTGATTGGTTGAAATCACACGCTTGTTAATTTGTTGTTGAGGTGATGATGAAGATGATGAAGTGGTGTTGTTAAGATTTGACAGTGATGATCGTTCAAGAGCATTACACCTATCTAATAAAAATGATTCTAGTTCCTTGAAACTAGGAAAATCCTTGCTGGTACTAGACAGCTCAAAAGCTTCCCGAGATGATTTGTCTAATTTTGTTAGCAGTGAATGAAATAGAACAAAATCCCACTGTGTTGTTGGCAGACCTAATGAACTGAGCATGGCTATGTTCTCACTATACACATCTAATAAGTTCCGCAAGCTCTGAGCCGAACCAGAATGCATTGCTTTCAAATTGTTTATTTGTTCCCAGCACATAAATGCCAAATGTCTTTTGTTGTTGTAACGATTCACTAACGCATTGTAGGCACTCATATAGTTAGCCTCAGAGACAGGAAAAGCACGAATAACATTCATTGGTTCACCTGACAGTGTTGTGATTAAATATTGAAACTTCTCTATATTTGTTAAATCTGTTCGGTGATGCACCAGACTGTTGAAAAGATCAATGTAACCTGGAAAATCTTTAAATTGTCCTGTAAAGATAGGAAGTCGCATTGGTGGCAACTTGGTGTTAGGTTTTGTTTGTTTACACTGTGCTGCAGCAGAAGGCTCTAATGTTTTTGCTGATAAAAACTTACGTTTAGCTTCTAACACCTCAAAGTACATGTTGTCAGCCTGTTCTTGGTATTCAGACTGCGACTGCTGCACCTCTTTATCATCCTCGCCAGCCTTTTGTAACTCACACAATAAACTCACATGGGCATCATTGAATGTTTCTAAAATAACGTCTATTCGCGTATACCATGTCTCTAAACGCGTTATTAAATCAGGGTCCGTCGAGCAATTACGCGCACACGCAGCTGCATCGCGCAGGCGCTTGAGCGCCATGTTACGCTTTGATTCATAATGAGCAATCATTGTTTCACTCATTTTTAGCGATAATACGAACTATTACACACAACACACACTATTTACTTGTTTACAATTTGTTGTTTTGATTGTTAGAATGCAACACACTTGTCCTAAAAGACAGAACGAATGAAAGTCAAAGATATCCTAGTGTTATATGCTACACAAGGGATTCGAACACAAAAAGAATGTTTGTTATTGTTTTTCCGGCGCTGTATGTTACGCCCAAATAACTGCACAAAGTTTGTTTGTTTTGATGGTACGAACTAATATTAGTAGTAAGCGTCGTATGTTACACCTAAACTAAAACCAACGATTGATTGAAATGAACTAAATAAATAGACTGAAATGCCTATTTTCACCGAAAGTGAATAGGTACACGAACGAATGGGTTCGTGCACCTTGCTATGATTGGACGATAATAATACTCACTCACTCACGAACGAATGAATGAATGTACCGAGTCGTTCGGTAGGTATCCTTTTGAATGAATGTGAACGAATACCCTGATCTACGAATACGAAGTAGAACGAACGAACGACGCACGGCGGACCACGCCCGATTGCCGAATTGTAGCTTCGGTTCGTTTCGTTCGACTTCGTCCGGTATAATTTGAAGAGTTCCGATCCGAATGATAATGAATTGATATTACACTTGTTATGATGAAAAACAATTGACAAACGATGTAAAACCCAAAAATATGCTACGAAATGATATGCGTTGTAGAAATTACGATAAGTTGATGCTACGATTGTTTACTTTTCTAATTTATGCATTTGGTTTTTGCGAACAAACATGGCTGACACAAAAATTGCAAAACGAAAATAGGAATCTGATTCGAATTTCAGAATCCAGCTCGAAGGACCATAAAATGTTTGTTTTCGAATGGACTGTATATAATTCTATGGATAGAAAGTTTTGTTTGGTAAATTACAAGGGAGAATGGAAGAAAGGGTAGGGACTCACCGATGATGCCGATGTCGACTGCTGCTAACGCCTTTCCTTTGGAGGCTTCTAGGGGGCCCCCTGTTCACTTGATGTTAGTGTCACGGTTTAATAGGTCTTTTGATGTGGTTTTTGAGGTGTTTCACACAGTTTGTCACAGTTTATGGATTTTTATATGATTTGCACACCGGCGTTGTTTGGAAAATATGGCGGAACTGGGCGAGTGAATGGAGGGAAGGAACGAACAGGATAAAAAGAATGATACAGTCCAATTACCCCATAGGCGCGAAATTTGAATGCTTTATTATGCTTTAACAAAGTAAATCATGTCCCGGCTTTAGGGACGGAGGGATGCGGGTTCAAATCCCGCTCGTGATTCAAATTTTTCCTTTGCAAAGTAATCTTCTGCATTTATCCTACTCTTTGCCATGACATAATAAATAACCGAGTAGAAGATCTATTATGTTATAAACTTATGTGCCATAAAATGACTTAGTTGCAGCCGCGTAAAATATGAACCATTAAGACTAAAGACATTTGCTTAGTGGGGAGCTAACGTCTGTCTCTTTTTGTGTGCTGTGGCTTTTTAAATTTTGTCATTTTAGGTAAGTTAAATTCTGTTAAAAATGAGTGAAAAAAGAATGGATTTTTTTAGCTTTAATATTTTAGTTTTATTCGTTTAGTCTTCTATATTCCTGATAATGGAAAGGCTCTGAAGCAAAACGGAAAAGCACTGATAAAAAACTCAGGGTATTTAGTGCTTACTATTAAAATAGTTAATATTACCTATCACTTTAATACAATATCAGTACCTATACCTATAGAAAAGAAACAAACTCATTATTAATTAATTTATTAAATCATAATAATGATTTCGTTTCACTTCCGTGACACCACCCGGAAAAAACCAGCCGGAAAAAATACAAAGAAAAAAACCTAACACTTCCTGTCATTTCTAATCCTGCAATGCCTAATTAAAACCTAAACCGTCCTAGCTATTTCCGCCACTCCTAGGTCTAATTAGGTATCTATAAGACCTAGAGCCGGAAATGCCGTTGCTAATATCGTAAAAAACGTCTTTTGAATTGGATACTTCCTGAATGTTGATAAAAGCTATACTTAGATCTAGTGCCAGTTGTTGAACATCTGCTTATTACTAAGGACTTTATTCCTCGGAATGGCGCCTTAGGACTTAGGCGCGGTCTAAGCACAAAATCAACAAGAAATACTTTTTTGAAAGCCCAGTGCGACGTGAGTTTTCAACATAATCATATAGAAAAAATAGTGTAAATAGATAATAAAACAAAAACAGAGTTAACTGAATATAATTGTTCTAAATAAATACTTTGGTTTTTCCAAAATAACATCGTTCTAATGACCCCCAAAAAATGCTTTATCAACGTAGTGCTCCAATTTTTCAGCAATAACAATACATTTTTTTACTTAAGGCTGCTATATACCTACGCAGACCACCCTCGCACATTGCTACATTTTTGAAGATATTAAATAACTGAATTTACTTACGAAAAATCTGGCGATTCTATGTTTTCATGAATAACATTACAAATATTTAACAAAAATATCATATTAATCCATACAAAGTTACATAAATACAACGGTACCGAAGTTTTTTTTCTTTCTCTACCTACTGTTTTAATGTATGAAAACTTGTTTGGATCAATATGATATTTATATTGAACATTTGTAATATTATTCATGAGAACATAGTTTAGCCAGATTTTTCGTAAGTAGGTACCTAAGTTCACTTATTTTAGTCTAAAATGACGCAATGTTCAAGCGTGATAGTGGATCCGCGTTTGTAGCAGCCTTAAATACCCAGACTAAAGGTGTTCTAAAGGAATAATTAGGTTAAAATATTTATTAGATACTAGTTGCGCCCCACGGTTTCACACGGTTTTCCAAATTTCATTAGAATTGGTTCCGCAGTTACTGATATTAATAGTAACAAACATTCACACAAACTTTCACGGCATACTTCACGTAATCCATAAAAATCCACAAAGTTAACACATTTTCAAGCACAGACCTGCCATTTTCTAGGTTAGTACTATTCAGTTTCTAGCAGGAAAGGGCCTCACTATAACCACCTATTCAAAAATATTCCGTGATAGTAGTAAGTAGTAGGTTTAATTATGAAATATAAATCAGGTAGTCAGGTACCCAACAAATTAAAACAAGTCGGTTGCACTAAACTAAATCTGCTTCTAAATATCACATTTGTCAATATCAAGGAAAACTAACATAAGTTCGAAATTCAATTATTCAATATTGCTAATAATGACACTTAATTGGCCAATTACAAGCCCGTTCTACTTCCAAACCGTTAGAATAATTGATATTCGTTTGTGCAATGTAGAACCCTGACAGTTATAATTATAACAAATAACTGTAACCGTTTAGTTAACAGGTTATAGTTATTTATGATATTAGGGCGGTAAGTTGGTTTTTACAAACGAGTAGACAAATGTAAGCCCGAGATGAAGTCGAGGGCTTACCACAGTCACGAGTTTGTAGAAACCAATTTCCGCACGTGTATCATACAACGTTTTTCAACACATTTGCGAGAAAACAGTACAATAGTAATGAAACAAACTTTTGTTTATTAGTGGAAAAGTCACAACAAACAATGTTTGATGTTCCTAATCTATTATGAAAATGGGCTAAAATGGTGCGCATTTACAATGCAAATGGCGCCACGTGCGTGTGGTGGAAATTAGAACTCTCTAGTTCCATTTTCTCTTTAGTATTAAAGTGAGACAAACGTATTGAGCAAAAACGCTTCCAAGGAGTTTCGATCGTTCAGCTTATTTATTCTCGTAATAGGAACTCCTTGGTGAAATTCCTATATATGTTTTATTGAAATTAAAAATAATCCGTAAAGGTTACGCACGGCGCTATACAACGAAGGATGCGGTAAAATAAGTACTTAGGTGAGAGTACCTATTTTACCGCACGCTCCGTTGTATGGTAAGTAATGTTTAACTTTCGAACAATGTATACAGGCTTTGTAAATGCATTTTTTTGAGCAAATGTGTTGAAAAATATATAATTAATATTGCACACCATCAATTTCAAACAGAAAATATTTCCCAATTTTTTTATTTCGTGTTATTTTCTTAGTTACCTTTGTTCTTATTTTTTACATACACGTGAATGTATGTATCATGTATGTTATACTATTATATTTATGATGCTTATAGGTTACTAAATACACACAAATAGTAATTGTACTTTGTATTTTAATACTTTTAATTCTATTATATTTTTCTACAACCCCTACATAAGTACTAGTGATAATAAAATTGTGTGTGAATACACACAACATATAATACATATAATATGCTTATTGTTCTCTTATTTACTTATGTAAACACACTAATAATACATTTATATACGATTAGAAAACATAAAAATAACAATTACCGAAATAGCAATAATATAGTCAAGTGCGGTCACAAGTCAGAACATATGTCAAAATAAAAATTTAAAATTTAAAACTAAAGATTCCTCGCGTACCAACCTGGACCAAAAGTACCCAACACATGATATGCTTTATGATTATATGTATGTGTGTTGTATGTGTGTGATTGTATGTTGTTATGTGTTGTGTGTTGTATGTGTGTTTGCGTGTTGTGTGTGGTATTAGTATTTATTACAAGCTTAGTCTAGATTGTTTTTATATTCTAAGTAATTATGTATCTACATATTTATCTCATAGTTGTTCTTAGATGTAAGTTGTCCAACCGTAATTTTTATTTCGGTAATTCCTGTCCATCCAAAGGTAGCTTGGAAGAAATAGCTTAATGCGATAAAGCCGCCCGTTGTTCTACCATTTTTTTTAACATACTTATTTATTGGTGTTCATTAAATTATTATTGTGTGGTATTGTAGTAATTGACACAAGAACATAAAGTATACAGGGTGCAATTGAATTCATTATCATAAATTGAGTACACGATAGTACCTACATCATTTATTAATGATTATTAAAGAGTAAAAAGTGCCAAAGAAAATATATTTTTATTGCAAATTATGACGAACATGCCTAACGTAGTTTGCACGAATGATTTTGATACATTTAAAAGTTTAATTTATAATATGTAATAATTAAAAACCGTACTTGATTTTTTAAATTTAATTATGTACTGTAGCAGTTGATAAAGTAAGTTATCCCATTTTTCGAGTTATTATCAATACCACATCGATGCGTTAGATTTCATAAATTCCACACGTAACCGGTGTCAGGAGTAGGTATAGATTCAAAGGATGCTAATGAATTCAATTCAATACACCCAGTATATTAGTAGCAATTGTTATTATTGTCGTAGTTAAATGAATAAAGATACTGCCTTTTTATAAAAAAAAAATATATTTTCAATGTTATTAGTACTTTGACATTTTACAACACAACCTATTTGTCTTTTTTATTTAAATATAACTTACCCTTTTTCCCGCGGAAACTAACTAACATTTCGATATGAACCCATTTTTAGTTTTTACATAAAGATTATACAGGTTCGCTTTGATAGTTTAGGAAACTTCCGTATTATTTCTAATATCTATACAAATTGTACAGCATTTTTTTTACAAAAACCGTTTGAAGAAATAAACAAGTGCCAACAAAAACATTGCATTGTAGTTCCCTTATTTCATTTCAATGATAAAATCATAATTCTTGTTTGGTGGGAACGGCAGTGACAAATATTTTATTTAAAAAAATTACATTGTCTATGGTTTTAATTTAGTTTAATTTGCATACGGCGTCGTTGGAATAATTTCTAATGAAATATGTGAATAAGTTACAAGGGAACAATATCTTCTAGACGTAGGGAAGAGGAAGCTATAATTAAAATTTGTGTTGTAGTGTAGGGTTGTCACTTCAATAAATCTTAATCTTTTTGGTCTACTAAATTAGTGCCAATAACCTATAGTATATACCTAAATATTCTTATATATTAGTACCTATAAGACTAACAGATATTTATTAGATGTTTTGGAAAGTAATGTGTAATTTTAAAGTTACCTTTGTTTTTAAGTTAAAATTTATTGCCATTTATCTTATTTCTTAAACTTTTGGCGTCTAGAATAAATAACTTGTTGCACTATGTAAGACTTAGTTGTATACTTCGTAATTAAAATATTATAATGTTTTTGATTTTTTTTATATACCTAAGTCATAAAAACCCGGGCTTGTTGTATGTTAATACTCTGCAAGTCCGTTTTCTATATTTTCGTATTACCTACTATGTTATTATTTACTTAAAACTGCTAGCAGTTTCATGTAAATAATTATCATAGCTACTTATAAGTGTAGATCATCATCATCATCATTAACAGCCTGAAGACGTCCACTGCTGAACATAGGCCTCCCCCAGAGCACGCCACCTTGAGCGGCTGCTCGCCTCCTGCATCCATCGGCTCCCCGCGGCTTTCACCAGGTCGTCGGTCCACCGAGTGGGGGGCCGGCCCACGCTGCGTCTTCCGGTTCGTGGTCGCCACTCGAGAACCTTTCTTCCCCATCGGTTGTCAGTTCTACGAGCGATGTGGCCTGCCCATTGCCACTTCAACTTACTAACTCTAAGAGCTATATCGGTCACTTTAGTTCTCCTGCGGATCTCCTCGTTCCGGAGCTTATCTCGCAGGGAAACACCGAGCATAGCTCGCTCCATAGCTCGCTGCGCGACTTTGAGCTTACTAATGAGGCCAACAGTAAGAGACCATGTCTCAGTTCCATAAGTCATCACTGGCAACACACACTGATTGAAAACTTTCGTTTTCAGGCTCTGCGGTATTTTGGACGAAAAGATAGCACGAAGCTTCCCGAACGCTGCCCAGCCGAGTTGGATTCTTCGCGCCACCTCTTTGTCGAAGTTGGACCTATCTAAGTGTAGATACTGGCAGAGTTTACAAGAAAATCACCTGATACCAATTGTCTTGACAGCCCTAAGTTTCTATGTATGAAACACTTCACTAGCTTACATCTCACTTTACCCTTTCAGATGATAATTCAAACCTGTTCTTAGCTATAACAATCTTTTTTTTTTTGTTTTAACTCAAACTTTTTGGGGTCGCCTAATTGTGTCAACGCGTTGCATTGTGCACCTTTGCAACTTTAAACAAAAGCGCGCGAAAGGGTGCCCAGCAGATGTTTTAAATTCCGAATTGTCTTAAAAGGTGCAATTCAGATGAATATGAAAATTAGTTTTTTGCACTTATGCCGGTTCGCTCATGGGAACGACGCTGACCCCTTTTGAGTTTCGGACGTTAGAACCTCTTTGTTTAATTTCACTTTTGATTTTTTTAGTCGGCAGTTATTTTGTTTTGTGCCAGTTAGTTTAGATACGGTTTGGTAGGAAATGGCAGATGGGTTATGCTTTGTCTGTTGCTATTTTACGACTGCATTTTATTATTTTTATAGGCTGTCTAGATAAGGCTGCTAGTTTTATTAGTTTGCAAAATGTTGTAGAAATAGTAGCTAGGTGAGATAAGTATCATAAACTTTGTATACTGCCGGTAAACATGGCATAAAACGGTAGTAAAAGTTAGTTAGATAATGCGCCGCCTCAGTGTAGTTAAATTTTAATGGTCGGTACCTACGTCGTGTACTATTTCATTCCATTTCATTTATTTCAAAAACAATTATAAGTTGTGTCGAAATATCATACATAACACATTAAAATAAGTCATCTCATACGGTAATAAATTAATATTAACACAATTTCGATATTCGATACCTAAGCACTACATAATATTAAACAAATATGTATAGGTGCTTGCTTGTTACGATCTTCCAAGTATTCAGTTATAGAATAATATTTTTTCCTGAGTAAGTACGATTTTAATTTACTTAGTTTTAATTTCCGCGAATTATTTGAGAAAACTACTATACAAGCCTTGGCCACAACTAGCCATTGATGGACTTACGTATGTGTGTGTCTGCTTCGCCTCGGCCCACATTTACACGTTCGTCCATCAATGCCGCTGTTGCAGGCCGCTGCAGTAATATATTATTCCTACGGTTCTTAGTCTTGGTCCTTCCTTGACTGTTCAACAAAAGTCCAAACCCTGAGGTATGCCAGCGAGCCATGGAGCGCAGTATTCTAAGAATCAGACTAACAGACCGCGTGAGAAATACCATACTGCATGTCAGATGACATGTGGGTTAGGACGACTACAATGTGGACACCGCAGAACATCAGGAGACGCCGCGGTAGACCTAGAAAAAGGTGGCGAGATGAGCTTAATTCCCACTGCCCGGACTGGAACGTAAAAGCTCTTTAATCGCGAAGACGGAGCGGAGGGAAGGGAGGATTTGCCCAGCAGTGGGATTATGGCTAGTAATAATAATAATAAAACTGGTTAGGATATATATAAAACATGATGATTTAATCCAAGATATACGCAGTTCCAACCTAACCTATAATGTACGATCTGTGTTTTTTATATGTATATACGGCTACTACGCGAACGAAGTTGGTGGCAATAGCTAGCAGTAAATAAAACCAAGCACATAAACAGTAATACATAATCGAGGAAGCAGGAGTGTTAATAAATTTAATAATACGCAATATAGGGGTGCAGTTTGATTTGAAAAAAAAGTAGAATGTTGTGGGAGGGTAGGTACAGTTACTGACAAAAGCGACGTTTGAACCCACATTTTTAATATGAACACAAAAAAATAAGCATGAGTGCATGAAATATAATTTTTATGTATAGTAGAAAATATCCGATGAAGATTTGGTGATGATGGTGACCACACTTTCATTACATTTCCCGTGAGCGAAATATTTAAAAAAATGTTTAATGCCAGCCAATTCATTAACGATGTGCTCTTGAATCAACAGTAAATGATCAAATATTATTGAATTTTTTAATAGGCAATGTGCCTTTATTCTTTAAACTAACTACTACAATACTAAAAACTAGTAAACTAGCTACACTATCTACTACAAAGAACATTTGGACTGTATACTAGCCGCGATGGCCTATAGACAGTCCAAATGCAGCCCACTACCGGTAGCGGTAGGTAGCGTACCCAACGTGCTGGCAGCATTGCCTCGTTGAATTGCAACTCTGTCTCGTTGAGCCAAATAAGTGCCAGCATTTTGGTCACGGTTCGAATCAACCAGGCGCTCGGATAAACTTTGGTAAACGCGATGAGCTTTATTTAATTCGATCAATACGCTTCAAAACACGATAACTACGACTTCATACGATCATAAAAAATTACAAAAAACAAATAATTCGTTTTTGTTTTTGGAGTTTTATTTAAAGTATGTATATCAAAACCTTACTAACATTTTATTTTCATGCCTAAATAGTGTGCGAAAAGTTATCTAAAGCGGTCATCGCCTCTTCTCGAGCACCGAAACCCTGGTACATATTAAAAAATGGGACGAACCTGTAAACCGAAAGTAATGAATAACAGCTTTCTTATCGACTGTACTGCAGTACCCCATCCTTCTTTAAAAAGTTCATTTTCTTTTCCTCCACTTTGAAACCTCATACGAATGCAGGGAGTATAGTTACACAAAGAAAGCAAAAAAGAGGAAATGGTTTTTTTAAATTTTGTTTACTTTTTCAAGCCCTAAATTCAGAAATAATTCTCTGGTTACAATACAATACAATAACTCACACTCTCTCTCTCTCTCTCTCTCTCTCTCTCTCTTTGGTTACCTTTGTTTTTGGGGCTTATTACGTAGGTAAAACATGTTTTCGAGAAAAACGCGAAAATTAAAAGTTGCGAGTAGTCGCGAGTAGTCGAGTTGCTGCATTCTTACTTTCAGAGTTTTTGGGTTCCAGGTGGAATTTTGATACGTGAGAAAGAACAGAAGAAATTCCGAATATTGTATCTAACTTAATTCTGCCAAAAACGTTAGTTACTGCGTTCTTCACTATATACGAGGGCAGATATACCTACCAGTCCACACAGGACTAGTGAGCTAGATAAACCATGCTAATCTCTCTCTCCATTTTTCTCCCTCTAACTCTCCAGCTCTCCAATCATCTCTCCTTATCTTGCTCTCTAATAGCCCTCCAACTCTCTCACTCAGCTTTCTAACGTTCCCATTCTCTCTCGCTCAGTAGGCAAGTTACAGAATTCGAACCCAATACCTGCAGATTGCAAGTCAACTTCACCACCAACTGAGCTATCATTGCTTCAAGTAAATATCCTCACACTTGCGTCCATTATTATTCTGTTAAGCAATATATCGATTTTCCTCTAACTACCACACCAACCACCATATTTGTTGGGGTCACAAAAAAAGTGAACCGCGGGGGTGAGTGTCGAAGGGGTGAAACACCCTCTCACATCGAAGTCATGAGTAGTGAACTAATTTATATAAAATTTATGTGTTCGAGAATTTACCTTCGTAATGTTTTTATTACGAAATATTATGGAGAGAGCTACTAGGTATGCTCGTAGTTTTCTTTCGAGATATATAAAATGATCCGAAATGAGGAGATCCGCAGGAGAACTAAAGTCACCGATTTTGACTGGCCTGATAGCTCAGTTGGTAGTACTTCTTTTTTTTATAATCTTTATTTTATTTAGGGACTCATTACACATTAGGGTATGCCAGTCCCATCATAAACTAAGCCTATGCACCCATACTACTTAAATATAATTAGTTAAAAGGTGGTTCATTGTTGCTTAAACATGTCATATATCATCTTGGCTGCTTCCGATGCTGGTTTTGATAAGATATGGCTGAAAACACCCATATCATATCGGTTCAACTTAAGCTTAAGCATCAGTGCATCTCCTTGGCTTTTGTTCTGGACACATTCTATCAGCAAATCCATACGTCTTCTACTGGTAGTACTTCTAAACTGTAGGTCGTGGGTTCGATTCCTACCCAGGACAAACATTTGTGTAATAAACATAATGTGTTTGTTCTGTGTCTGGGTGTTATATTGTATTCTATGTATGTATTTACAAATAAAAAGTATCTAAGTATTCTATCACTTATGTCGCCAAGTACCTTAGCCACAGGTACCTAACGAATGTCTGAGCTGATATATACGTCTCTGAGAATGCAGTAATACAGTACAACACTACAATAGCTGTAAAGGAATAAATATTAGAGCTAAGATAACCATGTCTGTGCTTTCTCTGAGTTAGTTGACTCTCTGAGCTGAGAACTGAGCTGATTCAGTTTGGGGGGTTCCCCCCCGTGTGGCCTCCAACCTCCCCTACAGCCACCCCAAGCCTCGCAACTGAGCTGATTCTGGTACTGGTAAATCTGAGACTGATCTGAGATTGAGTCAACTGAGCCACTGTCCGCAAACAGTCCGACGCATCGGTTTCTGGGATACACAAGACATGGTTATATCTGAGAGTGTCTGAGAGCATCTGAGAATAACTGAGAGTATCTGAGAGTGCTAGCACATAAAAATCACAAGCTCACTTACTGAGAACTGCCATGTGTTGCTCCGGCGCTGTCCCGTTCAAGAATGACGCGACTATCGCGCGCGCTCACTCACCTCGCTCGTGGCGCCATCGACATGACGTTAGCCGTCAATGTCATCTGACATCTACCAGCTTATGTACCTACCTTGGCATGTATAGCTTCGCACTCGCGACAACTTATCTGGTTTCCATAGTACAAGCTAGCTTTGCTTAGTTTGGGACTAGATGGCGCTGTGTGAAATGTCTACATAATATATTTATTATATTTATTTACCTATCATATAGAATTAGCAAGTTGAAGATGGCAGGCCACATCACTCGCAGAACCGACAACCGTGGGGAAGAAAGGTTCTCGAGTTGCAACAACGAACCGGAAAACGCAGCGTAGGCCAGCCCACCACTATAGGTGGACCGACGACCGCAACACCGCGGGGAGCTGACGATGGATGCAAGAGGGAAGAAGCCGCTCAAAGCGGCGCTCTATGGAAAGGCCTATTGTTCAGCAGTGGACGCGAATGACGTGACGAGCTAGTCGTCCGCCTCATATTAAGCACGGGTGCCCATAACAGTTGCGGTGTCACTTGGACTCGGAAGAGGCAATTTCTATGATACCAATCTGAAAGTATCTACCTAGGTAAGTTAATCCTTTCAAATAAAGAATTTCCCAAATGGGGTTTTTTGATAAAATGACGTAGGGGAAGAGGGGGAATGGCGTTCTCTTAAGGAAAACATACTGTATTTTTAAGGTATTGTTGTTACTTATATCAAAATTAATTAAACCAACAAAACCTTTAACTACATATTTACTGATCAACATTTTAATACGAAACGTATGTATCTTTAACCTATTAGTGGTAGGAAGACTTAAAAAAACAGGTTTGAGCGTTATTACCCCTAGCATTGGGTAATGGCGCTCACGCTAAGGAGTAATAAAGTTCTAAGCTGTTTGCTTTTTAAAGGCCACCATTTATTTAGTCGCATTAGCGGTTGTCCTTTGGCATGTTTAAAAAAAGTGGCGTGAGCGCCATTACCCCTTAAGGGGTAATGGCGCTCCGATACCCCTTTAGTAACTTTATTTAGAGCGGTATTACCCCTAACGGTCGTTTTGAATTTAACTTGAATTATAAAAATAATCAGATACATTGTTGTACATTATTTAAATTGATTACGGTATCTCAAAATGAAATGGTCTAGTACTCAGAAAAGTTACATAAAAAATTTAATAAGCATTAAAACTCTGGATTTACTGACAAAAATATCGAGCCAAAAATTAGATAATTTCAGGCGCATTCAAAGAAACTCAGTTCACGGTCACGTGCCGCGACCTGACTGGTCATACACGTCGCGCATCGCCCCCCGCGCTATATTTGACGTGTTATGTTGCTATGTGCCATTTTGATAGAGTTATTAAAATGTAGGTGAGCGCCATTACCCGATGAACGCCATTATCTCACATATGAAGAAGCAATATACATAAATAAATGTAAAAGAAATTACCTACAATACAATCGCGTTCAGAATCCCTCCTTTTATGTATGCGGTTGAAAACCTCTTATGAAAACATTAAAACTAACGAGGAAGACCCGTTTGGTTTTGCCACGAATGCAAAAACGAAATTCTTTAAAAACCATCACATTTTATTAGTCCCATTAGCCCTGAGCAATATTTTTATCAGCTGCCTGAAGACGACAAGAGGTTCGGACGAAAGTTCGGAATTATCGGCGAAAATTGTTTTTAATGGTCTTTCTTTCTTTATTTGAAAAGTTGTCCCTTTGTTAAATCAAGATTTGCTAAATACGGAAAGTTGAAGTTTTGAAGCGAGTTAATTTAATTTTTTTTTAAATTAAATAAAATCTTAACTAGACCAATAACACAGTCACAGACACTATTAAAATAGATAGGTACTGAAAGTTATGTAACAATAACCCAACAAAAATGGAGACAAATAAACTAAATGAATATAAACTAACCAACTCATTTTAAAATAATAAACTTAACTACTAACAAACTATAACATAAACCTATTTAAAAATAAAGAAACTTAAGAAATTTTGAACTATCTATACTGGAAAAAACTCTATAGATAGTTCAGGCAATCCTTCAAATCTGGCAACGTATACCCATAATGCTGGCAGCGTTGCCCCCCTGTATGGTAAGGTTAATATCCTTTGAACAAAAAAGATGCCAGCAGTTCGGAGTTCATTTTTAAATTAAAATATCTGAAACAAATAAAAACAGCGATAGTTTAAAAAAAAACCTGTTTTTAAGTACAAAGCATAGGTGCTTTATATAAGCGTGCTTATGTATCTACAAGTTGGAATAAATAAGGGACACAAGAATCACGGGTTCCATTATTTCTGGAAGGCATCGGTACCATTTGGTCGTTATTTGCATTTATTATTGAGGCTTTGAGAAAAAAGAAATGAGAATTTTAGAGGCCCCTCTGATTGAACTGTACGGTCAGCAAAAAAATCTGAGATGAAAATATTTTACTAATTCGTTTAAACATTTTTGTATAGTTTTCACGGTGTTGTATGTTACTCATTTAAATGAACAACAATCGAAAGTTACCTAATTTAGCTCTCTAGGCTATATTATTTTGTAATCACAAAATAAATAAATAAAATACCAATTTGGATGATATTTTGCAAACAAATTGCCTACTATACCAAAATACAATAAGTTTTATCACGTACATTTCCAGTGATACCGCGCTTCAACACGAAAAATCACCCTTTAAGTACCTTTATATTGGGACCTACCCATATAATTCAGATGATTACAATTTTTTTTCCATTAGGGCAGAATTTTTTTTAATTGAATTTTGGATTTATATTTGCGAATGTGACGGGTGTTGAATTGCTCCCGTTCGTAATTTTTTTGATATTAGAATAAATCTGTTGATTAGTAAATGTAAATCAGAAAAAAGGTCATCTGAATCAGAAAATAAAGATTCAAAAAAGTATGTTGCTGACTCTACAAATAAGTACTTAAGATTAAGACGAAAATTATTTGACTAAACAGCCCGAGGACCCCAAAAAGAGCATTTCTTTTCGCAATTTGCTATTGCAATTATGGAAATCAATTGGGGAGGGTGGCATCTTAACATTTAATTTTGGGTGGCTTTTACTTTGCCTCGTTTTACTAAGATATTTTAATTATGAACAATAATATAGATGGAGAAAGACACGTTTAGAAAGAGATAGTAGAATCAAAGAGAGAATACCGATATGCAATATTATTATACATCATCATCATCATCATCATCATCATCAACAGCCTGTAGACGTTTAAGTACTGCTTAACATTAGGCCCTCAGAGAGCGCCACTTTGAGTGCTGCTTACCTCCTGCATCCATCGGCTCCCCACGGCTTTCACCAGATCATCAGTCCACCTAGTGTGGGGCTAGCCTACGCTGCGGCTTCCGGTTCGCCACTATTTTAAATGGCAATGGGTAGGCCACATCGCTCATAGAACTGGCAACCGATTTGGAAGAAACTAAGTACTCGAGTGCCGACCACGAACCGGTCCTTCACTCGGTGGACCGACGATTTGGTGAAACCCGCGGGGAGCCGATGGATGCAGGAGGCAAGCAGCCGCTCAAAATGGCGCTCTGTGGGGAGGCCTATGTTCATTAGTGGACGTCTTCAAGCTGTTGATGATGAAGAAAAACATTCTTATTCTAATAGTTTTTGGTATCAGTATATAAATTAATTTTGTTTTAAAGGAATTTAAATCACGAGCTGGATCAACTTCAAATCTCTACACTCGAGAACCTTTCTTTCTCATCGGTGGTTGGTTCTGCGAGCGATGTGTCCTAGTCATTACCATTTCATCTTACTAATTTTAAGAGCTAGGTATATCGGTAACTTTTTTTTTTTTTTTTTTTTTTTTTTTTATGTAATTAAATGACGTGACGAGCTAGTCGTTCACCTGATGTTAAGTGACACGGCCGCCCATAACAGTTGCAGTGTCACCCGGAACTTTAAAACAATAAAGTTTCGCGTGACACTGCACTGCGCACATCATCCTGAGACATCACCCAGTCCAGTAATCAGATTACAAGACTGAGTGATCAGATCATAAAGTCTCATTTGCCCAGTAATTTCACTAGCTACAATGCCCTTCAAACCGGAACACAGTAGTGCTTGCACACTACTGCTTGGCGGCAGAATAACTGGCAAAGCGGTGGTACCTACCTAGACGAACTTTGCAGAAAAGTCCTACCACCTAGTAAAACTTAAGCTCTGGTGCAGATCTTCTCATTACGGACCTTATCTCGCTGGGAAATACTGAGCGTAGCTCTCTCTATAGCTCGTTGCGCGCTCTTTGAGCTTACTAATGAGGCCAACAGTAAGAGACCACGTCGCAGTGCCATAAGTCATCCCTGGCAACACACACTGATTGAAAACATCAAACTCTGTAGTATTTTAAAAATACGTCAAAGCTTCCCAAATGCTTACATACTTAAACACTACATGCTTAAAGTTATTCAGGGATTTAAATTAATTATTAGGTAGGTACTAATAGATTTAATTGCCAACTAGCGGTCCACCCGGGCTTCGCTCGGGTATAGGTGATAGTTTTCGCAGCGCACGCGACGTAAAGAATATTTCAGGTAACTTTTTTACACCTTGGGTCACATTATTGGAGTTTTAGTCCCCTATTTTATTGAAAATATAATATAGCCCATGTCACCCTGGAATAGTGTAGCTTCCCAACAGTGAAAGAATTTTTCAAATCGGCTCAGTAGTTTCGGAGCCTATTCAATGCAAACAAACAAACAATCAAATCTTTCCTCTTTATAATATTGGTATGGATATAAACAACGCTATATATACCCTCGGATAATATAAGGGTTTTTTTATTCAGTGTCTATATATACTGAAGTAAATGATAAGAGAAAGTTCAATCCCCTGATTGAATTTCCGATAAATAAGTCCATGTGCCCAAACCCTGGAGGCATCCAACGAAAAAATATACGCCTCAACAATTTCAATTCGGCTGATATCTTATTTAGGGGAGCGTTGAGACGAGACTTATTTTTCACCCCCTAAGCAGGCACACGCCGCCTCACGCTCGCGTACTCTCAAACTTCAAAAGAGGGAGTGTTGCCCCCCCTTGTTAACAAACTTCTACCTATCTGCATTTTTATTTAAGTTTCGAAATTTGCACCCCTTAATTCAATTTTTTTCCCTAAAAATTAATTAGTGAATACGTTTCGCTGTTGATGATGTCGTCGCTAATTTTTTAGGGATTATGGATGTCGGGATGATTTTGTTATTGGTTGTTATGTTGTTTATACATCGCGGTACAAAAATAATTGTTACTTGGTGGTAAGACTTTTCTGCAAAGTTCGTCTAGGTAGGTACCACCGCTTTGCCAGTTATTCTGCCGCCAAGCAGTAGTGCAAGCACTACTGTGTTCCGGTTTGAAGGACATTGTAGCTAGTGAAATTACTGGGCAAATGAGACTTTATGATCTGATCACACAGTCTAGTAATCTTATTACAATACTGTGTGAAGTCTCAGGAGGACGTGCGGAGTGCAGTGCCACGCAAAACTATATTAATTTAAAGTTTCGAGTGATACTGTAATCTGTTATGGGCAGCCGTGACGCTTAACATCAGGCAAACGACTAGCTCGTCACGTCATTAATTTCAATAAAAAACAGTGATTTAATCGTTAGCTGATAAATTGACTCCACACGGATATAAGTACAATATTACGCACTTTTTTAAACGCGATTTATATTTTCCTGACAAGCAGAATGCTTATGATTTGATAGGTATTTCGACATCTTTAATACAAACGCGTATAAGGAAAACACGAAAATCAGAATAGTCATGGAAGCGATCACGGCAGTTTGAGTAGGTAAATATCTTCTATCTCTATCTTCTAGGCAAGTATGTAGGTACCATCGTAGACCGCGTCGTCACTTTCCATCAAGTGAAATTGCGGTCAAATGCGGACCTATTTAGATATTTAAAAAAAAAAATTGATGCGGGTTCAAAAACCGTTCGTGAATCTAATTTTTTTTTGTATTAAAAAAATAATTTTTGGTCACGCTACGTAGGTAAGCGCAACTGCTATAACTACCTAAATTATAAACCCTTGTTTTGATTGCTTATGTATTTTTCCTAAATAACATTTGCATGAAAAACACTCTGTATCTAAAATAATAAAAAAATTTCGACTACAACTCAGATGGAATAGAATACTTACCTACATATAGGTACCTCTATTTAACTTTCTTTATATTACTTTCCATAAAAACAAAATTCCCAAGGATAAACCAAGTGGGAACTAAAACCAGTTTAAATAAAATTCAGTCATTTAAAATATGCAACTCGACGCATTTCTTCATTTCTCCCACGTTTTTACTATTCCAAAAAAATAGGTAACAAAAACTTGCCAGTATCAAAAACAGGGCATACAAAACATGTGTACCGTGATCGAGTTAAGTGGCAAACATTAAAAAATTACCCCTAAAATAAAAAAAACAATTAAAATTCAGTTCACACGCGGGATCAACTTTGAGTCAACAAAAAGGATCATAAAAACATTTTGGCTGAAAAAAAAATGCAAAATTGTTTCTTAGAAGCTACCCTAAACCGTTTTGCACTTTTTTTACCATCGGAAAAAAGACTTAAGTGACATCCCCAGTTTCAAAGTTACGTCTTTTTTCTATTAGATTTTTTATTGGGTTATTTTTGTTGCTTTTTTATGAGATCGAAACGATCAATAGAAGTGTCAAAGCGTTCATAATGCTATTGTCGGCACGAGCCATAATTGGTAAGTAATCGATTGAGAAGGTTCGATTGTTGTTAGGGTGAGAAAAATGCCCTTAGAAGGTAACAATAAATCTTCGATTGGCTTAAAAAAGTTATAAAGAAGCTTTCAAAACATGGTGTCAATTTAGTTGACAAAATGTTAAATATCGTGGTATCTACAGAATTGTTTGCTATTAAGGAGTAGGAGTTTATTATTAGTATAATTGACTATACTATATAATATCATTAATATATTATGTACCTGGCTTTATAGCTCAGTTGGTGGTAGCCCTGCCTTCTGAACTGTACGTTGTGGGTTCGATTCCTACTCAGGACAAACATTTTGTGTGATGAACATAGGTGTTTGTTCTGTGTCGGGTGTTATATTGTATTCTATGTATTTATTTATAAACAAAAAAGTGTCTATATATTTTATTCTGTTATCTGGTTCGTTTGGGGCTAGATGGCGCTGTGTGAAATATCCACAAATGTATATATAAATATTTTATTTTAGAAAACTTAATTTCGTCTCAGTTAATATAATTTATTTCGTAATACTCATGATTGATTGACTGGGTACTTTAAAAATTGATTCTATTTAGTTTTAATTAAATTAATATTTTTGATATTTATGATATGGCTTCAAAAGCTTGTCTTTAGACAGAGCTCTGTTTCTGTCCTCTGTGTGTATTCTGATAGAAAGTGCTGAAGCACCAAGCACCAAACATATGGGCAAGGGTCATTAAAAAATGATTTTGCCGTCAATGTTTTCATCAGGTTTTAAGCATTCTATCTTACCTTGTCGTCCCATCCGGTGACACTGTAATTATTGTAAATTGTAGGTAGAAACCAACAACATAAGCCAGAAAAAAAAGTTTGCCGCTAACCCCTCAAGACCGGTACAGATCACACCTGGCCTCTAGGAGAGAACTAGTATTCGTGACCAGTTCTTTGAACTTGAACTTCATGTAGTTAGGTACTAGGTAGGCACAATTTAGGGATCCTTGTTCAATAGTTGTTTAATACATGAACTAGGATTTTAGAAGTAGGATTTTACTGCAGTGTTTTTGTTTTTGTTCGTCGTAGGTACCACCGCTTTGCCAGTTATTCTGCCGTCAAGCAGTAGTGTACAAGAACTACTGTGTTCCGATTTGAAAGGCACTGTAGCTAGTAAAATTACATTACTCGACCGTGTTGATGTATCAGGATGACGTGCGCAGTGCAGTGTAACGCGAATTTTATATTTTAAGGTTCCGAGTGGCACTGCAAGCTGCAACTGTTATGGGCGGCAGAGTCGCTTAACATCAGGTGAATGACTAGCTCGCCACGTCATTCATTAACATAACAGAAAACCTCCGGATACATCGCGCTGAAGGCACATTTGAAGCGCTTAGTACCTACGCTGATTTCCACGGCACAAGACTTACACACACACTGATACCCAAGTACCTGGTATTCCCTGGTAATAGGTAAAGCAAACGGTCAATGACACAAAAAAAAATGCCCTCTGGCTCTTACGTTATTATGACTTTCAAAACAATTTAACTGTGCAGATTAAATCGCATACATTTCACCGTTAACTACAAAATTTATCACATAATATTAATAGGTATGTAATGTAAAAAATCCGATACTCATTCACTTACACACGTTTACACTGCCGCCATTTTGGTGCTTCTCTGGTCATGCGGAATCGTAGAGCAAAAACGGCAGGCACAGCTCAAACTTTAGTTTATAGATTCATTAAGATCATATATAATTATCAAGCGCCCCACTTATTAATAATATTAAGCTGGGTGATTTTTTATTTTATTTATTAGCAGTTCATTGCACCCGCTATGATATAATGCCCAGGGTAGGTATAGAACATATACCTAGGTAGTCTAGGAACGTAGTGAGCGTGGCTACAAAACATCTCAAATCGTTGTAGATAAAAATAAAACAATGAAATTAAAAGCACTGCTAATTGGATCTTAACTTATCAGCGCTGTGGTACACCCTACATTCTTAGTTTTTTAGAGTTCCGGAGCAAGGGGTCTACCAAAGATCCCTTTCCTTTAGCGTTAACGCCAAACGATAACTCAAAATGTATGGAAATGACATTACCTGCGGAAAACTTTTCCGCAGCTAATGTCATAGATAATGTCATTCACATACATTTTGATCGAACGCATTCGCGTCCTCATAGAGCTCATGAACCCCATGCCGCCATACACCAGACCCGAGCGCGCGGGGTTCTCGGCATTACAGAATACAGATGCGCCAGAGTGAGCCCACGAGAGGGTTTGCGGAATACAGTATGTGCTCGTAATATTAAATACGCTTTTACGCGCAAATACGTCGTAAATATGTGTTATTATGAAGATGATACTTTGGCCAAAGTTCCGGTTTTTTTTCTAATTTGATTAGGATGAAAACCATGTTTTTAATATGGAGTCTCGGGCCCGCGAATGCGGAATAGGTGAACCCTCCTGTAGGGTTAGCACGGCCGGTAGACAAAACTGACTTTCCCCTGTTTTACTCCAAGCAAGTATGAAGAAAGTGACGTAAATCGGGGAAAGACAATTTTGTCTACCGTCCATGCTAAATTGCTAACCCAGCTGGTCCCTGGCACTGAATGGGTTAACGCTAATGGAAAGGGATCTTTGCTAGACCCCCAAATACCCTTTTTATAATTAAGTACCTATAATATAATAAATGGCAATAATTACTAATCTTATATTAAAGACAATGTTTTTTTTATTATTGTTAATTGGTCAGCATTTGGCCACATCTCACTTGATGGTAAGTACACATGAAACCTAAGGTGGGACACGCTTACCCAGAAGATACCTATTAGCTCTGCTCTTGAATACGCCTATAGATTTGTATGTGGAAGGAAATACCGTTTTTGTCAATAAACACATAAATAAAAAAGCCTACAAACACTTCGTAAATTAAAAAATGGATGTTTATGTGGATGTATGTTATTTACCATTACGCACTAAAAGGACTTGACCGATTTTGATAAAAGTTCCTGGAATAAGGTGTAGAATTTGTAATTGAGCAGTTTCTGTTTCCATTGATACCTGGGTGAAACCGGTGAGCGCAGCTATGTTACGTGTTAGGTTTTTGCTAGGTGGTAGGACTTTTCTGCAAAGTTCGTCTAGATAGGTACCACCGCTTTGCCACTTATTCTGCCGCCAAGCAGTAGTGTGCAGCCACTACTGTATTCCGGTTTGAAAGGCGTTGTAGCTAGAGAAATTACTGGGCAAATAAGACTTATGAACTGATCTCACGGTCTAGAAATCTTTTTAGACTGTGTGAAGTGGATGACGTGCGCAGTGCGCGGTGTCGACGCTTTAATCTGAGTGACAGTGCAATCTGTTATGGGCAGCCGTGACGCTTATCGCCAGGCGAACGACTCGGCGAGCCCGACACGTAATTCATTTACATAAAAAAGAAGGTACATTAGCATTAAATTAATAATTAATTCCTACGGGTCCCTTTACCAACAACCAAGCCTGTACTTGACCGTTCAACCTTTATTTTTCAATAGCTCTCAGTTCGTAGTTCCACTGCTTTTTTCTCAAGATGAATGAAACCAGTTCTTGGTGGTTCTGGTTGGATTTGTATGGGAACTTGTTCGGCTTGCATAACAAAATAATAACTGGGTAGTGTGCCTGTGAAGGGGTTAAGAGTTAGTGCTTACGGAAAGCCTTGCCGTTGCTTGTGTAGCAATTATTGTGGTTAGTAAATTTGTGACACCAAAAATGGAGAAAGGTATTAACTCAGTGGCAGCCTTTTACTGAGGTCTTATTTGCTATGCCACGTGAGATTCACTCGTGAAGTCATAACGTGCTCTACACATAAACATGCTAGGACAACGATTTTCAAGACCTCAGTTATGTTTTTGGTCTAATTAGACCACGCGTCGTGCCAAACCGAAGTATTATAATTGACAGAGGTCAAAAACCATGACATATAAAAAAGTGTATTGGTTTTTTTTGTATAATATACAGGCATAGCATTTGACCACTGTCTCACCATGGTAAGTGATGACGCAGCCTACGGTAGTTAGCATGTTCTTTGTTTTAAAGACATCGCTAGTATGTTATAGTGCTCTTGCAACTGATATAAAACCGACTTATTTATTTACTTGCGAATGACTGTCTTCATTTTCCCAAGGAAAATTGATATAATATATTTTACACTTATTAAAAAATGAACGCTTGTGAAATAATATCGTGTGAAACGCGCGCACATTTCAATCCAAGAATGATTTGTTTTTTTTTTTTTGCTTATAGAGTGGCTCCACACATAGTGTATTTAGCCAGTGTCAAGTATTGTAGTTTTTCATCGTATTATGAAATATTTCATGTAAAGTCAAGTATTAGTCACAGTCAGTCAGGGTAGTCATAGTCCAGTCTAAGTCAGGTAGTCATAATCCAGTCTAAGTCATGCCCTAGTATAGTAGTGGCAACTTTACTAGAGGCTTCTATGGAATTTTGGAAGCAACACGAAAAACCACGTTTCACTACATTATATCACTTGCCCACACTTATACTCGTAATTCAGCACTTAATGCGTAAAATGCCACTAATTTTAAACATTAACACTAGAAAAAGCATAAGTTTTGTGAAATAATACAATGCAACGACGTGAACTTTTTCACGTTCCCGCCAAAACTCCTCCGAGCCCAATGATTTGTTTGTGATGATGTTTAGTATTATAATCTTATAGACTTTGATGGATAGTTTTTCCCTTAGAGTATAGACTAAAGCACAGATAATATAATACTGACTAAAGCAAAGAGAGATCATCACGTCAGTGGCGAAGGAAAGAAACAAACATATTTATAGTAATTAGCTACCTTAGAGTATACACTAAAAGCAAAGAGATTCAAAACGATATAATATTTGTACTGCTCACACGTATCGCTACGTCAGTGGCGAAGGAAAGAAACAAATATACCTATGGTAATTAGCTACGTTTGCGAAAAGTCACCGTACCATTTTTTCGACTCGAGTCAACTGTTTTTTTTCTATACACATCTGTCAGACTCATTCACATCAAAGTGTCCACAAAAGTGGTACGCTTGACAGATAATCAAGTTCTCTCCATGCGTTAGTCTATACTCTAAGGTTATTCCTCACTCTAACTTATAAAGTTCTGGATGACACTGCACTGCGCACATCATCTTAAGGCGGGCCCTACACGTTCAATTTTATTGATCAATCTTTGTGATTGATCAATGTTATTGATCGAGTAGAGTTAGTATTGCGCAAAGTTTTTCCGTTTACTGTATGGAGAAAACATTGACACGAATGGACTCGTCAATTTAATTGATCAATAAAATTGAAAGTGTATGGCCCGCCTAAGACATCACCACATTTTAGTAATAGGATTTCGAGACTGGCAATAGTGTCATTTGCCCAGTTATTAAAATAATGTAATATTACATATATGGTCAAAAAGCCATTAAATCTCTCCACAAATTAAGTCCATATTTCAAGTCATACACATTCGTCTTGTTAGTTATCAATTGCAGCTCTTAAATAAAAATGGTAGGTACCTACACTACCTACTTGTCAAACCACAAAAAGTTCATGATATTGCCGTCTTAATAAACGACTGCTAAAGCGACGTTGAAAAGATAATAGCTACTTTAAAATAATCTCGGAGGGAATAATTCCGCAAAATGAGGAATCCAGAGAGTTTTCAAGTCGGTAGCTGAACGGTTTGAATCGGAAAATATTTCAATTTTGGTGTAGCATTTCAATTTAGGTTGAAACTTGAAATTGTGAGCGTAAATTTCAGTTTTTGGTATAGGTACATTCCTGCGTTCCGATTTTGTGTAGGTAAACAAATTATAAACAAATTTCGGAAATTTCAAAATTTGTTAACAAATAGTAAACAAATTTCGGTTAATTGTCATAAAATTTTGACGATCATCTTTCAATGCTCTGACCATAGATTAGATAAAAAAAAACAATTGATTGTGGCTCTGACCCTATTGCCTTTGATCTCCTTTTAGAAGCGCTCCACTCGGCGGAATGCTCACGAGAAATAAAAAGTATCTCATTGCAATATTGGTATCTTAATCAACTTGTGTGCAAAATGTTGTATTGATCGATTCTGTAATTTTGTCATAGGTATATAATGAAAGTCATATAAGCGAACAGAGACAGACAACTTTGTTAGAAAGTGGCACCTATGTACTAAACATGGCAGCATATAGAATTCAATCATACCCCACACATCACCCTAAAAATCAATACCTACATAAATATACCTATTATGTACCAATACAAAATGTAAACGTGGGGTGACGGACAAAAAACTTGAGGGAGGGCCCTACCCTAAAATTTTTTTCGTCGTTCCTTTTTTGTGGACCCCTAATCAGACTGACGGTTAATAGTACGTCTTTATGTATTTATTTATGGTATAGGGTGATTTAAAAGCTCATTTTTTATGTGAAACTGTGGGTGGTTATTGTGATATAAATTGGGGAGTATATACTACCTATATAAAGCGTGGTAAGTAGCAGTTGCCAAAACTTTGTTTTGATTGACATGAGATTTGATTTCGACGTTTAAAAATGCCGCCTTTTTGTTGAAAATATAGTCGACTAGCGGCTCGCCCCGGCTTCGCACGGGCATAATAGATTTCGCAGCGCAAGCGATGTAAAGAATATTTTAGGGAATTTTTTTAGACCTTGGGTTACATTATTGGAATTTCAGTAAGGATCCCTAATCTTTTGGAAAATATAATATAGTCTATGTCACCCGGGGATAGCGTAACTTCCCAACAGTGAAAGAATTTTTCAAATCGGTTCAGTAGTTTCGGAGCCTATTCAATGCAAAAAAACAAACAATTAAATCTTTCCTCTTTATAATATTCTATTATATTCCAGTCTTTTAATTCTAAACATTTCCTAAAAAATCTTAAGTCCTGCCTGATTTGGGATTTACATTAATTAGCAGCCTATAAAAAAGCGGAATTAAGAATATTAAAATAAAAACTGCTAAATTAACAAAATAAAACATATTATCATTTTTATTACTTAATATTTTTTTACTAGGTGGTAGGACTTTTCTGCAAAGTTCGTCTAGGTAGGTACCACCGCTTTGCCAGTTATTTTGCCGCCAAGCAGTAGTGTGCAAGCACTACTGTGTTCCGGTTTGAAGGGCATTGTAGCTAGTGAAATTACTGGGCAAATGAGACTTTATGATCTGATCACTCAGTCTAGTAATCTGATTATTAGACTGGGTGATGTCTCAGGATGACGTGCGCAGTGCAGTGTCGCGCGAAACTATTGTTTTAAAGTTCCGGGTGACACTGCAACTGTTATGGGCGGCCGTGTCACTTAACATCAGGTGAACGACTAGCTCGTCACGTCATTCAATCACATAAAAAAAAATTTTTATTCAGTATCCAAAGAATCATCTCCACTGTATAGCACCAAACCAAAAAGTTGATGGCATTAGTATTTCGAACTAAAAGAAGTGGCAACGTTGTAGTGGCAAATTATAGTTCCGCTCTTTTGAACTGTAGGAGCTGAGTTAGATTCATCACTACGATTTAGAAGTTGGCAGCATTATTTTCACAAGTGACATTTCGATCTGTCAATTTACTCCGTCTAATAAAAAAATAAAGCCCTAATAGTTACACCAGGATAACAGGCGAACTAGGTATATGTGGGACTGTCTATAGGCTATCGCGGCTAGTATACAGTCCAAGTGTTCTTTGTAGTAGGTAGTGTAGCTAGTTTAATTTTTGTTATTGTAGAAGTTAGTTTAAAGAATAAAGTCACATTACTATATGCGAAAGTTAGTGTGTAAGTACCTTGTATGTATACAAAATAAAACAAAAATATCTAAGGTAATTCCGCTTAAACGTTACACTATATTCTTGTTTAATTTTGTAGTATTTAAGATGTAATTAGGCACCTACATCCGCGAGGTCACGCCTTAGTCAGCCATTTTTTTGCATGTAGCTAAAGTACCTATGTTTGTTAGCACTCCAGAGTTGTACGGATTATAGTGAAATTTTGTGTATACTTTAAATCTTAAAGTAATACATAGGGCTTTTTCGGGAAAGTTATATGGTTCCTGTAGAATATGGTAATCATTGTACTCGATAAAACCAAGGAACACAGTTAGTACCCAATAATGCAGCAACTCCATAAAAACTATTGATTAAAAAAAACTTAAAGGCAACGGTTGAATTGTTAGCGAAATTCTCACTTAAAAAGTTTACGCCCACACATGTAGTAAACCAATAGTAAATGTGAGAATTTTAATTGTATCGTGACTCCACCCAACAGTTAAGCATAAATATGTTAATAACTCGACGCACGAACAGGAAGTAAAGTGTTAGTTATGGCTGCTTTGCTTCAAACTTAGCAAGTAAAGTAATTTGTGCTAAATTACACTGAGTTACACTCATCGATTGGGTATTCTTCTATTGGTAAGTAGTAAGTACGTACGAGTATGCCTACGTAGGTGCTATATTATTATACTAGCAGCGCCCCGCGGTTCCACCCGCGTTCCTACAGGAACCGTTCCCGTTTTTGGTATAAAAAGTAGCCTTTGTTTTAATCCAGGGTATAAGCTACTTCCATGCCAAATTTCATCCAAATCCGTCAAGCTGTTAGAGCGTGAAAGAGTAACAAACATACACACATACGCACAAACATTCGCCTTTATAATATTAGTGTGATGATTTTTTTCAGGTGATTTAGGGGTGATTTTTCATTGGCTGGATAAAGGTTATTCGACTAATAAATTATAAACCAGCTAAAACAAAAACATTTCAATTTTCAGTATTCCGCTTATAAAATTCGCTTTTTATTTTTACAGTGTTTTGTTTTATCTAATGAATAACATTTATCTGATTATTGGAAAATCACACCTAAATCATGGAAAAATCTATAAGTAAAACACAGTTTTAACACCTCAGACAGCCTTGCCAAAATATAGTACACACTCTCTGTGTTTTGTGCCTGATCCAAATACAATGCTATTTTTCAACCATTTAAAAAAAAGGTAAGGTTCAATGTTTGACTGTGTGCATTCAACTTCTCTGAGACTTCTGGACCGATTTACCAATTATTTTTTGGTTGGTCAGGATCTGTAGAAGTTCTTCGTAGATAGATAACGGAACTCTTCAATTATTAAATCAAAATAACGGAAAAAATATATCAACCAACCTACCCTACTAATTCTCAATATGAAATAATGGTCATTGAAGAATTTTTTCTAAACGGATATTTATTGTGTAATACTGCAGCCACACTGCCGTGATACGCCAATAATTATTATTGGCATAATATGACGTTGGTGTAGCCCTAGCATAAAGGAAAAAGGCAAACATAAATATGGCATACCTAATTATAATTATAAAAATGTGTTTTGGTGGTTGGTTATAAATGGTTGGTCGGAGAACAGAGCAAGTCTTCCTTAAAACAGAACCATTCCAGGATAGATTGAATGAAATAAAATTACAGTTGCCAACACATCCATCTTTACTTACAGCAAAACCTACCCCCACACCCCTAATACGAATTTATTCCATCATTTTTTCCATTTCATCACGAGAATCGACGCGGGGGTGACTCGCAAAGATGGCGGCGCACTCTTATCGCCCTATTTTTGTGTTCTTGCCACCCCCACCCCCGTGCATTTCAACCCCCGCAAACTGCAGAGTTCTTATTTTAGTTCGGCAAATTGTTGAATATGTAATTAGAAGATTTGTTTTTGAAGTAACTCTGATGAAGTTGTAGGGGTTGAAACGGCTTTTTAACCCCCAACGTGGGAAATTGAGAAGTAACTATTATGCAATTCCTGGAGTTCAAAGTTGTAAAGGATACAACAATAATATTATAGGTATGACTATGGTAGGACTTTCTATATCCTTCTTTCTTTACTCGTATTGCAAATCATTTTTCTAAGATTTTGAAATGAGTTTAAATTTTACTAGGTGGTAGGACTTTTCTGCAAAGTTCGTCCAGGTAGGTGCCACCGCTTTGCCAGCTTGGGTAATTGCCGGTAGAAGACGATCGAGAAGACAACGTTACCTCTTCTCTCGAGGAAACTAGGTAGGACTTTCCTGCAAAGTTCGTATTCTGCCGCCAAGCAGTAGTGTGCAAGCACAACTGTGTTCCGGTTTGAAGGGCATTGTAGCTAATGAAATTACTGGGCAAATGAGACTTAAGAACTGATCTCACAGTCTAGACATCTCTTTTAGACTATGTGATGTCTCAGGATGACGAGCGCAGTGCGCAGTGTCACGCGAAACTTTAATTTAGATTTCCGAGTGACACTGCAATCTGTAATGGGCGGCCGTAGCGCTTAACACCAGGCGAACGACTAGCTCGTCACGTCATTAGTTAACATTAAAAAAAAGCATGATTTCAGGTCAGCCGAAAGACGTCCACTGCTGAACATAGGCCTCCACTTTGGACGTTTATCATAGGAAGGATTTGTTATAATGTACCGAGCAAAATGCTCCTGCCCATTCCCTTAGCCGGCTCTTACGGTACCCATGGGAAGAGATGGGGTGGTCCTATTTGAGACCAGACGGTACATAAAACACATTACCAAAATGTAGAGTTGCTGTCAATAACCTTCATATACCTTTTCATTTTGAAGAAATATTAATGATACATAGAATTTCTGTTTCAAGGTGTGTTTACTCTAATGACAGTATTCGATCAAGTACTTAGGTAATAGGAATAAAAAAATCCTTCAATAAATAAAAAGTTAACCCGCTACAGTTTGTGTTACTATATGTTAAGTAGGTTACTTTACCTATGTCTTTAATACGTAGATAATGGCCTACTACCTATTAAAAAAAAGCTGTGAATTTAATATTACCTATAATAATAACTTTACAAAATAATAATCGACACTGGTTTTAGAATACTGGTTTAACTCAGTACCTTTTTTGTTTAGTAGGTAATATTATTTATGGGGAAGGAATGAGTTATGTATTTGTTTAAGATTCTCGAGTGGCGACTATGAACTGGAAGTGCAGCGTGGGCCGGCTCCCTACTAGGTTGACCGACGAGGGAAGCCGATGGATGCAAAAGGCAAGCAGCCGCCGCTCAAAGTGGCGCTCTGTGTACTTTGTATAGCAGTGGCTGTCTTCGGGCTGGTGATGATAATGATGATGATGATGATATTTAATTAGTAAATCACTAGGTAATTATAAAGGTGTATCTACATGTAATTAGTGAAAATGTAATATTTGTTAGGTAATTTGAAAAATATGATTCATGAAAATTCGTGGTCTGGTCAACTGGATTAGGTAACTGTAACTCGGGCTTATTCTAATCCATTGTGTATCTACCTACAAATGGGTGAATAAAGTGAAAATTATGTTTTCTTAATTTCAACTCGGAATCATTGCACAAAGTTATGATACTAACACCTAGGTGAAATATCCAGACAATGTTTCAAAGTTATAACAAATAAGTAACACAAAAAAAAAAAAAGTATATATAAATAAATATTTTTTAATAATAGTGATGTACTTTTGCAACTATTGCATCTAGTTTCAAAGAAAATCCAAATATTTATGAACAATTACATAATTCTAACAAAAAAAACTACTTTTAATGTGGAGTCCAGGGTTGTTTTAATTTTGATTCAAGTTCTACGATATTTAAATGATAACTTTATATCACACATTTACTTTGACATACTTTGAAGCAACTCGCTCAACCAACTCGCCTACTCTAAAAACCCATACAAGCGAGGCATGAACGTCGTCCGTGGAAAGCTGCACCCCCAGAGCGGAGCGAGAGGGGAAGACACACCCCTATGCTCGCAGTGTAGTCGAGGAGCGGAGCTTATGAACAAGGGTTCTTTAGTCCGTCTGTTTGTTGAATTATGTTGTGTAACATTTTAATTTAGGAATATTGAAGTGATGTGATTAATCATAGTCTGTAATATAAAAAGTTTTCATTTTCACTAAATGTTAAATAATAATTTAGTGTTATAATGAACAAAGCGAGTAGCTAATCAATAAGGAAGTAGTTAGTAACAAAATATTTTTAGAATTCATTGCAACATAATTTTTTTTTAAATAACAATTTAAGTTCTTTTTTGCATAATATAAATCATCATCATCATCATTAACAGCCTGAAGACGTCCACTGCTGAACATAGGCCTCCCCCAGAGCACGCCACCTTGAGCGGCTGCTCGCCTCCTGCATCCATCGGCTCCCCGCGGCTTTCACCAGGTCGTCAGTCCACCGAGTGGGGGGCCGGCCTACGCTGCGTCTTCCGGTTCGTGGTCGCCACTCGAGAACCTTTCTTCCCCATCGGTTGTCAGTTCTACGAGCGATGTGGCCTGCCCATTGCCACTTCAACTTACTAAGTCTAAGAGCTATATCGGTCACTTTAGTTCTCCTTATCTCGCAGGGAAACACCGAGCATAGCTCGCTCCATAGCTCGCTGCGCGACTTTGAGCTTACTAATGAGGCCAACAGTAAGAGACCACATCTCAGTAGTCATCACTGGCAACACACACTGATACTATTACTACTACTGATACTGACACACATAATATAAATAGACAGATAATATTTTAAAATCGTAGGTACTAATTTTTAGTGACTATACTACTAATTGTATTCGTCAGAAAGTATTATAAACTTCAATTATTATACAAAGAGGTATATTTACTACGTACTAGAGAAGCTATTTGAAGCACAAAGAGTTGTAATTTTTTGTATATTTAAACTAAAATCCGCTACAGCGCTTTACGAGATTGAATCGTCTAACCAACGATCCCAACACGCAGCGCTAGTGCAATGGCACATTCGGATCATAATTTTTACTGCTATTCACTGCTGCACGTGCAGTCGCTTTGAGTGCTGAGCATCGTATGAGCGAGAAGATGCTGGCCGGTTGGCTGGCTGATATTTGCAGTGGTTGACAGTGCAAGTTAGAGATGTCCTGTCTAGTGTATACATAGAAGTCTTTGTTATAATACCACTACTTCTAAGTGAGCAAGCAAACCTGGCTGCACTGTCTAGTCATGCCTTCCTACCCCGCTCTGAACCCTCTTCACTTACCGCGCTCACCCCCGCCATTTCTTTCTCTTTTTCCCGCTTTTTTCGGAGGCCATTTTTATGGCGCATGCGCTATACCAACCTTGCTTAACGCAACATTGGAGTACAATCGACATAACTGGCACTTTTTAGCACTTTATCACAATAAATATTGAAAACTTTGCCTTCTGGTACTAGGCGAAGATGGTGTTTGATTATTTCGATAGGGTTCTAAAACGGTGATATATTTAGTAAGGGTTGAGCCATCGATTTATCCGATCATAGAGTAAATAAAAACGGGGGTGGATGATCGTGTCGTATGCTATTTTCATTGGGTTGGGGGTGCATTTTAAAGGAACTTGGGGGGGGGGGTTAAGATTTTGATTGGGATGTGATTTTTTCACGTGGTTTGTAAGTTTGCGTTGTTCTGTTTGCGGTTTGTTAAGCTTTAATAATTCTTTAGTTCCGAACTCGAAGTTAAGCTTAGAATTTCAATGAGTTTCAATGAAAAAAAAGTACCTGACTTTTTTAAATGCTCCATAGCTTTTTCATAAAAATAAGTAATATTTTATACGGCTCGTACCTTTACTACATATTATTTATTTTTATTCTGTGTGAGCTACGAGTACCCTTGAATAACCTTTGAATCAATTACATATCATACTAATATTATAAAGGCAAAAGTTTGTATGTGTTGTGTGTATGTGTGTATGTTTGTTACTTCTTCACGCTCAAACGGCTGGACAGATTTGGATGAAATTTAAAATATAGATAGCTTATATACTGGATTAGCACATAGGCTACTTTTTATCCGCGAATGAAACCGCGGGACGCAGCTAGTTATGATATAATGGTCTGAAACTTCAGGAGACAGAGTCTGGCTTAAAAGTCGAATAGCGAATCTCAAGTAAAGTCAAAATAGTATTAATTTAGTATTTAATCCAATAAAGTTATGAGGCAGCACATATAATTTGCCTAAGCATGCCTAAGCATGAACATGCATGCAGCATGTGTGTGCCGTGCATGTAGTCCCGGGCGGTATGAGAATAGGACCACCCCATCTCTTCCCGTGGATGCCGTAAGAGCCGGCTACAAGAATATCCAGGGAATGGGCAGCAGTATTTTCCTCGACATTCAAATCAGCGATCCCCAACCTGTCGAACGCCTGTCAAGCGTGGTGATTATAGCTACCCCCTTATGATGCCTAAGTGTCCAAGGTGGTATTTTAATGGGGGAGGTCTATGTTCAGTAGTGGACGTCTTCCGGTCGTTAATATGATGTGTAATTTTGCCTGTAAAATGAGTTAAAAACCTATCACTTGTGTGTGGACGAGCGGAAGCGTCTACGCCATAACCGGTCTGTACCGGATATTGCCTGATGGTTATTTGATTTTAGGTTGGCAATGTTGGCACCCGTGGCAGCAAAGTAATGGCGGGAGCGAAACTTGCCATTGTTTTTGACAGGTATCTACTGGTCTGTGGTTTTTGATAATTTTTCACAGATTAGAGAAAAACCAATCGGTTACTCTGTGTAACTTTCACAGATTAGAGAAAAAACAATCGTTACTCTGTGTAATTTGATATAAAAGCACAAGGCATCGTAAAAAGGGGAAAACGGTTAGGTTTTGTTTTTATTTGGCTCTACGCTATTATTATATTTAGCCTGCACCGGTATTGCATAACTATATGTTTTTTTACATTGCAGGAATATTATTGAAGATCAGAACAACAGAAAGAAATTTGAGGAGTTTTGTTTTGAAGTTCAGTTACTTTAGTCATCATCATCATCAACATTATCAGCCTGAATTTATCCACTGCTGAACGTAGGCGTTTCCCATAGAGAGCCACTTTGAGCAGCTACTTGCCTCTTGCATCCAATGGCTTCCGCAGTTTTGCCTATTTCATTTGACTTGTAAAAGTGCTATGAATAGCCTAATTGCAATAAACCACTTTAATTTTGTTTTTTTTTAAGCTCTGGTGTCAGACTTTTTAGTCTGCGCAAAGACTTTTCTGATAGCTTAATTTCGCACATTACCATGAAGCGATACCTAAATGTGTCACTATTCACCGTCGCACCGCCCAATTTATAACCTTCACGCTGTGGTAATTTTTCCCATATTAATTACGCCAATAATAATTATGTAAGACGTAGCTATACATCCTCAAATATCTTAATCAAATAAAAATATGCATATTCCAATCTCTTTTTCACATGGCTAGTTGAGTGCATTGCACCTAATTGAAACGGTCCACTTTGAAGAAATTTACATCTATGACCCTTATGTCTAATATTATTACCTACCCCAAAAAACGTTCTAACTTCCCTGACGTTGTTTTACCTTCAAAAGACATGATCATAACAAGCCAGTTCTGAGTTAACTCGATAACTTGACCCTGTCTTGCAACCCTGCAACCCTCTGTAGGGGTAGTTAGGATTTAACTAAATTACTGTACAAATTTCGTAGTACCTGTGGAAAACCGTAGATAACTGGCAACACTGAGTCACAGCTTGTTCAACAGCAGTAAACCAGTTCATATGTTTACACTTAAGTTTGACGTACCTACTGAAACGCATTTGGGTACGCCCGCCCTACAGAGATAAGTGCGAACTAACAAACTTTAGTGCAGGTGGGCAGCCGTGGGCACGTGAGCATTACACACCCAAATGGCTTTATATTTAAATTTTTTTTTTATGTAAACGAATGACGTGACGAGCTAGTCGTGCGCCTGGTGTTAAGCGACACGGCTGCCCATAACAGATTGCAGTGGCACTCGAAACTCTAAATAAGTTTCGCGTGACACTGCAATGCGCATTGCGCACGTCATCCTAAGACATCACACAGTCTACAAAAGTTTTCTAGACTCTGAGATCAGCTCGTAAAGTCTCATTTGCCCAGTAATTTCACTAGCTACAATGCCCGTCAAACCGGAACACAGTAGTGCTTCCACACTACTGCTTGGTGGCAGAATAACTGGCAAAGCAGTGATACCTACCTAGACGAACTTTGCAGAAAAGTCCTACCACCTAGTATTTAAATATAATTAATAAGTGAAGGTAAACCTCGCTGGTGGATTGAAACCAGACCGTGTAGAAACTAGAATCCAGTGAATGGACATTACTGTCCAAAAACTCTGCAAACCAACCCCTATTACCTTCACTTCATTGGTTCACAAAAGAGACAAAAAAAATTTCACTTAATTTTAGGTACAAAAGAAAACTTTCTAAAGAGGAGTTTCCACTTGACAACCCTAAGGGTCACTGTACCTTAAAAGGTAAGTTCTAAGGGATAATACCTACTTGTTCCGACCCAAAACATACCTTTAGAGGTTCGAGATTTGGGGTTCAATTAACTTGAAACTAACTTTGTGTATCTACAAGTTACATATTTAATGAATACAGTGAATTGATGTTAGGTATATTGAAAACTAAATTATGATAAGTACAGTTTTTTTTAAATAACAAGCAAAATTTTGTTGCAATAAATAGACTAAACTTTAGCCAAAACTACTGTATAGGTACCTACATTGGCAAATGTTTTTTTTTATGTATATGTATGACGTGACGAGCTAATCCTTCGCCTGATGTTAAGCATCACGGCTGCCCATAACAGATTGCAGTATCACCTCGGAACTCTAAATTATTATAGATTTGCGTGACACTGCACTGCGCAGGTCATTCTGAGACTTCACACAGTATAGTAATAAGATTACTAGACTGTGTGATCAAATCATATAGTCTCATTTGCCTAGTAATTTCACTAGCTACAATGCCCTTCAAACGAGAACATAGTAGTGCTCGCACACTATCTGCTTTTAGGCAGAATAGCTGATAAAGCGGTGGGTGGTACCTACATAGACGAACTTTGCAGAAAATTCCTGCCACCTAGCAAAATGTTACCTAGCAGTAATGTTAAAGTATTGCCATTAAACGAGGTAATAGCGCCAGAATTTGTACCAGTACCTAATTTAATTCGTAGTTTGTACCTTTGTACTATACTAGATGTACCTTTTTAAATTCAATAGCATTCTTTGAAACTAGGTACCTTCTCCTGGCACCGGTGGGCCAAAATTCATAAAATCTAACGCATCGATTTGGTCTTGATAATAACTGAAAAAAATGGGATTACTTATAATCTACTTTGTAATATTGAAAGTAATTGCAACCACAGTAAACTTTCAACATAAAACCCGCTAAAAATCACGGAACACCTGAGAGACGAGTGTCAAAATCCGGCTATAAATAAAGCAGCAGCAAACCCATTGAAAAAGAAAATTTGAGTGTCCTCCCGTCCCACCCTCTCGCTCGCACCCCCTTGCAAGATCCCTTGTATACTCACTCTTTTCCTTATTAACGAGGCGTGTACGATGGACGAGAGGTTTTGATCGTTGATTCTATGACAAATAAAACCAGGAGCACCTCTTAAACTTATGTTAATTCTTCAGTCTTCAATACATTGTAGCTTCTTACTAGCAAACCAAAGACTGATCGTTTTTTTGTTTTTTTTTTGCTCTGCTTGCTCATTCGTTTTTCTTGCACACCTGTCAAATCACACTCAAGTTGGTGCTGCCAACCAGAAAAAAATATCAAATTAACAACAATTCTAAATCAAATAACAAAAAGTCTTTACTAATTAACTATTTCAACTTATTATAGTGAGGTCAATAAATGATCCATGTAGAGAGAAAATTTTAAAATACTTTTTTCCTAGCTTTCCTAGTTTTAGAACGGCGCACTCGCCTTTCTTCTCAGCAAGTGCGAGCGTCATTACTTTTTTTCCTGATGAGTGCCCGTAAAGTATCAAAACATCTCGATCTGCTACAGACACCCTGTATGCCCATGGCTCGTTTCTTTTTGGCAGCGAACCACCACCCCGTAGATAATGGAGCTAAGTGTGCAGAACACCCTCAACAGCCCTTATGTAACCTGCAGGGTGTAATATTGGGCTTGTATTTATTTACGGTGTAAGTTTGGTGAATTGTCAGGTAGGGAATTTAAGAAATGATATAGTTTTTCATTACGTATGTGAAATTGTTTATGCAGTGTACTTATGATAAATATTGATATTTTGATTTTTTTATCAATTTGTTAGTTTTTAATTATTTTTATTGATTTTAATGTAAAAAAAGCATTTGAGCACTTTTATCGTTTACTCAAGGTGTAGTTTAGGGATCTTTGGTGAAAATGGGCATAAGGTACATGCTATAAGGCGCCCCTATCTGAATCTGTGCGCGAGCGTAATTAAGAAAACGATGAAAAGTCAATTTCATTTAACATCCTGTTTTAAAATAGACAAGTTAGCATCGTTTTATTAAATGGTCCACTTTTATGCTTCTTAATACTAAAATTCTATTTGTTATTAATTTATTATACAGTTATAATAAGTTTTATAGTAATAACCATTAAGTTAGAGTTCCGAGTAATACTGCATCAGCTATGGGCAGCCGTGACGCTTAACACCAGGCGAACGACTAGCTCGTCACGTCATTCGTTTACATAAAAAGATAATAACAATGAGGCCTTTTATTTAAAAAAAAACGCTAGTTCCGCTTCTTTTCTAGATGGCGCTGTAAGTACATAGTTTAAACCTTTCAAACCACAGAGTAGTTTAAACATAAGAAAATGCATAGACTACCTACAAAGAAATGTCAAATTCAGTTGAGTGGACCACGAGTACATTGTCTGTAGTATCTCCTAAGTAGTCTGTGGTGCATTCTTCTTAAGTAAATTGAAGTACAACAGAACTGCGACACAGATAAACGTTAATATTATGATCCAAAATTAAGCCGAGCTCTTGCGCAACGAAAATAAAACAAACGAAACAGTTTAGAGTTGTCAGTCAGTATCGTGACATATTTCCTATAACCTGTGGTCTATGCTTGAAACAGTGACAGTGACAGATTTTGGTAAAACCACAACTGGTTCCATCTATTGGGTCACACATAAAACACCATTTCTTTTTTTAAATAAAACTCCTCATTGAATTAATAACCCTCTTTTATGTCCCAAGTTTTACAGGCAGCACTTAATTTAGGCATTTTCATGTTTATTTTACAACATCAGGTAGATACTATATCACCTGTCCGTCTTGCCTGTTTATCAAGACATTAAAAGAAATACTTACGTGCTAAAATTGCACCCGGCTTCAATGTAAGGGCCACAATGGCAGATTTGCATTTAAATGGCAACACTTAGGTAATACATGACACAATTCAGGTTAAAAAGTGAATTTGATTATTTAATTTGTTATTTTTATTTTATGGTTCCATTCATGGTTTCCGATATACCTATAATAACTCTCCTTATTACTTATCTGTAATATATGGCTAACTTTAATAAACAAAGATTTTTAGGTCGTCAATATACGTAATACATAAGTATAAAAAAGTATTCAGAATAAAAAACCATGATAAATTTGGTTAAAAATACCTATGCTTTTTTATATTTCATAGTCATAGCATTTGACTACTGACTCACCTGATGGCAGGTAACTGATAACGAGGCTTAGTGGTATATGCTTGCCTAGAAGATATGTACCTGGGTGTCGACTACAGAGTTACAGATGGACCTTCGCGACAAGTGTGACCTTTTTACTATATACATTTATTTTTAAATAAAGCTTGGCTTTAAATAATTCATATTGTCATGTATCTTTGTGTATGTTTTGGTGTACAATAAAGCATTCTTCTATTCTTCTATTCTATTCTTGGCGTCCGTGCGTCACCAAAAAGTGGCAACAGTTTTTCAATAGATTCGGTTGACGCAAGGGCGCTACAAATATTAATTTATTTAATTCTTTCATTTCCACTTTCCACCTCTTCATAACCCTCATCGTGTCACCAACACTGGGGGTCTAGCAAAGATCCCTTTCAGTATAAAAAGTAACATTTGAGCGGAGATTACTTTTATACTTCTTCTTATTTGTTTTTATCAGGTCACGAGCTTCTCTCTCCAGCCTTGACCCAGGAATCCACCTGTCTCCAATTTTCTTGCCTTTGTCAATAATTTTAAATTTAAATTTCGAATTTCATCGTCTCCTGCGCTTGCCAAAACCAAAAAGATCTTGTTAAAAATACAGAGGTATATAATAACAGGTTGGCTGATAAATTATGAATGATCATGAATGGAAAGCGCAAATACCTAAATCTAAATTAAGAGACAAACACAAACTAAGAGATCAAACTCTGACCCTCAATGCCCAGTGCGGTTGGAAAGTTTCCAACGGATCCCAACAAACCAATCCCATTTTTTCAGATATATTCATGATATCATAAATATCATGAATAAATCTCATCTCATAACTACTTATATATACATCATATAATTATATTGATTGTACCATCGTTGGGATAAAGGCAAGAAATATTAAATGGGATCAGTTTTGTGGGATTCGTTGGGAGTTGCGTTGACCTTTGTCTTGCCCTGTGTTGGGATGCACACGCAGAGCACGACGCACAATTCCTTTTTTTGGGGGTGGAAATGCCCTTGCACTTCCCTGCCACCACGGGGATGATGGTAGGGGGTATGTGGAACTCGAACCCACTAAAACCTCTCCGTGATACATCCGTCACCGGGTTGGGGCGAGATATGGGATTTTGCTTAATTTTTTTTTGTAAACGAATGACGTGACGAGTTAGTCGTTGCGTTAGGGCCGCCCATTACAGATTGCAGTGTCACTCGGAAATCTACTGCGCACGTCATCCTAAGACATCAAACACAAAGTCTAAAAAAAATTTATAGACTGTGAGATCAGTTCTTAAGTCTCATTTGCCTAGTAATTTCATTAGCTACATGCCCTTCAAACCGGAACACAGTAGTGCTTGCACACTACTGCTTGGCGGCAGAATAACTGGCAAAGCGGTGGTACCTACCTACACGAAAAGCCCCGCCCAAAGTACCACCTAGTAAAACCGTGACCGTGAAAAATGTTTCTGATTTATTTATTATTTTAATCTTAATGCTATAAATCGTTATGAAAACTACATCAAATTATAGTTTATAAATTATGTACGGTAAAGTAACTTACCTATGCCCTTGCCTGCAGTTACTATTCGTAAGAATAATTTAGGATACCCCGGTACAGCAAAGCAAGGGTTATTTTTTGTTCCTCAACATCGCAAAGGTCAAATAATCTGACGGATCAAAAATGCATTCAGACCCGGCAGCTGCTTACCTGACCATATTGTAAAGAACAATGCCATCCTTGCCCTTATTAAAAATGTAAACTAGGGTCATATTGTCCGCGGACTAACGGACCAAACACTGGCAACACATTTTATTCATCAACCTCCTTGGACTATTAAAATTAAAAAGCGAGCGGTACTTACTACTTTTGAAATTTGGATCTTGTGTCTATGAGATGAAACTCTAAACTTGTGTGAACTACTTATTCTGGGTTTAGTTTTTTTATGGGTGAGTACTGAAAATAGGGTCAATTATTCTTCCTATCATTTGTATTTTTTTTTGGAAATTTAGTGGACATCTATCTATCACATCATCATTTAAATATGATTACCACCAGTCCTAAGTAATTTTTATTTATAATGGTTGGCTTAAAAGGGTTATAATTTTTCTTTCAAGTGATGGATACACGGTATGTGTGGTTCAGATACAGGTATATAGGCACTTAAATGTATGATAAAATGCGGTTTTCCGCATCTCATCTTTCATTGCAATGAAATAAAGTATCTACTTTATATATCTACGAGACAAATATTCTATTTATATCTAATCATCTTATTGAGCATAAATAAACGAGACAAAAATAAATATAAGAAAAAATTGGCTGTTTTGTAGAATACAGTTTAAATAAATGTCAAAAATACACATCCTATTAGATACCTACAAAATACCGATAAATATTTCCATATTACCGATTTTCTTTAAATTCGGAGCCTTTCTTGGTTGTTTCATTTACTTTTAATAATAAATATTTTACCGATGTTGCCAGTAGATAGAGATACTAAAAATTACTTTTAAAGTGACAATTACTACCATATCAAGAACCATTACGTAATCATGTGTTTAAATACACACATAAATTATGAATACCTGTTTTATAAATAATAAAATACAACAAACTGCCTGATGCTATATATTTTAAACATTTTGTTGTCTTTGCCAAAGCAGGTGTTGCCATAAGTATTTTGGTTAAATTATTTAAAACCTTTTTTCGAAAGTAAAAACCTTATTATAGTAATTAGCTGTTTACCCTTTAATAATTGCAAGTGGACACGGCGATATGCCAATACCTAATTAGTGGTTAAACTATTATTGGTATTTTATTTATTTATTTTAATTCCGATTTTATCGTTAGTTTTAGTGAGTAATTTTATTCGAGTTATTCAATAGAGTACCGCGAATTTGTGAGTAACTGTAGGTACCTTTATCCAGCTATTTTCATTTATTACTATTTGAAATGGCAATGGGCAGGCCACATCGCTCGTAGAACTGATAACCGATGGGGAAGAAAGGTTCTCGAGTGGCAACCACGAACCGGAAGACGCAGCGTAAGCCCCCACTAGACCTATTAGGACCGATCTGACGAATTGTTCAAAACCGCGGAAAGGGATGCAGGGCAGGAGGCAAGCAGCCGCTCAAAGTGGTGCTCATGGGGGAGTCCTATGTTCAGCAGTGGACGTCTTCAGGCTGTTGATGGTGGACCTGTACCCAGTTATTATATAACAATATTTTTATGACTGGAATATTGAATTTCAAAGTATGAAATAGTGATGTAGACAGGTAGGTAATGCTAACCTAAAATACATAGGTTAGAATACCTACATTTTTAAAGGTAATCTCATAAGCTTTCAATAACTATTTATAGGTATTCGCTATCAATAAACATCTGCCTGAATACAAAGAAATGGACATATTTCTGTTTTATATTATTTTTTTTTTTTTATGTGTGGACATTTCACGCAAAGCCATCTAGCCCCAACCTAAGCATAGCTTGTACTATGGGAACCAGATAACTGATAGAATACTTAGATACTTTTTTGGTTTGTAAATACATACATAATTATATTACAATATAACACCCAGACACAGAACAAACATCGATGTTCAATTGTTTATCACACAAGTGTTTGTCCCGGGCGGGAATCAAACCCACAACCTATGTTATTTTATTTTATTTTATTTGGGATAACAAACAGTTGTACACTTAAGTATAGAGTTCTAAACAATAGTTTAAAATAATAGTTTAGTACACAACCAACCACATTATCCACATATTACATGCATATTATTTGCATGCATAATGCATGCATTGCATGTAGCATGCATTAGTTCAGAAGGCAGAGCTACTACCAACTAAGCTATCAGGCCAGTCGAATAATAGTAATAGGGATTGTAGATAAATTATGGTTACAGTATGCATGCTGCCATCTACTGGTACACTCTCGAACTAATACTGTGAATAGTTACTTACTCCTTAAAGGTACAAATGTTTACACTATTCTTCACAGATGGCGCTTTTCAACACAAATTCCGAATTAACAACTAAATAATAGTTTTTTTGGCGGGAACACGGAAAAGTTCACGTCATTGCATTTTATTATTTTCCCAAACTTCTGCTTTTTGCAGTTTTAATGTTTAAAATTGGTGGCGTTTTACGCATTAAGTGCTGAATTACGAGCATAAGTGTGGGCAAGTGATATAATGTAGTGAAACGTGGTTTTTCGTGTTGCTTCCAAAATTTCGTAGAAGCTTCTAGTAAAGTTGCCACCACATTACTGGGGCATGACTTAGACTGTTCTATGACTACCTGACTTAGACTCGACTATGACTGTGACTAAGACTTAACATTATGTGAAATATTCTATAGCACGATGAAAATGACAATACTTGACACTGGCTAAATACACTATGTGTAGAGCCAAAATACAAGGCAAAAAAAAAAAAACTAAATAATAATATCGATCATGCATTATACCTATCACAAATATTAAGTACTTCGTATAAATCTATGTAGGTAGATAAAGTTTTTGTGCATAGCTGATTAGACATAACTACTCTCTCTCTCGCTTTCTCTCATTTTTCTTTACATGTTTCGGTATCGTGTAAAGAAAAAAATGTATTCCATCCAGGGCCGTAGCCAGGAATTCACTTCGGGGGGGGTTCAGTTTGATTATTATAATTATATACCTACACGCACAGTTAAAAAACATTTGCTTCTTATCATCATCATCATCAACATCAGTCTGAAGACGTCCACTGCTCAACATAGACCCTCTAGCAACAGCGCCACTTTGAGCGGCTGCTCGCTTCCTGCATCCATCGGCATTCGCCTCCCCGCGGTTCTGACTAGGTCGTCGGTTCACCTAGTGCGCTGGTTGCTTCTTATACCCTACCTACTCGTAATGGAGAGCTGATAAAGTAAGTATGAAATCTTTCGCAGCACGCAAGCGGTAAAATAGATTTTATAACAATTTTATCAGCTCTCCATACATGTAAGTACCTACCTATGTGTTTAAGAAGCAAACTCATAAATGTGATTTTTTAAACGGTGTCGAAAAGTACGGTGTCGTAATAAGGTGTCGTAGTAATTTTTCCAGTAAGAATCTGTCATTAGATGATTAACGCCGGTCCTGGGTCAAGATATAGGGCGAGAGTCTTTCGGCTTTCACATTACATAATTTGCATCACAGTTTACGTTAAATCACTTATAGTAAACACTTACAGTACAAATATTAAACGCGAAAAATTCCATATTTGCCGTATTGTATTTCACGGCAAACACGTATGTCAATTCAAACATGAATTATATATCAATCAGCTACAAACGCTCTTGCTATGTGACAAAATATAGTAGAAATATTAAAAGCGCGAGCGAAGCGAGCGCAAAAGTTTATATATTTGCCGTATTACATTTGAGAAAACATGTATGGTAATTGAAACATGAATTACATATCAGTCAGTATAAACGCGCTTGCTATACAACAAAATGAAATATGAATAGCGCAAGCGAAGCGAGCGCTAATTTTTTTTTCACTGTATTGTTTTTCAAAAAACACGTATGGCAATTCAAACATGAATTACATGTCAGTCAGTACAAACGCGCTTACTATTATAACAAAGTACAGTAGGAACTTAAAAAGCGCGAGCGCAGCGAGCGCGGAAATTTTTATATTTGCGTTATTGTATTTCAGAAAATATGTATGGCAATTCAAACATTCTTGCTCTGCCCTTGGACCGGTGCAGATTTCGGGGGGGGGTTTGAACCCCCAAACCCCCCCCCCCCCTGCCTACGGCCATGATTCCATCGTATTACCTGTTTGTACCTTGTTTCTAGGCACAGATAATATAATACTATAGTAGGCATGTATTAAATAAAATGTCTTTTCATCCCATCTATTCGAAAAGACGCGAAAGTGTGGCTATCATAGTTTACAATGCATTGTGACTATAAAAGGCTGGTGTGCAGTTCCTACTTATAGGTTATTTTTGCGTAAGGATGCTGATCGCTCTTTCCTAAAAAAATCTGTCAGTGACCAGCAAATAGAGGACTAATGCCCGTTTTCACCAAAGATCCCTAAGTTTTAAGGGACCCTTAAAAGTATAATAATATATAAGTTACATCTGACAGTAATTTTGTTTTCACTAACGATTAAGGGACACCTAAAGCTTAAGGGATCCCCTAAGTATACAGGGTCGAAGCTTGACCCCTTAACGTTAAGTGACAGGTTAAATTATCAAAATGACAGTTCTTTTTTTCAATTGTATTTGGCAACTGTTTCTACCCGCATAACGCCAGAAAATGTATTTGTTTTCATTTTTTCTGATGCATAATATATTAAAACTCTTATGCTAATATCAATTAAGCACGTTTCTTGTATTTTTGACGATTATTCTCTAAAAAAATATATCATAAATAAAATAAGGAAAATTGGCAACGTACGGTTTTCGGAAACCGTGAAATGAATAAACTGTCACTTTACAATTTAAGTGTCACTCAGCGCTGTGAAATAGTTATTTATGATATTAGGGCGGTAAGTTGGTTTTTACAAACGAGTAGACAAATGTAACTTACCATAGTCACGAGTTTGTAGAAACCAATTTCCGCGCGTGTATCATACAACGTTTTTCAACACATTTGCGAGAAAACAGTACAATAGGTAATGAAACAAACTTTTGTTTATTAGTGGGAAAGTCGCAACAAACAATCTTTCACATTTCTAATCTAATATGAAAATGGGCTAAAATGGCGCGCATTTACAATTCAAATAGCTCCACGTGCGTGTGGTGAAAATTAGAACTACATCTTTAGTTTCATTTTCTCTTTAGTATTAAAGTGAGACAAACGTATTGAACTGTGGCGTGCCAATGAAAAAGTTTTCATGCAGCTTCATAGCCTTTGCTCTTGGTTGCTATGGACAACGGATTTTGTTGATTCTATGGATATCAATCTACGTCAGTAGAGAAAAAAATTGTCTTGGGTTTTTTTTTTCAATATATTTTGGCTCCACACATAGTGTATTTAGCCAGTGTCAAGTTTTGTAATTTTTCATGGTATTATGGAAATTTTCACTTAAAATCAAGTCATAGTCACAGTCAGAGTAGTCATAGTCTAGTCTAAGTCATAATCCAGTCTAAGGCATGCCCTAGTAAAGTGGTGGCAACTTTACTAGAGGCTTCTATGCAATTTTCGAAGCAACACGAAAAAGCACGTTTCACTACATTATATCACTTGCCCACACTCATGCTCGTAATTCAGCACTTAATGCGTAAAACATCACCAATTTTAAACATTAACACTGGAAAAAGCATAAGTTTTGTAAAATAATACAATGCACCAACGTGAACTTTTCCGCGTTCCCGCCAAAACTCATCTTGGGTTTTATTTTGTAAATATTTTTCAAGTCAATTATACATCGCGTTGTGAGCTAAAACATTATCTTTAATTACTGCCAACCCATGGACCTCCTTCTAATAATAATAAAGTGTACCTACAATGTTAGGGTTACGGCCCTCGCAGCAGAGTGTGGAAGTGGCGGCAATAAATAACATCTAAATCATATTGGAGTAGAGAATAAAAGATAAATAGTAAAACAACTCTGTATGCTGTAAAGTTTTCTATTAAAGTGACGTACATAGGCAGGTATCAAAAAGGTAGACAGAGAACATAAATTATTTTTAATTTAAATACTACTATCAAAAAGGCTTTACTAACACGCCCCCTTAATTTATGCTCTCAAGGCCTATTCAACGTACCCCCTAAGTTACACATATATTATCTTTAAGCCCTAACCCTATCATGCATCTATAATGTTTGCACTTAGGCAAGGCTTTCGTTAATATATCAGCCGTCATATCATTTGTAGAAATGTATCTTAAAGAAATGTCCTTATTATTCTTTAACACATCTCTAATAAAATGGTACCTTATGTCTATGTGCTTACAACGAGAATAGAGAACTGGATCCTTAGCTAGCGCGATAGCACCCTGATTGTCTGCATATAAAGTAATTCTAGCATACCTGAGTAACCCAATTTCAGTAAGCAGACTGTTCAGATAAACCGCTTCTTTCATGCATTGTGATAGGCTAACGTACTCTGACTCACAAGAAGAAGTTGAGACACATCTTTGTTTCTGTGATTTCCACGAAACGCACGCACCACCTAAAATTAAAACATATCCGGAATATGAACGTCGATATAGTTCACAACCTCCCCAGTCCGAATCTGAGTATCCTATCATTGACTCACCAGTCTTTTTAAACGAAAGTCCGTAATCGTGTGTTCTCTTCAAATATCGCAACACACGCTTTGCGAAATTCCAATTCATGTCATTCGGATTTTCATTGAATTGTGCTAATTTTACCACACAATTCATAATATCTGGTCGACTTCCCGTTGCCAGGTACATCAAGCTTCCTATGAGCTCTCTATATCCACCTTGTGTATTATTCACAACAGACACATCAATTTCACTTTTGGAGTATATTAATTTTTCATTCGGACACAATGGAATTGCAACAGATTCCTTGCATTTTTCCATTCCATAATCCTGTAATAATTTCCAAATATATTTCGTTTGTGACAACGCAATGACACCTTTATCTCTGACAATGTCAATACCGAGAATATATTTGGCATGTCCAAAATCTTTTAGTTCAAACTCTTTGGATAATTCTTTCTTAAAGTCGTCAATGTGAACTCTTTTGTTACATGCTATCAAAATGTCATCAACATAGACCAAAACAAAAAGTTTTGTTCCATTCTCCTCCTTAAAATACAAACAAGGTTCATTTATGGAAGCCTTGAATTTCATTTTAATAAGTTTTTGATCCAGCATTATGTTCCATTGCCGCCCCGCCTGTTTCAATCCGTACAATGCCTTTTTTAATCGGCAAACATCTCCTCCGGCTTCAAGATCCTTTAACATCTTTTCGGCTTTGTCTCTAACAGTTAAGTCTTCACTCTGGTTTCCTGAAATGTTCAAAAGACAATTCTTAAGCAATTGAGGAATTTTCATGTAAATTTCTTCTTCCAAAATTCCATTTAAATACGCTGTATTTATGTCCAATTGATGAATTTCCATGTCCATTTCCACTGAAAGAACAACTAACAGTCTCACTGATTCAAGTCTCGCCATAGGAGCAAATGTACTATGATAATCAATACCATACCTTTGGCTAAATCCTTGTGCTACTAATCTAGCTTTCTTCTTTTCAGTTTTATCTGGATTTAACTTTGTAGTTAAAACATAGCGACATCCAACAATGTCACGATTTGCCGGTTTCTTAACAATATCCCAAGTTCCATTCTTCAGTAAACTTTTGACTTCGGATAAGATAGCCTGTTCCCATCCATACCTCTCATTACTAGAAAGGGCTTATTTTAATGTAACTTCTATAGCACCTGCAAAATCTTGACAGTCGGTAAACTCATCCGGGTCTGACGATACACCTTCGCCCTCACACGGATGTTGTGGTAACTCTTCTTCTCTTTCTGAAGTTACTTCAATCAATTTGTAAATTTTCTTCGGACGACCCGTACCACTTTTATCTAGGCGTGATCTCCCTGGAGCTCTCTTGTATATCTTTTCTGGTTCCTCATGCCTTATATCCGGTCCCATATCACCACTTTGAAGAACATCACAGTGTGATTCGATATTTGGCATTAATGGCATCGTCGATTCAATACAAGAATCCACACAAGTATGCTCACCATCGGGTCCTACTTCATCAGAATTACGATCAGAAACTTCTGCCGAAGTAATCTCTATTTCCGCATACGTAGGTTGCATTTTCAAAGGAGAAACACATTTTTCAATGTTTAACGGATCTTTTATCAAATTATCTTCCAAACGATTTCCGCTTTGATGAAATCTAACATCTCTCGATATTACGATTTTCTTGTCGGTAGGAATCCAAACTCTATACCCCTTAACATCTCTCGGATAACCAACAAAAACACCTTCTTGACTCCTTTCTGCCAACTTACTTTTATTTGGTTCTTTATTTAAAACATGTACCTTAGTTCCGAACTTCTGTAGGTAATGTAACTTGACAGGTCTGCCATACCATTTCTCATACGGTATGTCTCCTCCAAGAGCATTCGATGGACATCGGTTTCTTATATGACAAGCCGTCACCACAGCATCTGCCCAAAAACCCGCCGAAAGACCTGAGGATATAAGCATGCATCTCGCCATTTCGACTAATGTCCTATTCATCCTCTCAGCAACTCCGTTTTGCTGAGGAGTCCGAGGAGCTGTCAAACTTCTACCGATACCTTCGTTCTTCAAATATTCATCAAACTCTCGATTGCAATATTCACCTCCGTTGTCGGATTGCAAATATTTTATCTTTTTACCCGTTACGTTTTCAACATAATTTTTGTAAATTTTAAAAACAGTAAAAACGGAACTTTTTTGTTTCAATAGGTACACTTCACACCAACGTGTACTATCGTCGATAAAAGTAACGAAATATTTAGCGCCGCCTATTGCCTGCGTATTAAAAGGTCCGACCACATCTGAATATACAATCCTCAAAACCTCATTACAGGGTCCGTTTGATTTTGAAAATGGTAACGAACTCATTTTCCCTCTCGCACACACGTCACAGTCATGCAGCTCATGCTCATTTATCCTCTGAGTTTTTATACCAGCTTTGGTCAAAACTCTTAATAAATCCCTTGCATTTAAGTGTCCCATTCGTTCATGCCACAACCACACATTATCCTCTGACACTACTGATGCAGATTCATTCTGTTCCCTAACGTAATATAAATTACTTTTACGATCCGCAACTACTACAATTTCCCCATGACAATTTTTTACTATGGCCTCATCCTTAGAAAACATTACAGTATAACCTTTATCTGTAATCCTTGCCACTGAAATTAGGTTACATCGCAGATCGGGAACGTACAATGTGTCTGGCAATTGAACATTTGTTTTGGACTCACCTTTATATGCAGACAGTGTGACCATACCTTTACCTTCAACTTTTGTGTTCAAGTTGGAAGCTAAATTTAATTGACTCGATGACGGTAACAAACCCTCCACAAATTTGTTTACGTCCTTACATAGATGTGATGTACACCCGCTATCTAAGATCCAGTTTCCATTTCCGCTGTACACACCATTACATTGATCTGTAACACAATTAAAAGAATCAAAACTGGTATCAAAAGATGTTTTACATGTATCACTATCTACAACGTACTTTGCAGAATCTTTTTCTTTGTTTTCCGTGCATTCTGATGCTTTATGTCCAACTTTATGGCATTTGAAACATTTAAACTTGAATGTTTCCCGTTGTTTATTAAACTTCTTTTTTCTCAAATTCTCTTTCGCGATCATTGCTTTTTCTTCAGATTTGTGCCTCGAACAGTACTCTTCAACGATTTTGATTTTCAGAGTTTCAGGATTTGGAATTTCATCTCGGGACTCTATTGCACATCGAAAATTATCAAACTCTGTAGGAAGACTATAGAGCAACATTATCGAAAATAGGTCATCATGAATTTCTACATCCATTGCACTCAGTTTATCCTTTATATCAAAAAATGTTGAAATATGTTCGTAAATGTCGCCAGGCTCGGTGAATCTCATCATCGTCAACCTTTTCAACAACGTAGCCTTTTTCGCTGGTCCTTTTGATGCATATATGGATTCTAGCTTTAACCATACCTCTCTGGACGTTTTGCACCCTCTTACATGCCGTAACTCACCAGGAGACATACTCAGGATTAAGTCAGCTCTCGCCTTGGAATCTCCAACAATCCATGCCTGCGCTGCTCTTTCTTCCGTTGGTTTTTGTTTACTACCATCCACATACCCAAATGCATCATTCTTGATCAGTAAAGCCTCTGCTTGTACTCGCCAGCTCTCGTAATTTTCTCTGGTTAAAACTTCAATCATTCTTGTTGTAGCCATTTTAACCATTCAATAAAATTACCTTAGCTCAATGTTTTCTTCAGCACTTCAGCACAATCTTTTTAGCAAATTATTTTTCAGCAATGACACTCACTACAATGCTATAATTTTCGCCTTCCGTCCTGGGCCCATAACCAATGTTAGGGTTACGGCCCTCGCAGCAGAGTGTAGAAGTGGCGGCAATAAATAACATCTAAATCATATTGGAGTAGAGAATAAAAGATAAATAGTAAAACAACTCTGTATGCTGTAAAGTTTTCTATTAAAGTGACGTACATAGGCAGGTATCAAAAGGGTAGACAGAGAACATAAATTATTTTTAATTTAAATACTACTATCAAAAAGGCTTTACTAACATACAACACTTCAAAACAAAAACGCTTCCAAGGAGTTTCGATCATCCAGCTTATTTATTCTCGTTATGTGAACTCTTTGGTGGAATTCTCACTATTTTTTATGGAAATTAAGAAAAAACCGTAAAGGTTACGCACGGCGCTATACAAGGAACGATGCGGTAAAATAGGTACTTAGGTGAGAGTACCTATTTTACCGCACGCTCCGTTGTATGGTGCGTAATGTTTAACTTTCGAACAATGTATACAGGCTTTGTAAATGCATTTTTTGAGCAAATGTGTTGAAAACGAATTTAGGTAAGGGTCAGATTTAGGGGGCCCTTAGCCAAAGGGATTCCTAATTAGGGCGTAGTTTAGGGATCTTTGGTGAAAATGGGCATAAACGTGTTTTAAAGAATAATTAAGTATTATGATAAACTTTGATCCTACTTCACAAAAATTACAAGGTCAAAATTTAAATGTTTGTATTCAGTACCTAGTTAGATAATAACTGCTTGTTGTCCAAATAAATTGACATGTAAGCTGATGGGGTTAAGCTGCAGAGTTTCGTGTTATCCATTGTAAGTAATTGCCCAAAAAAAAGGCAGGTGAGCCAGCAGGTTAGCTTACAGAATTTTTAATTAACCATTTGTAAATAATATCACTAAATAACAACCGGCTAAGTGCGAGTTGCACTCGCGTGCCTTAGGTTCCGTCCTTTTTTTATAAGACCAAAAAGCTAGCTAGTAGCTTTCTGAATTGAGTAACTTAGTAGTAGTCGAAAACTTAATGATATCGCAAGTCCTACTCGCACTTGCACTCTAAATTTAAAAAAAACCCTCCCCTCCCCCCCTAAATTGAAAACCCCCTTGTCTGCCCTTAATTTTTTCCTTATTATACATTTATTATGTACTTAATTCTTCATAATTACGCATTTTCGTAGTTCAGTGGCGATTTAGGCTCTGTGATAGGTTTGAGTCTCTCTACCACATGATCCGTCCCAAGAATAAAGAGGAAACCCGGGTAAAGTGAACACCTTAAGATGTTTTTGATTATTGTCGTTTAGTTATAACTGGGGAAATTGAAACAATTGTTTATCATCAATCTTTATTTATTGAACTTACGCTGTAATTTAACATTTGCCATTCATATTAATTAAATTATGAGTTATAAGGCAAGTTTAAAAAATTGCTTACTATCTACTTTGCCCGGGACCCCGGGTAAAGTAAATATGGTACCAGGGCATAGCGAAAAATGCATTATTTGGCATAAAATTAAACTAACTAACAAACTTTTTCATCGAAAATTAGTAGAACATATTTAAATCAACATTTTTTGGTTATACGTCCAACGATTGCAGTTATCACAAACATAATCATCACTGCCTTTGAAAGCTGAACACTCTTCATGATACCAGTGAGTACAAACACTACACTGTATCTAGGTTTTCGGTGGCTGATCATCTTGTTCAATGTGTACCTACGTTTCACCACAGAAAATGCACCTGATTACTAATTTCTTTATTTTCTTCCGATTTTCATTATCTTTACATCAGTGGACACGGTATCCACTTTGCCCGATCCACTTTGAGTACATTTTTGAGGTTATCCCAAATCATTAAAAAGCCGGTGCACCTAGACTCTACATCTACACATACTTGAAAGCTACATAATCATGCATTAAATCTACCTCATAATCAAGAGCATGTCGCAAATAACGTTATAGTCATAAAAGAAACACTTCCTTCTGTAAATCTATCTTTTTCGCACAAAACACATTTCGTCCATTCACAGTTGCCACGCGATGTTAACTCGCGCCGAAGTACATGCCGCGCACTAAGCGGTAATAGGCGACCGTTGATAATAATATGAGAATGCGGCTACCGGCTAACCAACAATTTGGGAGTAGTGGGCACTATTCGCTTTGCCTGGGGTATCAATTTTACCCGGGTTTCCCCTTAACGCATAGACATCGCATAGATAAATCAAATTGAATCGATGGTTATCACCACACCAAAACATCTTCGTTATTATATTTCTGTATCACTCTTCGAAACACTTCCGACTTCTTCTTCAGCCCTTTTGCTCCCAAAGCATAAGGGAATACATTAGTAGACATAACATAGAAGATGCCTTTTTTACTTTTATCCACGTTCAGTCCAACAACATTAGTAACAAATGGGATCCGATCAAAGCAGTTCCTATCCCTTGCGTCTTGGACTGAATCGCACTGCATTCCGATCAAAGAATCTGGGTTCATCAATGCTCCTAGCCATATGGTGTACGATCTGGAATGACTGCACAGACTACCGCATGGCAAGGTTACAAAATCTCCTGGTTGGTATTCTCCACCGTTGATGTAAAAATCGACATGGCCGACTGGAGACGCGATGCCGTACCCTTCAATATTAGTATGGATAATATCAACGAAATCAGCATCGGATGAGTCTATTCTGTCTTTCGGTCCATTATTCCTGAAGCAGGGTCCAGAAGGATCCAAGCCGGTCACTCTAGATACATTTATCCCGGTGATAGCTTGGTAATTTTTGGCGACGAAGCTTATAGCTTGGCCTCCAAGGCTGATTCCAATCAGTTCGAGTTTCTTTGGGTCGAGACCTAGTTGTGTTAATTCTGCCAGCATTTCTGCTGTGTTTTTACCGACAGCACGTAAGAGACGAGCTGTTCTGTAAAAGAAACAAAAATCTCATCTATTTCTCTACAATAAAATATGGTCGTTTGAATTATTCTGATTTCGTCCAGGTATTATTTTACCTAGACATTGATTCAAAAATAATAGTTGTTTAGCAAAGCTGTTTATTTGAGTGGTTTTAACATACTACTTTGTAATAATAAATTTATGACATCTTATTATTATCAAAAGTCTAAACCACACTAGTACTATAAAATTAACAATATAATACAAAACTACCCTAATAAGCTAAATAATATAAAAAGAAAAACCTAATCTAACAAACCACTACCAGTAGGCAACATGCCCAATATGCTGGCAGCATTGCCACGTTGAATGGCAATGCTCAACCTCTGGCCGAAGTAGAGGCCAGCATTTTGGTCACGTGTTGCCTCGACCAGACGTTTGGAAAGGTCTTTGAAAATTTGGTGAGCACTCGGTCCCCAAGGCCCAAGCGTCTCAAGTTCTCAACCCCAAAAGGCGCAAATATAAAACCGCTATCAAGTTTACTGTATTTGCGCCTTTTTAGTTGCTCAGCAGAATCCGCCGCCGCACCAGCCTTGTTTTGTGTTCCAGGAAGATGTGACGGCGCAAGGGTGTCCACACACGTAGCGTCCCACACCAACGGCCGCCCCATCTTCCATGGAATTAAAGTCATTCCATCGGGTCTTTTACCATCATCGCGTACAAGACCATTAGGCTCCAAAATAGCCGCGTTGGCGCTGATAAAAGCCCGACGAATTACATCGTTAAGACTAGCGTGGCGAGGGATCCTCCCGGAACTTCGGACGCAGGAAAAGCCATGGTGACCGAGCTGGTCGACAGCACAGCCACACTGGCAGCGGTGTGGAGCAGAACACGAAGCGCCCAAACGGATAGATGCTGCAATTCTGAAAGATGACGAATCCAAAAGTGTACCGGTATTTGGCGATGGGAGAGCTTGTAGCCACAAACCCGAATTCCCACTCCGCAGCGGCTAAGAGGCGGGCACGATCTGCGAAGCTTGAGCACGTATGGACAAGTTTATTCCGTACTTGCTCGCAGAGCGGCCCGTCCCAGAGCCTCTGTGAGGAAAGGGATTTGGGGACCTCTGTGTTAGGGCAGGCTAACAACCATGCGTTTCTGGCCTCGTCAAAAAAAGTTATTTCTATATTCTAATAATAAATATATAGTTGCTCTGAGGTCTGTACAGATTTGCTAGAATAATGCGCACAGATTCCTTACAATTCGCTGCTGATTGTATTGGATACATTTTAATATTGACCCTGACCTGATGTTGAAAACTTGAAACAGCTAAACTTGACTGTTCAAGAAACTCTTTCCTGGTTTCCTCCGAATCGGTTGTCGGTTCTGCGAGTAGTTTTAGTGGCGTAGAGATTGGAAAATAAATTTTGTTTCTGAACTAAGAACGTCGTTATAAATACATAGCCTTAAAGTATATAATTACTGCAATCGATACTTACTTTGGATAAACTAATGTATTGAACCAATTGTACTCCAACGATAGCACATTATAGCCCAATCTCTTATATACAGAGCCCATAGTTACACCCACGAACGTCAGGTAGTTCGAATCCAAGTATCCATTTATGAATAGCACAGTTTTTTTTCCAAAATCAAGGTGATTAGCCAGCATCTTCATCTGGTAGTAGTTGTACGATGTATTGTTTATGAAGCTTGTTAAAACATTGGAGTTGTTATAGGCAACGAATTTTAAATGCTTTAGACTGTTTCGTGCTATTTTGGATTCTTTTTCAGAGCCTGGACCTGCAATATTAATGTTATTTTTATTATATATAGTACTAGCTTGTACCCGCGCGGCTTCGCCCGCGTAGTGTATCCCTCAGGAACCGTTTATTTTTTCCGTTTGTTTTTTTCCCTATTTTGAGAACCGTGTAAAAAGCGTCATAAATAAAGAGGTTACTTATTCATATTTTTAATCTTTTTAAAGTAGCCTCATGCACCGTGCCCTCTCATGGTGACATTGTAGTAAGAGGTAGGGAGAAAATAAGTTTTTTTTAATCTATGGTAAATTGGTAATAACTTTATTTAATGTTTTATGTATACTTTGACACTAACACGAAAAAAATGTTCAAATGTCCGTGATAATCTTAACAGTTTCCAAAAAAAAACGTGAAAATGTTATTTTTATTGTAACATGCTGGTACCTAATGACAACTGGTTTAACAAACGTGACTTTGAAAATAAAGCACTTTGAACTAAAACCTTCCTCCCCATTTTCACCCCTTCAAATCAACCCTGGCAAAAATATTATCTTACCGTTTTTGGATGTGATTGATATACACATACCAATTTTCATAATTATAAATTCCTAAACAAAGAACTAAGTACGCATACAAAGTGTCATCCCTTCTTATTTCATCCTTACCCGTGTGGTCCCGTTTTGCGAATAGGGCCACCACTATCTCTTCCCGCGAGTGCCGTAAAAGCAGGCAAAAGGAATATCCAGGGAATGGGCAGCAGCATTCTCCTCGGTACATTAAAACCTTCTGCAATTTTCACCAAGCCGCCTGCTAAGCGTGGTGATCATGGCAAATCTCCCCCTATGATAAGCGTCCAAAGTGACGTTTTATGGATTCCTGTGTTCAGTAGTGGACGTCTTCCGGCTGATGTATGATGTCATCCCTGGTAAAAAATATTGTAGTTGCCATTTTCTACTTTGAATGAACTATCCGATGGAATACTTCGATCATATTTCACTAGGTGGTAGGACTTTCCTGCAAAGTTCGTCTAGGTAGGTACCACCGCTTTGCCAGTTATTCTGCCGCCAAGCAGTAGTGTGCAAGCACTACTGTGTTCCGGTTTGAAGGGCATTGTAGCTAGTGAAATTACTGGGCAAATGAGACTTGATCACTCAGTCTAGTAATCTGATTACTAGACTGTGTGATGTCTCAGGATGACGTGCGCAGTGCAGTGTCACGCGAAACTTTATTGTTTTAATGTTCCGAGTGACACTGCAACTGTTATGGGCGGCCGTGTCGCTTAACATCTGGTGAACGACTAGCTCGATACGTCATTCAATCGCATAAAAAAAAAAAAATTTTTATTTGACACAAACTATCTACTTATTTCACCCCTTTAAGGATTGAATTTCAAAAAACTATAAAGTACCATTTCATTTATTTTATTCTTGTTTGTATGTACCAAGTTTCAAAGCTATACAGTACGAAATGTAAGTTTATCATACAAATACTTTTTACCCGTTCATCTAATTAGGGGTTGTATTTTCAAAAACTCTTTCGTTATACAACCCTACGTCATAGAATCAATGTATCTTCGAATTTGAAGATTATTGCATTAGCGGTTTTGCATGTGCGAGAACGTCTTACGACGGGAACTTTTTCTGTATTTTAACCCTCTTAAGGGATGAAATTCAAAAATTCCTGAGACTAGTAACTATTCATTTTGTATGTTCTTTACACATTTCAAATTTCAGTATGATACGGTAATTTATTTTTAAAGTTTCATACAAACTTCAACAATTTTTTTAACCCCATTAAATCTTGAATTTTGGTAAACTAAAAAGTACCATTTCTTTTATTTTTATACTTGTTTATATGTGTTAAGTTTCAAAACGATACATCACGAATTGTAGGTTTTTCATACAACCGTTTTTTACCCTTTTCGCCTACTTAGGGGTTGAATTTTCAAAAATCCTTTCTTAGCACGCGCTTACGTCATAAAAAGTAGTCACCCTCCAAATTTCAAGTCTATACGTGCAGCGGTTTGGGCTGTGCGTTGTCTGTCAGTCTGTCAGGACAAATCCTTTTATATAATAGATTTCAGAACTATATGCTACCCGAGCCGAGGCTTTACGCGAGTGGACTACGATTTTTAGTGGCAAACTTGGTCACGTGGAAATTGAAGATTGGTAGGAACTCCTCAGTAAAAAAGTGACACTTCGCACCCAGATGAAGAGTAATTTTTTTCATGCTCTATGGGCTACAAGCCGCTGGCTTTTGATTTGCCAGACCGTTATCCGAAGCACCCGCATGCAAATATTGACCGAAGTGAAATTCACAGTCGAATTTTACTAATAATTAAAATATGTAATACTTACAATCGGATAGCATCCCTGCAGGATAACCTTCAATGTCTTTGGAACTTGTTTTGCTAGAAGTCATACCCAATGCTACCAAAAAACAAATGAATTGAAACAATTTCATGTTACAAAACCCGTTGATAAAAAAGTAAATTATTATAAACAATTCTCAAATGTTTAGTCAAAGACAACCTAATTTTCTTAGGTTTAACTTTGCAGTACACAAAAGCGGAATCAAAATTCAAATAATGATGTAGTAGGTACTAAATATACAAGTAAACTAATTGCTATGTTATGACAGCTATACCGTCAGAGAGCTACTTACTTACTAAAGTTATATACATGAGGTTTTTTCACTTATATTACTAAGCATTTTATTATTTACTAGCTTAATGCCCGCGGCTTCGCCCGCGTAGTTCTTGAATGAAAAAAGAGTATTATAGTGTAAACAGAGATAATTGAGCCTATAAGCAGAATGACGGAGACTAAAGTATATGAACAATTCAGATCACTTTCACAATAAAGTTAACGCCAACTTCTACAACAGGTCACTCACCTCCAGCAGGCCGCTTGCGGCCCAGTGAGCAGAGCACCCTTGAAAAAAAACACCAACTTCTACTATAGTCACCTTCGCTACACACGCGCTCTTGTGGACAGCTTGCGGTCAAGCAAACAGAGCAACCCCGAAAAAAAGATGGCAACTAACTGCGTAATAATGATTATAGCCCACAGGGACCATTCTGGTTTCCATGGAATATATTTCAATTGTTAGTACATGATAGAGCCTATCGTGTTACTATAATATGTCATCCAAATTAGTTGAATAATAATTATTATGAAGTTGAGTGATATTGCAATCCCTTAGGAACCATTCATTTTTCGGGATGGAAAATAAGTCATTTGTTACAGCCTCTTTTTTTTTACCTACATTAATCTCAATTCGTTAAGGATTTACGCAACCCTGCGCACCATGCGCATGCAGTGGATTATTCCAGTCCGCCCCCACGTACGCCCCCCACGTGGTGGCAGATGGTGTCACTTATGGCTATCAATCCCTACATATAAAAATGGGGCAGACGGGAGTAGGCTATTACAATCTGCCACTAATTAATTATAATCTGCTGCTATTTTTTTATATAAGCATAAGTCACTCTCTCAAGTGGCACTCGCCGGCCGCTGCCACGCCACGCTTCGCTTCGCTCGCTCGGCTCGTGCTTAGTGTGGTCACTGTTGACCAACGCTCCTTCACGCTTCGCTCGTCGTCGCACCTATTAATATCTACCTATAACTTTGCCCTAGATTTCCCGTTTAAGTTGATGCTGGGGGTAGACGGTAATATATTCCGGATCACTATCAAATCAAATTATTTTTTTTACTATAGTCAAGCACCCCCGCGGAGGCGGATAGCCGTAAGTGAGACCGTCTGCCACTGCGTGGGGAGGTTCATGGAGGTAGACGTGGACATACCCATGCAGCTGTGTAGGATTTTCAAATCCATATTTGACTCCGTTGGGGGATGATTTTGTAAAAACTGTGCTACACGTATTTCATAATTTTAATGTTAGAGTATGTATATTAAATTTAGAGTCAATCGACCCAGATAATAAAAATATTTTATAGAAAACTTCACCCCCATTTTACCTTATTTAAGGTGGAATTCCAAAAACCCTTTCTTAGTGGATGTCTAAGCTTCACGCAAAATACACACTCCAAATTTTATGTTTCTAGAACTAGCGATTTAGGCTGCGCGTTGATTTATAGATTTCGATAGAAAAAACTTTGAAACTCAGTCTGACTCTTACGGGAAGTGGTTTTTATGAAATTGTGACATGCGCTTAATTTATTTTAACTGAAGAGTCTACATACCAAGTTTCAAACTAATCAATCCACAGAATAAAAAGTTTCATACAAACGTAAAAACCTCATTTTTTTCTCCTCGGGGGTACATTTTCGAATAAACCATTGTTAGTAGACCCCTATACTTTACAAAGAACATACCTTCCAAATTTCAAGGCTCAAGGACCAGTGGTTTAGCCGGCGTGTTGATTAATGGATTTCAATAGATTATACTTTAAGACTCGTAGGAACTTGACGGGAGGTAATTTTCAAAAAACTGTGACACACACCTAACTTTGTTTTAATTGAAGAGTATACACCCCATTGTTTCAACCCCATTGATCTACAGAATAAAAAAATCATACAAACGTAAAAACCCAATTTCATCCCCTCAGTGGTAGATTTTCGAAAAACCCCTTGTTAGTAGATCCCTACACTTTATTATGAACGAACCTTCCACATTTTAAGTCTCTAGGACCAGCGGCTTAGGCTATCCATTGATTTATAGATTTGAGGCCCCGTACGACCCTGACAGGAGGTAATTTTCCAAAAACCACGACACAAACTGAACTTTATTTTAACTGAAGGGTACACTATGCGGTATTTTATATTATTATTTGTGTCTGTTGCAAATAAATAGTTTTTTCTTTCTTTCTTTCTTTTAAGTTTCAAACCAATCGATCCACAGAATAAAAAGTTTCATACGAACGAAAAACCCCATTTCATCCCCTTAGTTGTGGATTTATGAAAAACCTCTTGTTATTAGATCCGTACACTTCACAAAGAACATACCTTCCAAATTTCAAGTCTCTAGGGCCAGCGGTTCAGGCTGTGCATTGATTTATAGTTTTGAGACCCCGTATGACCCTGACCGGAGGAGATTTTCAAAAAACCATGACACAAACTGAACTTTATTTTAACTGAAGAGTACACCAAGTTTCAAACCAATCGATCCACAGAATTAAAAGTTGCGTAAAACGTAAAACCCCCATTTAATCCCCTTAGAGGTGGATTTTGGAAAAACCCTTTCTTAGTGGATCTCTACATTTCACAATGGATACACCAAATTTCAAGTCTCTAGAACCAGGTTTGAGCTGTGCGTTGATTCCTGAAATCTGTTTACAATTGTATGTATACAGAAGATTATATTTTACTTGTAAACCTGCCCCGGATTTGCACGCGTTTATTGGTCTTAGTCCCATTTTCATTTTATTTTTTAGTTCAGGTCAGAGGACCTGAACTAAAAGAATAAAAGAAAGAAAGAAATGTAACCCGGGATGATGAATGATGAAGAGTCATCATCTCGGGTCATATTTCTTTCGATAATCATCAACAGCCTGAAGACGTCCACTGCTGAACATAGGCCTCCCCTACAGAGCGCCACTTTGAGCGGCTGCTTGCCTCCTGCGATTGATGCAGGAGGCAACCAGCCGCTCAAAGTGGCGCTCTGTGTGGGAGGCTTATGTTCAGCAGTGCATGGACGTCTTGAGGCTGTTGATAATGAAGAAAAATATTCCTGTTCCAGTAGTTTCGGGCTCCCCGCGCTTTTCTTTAGTAATTATTATCCAATCTGTGGCAAATACTTTATGAAAGGAATTCGCGGTGATGAACCTGGCAGTGGCACAAGGTTCAGTATAGTAAAAGGATCAGAATATAAAAAAATAATTTTAAGCTGTATTTATATTTGTTTGCGTGCCCGACAGGGTCCATAATGAACTATTTAAGAAACGAACACCTGTAAAATGTAATTATGTTTAATAAATCCTTCTCAAATAAATTCATTTTCATATATAAGAAGAAGAAGAAAAAAAAGAGAAGAAGCCGCTCGTTGATATATGTTCTAAGAAGTTAGAAAATATATCAACGAGCGGTGCCATGGTCGGGTTCAGATCAGAATAAAGCCGAGTTGCTGCTGTCGGGACTGCAGTCGACGAGGACGATGACTTTCAAGTTCTTCTTGCTCCGGTTCCCATCTAAATATAACAAGGAAATATAACTGGATCCTGCATTTTGGTCAATTAGAGTTGTGTTCCGGCGGTACAGGGAGTCCCGACCGAAAAAGAAAATTCCTGAACCTGTGCGCTTTTTTAAGTTGTTTTTACGTTTTTATTATGAAAATAATATGTATGTTAGTAAGGTATATGTAAATATAGGCTTGTTTATTTTTAAGCTAGTTACCTGAATTAAATGAATTTATTTATTTATTTATTTACAAACTTAAGAACCTGCTCAGGAGTCCAAAAATTACATTATAATAAACTGCATAAAAATGCATGCAATAATTTTTGCGTAATGAATTTTCATACCAACAGACAGACAGACAGACAAAAATTCTAAAAACAATATTTTAAATTCTACATCTTAAAACAATAGTTATTTGTTATACAAGGCTGCAAAGTTGGTTTTTGGCGCGAGTACTTGAATTGAAACATGAGCAAGCGAAGGATTCTAGGATTGAACCAAGAGCGTAGTGAGTGGTTCAAATGAATAATCCTGAGCGTAGCGAAGGTTTCAAAGGTACGAGACGCAGAAAAACTTTGCTGCCGAGTGCAACACACAACTTTTTACCTCGCTACAGCGAGGAAAATGCAAGAAAAACAGCTAAAAGGCTAAGAAAAGATTAGTTTTTAGCTTACTCATTTAGCTATGGGTGGTGGTAACGCTTTAACATCAGGCAAACGACTAGCTCGTCACGTGATTCATGGAAAATTAAAGAATAAGTGTTTTTCATCCATTTTCCATGCGGTCACCGTGCTGGATAGCGTATTGGTTATATTATACTCTTTGGTGCTGGACAGTGCGATTATTCTAAAAATGAGGTTGTTGAACGAGAAAAAGATGGTATCTTTTAGGAGGTAGTCTGTGGTATTAATGAGTTTTCAGTGGACTGGCAATATCAAGAAGGTTAAATTCGGGCAGATCTGTGATTAAATCCTCAATTCTTGACGAGAAAATTATTGAATAGAAACGTCCGAATTATAAAAACACTTTCCACGCTATTAAAATGCGATTAAAATGCGTTTTTGCGCCCAGATTTTGAATAACAAAGAGAATGTTTCTGAGCTAGTGAGGTGAAAAAATATTGTTATCTTAACTATAGATCCGTACCCAATGGGTAAAACGGACCCCATTACTAAGGGTCCGCTGTTTGTCTGTCTGTATGTCTGTCTGCCTGTCTGTCACCAGGCTGTATCTCAAGAACCGTGATAGTTAGACAGTTGAAGTTTTTACAGAGAGGGCGGTCTTAAGCGCATTTGGTGCCGGAGTGTGAAAGTCAGCTTGCGCCTCCCCCCCCCGTCTTGATGGCGACATGGAAACGCAGACGAAGAGTAGTAGTTCACAATTAAATTAGGAACCCGATTACAGTTTACTACGAACGTTACAGGAGACAATTACGTTTGTGCGAGCGAAGCGAGCGCCAAAAAATTTTTAACGTTATTTTATGAGTCACACACACGTGACACACACGTGAACACGTTAAATTTCAACTATTTTCACTATTACAGGTCTCAATTGTGATGACACACGACAACGCATGCGAAGCCAGGGCAAAAACTTCAGTAGTTCATAATTAAAGTTGGAACCCAATTACAACGAATGGTAGGTACCTACAGTAGATAATTCGTAATGAGTGAGCCAAGCGAGGAAGGATATTTAATGTTATTTATAAATCTAGATAAAACACGTCAAATAATTATTAAATAATTATCTATTGTTATAAACAGAGCCCAATCTTGATGGTGCATGAGAACGCATGCAACGCTAACGCAAAAACTTCAGTAGTTCATAATTGAATCAGGAACCCGATGGCAACGAACGGTAGGTACAGCATATAATTAATAGTGCACAAGCACCACAATTTTTACGTTTATAAATGTATGAATCGAGATAAAACATGTCTTTAACTAATTTTCACCACATTAGCCGGTTAGGGACCAAACTTATTTCATATTGGTTCCCTGCGAGGACTAAAGCGTTTTAGTCCCACGCCATTAAGTAGGCTTCTTTTAAATTTCTTCCGGGATATTAAGTCCAAAAAAAGGCGCTCAAAGCTGCCTGCCGCCCCGGGCCATGGCGCTTTTGGCCCTAGGGTAAATGCGGCCCTGTCAGTGACTGATACTCACTGGGTGCCTCGCCTGCCGTGCCAGACCTTTCTTTACCTGTGTCATCAAATTAAAATGAAGCTTCACCTAATTGTAGAGATTTAAAAGCCCTTTCCCTCTTTTCCTTCAAGTGCTATGTCAAAAGACCCTCTTTGAACTGGATATTTTGCCACGTACCTAGTGGTGAATGAATTTAAATTCCTAGTGCAGTAATAAATGTAAAATTAACTTGCACATCGCAAACGGTATGTATGACACGTGCCGAAAGCGGCATGCGGCGTCTTTAAAGATGATATGATGTGATGTGTACTGAACCAGCTATGCCCGTGACTCCGCTCACGTGTTTTCAGTGTAGTAGGTACTTATCGAAATGTATGGTGGTCGGCTGGCCCCTAAGACTCTGCGCCTGGGTGCGCTACGCCCCTTGAACCCACAGGTAAAGACGGCTCTGTTCACAGATAATGTATTTCTGTTGCAGCTATAACAACAAAATACTAAAAAACAGAATAATATGAATATTTAAGACCCCATACAACAAACGTGATTTTTTTGCTCGTTTTTATAGATAATGTTATGGAAACCTTCATGCTCGAGTCCGACTGCACTTGAGCGGTTTTTTAAGCACGTTTTTACAATTTTACTAACTATGTGTATTTACCTACTTTTAGATTACTGAAAGGGAAAGGGTGTGGCACGTCATTACATCGCTTCGTCAAGAAGTCCTTTTTTTGAGGGGGGAAATGCCCTCGCATTTCCCTGCCACCACGGGGATGATGGCAGGGGGTATGTGGGACTCGAACCCACTAAAACCCCCCGTGATCCGTCCGCCACCGGGATGGGGCGAGATAGGCCTCCTAATTACCTAACTCGCAACAGGTTTGCGACAGGCGTAAATCTCGCGGTGATTGCTGTCATACATCATTAGTGGTGTCGAGAATGTATGCTTCTCTACTGCTGTCGCATTGCTGTTGCAAATTTTACGTAATTACCCCGCCGGTCGCGTTAGCATTCACCATCTCGCCCCGGCGCGGCGGTAGGCCCTTTCGGGCATCTGCGCCAGTGGGTGGCGCCTGATCTAACCATCCCTGTTACTAGTTCCTTATGGGTTGCGAGGTCGATAGCAGTCGCTCGTGTAATTCTGGTAGCTCGCCGCTACAGGTTAGATTGGGAGCCGACCCCAATAACAAATAGGAAAAGACAGAAAGAGGATGATTATGACTATGTTATACCATAAATAAAATTTTAACGTACACAAAGGTTAATTAATACCATCATTTTTTTTATTAGGAAATTCGTAATAACTGAAGATAACAAGTTAACCGGGAGCTCATCGCGTTTTCCAAAGTCTATCAGAGCGCCTGGTCGATGCGACGCGTGACCAAAATGCTGGCACTTATTTGGCCCAACGCATCAGCATTGCAATTCAACGTGGCAATGCGGCCAGCATGTTGGGTACGCTATAATACCTACCGGTAGTGGGCTGGAGCACTTGGACTGTCTATAGGCCATCGCGGCTATTATACAGTCCATAAGTGTTCTTTGTAGTAGGTAGTGTAGCTAGTTAGTTTAGTTTAGCTTAGTTTAGTTTAGTTTAGTTTAGTTTTTATTATTGTAGTAGTTAGCTTGAGTAATAAAGGCAATTTGCCCTATAAAAAAAAACAAGTTAAGTAAACAAGAAGTAAACAAGATAATTACCTAATACTTTTCCATCAATCAATTTTCAGGGTCCTCAAGTTAACCACAATCCACCTGTAACACCCACAGAGTACCTATATAGTCGCTTATATTTTGTCGTACTTTTTACTAGGTGGTAGGACTTTTCTGTAAAATTCGTCTAGGTAGGTATACCTACCCCCACTTTGCCAGTTATTCTGCCGCCAAGCAGTAGGGTGCAAGCGCTACTGTGTTCCGGTTTGAAGGGGATTGTAGCTAGTGAAATTTATTTTATTTTTTTTATTTATTTATTTAATTGCTTACACAAACTTAGTATACAACTTAAAGTAACTAAAAAAAATGTGCCCTCTGACAAGAGTGTTGCAAATTACTGGGCAAATGGGACTTTATGATCTGATCACACAGTCTAGTAATCTTAGTAACTGCGTGAAGTCTCAGGATGACGTGCGCAGTGCAGTGTTATGCAAAACTATATTAATAGATATTATAGATATCATTGGTTTAGCGACAAATGGCAATAAACCAATTTCGTCTCAGTTTTTCAGTCTATTGCCATTTGTCGCTAAACCAATGATATGTATGTAGGTGATACTTTTAATTGTAATTTATTGATACATTCTATTTATTTGCGCATAATTAATTTTGATGTAATCACGTTGAGTAATTAAGCTATTATTGGCAAAAACGCAAGAAAATTTGAATTTGCCGCACAGAGTGAAACGTTCCACCATAAAGAAAGCCTTTATTGACTAAAGGTGGGTATTTTTATTGAAGGTAACCAGTGGTTAAAAATGGTAACAAAACATTCTAACCAATGGTCAAGGTTTGTTAGAATTTTTAACCATTAGTCACCTTAACTTGACGGATCCAAAAACCTACCCTAAATGGCTGACCCATTTAGATGAAACTTGGTATGGATTTAGTTAGAACCAAAGATTATAAAGAGTCAATGGTTAGAACCCTGAAGAAAGACGTGGAGTATATATCGCGCTAAACTATACCTAGTCTGTACGTGTGAAGCCGCGAGCAGCAGCTAGTGATATAGTAGAGTCGTTATAATGAATTGTTAAACCATAACATTGTATGTGTACCTAAAGGTGATAATTAGTTCATCTATTAGTAGGTACTTAACAGTGTCAATGGTGCATTTATATTCTAAGAAACTTATGTATATACTAATTAAATTTTATTTTATGTTGGTATATGCCATAAAAAGTTATTATATTCTATGTAAGTACAAATTAGTTTTATTTATAATGTAACATACATTATTGTTATTGCTACATTAAAGTCTATTTATTACAACATACTTAAGAATTATTAACTTAACTACATTTATTTTAATATTATGGTCCTTACTTTTTTTATATAGTTTGTTACGTAGAACGACAAGTACATCGGACACACCGCTTCTCGTGCAGTCTAGGTGTCGTCACAGCCGCGTCAGCTAGATTTGCACACATGGAGCATAGAGAAGATCCACTAACACATAGAAAAGTGCTGACCAGCAAGAGCGTGAGACTGAGATCCTGACCACCGTCAGCGCAGCGCCCGCGCCCGCGATCCCCTCTCGGCCCCGCGAGGCTTACGTCACCCTACCCCGGCATTTGCTCTTGATCGTCGAGACTCGTCACATGTACATAGTCAGATATAATTAGTTTTATGATCTAATTATAGGTAAAACCTTAAATAAAAGGTAATAATCAACCATCATCGTCGTTTACTTTATTACTCCCGCTGCCCCTCTATAATTAGTTATTTCTAAAGATCTATGTATGTAGTTAGGGAAAATTCTTATGATTGAATGCGATTAATTTTAAATTGATCAACTCAACGTGAGTAACAGCCGCTAAATTCATAAAATATAAAAATATATTTCGAGAATTTGTAGGTACCTAAATAAAGCGATGTAGGTACTGTCTTTTCGACTCTATGAGAATTTGTTTACCAACGCTTGAAAAATTTAACGTGTGAAAATTTTCTTATACCTAAATAAATACCTTCATACTTGACTTGTTTGTGACGAAGTATCTCGAGAACCTAGGTATAAGTTACTATCTAAATATGCGATGAAATTGACTTGTAAAAGTGCTATTAATAGCCAATTTGCAATGAAATTATTGAGTTTAGAGTTTTGAGATGTAATGTCTTTTCGACTCTTTTCGAGAATTTCTTTACAAACGCTGAAAAAATTAAAACGCCTTAAATTTCTTATAAATGCGTTCTTTCTGACATGTTTATGACGAAGCTTGAACTGATGCATCCAAAAGTCTAAAGTAAGTACCTGTATTTACATAAATGGATCGTAGACCTTGTTTTACCATTTCTCCCTTCAACCCGTATAGCCTTAAAGCTTTTACTTTTGTACTAATATTATTACAATAAGTCGTGATAAATATTTTTTTTTTCGAATTTTGTGTTAATATCACAGAATCATACTACTAGAGTTAAATATTTCCCTCATCAACTTTGAAAAATATTCATTCTCCCTCTTTAAACCTTTTTTCCCCAAATAATACGGGTAATTGTTATCAGTCGCCACGAAGAAAACCCCTGTTTTACTTCTATCAGATTTGGGTCCTATTACGTTTGTAATTTGAGGCACTTTTCCATAACAGTTCTTAGATCTTGCTTCTTGCACAGAAGCGCATTGCATACCTATGAACGAGTCCTGGTTTTGTAAAGCCGATATCCATATTGTAAACGCTCTGATATGACTGCAGAGGACGTTACAAGGCATCCAAATGAAATCACCAGGTTGGAACTCTCCACCGTTGATATAGAAATTAACATGACCGACCGGTGCGGCCATTCCAAAGCCATCTATGTTAGTGTTGATTGTGTCAACGAAATCAGCGTCGCTTTGGTCTAGTCTGTCTTCAGGACCAAGGTTCCTAAAGCATGGACCTGCGGGATCTAATCCAGTGACTCGGGATATGTTAGTTCCAGTTAATAATCGGTAGTTTTTTGCGATGAAGCTTGTGGTTTGCGCTCCAAGACTTAGGCCAATCAGCTCGAGCTTCTTTGGGTCAAGTCCTTGTCTAGTGAGGTTGGTCAGCATTTCGGCAACGTGCTTGGCAACTGTCCGAGTGTAAACGGCAGCCCTGGAAGGGGAAAATATATCTATTTAACATCACAGCATGCTTGCAGCTAACCGACTACTGAACTAAAAATATACTTATTTTATAATAGGTACTCGGTAAGGATTCAGTGGAGCAAATATTTTAATTTGGGCTCTTTTCCCTGTAACCCTAATTTATTTAATCCTATCCTGATCTCTTCTTTAGATAAATAAAAATAAAAATGTCTACTCATTAATATATTAATTTATAGGCAGCATTTTCATTTCAGTGGAACAAATTGTTTGCACTAAGAATTTGAGGTGAGTTGGTCGCTGTTGGTGCGAGAGCCCACTGCACAAATACCTACGTCATCGGGTACCCCAATAGGCTATCTTTAGATCGTTAACCGACATCCAAGGTTGTCTGGAAGAGATCGCTTTAAGCGATAAGACCGCCCATTGCACTAGCAATTATAAGTCATTAAGTCAGTCGTTATTAAGTTTCTTTGTATATTTATGTTTAGTTGGTGTACAATAAAGAGTTTATCTATCTATCTATCTATCTATCTATCTAAATATGTAAAAAAAATCAGGTCTGCCAGTTCCGATCCTGCCGGGTCATGGAAATAATTGAAATCATTTGTCGTATTTTTTTTTGTCAAAACTTACCTGAATGAAAGTTCTGGCAACAGTTAACCATTGATTAATTATGTAAAAAAAACAGGTCTGCCATTGCGCACCCTGCCGGAAGTACCTGGCAGACCCCTAAGAATGTGCCCTTCACACCCTTTACCTACCTCAGAGAATACCCCGATGAAACCTACGCCTAATAATAGCCAAGGTGACCCTGATAATAGATTAAAAGGTCTGTCAGGTCTAAAGTTGGCGAAACTTAGTATTCAAGGCATTTGAAGTTAGTGGAGGTGGATTATTTCCATGACCCGGCAAGAGCGGAACTAACAGACCTGTTTTTTTTACATGTTTAAGTGTCAGTTAACGATCTAAAGATAGCCTATTGGGGTACCCGATGACGCAGGTATTTTTGCAGTGAGCTCTCGCACCATGTGGTTATATTGCCTGCCGTATTTTAAAAGGCAATGTTGCAGAGTACATAATGCTCAAGTTAGAAATGATGCTTGTGTAAATAGAGCGAATTCTGTGAATAAAAAGCTAATTTGATTTTTATGCCATCGTCGAAAAACTAACTCACTCTGTAAGCACTGGGTGGCATGGCACCTGAGTAAAGATCTCTTCTTATAAGATGGTATCCTGGCACTCCATTTTCAAAGGGGTAATGGGGCGTTTCACACCACGCTTGGTGCACATCGCGGTGTGAATCATCACCCGCTATTATAAAGTACCTATACCCCGCCTACCATATTATGAAATCATAGGTACCTTTTTGGGAATGAATGAAAACAAAATGAAAAAAGTATATCTAGTGTACCTAATTCCGCTAAAATATATTTTGTATATTACCGGAATTAGGTACACTAGGTTGGTATACTTTTTTCATTGTGTATTTAAGATGAAATTTTGCGAAGTCACACCTGAGTCAATCAATTATGAGTTTAAATGTAAAAGACCGAAGATCCTTTTTTGATTCGGTGCTGTTATGAGAATATAATTAAGGTGATATTTCATCAGTGCTCTACAAATCTCCATATAGTTGGTCTTCTGAGTCATTTAATCCCATATGATCAGCCTACAATGTCTAATTACAAATTGACTATGGTTCTTACAAAGGATACTGCATTGTAGTGAAATGATTCGTATCTGCCAGCAGTACGTTGTAGCCAATCTTTTTATAGACAGGAGCAACAGACGCCGCGAACGGGAAATTTGGACTGTCCAAAAATCCTCCGACATATAATACTGTCTTCTTACTAAAGTCCATGTTTGGGTTTTTGGCCAGTTCTCGTATTTGATAGTAGTTGTACTTGAACTTCTTGGCTGATGCGACGGTGCCTTCACCTTGGAGGAAGAAAAATAGATGTTTGAGGGACTTCTTCGTGATGATGGGATCTCGGACTGGAAAAAGACCTGAAATTGAAAACAAATAACTAAGTATACCTGTATCAGGTTCAGAATAGATGTAGTGAATGTGTGTGACGCAAAATATGGTAAGTGGGAGTAAGTGGGAGTAAGTTGGCATGAAGCTTATTATATACGCAACAGATATTATAGGTAAACTGTATATTTATTTAAGAAATAATATTACAAGGTAAGTCAAGCTGTATAGAGTGTAAAACATCCCAATAGCATGGGGTAAGGAACTATGTATATAGCAGACAGAAAAATATGCTCTAAAGAACCATGTCTTCGATTTTAGAGATGAAAAAGATGCATTTGCACTTTTTTTATCCTCTATCTTCCTAGATCAAAAATACTTACCACACAGAAGAGAAAATCGGTGATTTTCTGATCTATGAGGTAAGTATATGATAGCCTCACAAATATCCACATATTTATCATGCGAACAGCCAAAGAGTGGAACATAGGTGTTTCCCGAAAACTACAGTCTTGGAGTCTTCCAATCGAGAGTGAACTAGGGAAGCGCGTTACATCCTAGACCGCACCGTCACTTACCATCAGCTGAGATAGTAGTCAAGTGCAACGCAAGCCTATCAATCAAAGATTATAAAACCCGTTGATAACTCGTGAACATAATTTCTCGTACAAACACGACTCACCTGCGCGAGCAGGGGGCAAGGTAACAAAACGAAACAAAGTCATACTAAATTACAAAGAACAGAGCAGGATAGAACAAAAGACATCAACGTGATTTATTAGAAATTCATAGTATTTATTTAGAAATTAGTGGTTGAAACGACTCGACTAATTTTCATATGAGGATTTCATAGATCTGGATTTATAGATTCATAGATTCATAGATTTTTTCACCTTATAACATCGCGTTACACTGGCACGTCAATTCATAACAAAATATAAAATCAACAACAATTTAAAATTTATATTATAGTCAATGCTATCAATCAATAAAAAAAATAAAAGCACACAAAATTACAAAACTATGTAGGTCTACAATTATGTTTAGTATGTTTTAACATGGCCGTGTGGTCCCACAAAATGGCGTTTTATGGGGGAAGCTTGTGTTCAGTAATGGACGTCTTCTGGCTGTTGGTGAGTGGTTTGTGTGATCCCAACAGCCTATAGAATAAGACCACTCCATCTCTTCCCTGGGTGCCAAAGCCAGCTCCTTAGCTTATGTTTTAGTTATTCCCTTGAATAACCAGGTAACAGGTTGATTCTTCTTGGTTTGCATTACAATTTATAACCTAATACTGCTATCACCAAGCTTGCCAAGTTTGCATTTGATAAGTTTATTCTATTGTATGGAACACGCTCGAAAGAAAAGATACTATCCAGTCTCATCCTTGAAAAACAGTGAATTATCGCAAAGTAAACTGCAAAATAACTAATATTGATTCATTATACTCATTTCCTTTACACCAGAGGTTTGTTCTAAAACAAATATATTTTATGCTGTTCTCCCAAAAACATAAATAGCCGCAGGATGTGGGTTTTTTATGAATCATACCTATAGGTATCGTAACGTAACTTAAGAGATGCCTTGACCGAAAGAGAGCAAAGATGACACAAAGCCATCACAAAGTAGTGTTAGCATATGGTTTATTATTGACTTAATTGTATTAATATTCATTTACACCATAATTCATGTTACCTATAATAAATATGCTATTGGAAAACTAATTGAGAGATTCTAATTTCCGGCTGGTGTTGAGACCCTGGGTCCGTAGGGACCGAGAGGTCATCGCGTTTTCCAAAGTTTATCAGAGCGCCTGGTTGATGCGACGCGTGACCAAAATGCTGGCACTTATTTGGCTCAACGAATCAGCATTGCAATTCAACGGGGCAATACTGCCAGCATGTTGGGTACGCTACCTACAGGTAGTGGGCTGGGGCATTTGGACTGTCTATAGGCCATCGCGGCTAGTATACAGTCGAAATGTTCTTTGTAGTAGATAGTGTAGCTAGTTTACTAGTTTTAGTAGTGTAGTAGTTAGTTTAAAGAATAAAGGCACATGGCCCATTTAAAAAAAATTGAGAGAAATAACTCTCAATATAAAATATTTACTTGATTTGTCTCCGACAAAGAGGCTTGTGGGCTTCTTGCGGGAAATAACTCTCTAAATCAACAATTATTACACAAAATAAAACAACTGTGGCAACACTGGTCGTGGCAGCGATATTAAGAAGAAAAATAGAAGAAATGAAACTGAACAGCAAGAATTTTTGGGAAATAAAATTTAGGGCTGTGTGAAATGGCCACACATATTTATTTATTTTATTTATATTTTAAGTCAAGTAGGTATGTTACCAACATAACATGACATGAGCACTGGTTGTTAACCTTTCCGAAAAGGCACGAAGTTCCTGAACGAGAGAGCTATCCTTGGATACAGTACGTACAAATATGGAGTCTAAATGACAAATTCCGAAATGAGGAAATCCGCAAAATTGCGAAGGTTGCCTATATTATTATCATGGTGTGAATATTTATTGATTCGCGGAAGTTTATATTTAATAGGTACTAATGAAGCAAAAATATCTAGTATAGTTCCACTAAAAGCAAATAATCCAGTTATATTTGCCAAATTAGCCAATTATAACTGGATTATAACCCATTGTTGGTACATAAATATGTATATATGCTAAAACAAAAAAAAATTGTTACTTCTGATTCTGCGCAATGAATGTTGGACCAATTTAGCTACCTATATCATACTGCCCTGTCATAAACCTGCCCTGTGTCATAAACCTGTGTTTTTATTTTTAGCAAAAAAATACTAAAAACCAGCCAAGCTCGTGACAGAATCATGCCAACGATCCCTATACTGAATGAAAAATGGGTAGATACCTAGATCCATTCTTTGCTTTTTATTGTACACAAAAGGCTACTACACTAAGCACTAAGTTACTAATTGAGTAGGAAAAAACTTATTAGTAAAAGATAGCCAGGTGCACAGAGTTTGGAAGTCATCAGGATGACTTCCAAACTCCGTGCACGAGTTTGGAAGTCATCAGGATGACTTCCAAACTCCGTGCACCTGGCACTCTATCTTCCCTTCGACAGGTCGAAGGGAAGAGAGAAGGGAAAGAGAAAAAGATCGGGGAAAAGGATGAATGGATGGGACGGTGACAGAAGGGAGGCAGGAAAAGCCAAGCCTGCTTCCTTTCGCCGGGCCATTCCCTTTCACTTCCCTCATCCCACGAACAGAGTTAGGTAGGACGTACAATTAAATCGTGCGAAGGGTCAGCTAGTCTAAAATATAGTAGGGTAGTGTGATGGTTGCTATCTTGGTATATACATATACGCAACCCTCAGTGCGATAATCCAGCTCGCACTTGACCGGTTTATTATTGGGTGGTCTTGGTCACATTTCAATAAATTTAAAAAAGTTCATGAGTAAAGTAGGTAATGAACATTCTAATTATACATACCTAAGTGATTTTATAAAATCATTTTTTTTCATCATATGTAAAAAAGAAACTTTTTTCTTTTACTTATTTGAAAAAAAAAAAAATCAAAACCAAAATTTTTTATTGCAAATAGGCTATTTTTAGCACTTTTACAAGCCAAAATTAGATAATGTAATTAAAAATAATAAAAATTACATTATTGTACATTCTAAGCAAGCATAATTAAACAAACTTACACAGTGCTTAATGTCAAAAATGTCAAAATATTAATGCCCATTACAATACGAGTTTGAAAAAAAAAATGCTCTTCCCCACATCAGGTGCAAGCAATCCGGCACAATGCTGAAACTCCTAACCATAGCTTCGATTACATCTGTAAAGAAGAAGCTACAAGAAACTTTACAGTGTCATTTTTTGATCCGTTTTTTTTTTAATTTGTTTACAACACTTATAATTTGTTACAAACATACTACAAAGTAGTATGTTAATTATGTTATGTATGTTAGTTTATTTACATACTTACAATCACTCAAATATCCTTCTGCATATCCTTCTATAGCCTTAGAACTTTCCATAGATGAACAACACAACATGTTTGCCAAGATCAAATACACAACAAACAATAATAATCTTAAAAAAGTCATTTTCACAGATCATTTGCAAAAAAATTCGCACGTGCGTATTGTCGCGATGTCACTGTCATAGTGTATGGTAATGAAGTTATCCAGTTAGTCTGGCAAAGTTGAAAAACCAGAATATAAATAAACCAAGATTATGTCCCTTAAAATTCATGCTATACAGAACTAAACAAACCACAAAAACAAACCCATCTTTTATTTATTTATTTATTTGATCATCAACATCGTGTACACTGATACATTCTATTATTATTATTATACTAAAAGTAGTACAAGCCAAATGCCACGACAATTACAGATGAAGACATTTTGCTAGACAAAAAATCATTAAAACCAATAGAACGAGTAACAGAAAGTTTAAAAAAGAAACTACTTAAAAATATGAGGAAGATGTCATCATCATCAACAGCCTGAAGACGTCTACTGCTGAACATAGGCCTCCCCCAGAGCGCGCCACGCGGATGCTCGCCTCCTGCATCCATCGGCTCCCCGCGGCTTTCACCAGATCGTCAGTCCACCGAGTGGGGGGCTGGCCTACGCTGCGTCTTCCGGTTTGTGGTCGCCTCTCGAGAACCTTTCTTCCCCATAGGTTGTCAGTTCTACGAGCGATGTGGCCTGCCCATTGCCGTTTCAACTTGCTAATTCTAAGAGCTATATCGGTCACTTCAGTTATGAAATTTCGGCAACCTTTTACATAACAATACCTTCCGGTTACCTATCTTTGAAAATAGGTGCACCTAGCCAAGTCCCTCATCGCTGTTCTTGCGTTGAAATGGCGGACGGGCTCTGACACCAATGAGTGTCCTATTTAAAAAGTATACAGGAGGAATACCGCGATTTGAACGACAACATGTTTTCATACAAATTACCACATTAGTAATTAGATGATGGCTCACGCGTCGCGACGACGACGGTGCCTTATTTATTTAGATTTCTATGTCGCGCCGAAATGCACCATTCAAACCCGCACAATGTTTGAAATTCCTGAAACATCCGACCTAGTGCGGCTACACTATAAACATGGGTTTGTAGCGCACCTGTAATTGATAAAATGTATGCTACGAAATGTAATAGGTAGAGTTGTCATTTCACTATCATAGCATAGTACATTTTTTTTCTCTTATATTTTGGCTCCACACATAGTGTATTTAGCCAGTGTCAAGTATTGTAATTTTTCATAATGATAGAATATTTCACGTAAAGTCAAGTTTTAGTCACAGTCTGCGTAGTCATAGTCCAGTCTAGTCAGGTAGTCTCAGTCCAGACTAAGTCATGCCCTAGTAAAGTAGTGGCAACATTACTAGAAGTTTCTATGGAATTTTGGAAGCAACACGAAAAACCACGTTTCACCACATTATATCACTTGCCCACACTCATGCTCGTAATTCAACACTTAATGCATAAAACGCCACCGATTTTAACCATTAACACTGGAAAAAGCACGAGTTTTGAAAAATAATACAATGCAACGACGTGAACTTTTCCGCGTTCCCGCCAAAACTCCAATCATAGTACATTAATTTCACAATAACTTTTATTAACAACAACGCCATCTATGATTTTAGGTAAGAACTACGATATGTGACTGGCAGGCTAGGTATTTCGTAGCGTAGCAGAAGGTTCTACTTAAGTACCGATGCAAATAGTTCCGTTGTCTCCCACCGCCGCACCCGACCGACCGCACTGCTGATGCTGCCAATTTCGTTGTAACGGTTTTTCCTAATAAAATTAGTAACGTAAGTTTAGTAAACTTTCATGTCTTATTTTTTATTGCAAATTAATTAGTGCCGTTACTTCTTCATTCATGTCATTATTAGCTCAGTAATAATAGTACGTAAGAAGACTGCCCACGTGAAACAAGATGGCGCTACTTGATGGTTTTCCCAATTTCACTACGAAGTACTGTTATGCATTCTGTGGCTTTACTTAGTTCATAACTCTGCTAGTAGAAGTGTTTTGTGGTTCATAAGACAATGCATCTTGGTACCTATTACAGAAGAAGCAGGAGTGGGACGGCCCCCCACTGGACCAACTGGTTAAAACTACGGGGAGCCGATGGATGCAGAAGGCAATTTAAGCCAGCCGCTCAAAGTGGCGCTCTTTGGGGGAGGCCTACGTTCAGCAGTGGACGTCTTCACGCTGTTAAACATCCGATCCGATAGTATCATTGCTGCTTTTAAGTTTTTAAGTACTTTAAGTTCCATGGAACACGTGATTTTTCCCACTAGTTCCCTGGAGCAGGTGGGCATTTTTTCCCACTCATCATCATCATCATCATCAACAGCCTAAAGACGTCCACTGCTGAACATAGGCCTCCTCCAGAGAGCACACTTTGAGCGGCTGCTCGCTGCTGCATCCATTGGCTCCCCGCGGCTTTCACCAGGTCGTCGGTCCATCGGGTGGGGGCCGCCTTACGCTGCGTCTTCTGGTTCGTGGTCGCCACTCGAGAACCTTTCTTCCCCATCGGTTGGCAGTTCTACGAGCGATGTGGCCCGCCCATTGCAATTTCAACTTGCAAATTCTAAGAGCTATATTGTTCACTTTAGTTCTCCTGCGGATCTCCTCATTCCGGAGCTTGTCTCGCAGAGAAACGCCGAGCAGCTCTCTCCATAGCTCGTTGCGTTTTTTTCCACTAGTTCCATCATATTTAAGTATATACTTCAAGATCCAGCGAACAAGTGGGTTTTTATTCACTAGTTCTATTATGGAACTAGGCAGTGGAACTACCGGGACCAAGCGGCTGGGACACGACGTTCTCTCACAGAAGCTTTGGCCATAATCCAATGCGCTAGACAATTGCGGGTCGGTCGATGGCATATGTCCTCGGATTAGGTTTCTTGGACATGCCGGTTTCCTCACGATATTTTTCTTCACTATAGAAGAGCGAACGCAAATTCCACACATCAATAAATAACGCAACGATGACACATTATGTGATGACGTAGCCTTCAGAGGTGCATTCTTAATAGGTCGTTTGAATGCGATTAAGTACCATGGTCATAATACTTATATAAAACGTACCTACTTGCCCTCTTTTTTCTGCGCGCAATTATTTTATTTTGTCCTGCCGCGGGGATCGAACCCGCATCCCCAGTGAGGTGAGCTGATTATGCATAACCGATTAATGTAATTAACCGGTGTTGAAGGAACAATTTCTAATCTATTCTGTTCTGTTCTGCTCTGCTCTGCTCTGCTATGCTCTGCTCTGCTCGCCTCTGCTCTACTCTGCTCGCCTCTGCTCTGCTCTGCTCTACTCTATTCTATTCTATTAGTCTGACGTGGGAGGCAACTAGCTTGGGTAATTGCCGGTAGAAGAGGATCGAGAAGACAACTTTACCTCTTCTCTCGAGGAAACTAGGTGGTAGGACTTTTCTGCAAAGTTCGTCTAGGTAGGTACCACTGCTGTGCCAGTTATTCTGCCGCCAAGCAGTAGTGTGCAAGCACTACTGTGTTCCGGTTTGAAGGGCATTGTAGCTTGTGAAATTACTGGGCAAATGAGACTTAAGAACTGATCTCACAATCTAGAAATCTTGATGTGTGTGATGTCTCAGGATGACGTGCGCAGTACGCAGTGTCACGCGAAACTTTAACTTTAGAGTTCTGAGTGACACTGCAATCTATTATGGGCGGCCGTGTTGTTTAACATCATGCGAACGACTAGCTCGTTACATCATTCGTTAATCGTTTACATAAAAAAAAGAAAAAAAAGCGTTTGTCCAATGAACGATCACGTGGATCACGTCATAAGCCTTTTGTCGCGCTTTCATTGATCAAACGCTTTCCAGAGAGAAGACATGTGTCCATTTTTACAGCTCATGTCCTGTGGAAGAGTGGACACTAAAAATGTATGCAATCTTTTCCCTTACACGCTTGCATAGAATAAGCACAGTTTTTCCACAGTAATTAAATATGTACATTAGCTTCAATATAGGTAGCCAAACAGCTTACTTTCATTCCGGTAGGAAAAGTATATAAAAGTTAAAAAATATTTTTGTTAAAAACATATTGTTCATGAAAAATCTCCTGGAAAATGGACCGAAACTTCAAGTAAAGCAAATTAACCAACAATCACACTTCTCACAATCACACTTCACACTAATATTAGCTGAAAAATTGTATGTGTGTATGTGTGTTTGTGTGTATGTTTGTTACTCCTTCATGCTCAAACGGCTGGACGGATTTGGATGAAATTTGGAATATGGATAGCTTATGTACTGGATTAACACATAGGCTACTTTTTATCCGTGGGTGAAACCACGGGACGCAGCTAGTAATCCATAAATATCAAAATAAAGTAGTTGCTCTACATTTTTCGATCTCAACAACAAATGAAAAACCTTCACCGAACGCCTTTGCAAAAACAAAGTCTACGCGTAGCTGTATAGCTTACTCTGATTATACTCACTAAAACTGCTTCAACTCCATTCTCTATTACTTGATTGCAATAATTTTTACTTCAAAATAAAGCTCATTATTTTATCTACAGTTTGATGTAAATTATATCAAAATTGGAGAAGTAGATTTTGAGATAGAAGTCTTTAAAGATTGACATGTATTTTAAGATGGTGTAGGAGACTGCCTGCCCCCACTTCCCAGGAAAATGGCGTCTACACAACGCAGTCAGTGTATCGCGCGGTAAGGTGCGCGAACGCACGCGAGCATCGCGTCTCGGATCGATTAAAAAATCGATTCGACTAATTACGTAGTGTTTGCCTATCCCGAAACGAACCAGTGTGTGTGAAGTAGACTTTTTAGTCTCTGTTTAGTGCTGGGTTAGTGTCTCGATTATCGAGTTATCGATGATAGGAGACAAGTTTTATAGTTCCCTTTGTTGACTACCAGCTGTCAAAACACGGATTATCAAGGTGAGTCGATTGATTTACGAAACCTTTTGTTTTTGGGGCACCGTGACGGAAATAACGGTTTTCATGGACCTATAAAATAATAGTTAAAACGTTACGACACATAAATTCATTGGATAATTAAATGTTTTATTAAAAACATTGTACTTATGAAATACGTCACTGTCTCTTTCTTTTTATTATGGGTGATATTTCAATGGCTGGGTAAAGGTTATTCGACTAATAAGTTATAAACCAGCTAAAACAAAAACATTTCAGTATTCCTCTTATAAAACTCGCTTTTTATATTTACAGTGTTTTGTTTTATCTAATGAATAACATTTATCTGATTATTGAAAAATCACGCCTTAGTGTAATTATTTTTTTTAATAGATCTTACATAATAAAATTAAGTACACCAAATTATGATTTTACTTAAATAATAAAATAAATAACGCCCAACGATAACATACATAGATAGATCTTGTACAACTAAGATTCCCCGGTATCTAGGGACCCAGGAACTAAAAGAAACATGGTCCCACAACACCCAGGCATAGAACAAATATAAGCGCTTTTTTCATGTGCACAAATAGGTACTTGTCCTGTCGCGGGAATTGAACCCGCCGCCCCCAGGTTATGAGCCGACCTGCTCAACCACTAGGTACACTACAGAAGCTTTATTATTGCACTTTTTTACCACAAAGGAAAGTATAGTTGGCTATAAGTATTCTAAATTGTGTATTTAAATTACGTAGCATTGAATTATGAAAATTGCTTTGAAAATTGCCAAAAATTTTAAGTTAAAGGTACCTATAGTGTGGAGACGACTATCCTATCATTAAATGCATTTTAACTTATCGATACTGCTAGAGGTACCTACTATATGAATCATAACCACACATATTTATTTATTTAAGTATTTATAAATCTTCAACCAAAACAGATTAATTTGTAAAGGAAAAATTTGAATCACGAGCGGGACTTGACCACTCGGACACGAGACCACTTGTCACGGTAGCTTAAGTAAAGCATGTCCCGGCTTTAGGGACGGATGGATGCGGGTTCAAGTCCCGCTCGTGATTCAAATTTTTCCTTTACAAATTAATCTGTAGATTACGCTGAGCAGGCGATACTGCTATAAAAATCATAAATATTTATTCTTCAACCAAAAGTCTACACACTAGCTTTTGAAAAAAAAAATCTTTGAATACAGGTGAAATCATCTTCTGCTTATTTTTGGACAACCTGCAATATTTCCGGTTCCTTTAATATCTTGTGCTCGCAGGTATAATGATATTATCTAAGTAATTATCCCTTCCTTTAAATGTGAAACTTTGTGGGTATGTATTTTTACTTGTAGCTTTTACACCTACTTAATTGAAATTTTGCACACAGACTATTTACACGACTGAAATCAACATCTACTTTGATTATTATGATACTAAATACTTTGGAAATACAGAGGACAGTTAACAGTTCCCTTCACTAGCTTAAAAAGTATTGGTTATCAAAGTTGCATTATCGAGTCTTGGTTTGCGACATCGATACGGGAAGCTTCGATTTCGTTCACATCACTAGTTCTTTATTGTTGTTGCTAAACAATTCGCTGAGATGGTCAGCTTCGGACTGTTTATGTGTATCGAAACGGTTGTTTCAATTTTATGTCGGGCTGTAAATTGTTTCCGAATGGTGTAAACTGTGTAGTTGGCATTAGTAAGCCAACTAGGCATTTTGGGCTATGTCTAGAGTTAGTTTATTTTATTTTATAAGTTCACGAAATGGTTAAAAAGTAAGAGGCAATTTGTAATGAGCAAAATAGGTAGCAGATTTTTTACCCACATTACGCCTTATTTGAAGCAAGGCGTGAACGCCAGCAGACGACGCGGTCGACGATGGAGTATGCTTGCCTAGAAGATACCGGTTCACTCTAGCCTTAAAAACTCCCAGATTATTTGTCAGGAAACAATGACGCTGGTAAGGTATTCCTTACCTGCACTTACGTTATTCTTTACCTTCCTGTATTTGTCTTAGAATCTGAGCAAAACGATTACGGTTTATATCTCGACTTTACTAGACTATCCCGTCGCAAATAAAGCTCGATTACGTTATACATTTATACTGAAAAGCATTTATAAGGTTATGATATTATTATGTGACCGCTTGTCGTACCTATAATATTATGACTCATAACCTGCTATTATAAAATATCATCATCATCATCAACAGCCTGAAAACGTCCACTGCTGAACAAATGCCTCCGCCATGCTTGCCTCCTGCATCCATCGGCTCTCTGCGCGTTTCACCAGACCGTCCGTGGCCGGCCTAGCGTTTTCCGGTTCGTGGTCGCCACTCGAAAACCTTTCTTCCCCATCGTTTGTCAGTTCTACGAGCAATGTGGCCTGGCCATTGCCATTTCAACTTGTTAATTCTAGGAGCTATATCGATCTCATTGGTTCTACTGCGGATCTCCTCATTACGGATCTTATCTCGCAGGGAAACATCGAGCATAGCTGAAGCTGTCTCCATAGGTCGTTGCGTGACTTTGAGCTTACTAATGAAGCCCATGAGTAAGAGACCATGTCTCAGTCTGATATTGTAAATATTGTAATTATGAGCCACCAATACCTACTTATCATTTTAGATTATTGACTTCAAACAAGTGTGTAGCTAATTAGACATTTTACAATATGCCAGGTTTTAAAACATTAACAGCAACAAAATTAAAAAAGCTTCAGTACGATAATAGTTCAAAAGGTTTCCTTTGAAATTAATTTAGATTCGATCATTAAAGCTTATTCAGATCATAGGCAATTAGTTTCATTTTCAGGTACCTATCTAATTGTAACTGAAAGTGTCTTAAGATATTAAAAAAACATGAAGATGGGAGGCCATATCACTAATAACACCTCTAAAATTGAGTAACCTCCAAAAGGAAAACTCTTAAACCATCAGGCAACATTGCAGTGGTAAAACAACAGTTACACAATCCTCAGTCCAGGTGTGACCAGTTACCATTACCACTCACCACTAACCAGCTGGCCGTTTCCGGGCGGCAGCGACCCGGAACGGACACTAGCGGTGACCGTTGCGGTACCGGTGATGTTTACTTTTTTATAATTAGATTTTGTTTGCAGTAGAGGTTGATTATGGGATTTTTGGGATAGTTATTTTTTAGAACTGAGCCGGCTGTCCCTCTGAAGCGGGCGGTTCAAAACTTTGATCGGTTTTTATTTTGTAGCTAGTAACATTATGGCTTCGATCAAGTATTAGGATCTCTGGCTAAATCATCTTTAGGAGAATGAGAGATTACTCACTGGATGCACTCTCCATACAACGCAAAAACAGTTTGAGGCCGGCAGCGCATTGGATCATTGTTCTACGAACAGATTGCCAAGTAGCAGGATACAGAAAAAAAAACTATATGTAAAGAAAATCTACGATCTCCACAATTTTTCATTATCATATTTTATGCAATATTTATGTTATGAGCTACAAATCTAAAACTGTTCTCTTTAGGGTGAACGATCCATCATCAAAATTGACGCCAGGCCAATATAGTATGGTACCTACCTTGGTAGCGCGCGTTGAATTCTTTTCCAAGGAAAAATATACGAAAGTAATTATACATCTAAAACACGTTCAGTAACTCAAATTATACGCAACTCATTAAAATGCATTGGATTGGTAACCTTGCGCAAAGATATTATTCTGTACCAAAAATAAGATGACCTACTGGCAGTTGCGTTTGCATAAATAGTTGGAATAATTCACCGATTCACGTTACACGGAGTTAATTTTTTTTTTTATTGTTAAGAGTCTATACAACGCCAAAATGCTTAAAATGGCTTAGCATGAGGCCGTGTCCTGTCAACAATATTGCAACAATGACTTTGAAATTAATATATGGTAAAGTTCAGGACTAATGCTACTGCAAAAATGTATAGTGAAAACACGAATTAATAAACTTTTCTCGGTATAAAATAATTACAAAATTACCTCCAAACCGTACAAATAAACTGCGATTATTCAATGAATACATTAAATAAGATCATGAAACTTTGTGTAGTAGCTGAACTAAATATAATGGAGGGCTTATCTATAGTGGATTTTCAAAATACCCATTATATTCAGTGTAATAATAAATTACCTAAATTATTGCGCGTTGGAACCATTCTAACTTCGACCGCACCTGCCGCTCGGGCCCCTGACTCATCCCCGCTTTGGCCTAGTACTATATCTATTCTGTGGCTTTGGCTTGACCTAGCATAAGCCTTTAATGGGCCAGCGCTTGGCCACATCTCACCTGATGGTAAGGTAAGTGTAGATGAAACCTAAGGTGGGACACGCTTACGCCTAGATTGTATGTGGAAGAAAATACCGTTGCGGGAAGCAAGTCCCATTCTATGTGTTTCCTTCACCTATGTGAATGAGGTGAAATTTCCGCACATAACTTAACAAGTCATTGGTGCAGGGTCAAGCAAGATTCAAGCCAGAGTGTGTCGGTTCGGAAGTGGCACACGCTAAGCTGCACTCATGCGCATGTATAATTATTGTAAGATTTGTATGTATAATCATAAGCTTTTGACAAATATATTATATCTAAAAAAGCTACTACACACCATCGTCCTGGTATTTGAAAATGTTATTGCCGTCGCTCTGCTATCTGCACGTGCACGTGTGATAGAGACAATAGAGCCCATGATTGAATTTACCCACATTTTCGCATTTCGGGGGAATAAAGTTTTCACCGTTTAAATCTTAACAAAACCTTTGTGTCTTTGAATCAATCGTTTGTTTAGATTAGTATCTATGCTTTTCCATTTTGATTTGTTTGAAAATATGTTTTGTATTGTAATTACAATACAAAACATATCACACTTCGTTATAATTTTGACCCAAAATATTCGTCAAATTAGATGGCTATAACTACGAAAATATTGCAAAAAAAAACTCACGAGCATATTTTTTCACTGTGTAGACTACTTATATAAATAAATCATCGAAATCGGATAACATTCAGGGGTAGAAAAACGTTGGTGCTTTTTGTGTGGACAAAAGGGGCTGGGGGGGGGGGGGGTATACTCTCTCTTAACCGACGGCTGTAAAGTTTCATGTAACATCACTGTAAATAAATATCAGGATTGTACGTACCATTAAACTTTTAAGCGATATATCCATAAATAAAAAAAAATAAAAAAAATGAGGTTCATTGAACGTCAACGCACGCGCAAACATTTCCAATACTGTCCATAAAAGTCCGGTAATTATCAGGGTTACCACGCCTCTGTCCCAATACTCCCATTCCATATTTAAACGAAGCTTGTTTTATAATCGCCTTCATATGGACATGTGAGCTCATCGTTGCGTAATACTTTCGCTACAAGACAGGGCTGTCAACTGGTAGAGCCAGTTTTTAACTTGATTCTGCGATATTTGGATGCTGTTCTCAGAAATGTACGTTACGTTGTGGGATTCGTCTTATACTGCTTCTGTTGTATTGAGTCTTACAGTGCCCCTAGTTTATTTGAACGTACACAAATAATTTCATAAATACAACAGTATCAAAGTTTGTTTTCTTTTTATGCTGTTTTGATGTATGAAAACTTGTTTTGATTAATATAATATTTTTGTTGAACATTTGTAATGTTATGAGAATGTAGTTTAGCCAGATTTATCGTAAGTAAACTCAGTTTTTTATTATCTTCAAAAACGTCGCAAAGCGCGAGCTAGATAGAGGATCTGCGTATATGGAAGCCTTCAAGTTATCATTTGATGGCAGGAAATCGAAACTATTACGTAATGTTTTAAACGAACCTATTAAACCTAATGCTATAAACAAGAGACTTGCAAAAGTCCGTGTGCATGTTGATATTGATATTGAAATAAATACAATTAGTTCTGGTACTTTTGTAGATTGCTTCGGCCCTTTGCATATGAATACTTTCACTTTTACAATGTGTTAGTAACAATGTAGAGCCAACCTTAAAAACTATCATACTCCTTAGTTATTCTAAGAAGAAAAAAATATTTTACAACTAGTGATAGCGAGTGATACTCAAAAAGAACACACCAACAGTGTGTCTTCCCCTTAATAGAGAAATTAAGAATAGTATTAATGGATACATTTTTAGAATTGCTCAGCAGCTTAGGTTAAATTCATACGACAAGCCATGTATAGGTTAGATTGTAATTTAAATAAAGAACTTTCTAAAGTCATTAGTTATAAAGACATTTTTTTTCAACTATCTTCAAAAAGGGTTTTTTTTAATGTTTTTCATATATTACTCCATCATTTATAAACCGATTTGTAATTTTTTTTATTTGGTGGGTATATTTTTAGATTAGTCCCGTAAATTTTTTATCAAAATTGGCTTGGTAGTTTGGGTTTTACATTAATACAACTGGAAAAATATACACTTAATAATGTAGATGATAATAAATGATCCAAGTATTTTTCAGCTATGCTCGGTGTTTCCCTGCGAGATAAGATCAGGAGTGAGGAGATCCGCAGGAGAACTAAAGTGACCGATATAGCTCTTAGAATTAGCAAGTTGAAATAGCAATGGGCAAGCCACATCGCTCGTAGAACTGACAACCGATGGGGAAGAAGGTCCTCGAGTGGCGACCACGAACCGGAAGACGCAGCGTAGGCCGGCCCCCCACTAAGTGGACCGGCGGTGAATACCGTGGAGCCGATGGATGCAGGAGGCAAGCAGCCGCTCAAAGTGGCGCTCTCAGGAGGAGGCCTAAGTTCAGCAGTGGACGTCTTCAGGCTGTTGATGATTAATGTTGGTTTAACCCCGTGTTTAAAAGGATATTGTTATTTTTGAATGTAGTATGTTAAAAAGAGGTTTTGATCACAACCCTCGTAGGTGTGTCGGTTTGGTTACCGGTTCGAAACGAATCGTTTGCGAAATTGTCGCTCGTGAAGTAAATAGATTGTAACGGACTCTAATGATTCAGATACATTTTGCACGCCTGGCGGTACATTCTGGGAAATAAATTGAACGACTAGTATAAAAACTGAACTTGTGTTGGGATATTCCATCGCTCAAAATCTGTCAAGGAAATTTCGTAATGGATCTATAGCACATACATCTAATCCTATACAGTAAGCAGACCTAACATTATCTTCACTACTACATAAACGAGATAAATGATATATCCATTACTTTCGCTCTTATTAAAATTTCATAACCTTATCTCTTTCCTTTTCTTTCCTTTTTGTTGTTGCAACACTTTTTTTCCTTATATTTTGGCTCCACACATAGTGTATTTAGCCAGTGACAAGTTTTGTAATTTTTCATCGTATTATGGAAATTTTCACTTAAGGTCAAGTCATAGTCACAGTCAGAGTACTCATAGTCTAGTCTAAGTCATAATCCAGTCTAAGGCATGCCCTAGTAAAGTGGTGGCAACTTTACTAGAGGCTTCTATGGAATTTTGGAAGCAACACGAAAAACCACGTTTCACTACATTATATCACTTGCCCACACTCATGCTCGTAATTCAGCACTTAATGCGTATAACACCACCAATTTTAAACAATAACACTGGAAAAAGCATAAGTTTTGTAAAATAATACAATGCACCGAATGTGAACTTTTCCGCGTTCCCGCCAAAACTCCGTTGCAACACTTGCGCACCCATGAACAAAAAGGAACGCTTTTGTTTTTGCTTTCTGAACGCGCGACTTTGACGTTGACACTTAAAGATCGGTTCGCGCGCCAATTCGGTTGACAGAAAGAATTTTCCCGTGGAGAACTAACTGAGCTTTCACTCCAGCAATGAAGTTTTCTTTGCTGTAATTAGTCATAGTCAATAACTATCACCTTGTTATGTAAACTATTGTGTTGTGCAACGTGTGTGGATATTACACCTACTTATATACTCAAACAGTGATTTCATTGAAAGAGATCCTAAAACCTACGAGTAGGTACCGTCCCTCAGCAAGTTCAACAGACAACCGGGACCGCAATGTTCCTGCAACTTTTTCAAGTTCAAATCTTTAGTGCTCTTATGGGACTTTACACTTCAGTTTTTCTATCTGAGTCTACATGTCTTCAAAGCTTTCTTTAACTGGAGCATCTTACATATCAATAAATAAGATATTGTCGGATATTACTTCTGTCCTTAATTGTATAAATTAGGTGTTGACATTAGTAAGAGCGGGGGCCGTCAGCTGACTTTTAGCTTCCTTAACACCTACGCGGCTTAGCCTTTACAAGTTTATACTTTATAGATTCGATGAGGATATTGGAGTATGTCAACAAATTAGAGACTTGGGAGTTCTCACTCCAGCGGAGAGAAAGACATAAAGATGGAAAAAAAGAAAGAAAAGTTGAGTAGAAAAAGACGTAGGTTACTAGAAAAAGATTGAGAGGGATGATAACGAATGGGAAAAAGAGAGACATGTTTACTTATATTGTTTCTACGCCATACACTGACCTCTATTATACTAGCGTACCTTACGTACTTGCCTACCTACTATGTTGTTCACATAATCTCTCCTAAACAGAATCCATCCTAAACCAAACAATATTTTCTATGACCTGAAATAGGGCGAATTCTGCGGCTAAAGTCCGTTATTTTCTCTATGGCTAAAGTATTGTGTAGCTATTTTAGTATCGTTTCTGTTGTCATATTGAGAAAAGGTCATTTCCTGAATTTGTCATTTCTAGAATTGGTCCAGAAATAGACAATTTATGAACATTAGAAATGGTTACTTTTGTAAGACTAGTGGACATTTTTAATTATTGTGGTCCAAACCTGACGAACCCGGCAGAGAAATTATTATTTATTTTAATTAATTATTTAGTAATGAAAATTTATATTAGAAGAATATATTAAAACCAACTATTAGATAAACATAATTAATTTATTGAAATTGACTAGGAAAATTAATCCCAAACGCGCAGGTTGAAGGGAAAACAATGATAAACGTTAAGAACTACCATAGAATTGTAAAATAGTAAAATAGTAATATTGACACATATGTAAATTATTGTTTTTGAACTGACTCACAAGTCACTTAAACTTGCAAAAGCCCTTCCAGGGCTCATGTCTACCTACCAACTAATTATTTAAGATCTTGTGTATTATATAATACTTGTTATTGTATATTACCTATAATGATGTACATGAATGCAATAATAAATAAATAAATAAATAAATAATAATTGGTGAGTTTTTGGCGGAAGCGCGAATAAGTTCACGTCCGCGTCGTTTCATTGTATTTTTATTCTAAACTTGTGCTTTTGTGTTAAAAATTGGTGGTGCTGAATTACGCGCTTGAGTGTGGGCAAGTGATGTAGTGAAACGTGGTTTTTCGTGTTGCTTCCAAAATTCCATAGAAACTTCTAGTAAAGTTGCCACCACTTTACTGAGACATGACTTAGACTGGACTATGACTAAGACTTGACATTACGTGAAATATTCCATAACTCGATGATAAATTACAATACATGACACTGGCTAAATACACTATGTGTGGAACCAAAACATAATAATAATTTATCTTGACTTTGACCACAAACAAAGGTTAGCAATAACTATTATTTTTGTTTATTAACGGGATATTTACCATGAAAATTATTTGTTTTGAGTTGCCGATATTTCGAACCTGTTGCAAGCACCATGATCACGGACGGACGGTAAATATCCCGTTAATAAACATTGTTTTAGTAGTGTTAGTGACCATGATAGTTTAAAATCTTAAACTGTTGTTTTTTCTCTAATCTGTGACAATAATAAATTTTTGATTCATTCAAATCATTTGACAGTGACACCTCCACCGACCAAGACGCCATGTAAGAATCCTGAGATTGCCGGTACCTTGCGGTTGCAAAAATCATAACTAACATTTCAGTTTTAGGTAAAATCTAATCCATCGATACTATCTTAGCAGCTACGAAACATGATAGGTGACGGCCGCGGCCTTACGACTAACTGAGCAGGAGTTATCTGTAATGAATAATACCAAAGTTTATGGAGCATAATTGTTCTGAGTACCATAGAATTACAGATTACAATGCCAACAGCATAGTCTATTAAGGGATACTACGCCAGCCTTAGATTGAATATAACTAGACGCCAACATGCTAACATGGAGCCAAACAGACTATCACCAACTACTTACTTTCTTTTAGTTCGGCCTCACGCGATCAGCGTATTTAGCCAGCAGTGTTAAGTGTAAGTATACCATATTCTATTATTAGTTAGTTATAAAATTGTTCAAGCATTCATCAAGCTCCAGTAAAACGCCAAATGTTTCTATAGAGTTTTGGAGAGAACACAATTTTCACATTTTTCATCGTTATAGTTATCATCATCAGTCTGAAGACGTTCACTGCTGATCATAGGCCTCCTCCAGAGAGCACCATTTTGAGCGGCTGCTCGCCTCCTGCGTCCATTGGCTCTCCGCTGTCCAGGGGTCTAGCAAAGTTGCCAGCGTCAGGCGTTAATGCCTCACGCTAAAATGTATGGAAATGACATCAGCTATGACTTTAGCTTCGGAAAACTTTTCCGCAGGCAATGTCATTTCCCATACATTTTGGAGTTAGTGTGAGGCGTTAACGCCTCACGCTGGCATCTTTAGTATACCCCCAGGTCGTCGATCCATTGCACCATGTGGGGCTGGCCTACGCTGCTTCTTCCGGTTCATGGTCGCCACTCGAGCACCTTTCATCGGTTGGCAGTTCTACGTCTATATAATTTGTTTAAATTTCATTCTTGCACGTTTAACGGTAATAATTTACGATTAGTATTTTTGTCAAATAAAAGAAGCTGTTAACGAAACTTTTTTACTCTCTCGCCAAAACTCTTTTGGCTATTTTGTAATTTTTGGCAGAATCGGCCTCCAACCCTTAGAGTATTGCTTTTTAGTCTATACTCTAAGCTTCAACCCAACGTTAATAAAAGACCAATGTATTAAAATAAAACATTACCGTAGAAAGAGAAAGACCTTCAGAGTTGAGACTTGTCGGTTCCCATGATGGATCGATGTCAATCATATCAGATCCAAATATCGTCCAGAAAGACACATTTCGTTCAACTAGACAATAGCCACCATTTATGATAAACATCTAAGAATTTTTCATAGTTGTGCGAAAATGTGCCAGCAGTTTCTTTGTTTTGATTCATGTTACGTAAGTAAAAGGTAAGAATGATGATAGGGATTGCTAGGAAATGAAACAAGTTGCTAAAAGTCAAGGGCGATAAGTTACATTTATCTTTAAATGTAGGTTTGAATCGGGAACGATTGGAATGCTGTTATCGAGATCGATTACTTCGTTGCAAACTAGTGATGTGAATTTATCGATAGTTTCATTGTCATAATACTGTATAATATATCGATATTATCGTCAATCGATAGCCACTTTTGGCTAGTTTAAAAACTGTTACTCAGCGCGTCGCTTGTTTAGAAAGGCGTTATTTATTTTATTAGTTTTGGTCCAGTCTTCAAAATTTACAATACCTATATATATCGCAAAAAAATACTCTATAGTCGTAATAAAATCATTCGCACAAAAATAAAACTAAACTACAAACATACCGCTACCGCGTTAAAAAAAAATACGTTCCATGTCCATTAAAATATCAATATAATAGCTCTCTCATTGACACCGCTCTACAAGTCCGCCATCAGCTTTTAACATCCATTTAATTATATCACTGGGCCGTTAATACCCGTAACTATCAAGTAAAGGCTGAGGCGGATAAAACGCGGAATTGAATATCATATAAAGGGGCGCGGGTGATACTGGGGGTGTAGCAAAGATTGCTTTTCATTAGCGTTAACGCTAAACGATAACTAAAAATGTATGTTATTATGTATGTATGTATCAACTGCCGTTGATAGTTGTAAAAATAACAACAATTAATATACAATCCAAGATCCAGGCATTATCAGAAATTGATTGAATTGTTTTGTTAAGTGTTTTGCATTCATAATTTCATACCATTTCCTGAAACTACTCGCTCTGCTTCCCTCTTCCGCTCCCTCTATGGCAGCACCTTAAGCCACAGATTACTGGACAGTTCCAGAGTAAGGCATTCGGTTGTTAGTTAACAGTAAATATACCGCAAACGGCAATAAATACCTAATCTTTGTAATAAGCCGGCCATTCTGTGCTTTTATTGTCGATGGGATGACTTAATTTAGAGATTTTAGGAAACGTTAGAAACAAAATGTTTTAATAATTGATGATGGTTTGGATATCACAGCATCCGTACAGCGTTCGAATTATCCTTCTCAACCATATTAATAAACTAGCAGCCGTATCGATATTTTTTTAGGGTTACTGACCCAAATAGTAATAGGCCCCTTTTACCCTTTGGGTAAAACGGACTCTATTACTAAGGTTCCGCTGTCTGTCTGTCTGTCTGTCTGTCCGTCTCTCACCAGGACGTATCTCATGAACCGTGATAGTTACCAGTTGCAATTTTCACAGATGATGTATTTCTGTTGCCGCTGTAACAACAAATACTAAAAAACAGAATAAAATTAATATATAAGGGGCTCCCATACAACAAACATGATTTTTTGCTCGGTTTTTATAGATAATGGTACGGGACCCTTCGTGCGCGAGTCCGACTCGCACTTGGCCGGTTTTTTATAGCACGCATCCCCTAGCTTGAGTGTTATGCGAAGGTGTGCACACATGATTATGCTACATTGTTTAACCTCGAGCATTGGCTGCTTTCTATGCCTATTACTTATTTATGACTGTCACATAACTTTGAGTTATAAATCTACATTATGTTATCTTAGGCGATTATTACAGAACGATGCTCAGTCGTTTATCAATACTTAAGTCGAGATTACATTCACAAATTGATCGTTTTTTGGTTTTGAGAATGAAACCTCGACTAGAGCACTGATGACTGAGCATCGTTACATTAACTTATCAAGCTGTAACCCTCACCCAGCACTAAATGGCATTTGGTCACAAACTATCCTAGAATTTAAAGTAAAAATCAAAAATGAAAAATCAATTTAAAGTAAAAATCATAAATGAAAAATGGATTTTTAATTAGTGATTTTTATATTTAAATTATAGGACAGTTTTTGACCAAATGCCACTTAGTGCTGAGTGAGGGTTACGGCTTGATTAGCAATTTTTAATCTGATTTAATCTCATCAGCCCGCCCAGTAGGACACTTTTTGTGTCAAGGTAAGAATCGAAAAAAAACATTGGTTTTGTTACCTTTTTCCTGATTTATGTCACAGCCTTAAACTCCTTTCCCACCTTTTCCATACTTCAGCACTCTGTACTGAATGTTAGGAATGAACAAAATTGAGTACTTAAGGTAATTCTTTGAAGTAGTAAATAAAAAGAGAATACTTCGAGATGTCTGAGAATACTTTGTTACCGTCAGCATGTTGGTCGCACTGATTTTAATTACGAACGAAGGTTGATCAAATATAATGTTCAGTCTCTAAATATACGTAGAACGTACTTTGACTTCGTATATTTATATAAAATTATTCATTCCTTAATAGATTCCCCTGATCTTCTATCTCATATATCTTTCAACTCTAAATACAGTGCTCGTAGAGCTAAAGTCACCAACCTATTTACACTACAAACTTATAAAAATAATACGTCTTTCTTTAATCCAATAGTTAGAATGGCTCGTCAATATAATAATTTGTTAGTCAATAATTCAAAATTGGACATCTTTGATCCAAAAATTGGCAGTTACATAAAAACAATTAAAGATATCCTCCATGGGAAACCGGATGGTTCCGACACAACAGCTGCGTTGTGTCGAAATGATCCACCTCACCCTTAGTGACACTCCCTAAACTCCTCAAAATTTAATTTTAGTATACCGTTGTCATTGGGTACCCATCAGCAAAGCTTGTGGTTTTGCTGATGGGTGCCTACTTTCATTTGCATGTCTCGGTAGTGATTGTGTAATTTATATTTTTTCTGTGTACACATAGTTTAAGCTACAATCCAGAACAGATTTGTTTGTATATTTACCTATTTGGAATAAGTCGTTGATTGTAATTTGTTTTGTGTACCTATATACCGGATGTTGATTTGCATTGTCTCCATATTTTTAGAATCCATTGTACTGTGTATATTTAATCATATAAAAATAAAATTTAAATTTCACATTTATTTAGTAGCCGAATATTTGATAAACCATTTTTGTCGTGAATCACAAGTAGCCTCAACTTCGTTTCGGCTAGGACAATAGTAGGACCCCACGCGATGACTCAGTTTAAAGTAAACACTTTTTGTCTCATCATTAGTCCATTGACCGCCCGCGTTTTTGTTCCGCCCATTGTACCTATCTTATTATGTGATTCTCATTTCTATGTTATTATTATTTTGGTGTCAATAAAGAGTTATTGTACTGTATTGTAGTCAAAACATCATAAAAACATTGTTAGAAAATTGCTACATCGAGGAAGGTCCTATTGTCTAATTACCTACAGGGTTCAGGTATTCGGTCTCTATTGTTTTGGCTATGTGCGCGGGGTGCAGTAAACAACCCATGGTAGCTATGACTTAATCTGTGTCAGCAGCTTGCCACTGGGGCGTTACAGTATTTACAAAATTATGTACTTACAAGTTACGTTACCCTAAGATTCTGCTCAAAGTGTCCTCCTTCGTTTTCGATGCACAAGTGAGCGCGACGTCTTAGGTTTCGTGATAGTTTTTTTAGCACATTCACGTTTAGTCTCACATGATCAAATGCAGCAATGATTTTTTCTTTTAATTGCACAGCACTAGTAATTTCGTCCGTGTAAACTAGTCTTTTTATTTCACCCCATAAAAAAAAATCACATGGGGTCATGTCCGGAGATCGTGGGGGCCAGGGTACTGGACCACCACGTCCAATCCACTGGCTTCTGAACACTTCACTTAAAAAATCGCGCACTTGGCGTCCATAATGAGGTGGAGCTCCATCCTGTTGGAAAAACAGGTTTCGTTGAAAGGCCAGTGGTACATCGTCGAGCATCTCGTCAACAACGTGATGCAGAAGCTCCAAGTAACTGGAGCTGGTTAGATGACCTTCGATGATGTATGGACCTAGCACATGCTCTCCAATAATGCCACCCCAGACATTAATACTAAAACGATGCTGAAACGAATCGTTCTTGGTTTTATGCGGGTTATGGTCGCGATGTGCCCACCAGTGCTCGTTGTGAATGTTGTAAATCCCCACACGTGAAAACATGCATTCATCGGTCCACAAAATGTTCACATCCCTGTTTTGTAAAATCCAGTGAGAAAAAGCTATGCGTGAGGCATTATCTTGTGGATGCAGTTCTTGGACTCTCTGAAAATGAAACGGATGCTGAAGTTCTCGTTTCAGTAGCCGCCATACAGTTGTGTGGTGGACGTTGAAGCGCCGCCCAACATCACGGGTGCTAGCACGTGGGTCCTCTTCAAAAAAGTCCAAGATCTCTTCTTGAAGGCCGGCCGAGAGACCTACACTTCCACGAGCGCGAGCGTGACGAAGGACTTGGAATTGTCCATAATCCCTTAGTCTCTGTGTGGCACCCAGCATCACTTCACGTGTTGGAACATGGCTGTTCGGAAACTGATCGCGAAACATTTGCACAGACTGTGTAAAGCTGTTTCCGCTGATAGCATACAAACGTACCATCTCCACAAGCTCAACATTTGTAAAGTGTTCCATTTTTGTTACGCGATCGTAAGCAAAGTAGGTGCCTACGCAAATTTGGCGCGGCGCCGGTGGGGGGCAAGTGACTGATCGGTCGCTGCATCTGCACGCGTGACATAAGTGCGCTGCGCGGGCGCGGGCGCGTGAGAGAGGGCACCCCGCAGCCCGCCCGCGTGGCTAGTACAAACGGCGGTGGGGCCGGTGCAGCGGCGAGCGTTTGTAGAACTTTGCCGAAAGTGGCGGGTGCCTTTGTGTGTTGTCGGCGCGATAGTTTATGACTCTGCGCTCGCACTGGTTGACTTTATAAAATCATGTTGTTTGTTAAATGAGAACGCACACACGTGCTGTTTTATTTTTGTGCAATGTTTTTTTTATAAAGTGTAAATTTTAGGTATTTATTTTTTCATTGATTCGTGTTCTATAAGTGTAGCATACCTACCTCTGTAAATATGGAGACAATGCAAATCAACATCCTGTATAAATAAATAAATAAAAAGTAAAAAATACAATGATTTATAATATTTGCACTTGCAATCTAATAAATAAAAATAATGTAAATTATTACTGTGTTATTATAGTCTCTATGACACGAATGAGAAGCCTTAAAGCTCGGTACAGTCTACCAGCATAAATCTGTTCAAAAATATTTTGTTCAAGTCACAGATCATTTTGTGTACATTTATCTCGATGGTTTAGGTACTTAAGGTGGAACGTTCCACTAGCGCAGCAAATTTAAATTTTCTTGCGTTCGTTTGCCAATAATAGCTTAATTACTAAACGTGATTACATTAAAACTGATTTAACGTAAAGAAATAGAATGTATTAATAAATTACGATTAGAAGTATCTCCTAGATATCATTGATTTAGCGACAAATGGCAATAAACAAATTTCATCTTAGTTTTTTAGTCTGTTGCCGTTTATCGCTAAACCAATGATGTGTAGGTCATACTTTTAATTGTAATTTATTGATACATTCTATTTATTTGCGCAAAATTAGTTTTCATGTAATCACGTTGAGTAATTAAGCTATTATAGGCAAAAGAACGCAAGAAAATTTGAATTTGCCACGCTAGTAAAACGTTCCACCTTAAGTATAGTTTATCATTTGACATTAGACAAAGTCCATTCGTTATCTTCCTTTTAATTGTAACAATTTATAGTACCATCAGTCAAATTTACGAGTCAAAATATTTATGTTAGTTTAGTACCTAATTTACGACTGCATCATCTGGGTCAAGTTATTAAAACCAAGGTTAATTATTCTCAATTCTTTTGATCACGTACAAAAATAAAGTATCAAGCAGGAGCGCTACTGAAACGGTTCTCACGATTTTTTGTGTTAATCTGCGGTAATGGAGAAAAGAGGCTTTATTTCAGCTATTTTTCCTACTTTTTTCTATGCTAATGAGGAGCTGAATTTATGGGCAATATGGGCCCTTCAGGGGGTACTTGTTGGGTAGTAAAGTCACCTTGCCACCCGTGGATTTTAGGTTCGAATCCTGCAAGTGAAGGAAACCATCGTGATGCATTTTTTGAAAGAACGAAAGAAAGAATGAATGCATGCATGAAAATAAATTTATGGCTGAACGAATTTTGATAAAATTGTGTGTGTACGTGCATATTTTCCTGTTCCTGTATAACATATAGGATGTGTTTAATTTTTCATCCGGGAAAATAGTGCGATTTCTTTAGGATTGATCTTGTTTAAAAGAGTGAACCAACGGGGCGAGTTCATTACCAATATATTTTTTAGACTTTAGTGATTTTGGAACAGAAATAATTAAGCCTGTGAAGGAAACTCATCGACAAAATGTTCCTCTCAAACCTTCAGTTTCCTGTTCTAAATTCAAATTAAATGAAAAAAAAACTTAAATTGAAATTAAATGCTTTTTTTTTTTTTTTTTTTTTTTATGTGATTGAATGACGTGACGAGCTAGTCGTTCACCTGATGTTAAGTGACACGGCCGCCCATAACAGTTGCAGTGCCACCCGGAACTTTACAACAATAAAGTTTCGCGCGACACTACACACTGCGCACGTCATCCTGAGACATCACCCAGTTTAGTAATCAGATTACTAGACTGAGTGATCAGATCATAAAGTCTCATTTGCCCAGTAATTTCACTAGCTACAATGCCCTTCAAACCGGAACACAGTACTGCTTGCACACTACTGCTTGGCGGCAGAATAACTGGCAAAGCGGTGGTACCTACCTAGACGAACTTTGCAGAAAAGTCCTACCACCTAGTAAAAGCGTAAGGTAGCGTACCCAACATGCTGCCAGCATGTTGGGTACGCTACCTACCGGTAGTGGGCTGGCACATTTGGACTGTCTATAGGCCATCGCGGCTAGTATACAGTCCAAATGTTCTTTATAGTAGATAGTATAGCTAGTTTACTGGTTTTTAGTATTGTAGTAGTTAGTCTAAAGAATAAAGGCACATTGCCAGTTTAAAAAAATGTAATGTTTATTATTTGATGCTGGCTAAATGCTCGAGTTGCCTTAAAAAACAATGTGCTTTTTTAAATGGCTTCGCACGTTTTTTGCATTCAGCCAGTCTTCCCTATAAAGCATAACTAATCAATGATTTATAAGTATGACAAGCCAACTAAATGCCGAACTTGGCCCGTCCGTATTTGGCACCATGACATCACTGTATGACATCGCACGAACAGGTTTTCTCAAGTGGGTTCTGCATCTTTAACGTAAAATCTCAGACTAAGAGAACACTATAGATGATTTAAAAATAAGAAAATGGAGCCAAGAAACGTAATCTGAAGATCATACAACTCCGCCCCCATCCGTGCTGCGATAAAACGTATCTATATACAGGTAGCTGAGAGGCGATTCTGGCATTTATATGCTTGTATCTATGTATGGTACTGTTATGGGCGGCCGTGTCACTTAACATCAGGTGAACGACTAGCTCGTCACGTCATTTAATTACATTAAAAAAAAAAAAAAAAAAAATGTATATTTATTTGTATTTATCTTGGCCAAACGTGAGTGGGATGTTGTCAAACGTATGCCCATTTTAGCATCAAAATAAATCTTTGCTCTCAGAGATTTTGTCTTTTAAATACACAGTAGGTAATTATGGATAGACGGATAGGTCGCTTCAAATCATTGTTCAAGAACAATGCTGGTTGAGTATGATAGCTAGCGATATCGTATTCCTTTTTCTAGCTTCACCTTTTAGTCTCAACTGCACCATCTGGTTTATACTCTAGTCTGTGTGAATTGTGATCAGATTATATCGGCCTCGCTACACCGCCAAGTTGTTTGTGCAACATGGTGATATATTATTTCCTGGCATACCTATATACGTATTCATGATAACTGCGGTGAAGTTAGTTAATTTATTGTCATTTATTCCAATAAAAAATATTTTTCTGTCCTCAGGACGTCCTGGAGCTTAGTATTATTAAGATGTGAGATTAAAATTATAATCCCAATATCCTGCAAAGCGAAATGGAATGTTGTGGGCATGACTGAATGATTTTAGGCTTTTTTTGTTGTATCATGCTATTTGATTTTATTTAACCAATATAAAGGCCTAAGCGATGGTGTGGCCAAAAATGAAGCACGTAAATCTAGCTAAGGGCGTACCGTGAGCTCTTAGCGCGATTCAAAACAGAGCCTATATTGGATCGTTTTGCTTTTTTTGTATGGGGATTTTGACAAGCGAGCCAGTATAGGCTCTGTTTTGAACCGCGCTCGGAGCTCACGGTACGCCCCCAGGTTATAAGTATTCACTCTGGCCTGAAAGGCACCCAGGTTATAAGTTTCAGGAAACACGGAAAATAGGACAAAACCATAAAAGTGGAACCAAATCATTTAGTACAATTGGTGGAATGTAACTGTAAAAGTCAGTTTTTTCTGCCACATTATGCGATCTTAGAGACACGCTCTGGAAAAACTACTAATAGTGGGTCAAATGCAGGGAAAACGCCCCAGATGCTGCATTACCAATACGATGGTTTAATAGCATAAAGGAGGCAACATGAGAAACTCTACAGCGGACGATTGCTCTGGCACGAGACCGCACAATTTGGAAGGCCTTTGCAACAACCCCGACCACGCGACGCGACGGTCACTATCCTCATCAGCGAGGGAACGACAAGAAGTAAAGAACTGTACAAGGATGACACTTGGTGAACTTCTACTTGTCTCGTTGCAGAAGAGGGAAGAAGGAATCAGATTGTACAACCCTTGAGCGCACTCTCCGAAATGGATTCTATAGAAGATGGAAAGACATGATTTACGGTGGTGTTTGAGATTAAACAACTTTGAAAACAATTTGTTACCTTGTTCCTTGGTTTTTGCTACTAAACCATTAAAAATACATTGTAATGTGAATATCTCCCATTAGTTCGGCAGTTGAACCGGACATCAAACAAAACGTTGCACTGTTTCATATCAAAGCACGGTTATATTACGATATTAAAAACCAAAAATAATTTATATTGCCCATTCCATGGAATGTAATTCGTGAATAAAACAGTTAAACTTCCTGCGTAGGTACGCGCAATGGTTTTACGCATTAAAATTATATGAAACTGGCTGTGTCAACATAGCTCGGAAAGATTCTCTTTGTCATTCAAAATCTGGGCGCAAAAACGCATTTTAATTGCTAGCGTGGAAAGTGTTTTTTAAATTCGAACGTTTCTATTAAATAATTTTCTCGTCAAGAATTGAGGATTTAATTACAGATCTGCCCGATTTAACCTTCTTGATATTGCCAGTCTACTGAAAATTCATTAATACCACAGACTATCTACTAAAAGATACCATTAATACTTCTTCTTTTTCTTGTTCGCCAACCTCATTTTTAGAAAAACCGCACTGTCCAGCACCAAAGAGTATATAACCAATACGCTATTCAGCACGGCGACTGCATGGAAAATGGATGAAAAACACTTTTTCTTTAATTTTCCATGAATCAGGTGACGAGCTAGTCGTTTACCTGATGTTAAGCGTTACCGCCACCCATAGCTAAATGAGTAAGCTAAAAACTAATCTTTTCTTAGCCTTTTAACTGTTTTTCTTGCATTTTCCTCGCTGTAGTGAGGTGAAAAGTTGTGTGTTGCACTCGGCAGCAAAGTTTTTCTGCGTCTCGTACCTTTGAAACCATCGCTACACTTAGGATTCTTCATTTGAACCCCTCGCTACGCTCGTGGTTCAATGCTAGGATCCTTCGCTTGCTCAGGTTTCAATTCAAGTACTCGCGCCAAAAACCAACTTTGCAGCCTTGTATAACAAATAACTATTTTTTTCTCTAATCTGTGACACCAAATACGGAACGCTCATCTCATTTGTTCATCGGCAGGTCTGTGTTCATCGGCCTATTTTGTTCATCGGCTGTTGGCAACGTACCCAAAGAGTTTGTAAACGTACCGAGAAACCGGGGATTGACTGACTGATTGACAGTAGGTCCCCAGTTTAGTTTAAGGAAATTAGGAGGGCGTCTTCATTTTAAAGCGTAGGTAAGGATAGTTTTTTAAAATTGAACCTCTCATGGTGAGGAGTAAAATTAAGACGTTTTAAGTCGCGTAGACCCCTATTATGTAAAAAATGTTATTAGATTGAGAAAAACCAAATCATAAACTAACCTTGCAAAAACTTGCCAATAAAATAGAACGCTGAGGTTAGTCAATATTATTTTTTGATAAATTTCTGGCTGGGTCTAACGTTTTTACTTTTTATTTCAAGTCACGAAAGTTTAAAAAGTGTTAAATAAAATAGACTCGGTTCAATCTCAGTCAAATATTTTTGTACAAAGAACTAATAATAAAAATATTGACTAACAAATATTTGCTAGTTTAAAGAGCAAGACCGTGGTTGCGATGTTAACCAGTCGTAAAACGATTATACTCTTGATTGGTCCATCAAAACAATCATGTTTATTTTGGAAATAACTACGCTATTTAGACACGAAATTGTGGTTTTTATGCGATTGCCAGCTGCGAGTGACCGAACATCGCCGTCCTACAATTCCATCATAGTCGATGCCAATTAAGCCGCAGTGACACGATCAGAGTCTCCTCGGACCGAGTGGACTCGGACTACTCGGACGCAACTCGTATCGTTGACACCGATAAAACAAAAAAATAAATAAATATGTGTGGACATTTCACACAGCGCCATCTATACCCAAACTAAGCATAGCTTGTACTTTGGGAACCAGATAACTGATACAATACTTAGATACTTTTTGTTTTGTAAATACACACATAGAATACAACATAACAAACCAACACCAAACACCTATGTTAATCACACAAATGTTTCTCCCGGGTGGAAATCGAACCCACAACCTGTAATTCAGAAGGCAGAGCTACTACCAACTGAGATATCAGACCAGTAAAATTGAAATCGGTGTCAACGATACGCGTTGCGTCCGAGTAGCCATCCGAGTCCACTCGGTCCAAGGAGACTGATCGTGTCACTGCGGCTTTATTTACAACTAGCTTCTACTCCGCGGCTTCGCCCGCGTGGACTACTTATCTCTCAGGAACCGTTTATATTTCCGGGATAAAATTACCTTATAACTAACCTTTTTGAGAGGCAGGGATGAAATAATATGTAATTTTTGATATATCTGGTAGTAATTGACATCAATATTTTATGTAGTTTGACACTAAAGCAAAAAATGTTAAAATACACCACCCATTTTTGTTCCTTTTCAACCCACCTACCTAATAACCAGTTTTACGAACGTGACTTTGAAAATGAAGCAACAAAACTTCCTTCCCTTTTTACCCCTTCAAATCAACCCTGGCAAAAAGTATTACTGTAGCACGATTATGTTTTATAATGTATATACAATGCCAATTTTCATCACTATAATTTAAAATACACAGTTTCGTCAGATATTTTTTTATTTACAAAGCTCAACCACAGATTTTGGGATTAAACTCCAAACAACAAAGAAACCCTATTTCATTTCGCAGCTTAGCACGCGCTTACGTTGTAAAAAGAAGCCACCCTCCGAATTTCAAGTCTATAGGTCCAGCGGTTTGGGCTGTGCGTTGTCTGTCAGTCAGTCAGGACAACGCCTTTTATATAATAGACTAGAGTTATTTACAAAAGCGCTCTGCTGTTTCATCCGCTACTTAGTACTGACCCGGTTTTCCGTTTCCAATTTTCCGGGATAAAAAATATTAATGTTGATCTCGATAGTATTAGCAGTCTAAGCACAACTCTTTTACCGCAACCAGGCGTAAATTCTTCCATCGCATCTAGTTGCGATGGCGGAAAAATTAATATTACAATAATACTTTGATAATTATTAATTTCATGGAAGTCGGCTCAGCCTTTTTGCCGTGAATGGAACACAAACAGACAGCGTTCCGCTTTTATAATAAGTAATACGTAATATTAAGTAATATTACGTATTACTTATTAAGACGTCCACTGCTGAACATAGGCCTCCCCCAGAGAGCACCACTTTGAGCGGCTGCTCGTCTCCTGCATCCATCGCCACAGTTTTAACCAGATCGTCAGTCCACCTAGTATACGCTGCTTCTCGTGGTTCGTGGTCGCAACTCGAGAAGCTTTCTTCCTCATCGGTTGTCAGTTCTACGAGCGATGTGGCCTGCCCATTGCCATTTCAACTTGCTAATTCTAAGACTTCCGTTTATTTTTTAGTTTAGTTTAGTTCTTTAGTTCCGGCTTATTCCACTGCTGGACTTTAATGTGCACACTACTAAGCTTCATCGACGACTCCATTTAATACTTTAAATAGTCGTTTCCAGGTACCTTATATACCATAACTAATCATCCATAACACAGTCACGTGCATGGACCAGTATATGCCACACACTATGGACTTGGGCCCAGAGTATCTCTAAGGGAACGTTTTAAATCTATAGAAATCTTGACCATGCCGTGTTTGTATATTTTTATGAACATTATGTACGTACGTAAAAATTTGACTAAATATAGAACTTATAGTGACAATCATAACCATGATACCAGGAACAAATCAGAACTTGTACTTCCAAAAACGAGGCTGTCTAAAGTTAGCAAATCATTTGTATTAAATTGTGTACGTTTTTATAATATATTACCTTTAGTTCGACTAAAGGAAAAACAATTTAAGATTAGTCTGAAGAATATTTTAATGCAAAAAGCCTATTACAGTATTGGTGACTATCTTGCTGACAGAACTTCGTGGCAACGCATTGACTCGGATATTTAGTATGATGACTTAATTATAGATTTGTATCTTAATTATTAATATTGCTAAATTTAATTTATTTCGTTTTAAACCTTGTTGTTTTTTCTTAAAATTTATTTTATTATGATTATTTTAATCAATGTTATTAATCTTAAACTGATATAATTATTGATGTATCTTTTTGATGGTCATAAGTGTACTTTGGTGCCAAAATGATGAATAAATGAAATGAAATGAAACATATTTCATAAAATTTATACATCTTTGATAGCAAAGCAAAATTTTTCTTAATTAGAATTTTCCATAGTAACTGTACACATTAACTTCGTAATGAAACTTATGACTGGCCTGTTGGCTCAGTTGGTAGTAGCTCTGCCTTCTGAACTATAGGTTGGTTGGGTATAGGTGGGTTCGATTCCTGCTCAGGACAAACATTTGTGTGATGAAATTAGGAGCATAGGTGTTAGTTCTGTGTCTGAGTGTTATATTGTATTCTATTTATGTATTTACAAACAAAAAGTATCTAAGTATTGTATCAGTTATCTGGTTCCCATAGTACTATGCTTAGTTTGGGGCTAGATGGCGCTGTGTGAAATGTCCACACGTATTTATTTATTTTTTATTTATTTTATCAATGAAAATAGCCATAATACCTACAACAAAAACATTTGGACTGGCCGCGCCGACTCTTCTATAGTCAGTATAAATGATCAGATACAAAAGACCCATATGACCTAACCCACACTACTCATACAACTAACATCATTGCAACACAATGAAATTGCACTGGCTCGTGTCCAAGTCATTGTTTACATGTAGCTTAACTACATCCTGTCATGTGAAACTAGTAATGTTCGTGGAATGCACAAACATCGCAATGGAGCTTGCTTTGGTTGACTTGTAGTTTGTGGAAGGAAATTGACTTGAAACACACCAACAGTTATACCCGAGACTCCGTTTTCTCTCAGAAATTCATTTTCCAATATAAAAAGTACTTATTTATACTACGTTGACAATGTTGATCTCAGTAGAGTATGTAAATAAATAAATACTGGAGGGACATCTCTGTAATGGAACCAATCTCTAATATCACTACTTGGATGGGTGACCACTACAAAAAGTGGCATTCAAAGCTGAGCACTACTGTGCTTTAGAGAGTAGGTACGGCTAGGACTGTCGGCCGCGGCTGTTATCGTAAGACAATAGTTAGTCAAGTAGCCTTTGGGCGGCCTGAAAATGTTGATACCACTTGGCTACAAGAGAAAACGAAGAAAAAATAGACCAACGGTTGTCACTTAGTTTCGGGTATTATATTATCTGTGGGTGCGAGTGTATAAAAAAGCTACTAATTACGAAAGGTTTTGCCACATAAATACAGTACGTAATCTCATCATTAAAGTCATAGCCACACGCCGACACGTGCACCTAATGCTAAGTATAGTCACAGACAATTCCATAGTTACCCATTAAATTCCAGTAACCACATACAACATACAGCTTCCGTCACATCATCTCCATAATCCACAATTAACAAATTACACTGTCTATTGTCGGTGGTGATCGATGATCGCCAACTATGCCAAGGCCTCGCCGTTTGTGACACTGGCTTAAAACATACGGTGTCTTAAGATGAGTAAGTGACCACTTATGTTGAAGAGCGCCTTGGCCTTACTATGGTAAAGCATTCTAATTAAGTGGTGATGATTACTGCAGCTGGTATATTACATCAGTCACTTCTAGCTCACGTGTAACATATTTGAACAATCTGTGTCCGAGTCAGTACATTAGACCAGCCCGGCTAGCATGCGCACCGCGACAAAATTTTCTCGACACTTTATCTCGTGAGAGACCGTGACAAGACTATGGTAGCGGTAGCGCCTAAGTGTGTCTCACTCTAACAGCGACGACAAGTTCTCTCGCGGTGCGCATGCTAGGCCATCAGGTGGTCTAGCAAAGATGCCTTTCCATTCGCATTAACGCCTCACACTAACTCCAAAATATATGAGAATGACATTAGCTATGACATTAGCTGCGAAAAGCTTTTCCGCTAATGTCATTCCCATACATTTTGGGGTTAAGCGTGAGGCGTTAACGCTAATGGAAGGCATCATAGTGGAATGCAAATAAATAATTGAATTGTAAAATTGAAAGAACTAGGAAAATAGAGTTTCCTGATGATTATCGCTTTAGCTAAGCTTTACGTAAGCTCTGTGAACTGAAAAAACTAGACAAGTTCGAGTCGGAGTCGTGCACCGAGGGTTCCACAGTCCACACATAACCTATATCATTGAATTCCATTAGGCTCAACTAGTTGTAGGCAGAACTCTTACTTATGGCGAGCAAGCGCCTTGACCTCTTTTGCGCCAGCTCTTTCTCGGCCAGGAGACGGCTGAGCAGTGAATTTTTCGTAGCGGACGTTTGACGACAGTTGTAATGTTGATATGTACTAGGTGGTAGGACTTTTCTGCAAAGTTCGTCTAGGTAGGTACCACCGCTTTGCCAGTTATTCTGCCGCCAAGCAGCAGTGTGCAAGCACTACTGTGTTTCGGTTTGAAGGGCATTGTAGCTAGTGAAATTACTGGGCAAATGAGACTTTATGATCTGATCACTCAGTCTAGTAATCTGTTTATTAGACTGGGTGATGTCTCAGGATGACGTGCGCAGTGCAGTGTCGCGCGAAACTATTGTTTTAAAGTTCCGGGTGACACTGCAACTGTTATGGGCGGCCGTGTCACTTAACATCAGGTGAACGACTAGCTCGTCACGTCATTCAATAACATAAAAAAAAAAAAAAAAAAAAAAATGTAAGTTTTTAAGTAGCATATAGGTAGGTACTTACTTTGTAACCTTTAAAACTTTCCACAATTATGTAGGTAATTAGTGTATCAGTTGTTCTACCTTATTATGCTCCAGTGTTTACACATGTGACTACCTTAGTTCTATACGTGAGAACCTGAAATTGGCTTTCTATGGCTACACTGACGAACAATTTTGTTAAAATAAGCTGTTGGTTTTCCAATAAATAGCTCCAACTCGCACTTGGCCGATTGTTAGTACAGAGTATGCACTAAACAAACAAAGGTTTAGGCTTATGTGTAGGTATTACCAATTTTTGAAATATAATCCGATAAGTAATTACTTTAGTATACCTATTTTAATTTTTTTTTTATTTATGTTATTTATATTTTTTGTTAGAAGGCATTTTCTTTCTACCACAAATAAAAGCTCCATTCGTTGTATTGCTTATAAGCTGATGAGCAATGATCAACACTTGAACTTGACCTCAAACTCATTTGTCATAATATTTTTACGTCATACCTATAACAAGTGAATGATCACCATATAAGTAGTGAACTTTCAGGTATAGGCCTGTGACCTTCAGCATTATGTTTGCACAAATATTTGTCTTGATGTAGGTAGAACACCTACACGTAGCAGCCTTGTACTGTGAATGTCAGTGAGTCCACTGGCCAGGTTTATAATAGACTGTGAATACCGCTTCCCTTCCATTGCTGACACGTTGCTTGTTTTGGCATATTTACTTTTCTTCGTGTAATTATTACATAATGAGAGTATTTCCACGTAAGCATGACTCTTAAATATAAGTTTATCATTTTAGTAATGATTATTAAACCTTAGCTACTAGTTTATATTAGTAGGAAATATATAGTTGTTCTCATGTAAGTGAAATATTTTCTTACGAGAAATAAATATAATATCTCTAACCTCAATACATACGAAAGAGAATGCATGCACTGACCAAAAAAAATTGAACGTCGTATCGTCGAGTTGAGTCGATTGCATTATAAATAATAAAAAAAATGAGTTGACCAAGCAGCGGCGCATAAATTCTTGCGCCAGAACGTCGAATTTTTTTATTTTTTTAACATACACAGTTTTTTATATACTAAAATGGGCATACGTTTGACAATATCATCTCACCTGATGTGAAGTAACGATGTTGTCTAAGGTGGAGCACGTTTGCCAATGAGATGCCCATTCGCTCTTCAGGTTATACCCAGGAGGAAATAAGGATTCTGGAAGAGAATAATAGACTTTTACGAAAAATACTCTTTAGTATCTCTCTATTGGTTTCTTACCCATGGTAGAGGCTACAGGCCTTTGCACCTTGAGGAGCTGTTGCTGCTTGGTACGTGGTATTATGTCTTTGTTTTATCACCAACTGATACTGTACTTTGGTTTTGAATTTTTAGTAAAAACAATGAGTCATTCGTGCTATTATACCGGCATGTCATGCACGTTATGTTACATAGGGGCATACAAGTCCTTAACGTGCATGGCATGGATAAGTTCATTTATTCTTATCTGGTTTGAACACTTTTATTTTATAACTAGCGGCTCGCCCCGGCTTCGCACGTGTAGTGATGTAACCTATGTTACTCAGGGTAAATGTAGCTTTCCAATGTTGAAAGAATTTTTGAAATCGGCACAGTAGTTTTTCAGTTTATTCATTACAAACATACAAAAATACAAATCTTTCCTATTTATAATAGTGGTGTAGATTATTTCCCATTTTAGTAGGAATCTATTATAGATGACAAAGACTTGGTACTGACTCACAAATAATTTGTGAAAATGTCCTATCACCCAAGGCAAATAAAACACAAAATAAATAAAATACTAATGTTATGACAAATTCAGAATAAAAAATTGTACTAAATCAATTACAAAACAACATTTTTAACAACATTTTACATTTTGGTTTGCTGAAATAACCAAAACACAATATAAGGCCGAGATCCGTAAATTATTGTTACGAAACGTAATAGTAGAAGAGTAAATAAAATAGAAACATTACGAATTATTTTATATGTTAAATAGGTAGTTAATAGGTAGGTTAGATAATCATCAAAATAATGATCAGTTTCTTTTTAAATCGAAAGCCATTTATTTATCCTATCTGTCAGTCTAAAACTAGATTCATTGTCATTATTAATTAAATAAACGCAGAACGATTTGTGTGTTAATTTTTCCTTTATAATTACTCCAAGACGTAGCAGGTACCGTATATTTGAACTCACAAAAAACTCTCAGTTTTTTATACTTCTACAGATAAAATAAACAGTGATTTCCGTTCGTTAGAAATATTAATGACGTTTATTTTGCGAAGAAATATTAATTCGTTTTATTTATTTGGATTAGATCAGACAGATATTTACTCGTTTTATTAATATACTACCTATTCAAATTATTTCAGCAAGTTTTAATTTGATACCTATACTTATTCTAGTCAAATTGATCTGTCCAATATTGTAAATTTATTCCTTTTTCAACAGACTTAAAAAAAGTAAAAGGTTCTCAATTCGGCAAATGTATTTTTTTATATTTTTGTTACTTCTGAACTCCGGCTATCAAAAAATTTCTTCAAAATCAATTCAGTGGAATGGTTTTAAAATCAAAATAGCTGGAAAAAATATAATCCAAATATTATGTTCTCAGTAAGTGGAGCGGAGTATGATCGGGTGAAAACCGCGGAGAACCGATGGATGCAGGAGTCGAGCAGCTGCTCAAAGTGGCCTTCTTTGGGGGAGGCCTATGTTCAGCAGTGGAAGTCTTCAGGCTGACGATGATGATGTTCACAGTATGGAATTAAGGCGATTGAACTCCGTTTAACCCTTTATTAAAAGGACCATCGCTCCTCTCGCCCCCGTAAAAAAGCTCATCCACATATTATTGAGTCGTGGAAATCTCATACGACTCGATTTATGCGTTCTTTCTTGGCTTACACCTGCAAAATGTGGAATGAGCTGCCCCAAGCGATCTTTCCGCAGAGTTATAACATGGAGTACTTTAAGAGGAGGGTTAAAAGAGTCCTACAGGGTAAGCAACGCATTGGTGACGCCTCCTCGGGTGTTACAGATGTCCATAGGCTACGGTGACCACTTCCCATCAGGTGGGCCGTAGCCTTGTTTGCTCCCTTTAACATAAAAAAAAAAGACCATCGTCAACAGCTTGAAGACGTCCACTACCGAACATAGGCCTCCCCCATAGAGCTCCACTTTGAGCGGCTGCTCACCTCTTGCATCGATCGGCCCCCCCACGATTTTCACCAGATCGTCGGTCCACCTAGTTGGGGGCCGGCCTACGCTGCGTTTCCGAACCGTGGTCGGCACTCAAGAACCTTTCTTCCCCATCGGTTAAAAGGATATTATATTAGTAGGTTATAGTACTACCTACAGTTTACCTTCCAATCTAGACCTAGGTATCCAAGTTTATCCCACGATACATGTAGGTAACTAGGCTGCATCTCGATAGGCAATCCATCTTCTGCGTCGGCCACGACTGTCGCATGTCGGCCGCAGTTGCAACCGCACATCTTGCGATCTGGCTGACACACGTACGTACTATAGTTATTCTGTGACACAGCACAAACCGTGTAATGTTTGGAATGATCGTGTGTGGTGTTCGCTATATTGTTGTGTGTGGTCTAAGTATAAAGATTTCCTTCTATAGGTACTAGGTATCTTGACTTTTTTTCGGCTACTATTTCCGCCTAATAACTGTGGCACAATTTTACTCTAATAATACCTACGCGAGTATATCAATATACATGATTATACGAAGACGTCCACTGCTGAACATAGGCTTCCCCCAGAGAGCACTACCTTGAGTTCGCCTCACGCATCCATCGGCTCCCCGCGGCTTTCACCAGATCGTCGGTTCATCTACTACACTTTACACCTAGATTACGGATAGATGAAAGAAAGTTTCGTAAGTTGAAAATGAGAATTCACTCACTACGCTCGCTCGATCAATTATTTATACAATTTTTCCTTAACACCAAAGCAAATTTTTTTTTATTTAAGTCATAAATCGCTACCTTCTATGCAATAGACGTCATTCTACTATCAGTATAAGATCTGCTAACTTACGGTAAGTGTCATATTGTAAGTTAAACAAATCGGTGTGGCATGACACAGGGTGTTTCGATATTATCCGCCACCGTTGTTGGTAAACTGAAGGTTTGTGGGGAACTATTTGATAATATTGAGATTAAGTTTCGCGGATAAATAGAGTAGGCTAGTTGCCTCATATTAAAAATGAACAAGTTAATATGATTTTCATAAAGTAGGTTAAAAATGAATGCAATCATTGAAAAAATAAGTAAAATCGGCAAATAAATCACGGAGTAATAAGCTTTTAATGTTTCTGGAGGGGGCTTCGCCTGTCCCTTTCTCGCATAACAGAGATCATGTGGAGCTTCCCCACAGTTACTATGAAAACACGTGTTGTGACGTCATATGCCATGCATGATTATACAAAGACTAAGATATGTCATATTTTTGAGATATTGAATTTTTGTTTTCCCGACTGTTTATATTTTGAAGAATACTATTAACTAGCTGACCCGCCCCGGCTTCGCACGGGTTAATTAGTTTTACGCCTTATCCCAGTCTAAAGGAAGAGTGAAGGAAGAGGGGAAAAAGATAAGGGAACAGGATGAATATATGAAACGGAGAAACCTTCACCTTCATCCATTCATCCTTTTCCCTTATCTTTTCTCCCCTCCCTTCTCTCTTTCCCATAGTACAGAATAGGAGTGGCTTTGGACGTAATATTGAAGGTTGTCTGTCGTTTCTGAACCACAAAACCGACGTCCTTGAAATATTTACGGGACAATATTTAAAACACCCCCTTTTCAACAAAAAAAGAATTAATGAAATCGGACCACGCATTAATGAATTAGAAATTAGTACATATTTTTACTTTCATCCCCTCTCCCGCGGGAACCGTGCTGAATTATATATTTTTAAAAATGTTGTTCCTATTGGTCACATTTTTCCATAAGTACCAAAAATGAGAAAAAGTACAGACAACAACACTAGCTATTCAAATAAGCTAGTTGTTGGTATCTCAGTACAGTATATCATCCAAATAGTAAGAATAAATTCTATGTAAGTTTATATTGTTTTAGTCTAGAATTTATCTAAGACAATAGTCTGTTCTAGATTCCATTCCATCGGCAACATTTCCTTGGTGAATTCAATGGGGTAACTGTCACATGCCTTGTGAATAACATGGGGCTTTAGGATTGTTAGGGAGATCCAGAATTTAACAAACATTCTGTTATGTACCTACTTCTTTTATTTGTTGAAAATATTAGTGAATATTTTACAATAGTCACAAGATAGTACAATACAGCTTACATCAAAATCTTCACAAAAAAATGCTTGTACTTGTCTTATAAATTAAGGTCAAAACCGTGGGGAGCCAATAGATGCAAGCAGCCGCGCAAAGTGGCGCTCTAATGGGAGAGGACCTTATGTATACTCTAAGGGGAGGACTATGTTCAGCAGTGGACTTCTTCAGGCTAATGAAGATGAGCCTTTATTCTTTAAGCTGGGTAACTACTACAATAATAAAAAATTTACATTACATGTACTAAAAGCTACTAAAACTACCTACTACAAAGAACATTTGGACTGTATACTAGCCGTGGCGGCCTACAGACACTCCAAATGCTCCTCCAGCATACTAAAAAAATATAAAAAAACAAAGATGATGATGATGATGATGATGATAACGCTTGAAGTTGATACATAATATTGAAGATTAATTATATCTTTCGCTTAATAAAAATATAGTAACTTTCAAGAGCTTTTAAGAAAAGCTATTGAAATTTTATCTCGACATAGCTTCGTTATAATGTTAGTTTGACGTCAAGGGTGGGCTTTTGACCCGTAGTTAAAGTAACCAATGGTCAACAATTCAAACTAATTTTGGCAGTTAGAAATTGACAGAATAGGCTAGTGGCCTGCTATTTTTAATATATATATATATATATATATATTAATATATTTTTAATATATATTGCTATTGTTAATTAATAATACTCCTCAAAAAAATAAACAGTTGTGAAAACAAGAAATAACTAAGTTACAAGCATTTTAATATACAGGAATAAAAAAAGAGAGAAAGGAGAAAGAGACAGCTCAAACATGAAGTTACGTCGGTTGCTCATTCATAGTACCTCATTAATTAGGTACTAAGCTGTGGTAGCTTTAAATACATTTAAATATTTAATATCTTTGGCATGAGATGTCACAACGTGCGTTTTCATAGTAACTGTGGGGAAGCTCCACATGATCTCTGTTTTGCGAGAAAGGGACAGGCGAAGCCCCCTTCAGAAACATTAAAAGCTTATTACTTGTGATTTATTCACCGATTTTACTTATTTTTCAATTATTGCACTCATTTTTTACCTACTTTATGAAAATAATATTTACTTGTTAATTTTTAATAGCAGGCCACTAGCCTATTTTGGACCATTGGTTACCTTTAACCACGGATCAAAAAACCGACCCAAGTTAGTTGTAATTTTCCAAAGCTTATTTAATTTGGTTGTTTTTCAATGCAAGTAACAGTAAAACACATTACCTATTTGACCTTAATTAATTCTAAGACGAGTGATAGTGTCATACCTGGTTTAGCATATAGGCCGCATCTACGAATTTGTGGTTAACTTTCATATTCTAAGAACGATAAGGCCTTGAATAAGAAGGTACTGAAGCCATATTTTTCTGTATTTATTTATAGTTTTAATACAACTGTAACCAAATTAAAGTTTTAATAAACTAAGAATATTTTTCAATATTTTTTGAGTAACATCCAAAACGTCGTTTTTAAAATTGTGCTTGTATCTATGAAAATTCATCACAAATCCGTTAGTTAATATTAATTTCGTTTGTTAAAATAAATTCAAGAGTTTCGGGTGCTTGTGTTTGTTTCCAAAAAATCAATTCATCTACTATGGAATTAAAAATAAATAATAATTAACGAATTAGTCGGTTTTAACATCTATTTCCTGTGATAAAACATAAGAACGCAGTCTCAATTAAAATGCAAATATCATAATTACAAATGAGCCCACAACTAGTAGGTAAAACGAACACCTCCGTTAATGACCTACCAGTTAAATAATTCACTATAGCCATCGAGATCAAGAGAAAAATATGACACTAGGTAAAACTGCACGACAATGTTGCCTCTACTAGTGGAAAATTTACCCTAACCTGTGTTCTGGGGCACTACAGTGTAGTGTTTAGTTGCTAAATAGTTACTTATGGTTGTAATCCTCAAAAAGTAATTAGTAGTATAAACCTTGCCTTCAAAATCTCTTAATTGAACAGAGATATTATTATAGTTCCTAAAAATTCTACTAAAAAAAATATTAAACATCTTCAATTTGTACATAATCCACCATATTTGCACTTTAAAATCCATTCCATGACTCATAATTATAATTGAATTAATTTATTTATAATACTAGCTCAGCCTCCACGTGGATGAATTTAAACAATGAGGTGTCACATTATTTTCCTTAGCCGCTACAGCTTAAATGTTTTGATAATATGAAAGTGTATGACAAGGCAATCTTCAATTCTCTAGATAAAACGCACCGAGTCAGCACCTTCAAGGCGAGCGTGATTAGAAATCTTCCAGGTCTGCGTTAGTTTACTTACTATTAAGCAGGTTAATATCGTCGATAAAACGTAGGCTTGAAAAATAAATGAATACATTCAAAAATAATCAAAATACAATAATCAGTGATCATCTATTTAAAATACACATAGTTTTAGGGTGGACAGAACAGACAGTTATTTTGTAAACAAATTCAGATAAAAATCTAATATTCTGAGTTAAATGACATTTTGTGGACTGACGTTCTGGTTAAAACTGCGGGGACCCAATGGATGCAAGAGGCAAGCAACCGCTCAAATATGGGGGAGGCCTATGTTCAGTAGTGGACGTCTGCAGGCTGTTGGTTGATGATGTTGATAATGTCATTTTATCTTCACAGTCAACTTCAAGACGATGGAGTAGCAAATTAGCAAGCGAGCGAGTCTACAGATGTACTAAGTCGACGGTCCTAACCGTAATGTCCATGGGAACACTGTCACGGTCTTTTAACGGCGAGTTCAAGTTTATCCACGAGTATTTCGGTTATCAACGATCTTATGACTCGGTTGACAACTGGGCCGCGACGTGGATTCAACTTGTCGTTTCTTTGTTGATGTAATTAAACTGATTCGCGTAGTATTTTCTCACTGCTTAGCTTTCACATGCGTCTATTCACTTACGTTGGTATCCGAGGCTCCAGGCCAAATCATCAAGCTTAGTATCATAGCATTTCGGTCTAAATAATAAACATATGAACTAGCTCTAATGTTTTCTTAGACACATAAACTATATTTCTTATTTGTTTATCGTAAAATTATAATTACCACACATCAGTTTACTTCAACTTTAAACAGAATATCAGAGATGGAAAGAGAGATTTATGGACAAGTAATTAGAGACCCACAAATAAATAAAACCAACAAACCTAACATAAAAAGTAAACGGCTGACAAGTCCAAAAAGAAAACCGTAACTTTGATGGCACGGAATACTAATTTAAAATGTAATTACTCCGATATTAAAAATAGACAATGTTTTCTAAGAATACCACCCAGGTAGCTTGTCATTTTGACAACTCAAGCGAGAACTGTTAAGAAGTGACAGGTTATGACTTAAGGGGTACTTACCGCTGGCTTATCAGATGCAACATACAGAGCCTTACATATAATCTTAGTTAAATTAAATTCTTAAAATAACCTGTCTCGTTTTGGCTCGCGACATGTCACGTTAGCGAAAAGTTGACAAGACATTATTACTACTGTTTATATAAGTAAGTCCATTAGTACCTAGTTAAGATTACTGTGAGGTTGCGTACTGCGTATTTGTATGGGAGAGAATAAGTAAGTAATAATACAGACGAGTAAAACCAATCAAATTACTACTAAAAGGACGTACGAAATCGTATTATTAGGGAGGTACTTACGGTTATAGGCTAGAAACCAAAATTCAGCCAAATTTAGTACCTAATAGTCGTCAAACTTTTGACTTGGTCAGTAATCAAATCTGCTACATTCACTTACTTCTACAGCAGTGGACGTCTTCAGGCTGTTGATGATGATGACGATAAATGTAAGAAATGCAATGCAATATGTGCAAAAGTAATGTCATGTCATGATGTAGTGTAAAAATACATAATAAAAACATATTTCTCGTTATGAATTATTTATTTAAAACCAAGATTTTACAGCTCAATAAATTTTAAAATAAAAACTAAAACAACAATTTTATTATACTAGATACCAGTTATTATATCCTTCACCTCTACAATATTCTTGTAAATAATGCATCTACCTCGACATTGTAGCTTGAGCGACCATTATGTTATTTAATACAAAAGGTTATACGCTATTCAATGCGATAAACATAGTAGATTTTTAAAATAACCTTTCTTCCTTTTTATCCATTCTTTTTTAAATTTGAACACTTTAACTTCATAAATAATTATGCTCCCTAACTTTCAGAAGACCGTACTTAATTATTAATGTAGTCTTTCTAATTCCTACAAGACCCGCAACATTTGCCGTCAGTTTTCTTGTTTGAGCCAGTACCACTTTTGTAACATGGCATACAAGTAGAAGTGCATCTTCCATCGCTTACAAAGCAAGCACATCGAATGCCAGGGGCTTTCACAGTGCAGCATTCGTTCGACTCCACCGTGTAACGTCTTAAATTGTCTTGATCACAGCAAACGCTATAGCGAGTCTTTCTATTGTCAGTGCAGCTGCTATCATCATTATCAGCATGGCCAATAAGGGTGTTTCTTTTGAAGACACAGATGCAACTATTCCTGATATAGCTTTTATTGTCAACGAACTTGCAGTCGCTACTTTTAGTCGGCCATATGCAAGAATTTTCGCAAGTAAAGATAGCTGGTCTGGCTGATACAGTACAGCAATAGCTTCTACAGTTGTTTTCTTCCGGTTTATTATCATAGCATTTGCAAGGCCTTTCAAAGACTTCTTTCATGCAGCAGGGTTTAGATTCAGCCAAACCAGTGCTACAATCACAAGTCTTGATGTTTCCCATTTCATCACGACAGACGCAGATACAACTGGCTCCATTAGTGACAATGCAAGTGCACCTGGCATCATCACACTTGCATTGGCAGTTGTCAGAACGACACTTGCAGTCGTCACAACGGATAAGGTCACCGTTTCCATTCTCACAAATACAAACGCAAGGTTTTCCACTTGTTGGTATGCAGACGCATCCACCTTCGTTGGAATAACTCTTGCTTACTTCTACGTCACGACGTTGAATTTGGGAGGTTAGTTTTCCGTCACACTTGCAATAGACATCACAGGTTCTTTCTTCCTGTCTTTTATTGCAGCAGTTATGAGAGTTCATGGAGAAGCCCCTCTTACAGCAGGATTTAGGTTCAGCCAAGCCAGTGCCAGAGCAATCACAAGTCTTGATGTTTCCCTTTTCATCACGACACACGCAGATACAAGTGGCTCCATTGGTGACAATGCAAGTGCACTTGGCATCATCACATTTGCATTGGCAGTTGTCAGGGCGACACTTGCAGTCGTCACAACGGATAAAGTCACCGTTTCCATTCTCACAAATACAAACGCAAGGTTTTCCACTTGTTGGTATGCAGACGCATCCACTTTTGTTGGAATAACTCTTGCTTACTTCTACGTCACGCCGTTGAATTTGGAAGTTTTCGCTTCCACACGCACAATTGTTACCACGGGTGCTTTTCTCTTGTTTAGTTCCACAGCACGTGCAAGTTTTTCTAGAAATTTCCTTCTTACAGCAGGATGTTGCTTCATTCACTTCAAAGCAAGAACAGTTGCACGACTTTAAATTTCCTTTTTCATCGCGACACACGCATATACAGCTGGCTCCTCTTGTAACAATGCAAGTGCACTTAGAATCGTCACACTTGCACTGACAGGCGCCAGAGCTATTACACTTGCAGTCGTCACAACGCGTAATGTCACCGTTTTCATTCTCACAAATGCAAATGCAAGGTTTCCCATCCGTTGGTATGCAGATGCAAGTAGCTTTGTCGCATTTGTAATTCTTATTGATGCTCGCTTTGCTGCACGGCATATTGAATAGGTTAGATCTGTAAAAGGAAAAGAAATGGTTTCAAATTTTAGAATCACAATTTTAAATGAAGTATACACGAAATATTGACGATGAAATAAATAAAGCAAGAGTGGAGTTTGCTCGTCTCTGCCTACTCTAAATGAGACTGCGAGGTGATATTAGAAGAAGTAAGAAGCCCTCAAGGTCAGTGCATCCAGTTCGCTAGCAGCGTTAGGTTTTCCTCATACAAATAATTTTTAACTGTTGCCTACTTGTACAACCACCATATTTTCGTATCCTTAAAACTTACATTAGCAACGCACAAACAGCCGAAGATAAGGACGCCAACAAATTGGAAACAACAACAATGAGTTGTAAAGATTAAAATTATTTATCACTTTCACCGCTTCTGCTAGCAGTCGTAATTACACTAAGCTGATAACGCGTGATCCACTTTATATATCAGCGTATAGTAAACGCGTGCAGCGTGTAGTGTGCAAAACAAATAAGTGTTCCGTGCGCAACATTGGAGTGCAAAATTCTACTACTGGAACTAAGTGCCGTGTGGAAGAGATAAGGGAATTAATTGAGTAGGTCAGGCGCTAGGGCTGTTTTGCTTATTTGTTTGCTCTCTCAAAACTGGTAGGCTTTTTTAACATTGGTATAGTTAAATGAAGAAGTTATTTTTAATGATAAAAAGTACCTGATAACCATGTTTTATGCCTAGTTAAGTAATAAAAATGTTTCTCCATAGAGTGATGTCATTCAGTCGTGTCGTGTCCTGCATGACTCAATAGAATTACTCATTATTATAGGCGGAAAATGTACCATTTTCACACGACTTTCGTGTGCAAATGCTGACAGCATATTTTAGGCATTATGAAAATTTAGTGCCGCGTGATATGATGGGCTTGTAACTTCTGGAAGCTCGGCTTTTTGGTAAACTTATTAAGGCGCGGTCTGACCATAAATCAACAAAAAACACTTTTTAAAAAACCCAATCCCGTGACGTGTCAAAATAAACATAATATGAAAAAAATAGTATATATAGAACCGTAAAACGGAAAACAGGAATGACGGAATAAAACTTATTAGAGTAGGTGGCGCTACCAACCCCCTAAGTTCGTTGTAAAAGGTGAAGGATTTTTGACATGAGATTAAGGGACGGATGGACGCGGGGATAGGAATCACGTTCCCGTATTCCCGTTTCCCCGTTTGAAGTTTTTCATTTAGAAATTAATCTCTACCTACATTCTTTTCTATTTAAAACATTCACATTTATTTTCACTGTGTTTTGTTTTCTCAAATTAATAACCTTTATCAGATTATTAAAAAACTGCGCAAATGTCTTAATAAAATAAATCTTCGCTAATCCTCTCTCTCTGGCCGGTCTAAACATTTCGTAAATAGATAGACATTATTTATTCCGATTACGATCGGATCTCCTTGGACCCGTTTACCTTAAAAGTCGCTCGCTGTTGTCGTCACTAAACGACCGGTTGCATTTGTTAAATAGGGTTGTCCCTTTGGATAAATATTTAAATACAGCATCTCTATTTTACGTCGCGCGCGTCGTATGGCTTTTTTTTTTGAACGGGCTAATGCTGTTGGTCTCTACCGACCTTTACAGCGTCACCGGGCGGGAGGGCAGGCGCTTAAGGCGCCCAACCGTCAAAAGTGGGAGGCAACTAGCACAAGGGCACCCCTGGGGTGCGAGCCTCGGCTTGGGCCGTTGCCGGGATAACAGGATCGAGAAGGCTACGTCCACTGGAAGAGTGGACCCTATGGAAAGTTGCGACCGTTCTAGCTAACCTACGGGGGGTACGTCGACCTCGCCGGGGTCGGTGTCTGATTGTGTTACGCTGGTATCCTATACCGGTGCCGAAAGCGGTACCTGAGCCAGAAGAGCTAGACTGATCCGGTGATCCTAGCGCAGCCGACACAACGGCTGCTATAGGATCATCCGGATCGCTCAAGACGTGTCTTGGGCGGCGACGACGGGGTGGCGGGTCTGTCATACAACTCGAGCTGTTTACAAGCCGGTCTTTTTCAAATAGTTCTTAGTAAAACTGAAAGCGTAGTCTTTTTTGATAATTAAAGCGTTAGGAGTCAAAAACTATCGGCAAGCAGCCCTGAAAAGGAAAATACACCTTGTTTAAAATGTATAAAATTCCTACAAATATAATGCCATATAAGTTATTCCTAGCGAATTCCGATTTGATCACGCACTACCCATACTTACGTACGTACCTACGTCACTCTCAAATAATCTAAAACAAGTTTTACCTAACTTTTTTTAACAAAAATCTTATAATTGTATCAATAATTCCAATTAGAAAAAAAAGTAGATAAGTATCCAAAATATCGTAATAAATATCGTATCGTTCGTATCGTAGTATCGTTCTTTAATTTTTTTTTTTATTATTGTTCGATAGGCTTGCGCTTGACCACTATCTCACCTGATGTTAAGTGTCGATGCGGTCTAGGATGTAACGCGCTTGCCTAGAAGATACCTGTTCACTCTCGATTTGAAGACTCCAAGATTGTAGTTCTCGGGAAATACAGACGCCGGCAAAGCGTTCCACTCTTTGGCTGTTCGCATGATAAATGTGGAAGCAAAATGCTTTGTTCGCACATGCGGGATGTTAACCATGTAACGATGGCGTTTTTTCGTACATCTGCTTGCCCGATGGTGGAAAGGTGATGGCGGAATCAGGTTGCATCGGAATGCAACTCCAGTGCGCACTCTCCAAAATGCATTCGATTAATATACACATATATTCAGGAACGGAAATGAAAGTGTTTGGCAGCCCTAACTATATTAGCATTTTGTTATATATATATTATTTGGTTGCGCGGCTCACATTTTGACTGGGGCGTAGGCGGTGCACCCACTTGCCTTCGAATTCGTAAGGCGGATTCGAATAAATGAATTAGTTCTATAAGTACATTAGTTAGTGATTTATATAGTTCTTGACAATTCAATTAAAAATAATTGCATGTATACAAAAACTATGAATGTCCAATAACACTTTTCATATTTCTCTCTATTATATATTATATACTATATGGCACCGACACTATTTTGGGTATTTATTGAAATAAATCTATAATTATTTGAATAATAAAGCTATCGCTCGACGATAGCTTTATTATACGAAGGTCGATGCGACGCGTGACCAAAATGCTGGCACATTAGGCTAGTTGCCTGCTATTAAAAATTAACAAGTAAATATTATTTTCATAAAGTAGGCTAAAAATAAATGCAATAATTTAAAAAAAAATAGGTAAAATCGGTAAATAAATCGTGGAGTAAATTATTATCTTTTAATGTTTCTGGAGGGCGCATCACATGTCCCTTTCTCGCAAAACAGGAGATTCCCCACAGTTACTATGAAAACGCACGTTGTGAAGTCACATGCCAAGGAAAAATATGTATGTAAAAAAAGTATGTAAACCTACCACAGCTTAGTAATGAAGTAATATAAAGGAGAGAGTGACGTCCTTGCATGTTTGAGCTGTCTCTTTCTATATTGCTGTATTTTAAAATACTTGTAACTTTGACATTTGTAGAGATATTTATTTTTTGTATTCACGACTGTTTATTTTTTGAGGCATATAATTTATGCAATAAAAAAATAGCAGGAGACTAGCCTATTTGGCACAGCGGATCAGCATCGTAGCTCAAGGGGGAAAATGCCAGCATGTTGGGTACGCTATCTACCGGTACCCAACATTCTGGCAGCATGAAGCATTTGGACTGTTATAAACAGGCCAGATGCTCCAGCCCACTATCGGTGTTTCGGTCATCGCGGCTAGTATTTTACTCCAAATCTACATTTTTTGTAGTATATGTATAGCTAGGTGTTTAGTTAACTTTTGTAGTAATTATTTAAAACAATAAAAGCCCCATTGCCCGTTACAAAAAGAAGCAAACAAAAATCAAATAAGTAGTTGAACGAAAAATAATTAAATATCTATATTCACATAATTATACAAGTAATAAACGGCTAGCACTCGCGAAATTTTAGTCGAATAACTCGAAAAAATATCTCACATACCTACCCCCTTACCAATAAACACTGCATAACAGTGGAATAGTTACTCAGTGTTTTGTCTTGTTTTATTATTGCCCATTTCAAACTCAACAGAGAGAGACGAAACACTAAATAACTATTCTTCCGCTACGCAACGTTTATTAGTAAGGCGGGTAGTTTTTATCGCTACACATTTGAAATGCGACATGCACCCAAGAAAGTGATGCACTTCAAATGTTGCGGTAAAAAGAGAAACTGGGCTTTTCGGAGAAAGTACCGGATTGAGTGATTGCAATGTGCATGCTAAATACCTAAGTGACGCAATGACGCTGCTCTCGGCAGGCTAGGTATTTTTAGCCAACTTACCTAATTATAACGAGCAGGAAAAATCAGTTATTTATTGTATTCTATATAGCATTTATAATTTTTTTTTGTAGTATTTAATAATATAATCCTATAATATATCTAGATAGTGATATATAGTGCAAGATAGTGTATAGTAAATACCTTTATACCTGTATATTTACTTGATCTTTACTTGAATTAAATATAGTATGTACTACAACTATAAGGAACTAATAGTAACTTATATCTATTCTGCGATACTATACTTTCAAGACAACCATTCTAACAAATTATGATGTAACTCGGAGCATCCATGTCAGAGCAATGGGTTAAAAACTGAAAGCTAATCGTAGGTGGCGCCACTGTTGAGTGATCCTAATCGCCGCTATATTGCGTTTTTGATTCTTTGTGCTTACCAGCGAATTCGATTCTAATACTACAAAAATGTATTCAACATGGAGTGTTAGGCAGTTAAAAAAACAGTTGCGGGATAGAAAAGCATCTACTACTGGGAAAAAAGCACATAACCTTTAATATTTAGTGGGCTGCCAATTTTTTCTTCGTAAAGCTTTTATCCATTGTTTTCTCCATTTGATATCTTTAGGGAATACATGGACTCCCGTCTTTTTGCAATCCAAAGCTGAACACAACGTCATATTAATGAAATAAATTGAGTTATTTTTATTTGTTTACAAAATTATTATGGAGGATGACAGATATTTGTCAGATTTAGGGAACACTCAACAGTGCTGTCATCTGAAGTGAGTAAAAGTCAGTTTTTTACCCCATTGTGTACCTACAAACTAACACTACAGACCGTTCACCGTAAGATGTCCTCTGACGTACAATTATATTACATAAAATATGTAAATATTATCGTAAATGTAAAGTAATATGTACCTAAGCATTATGTGAGGTATAGTGTAATCATTATCTAAACATGTATGTTGTACTCACCACAGATTAATATGTCTTACTTGCATATTTTTTTATAATGTGAGTACATCAGGGGACATCTTACGGTGAACGGTCTGTACTGTCAAAGATGAAAAAGAAAATCACATAGAAGTATCCATTACGAACATTAATATCCATTTTTCTATATTCAATGCGCGAGAACCAAATAACTACCCGGAGAAAATAAGCTATCACAATAATGATTCCAGGAAATGATATCCTCAGAGCTGTTACTGTAATTTTCAGATTCCGGAGTTACTAGTTTTGTTTTGAGAACATACCTTTCAAAAGTAAACTCTACTACCCAGGATATAGGACACAGGACGTTTCTATGTCGTGCCTGAGTGACAAGAACTGTAGTAGACGCCCTGGCTTGTTAGAAAGGCAGTCACAATCAATTAGCGTGCTCCTAGTGACAGGAATTATGACGTTTAAGTGTGTATAAACTAGTGGAATTTAGTTTTTACCGGTTGCTTCCTCGTGGCTGGGCGTTTTGTGCAATGCCCGGAAGTGTTGCGCTGCGACATTCGCAATGCCTCTGATGTGATGTGATTAAATAGACAGGTTTGTGAACCAGCTGTTGCCTTGGATTACGTAGCAGTTTATCGTGATAACAGCTATTCCTTAGGAAAAGTTCAATCTACCTTCGTGAAACATCAGAATCGGTTCATTAGGGTGGAACGTTTCACTAGCGCGGCAAATTCAAATTTTCTTGCGTTCTTTTGCCAATAATAGCTTAATTGCTCAACGTGATTACATGAAAACTAATTTTGCGGAAATAAATAGAATGTATCAACGAATTACGACTAGATGTATCTCCTAGATATCATTGGTTTAGCGACAAAGGGCAATAAACAATTTTCTTTTTAGTTTTTCAGTCTATTGCCATTTGTCGCTAAACCATTGATGAATAGGTGATACTTTTAATTGTAATTTATTGATACATTCTATTTTTTGCGCAAAATTAGTTTTCATATAACCACGTTGAGTAATTAGCTATTATTAGCAAAAGAACGCACGAAAATTAGAATTTTCCGCGCTAGTGTAACGTTCCACCTTAAAGCATCGATAGCTGTTTTATCACAAAAACAAGTTAGGTAATGGCAAAAATTAGTAGTAGAGGGAGGTGAAAAGAATTTTAGCTTTTCTTGATTTTAGCTTTCCTCCTAAATAATCCAGGTATAGGTACTGTCATTTCGCTTTCGTCTCTGTCATTTTTTATTTCATTTTTAATTTTGATTTTTTAACCATGCACTTCCTGTAGGCACTGAATGCTCCCTCTATCGACATTAAAATGATAAAGCTATGCATTCAGGTTGTCTGGTTTCCAATGTTGCCATAACATAGATGAAACCACTAATCTGTGGATAAAACACATAGGCGTAGACAACTTTCCGAATACAAACTTATCATGTACCACGTACTCTCCCACACATAAACATCAAGAACAGTAACCGCAGAGCAACAAATAACATTAATTATGCTAAATGCACTCGACCTCGGCACCTTGCGACCTTCGGTGCCATCTTTGGTGCATGACGTGTGTTCATTCATGGCGGGTACTGACGGGGAGAGAAAGGTTTCATTATGTAAAAAATAATAATGTTTTGTCTATCCAGCTAGGCATTGCAATCAAGTAATTTTTGCAATGACGTATATCGGTCTATCTGGGCATTTAAATAATAACATGTCTTTTAGCAATTAGGACGTTTTGCCTAGATAGCCATTCTGCAACTAAGATATTTCTAGTAATCTTATTACTAGACTGTCCCAAGATAACGTGTGCAGTGCACTATGACGCAAAACTATATTAATTTAGAGTTCGGAGTGATACTGCAATCTGTTATGAGCGGCCGTGACGCTTAACATCAGGTGAACGACTAGCTCGTCACGTCATTCATTTACATTTAAAAAAACAAGTCCTATCAAATTGAATTAGATTATGTTAATTTAGAGTTCCGAGTGACACTGCAATCTGTTATGGGCGGCCGTGGCGCTTAACATCAGGCGAATGACTAGCTTGTCACGTCATTCATTTACATTTAAAAAAATCACAACGAGTCCCATCAAATTGAATTAGAGTTTGTAATGCAAGCCTATAAGATTTTTTCCCCAATGGGTCACACTGTTACAATAAATGGGCACATCTTCAAGAGGCGGCCAAAAGGACTTTGTATCCAGGCCGGTTAAACAAAAAAAAAATGGCCACTATTAAATGAATAACTATAAAAACGTACTTTTCGCCTATAAATGAGATGTCACTATAAAAACGCTGTATTTTCCACTATGAAGAAATCACAGTTAGTAAATACCTGCATTTATCTTCAAAAAAAACAAGTTTCTTTTTCATGTAACTATCAATATAAATAATTTTAACAAAGTAGGCAATGTACCACAATAGAACCACAATAGATGTTGATGTCAAAACCCATTAATTTTTATCATTAATTTTAATTATCACAAGGATGCAGTTATAGATATACGAAGCGGACGATCGAACAAACCTTTATCCTGTCCTCGAGCGACATCAAACTTAAAAATCTTGTTTTTGACTGTTTGAGGAAAAAACTTGGACAGTTGGTTCTACGAATTTTAATCACGCATCAATCATAAATATCATTCCTTCTAAGAATAACCAATTAGCCATTACACAAGACAGAACATAATATTATGGTGATTAACAACATGATTCGAGTAATACTATGATCGCATTTTTGTATAGACAATCCCCTGTATTATTCGAATTAAGAAATATTTGATTAGATTTCATTATCCTCTTTACCCATATTAGAGAACAATTTTACATATTGGCGAGCTCAGTACCGCAGCGTCCGTCGGTTTGACCAAATACTAGTTTCATTTTTTTTTATTGGTATATAAATAAAAGAATTAATTTAAAATTATGAAATAATTTGTAGTAGTTTAGAAAAATAATGAACTTTATTTTGGTAATAATAGTTTGCCTATGTAATATTAAACTCCGGAGATATTCAACGTTTTGTTGAAGCCTTTTTTAATAACAATCAGATTCAATTTTTTTTAACAATTTTTTTTTAACTAATAATTTAGCAATTTCCTTTTTGATTTCTGGTCACGCCTGTACGCATTAATTTGACAGCCGATATTCATCATTGACACATTCTGCGTAGGATTCATTTTGAATGGCATTCCTCGACAACCTATAATAAAGATAATTCACATTACATTATTGCAAACGATAACTTATCTAATATTATAAATTGGTTATTCTAATCTTTGTTTTCTTTTACAGGTATGAAACGAAACTGATCACATGAAAATATCTACTCATCAATTTAATAAAGATGATTCTAGAATCTGGTAAGATTTATTTGTGTTTACATTTAGGCGTTTGACTGAATACATTTTTTTTTTATTTATTTGTTATGTACGACTTATGTACCTACATAACTATACGACAAAATTGATTCATAATTTCTTTAATAAGTAGGTACCCAGGTACTTGCCTAAAAGCCTACTTGCCTAAGAGTTATTTAAAATTAATTTAATCAATTTCAAATTAATTTCTTTACTGAAAGCCAGCGTACACGAGAAATGATAAGAATGCTGTGGACCAATGACACTAGTTTTATGTTTCTGATTACGGATCCTATAATGTATAGGTGTTACTGAAATAAAGAGTTTTGTCTAAGTATCTATCGAAACATATGTTAAACTTGTATTTAACTTGCGCTAGGGAGTATTGGCGGGAACGTAAAAAAGTTCACGTCGTTGCATTGTATTATTTCACAAAACTTATGCTTTTTCTAGATTAGTGGCATTTTACGCATTAAGTGCTGAATTACGAGTATAAGTGTTGGCAAGTGATATAATGTAGTGAAACGTGGTTTTTCGTGTTGCTTCCAAAATTCCACAGAAGCCTCTAGTAAAGTTGCCACTACTTTACTAGGACATGACTTAGACTGGATTATAACTACTTGACTTAGACTGGACTATGACTACCCTGACTGACTGTGACTAAGACTTGACTTTACATGAAATATTTCATAATACGATGAAAAACTACAATACTTGACACTGGCTAAGTACACTATGTGTGGAGACAAAATATAAGAAAAAAAAAAAAACTTGCGCTAGAAAGAAAATAAGTATATGACTACAGAAGTGATTGTTCTTTTAAGATTTGTTTCGATAATTTCACAAACGTAATTCCAAAAACTCAAAAAGTTGTACATTATTACTATGATGCTAAGTTCCTATTGTGTAACAAGCTCGAATAAACCCAGGTCACATCGTGAGGTCACGGGTCGTCCGATGAAAGTAAGATTGTGCGGTTCCCATCCCTCTGACATAGCCTCACAGCTTCCATGGCCTAGTTCTTGATAAACTTACCTTAGAATCTTAGAATGTCTAGTACTTTCTATTGGAGAGGTCAACGAGCTTCATTTACTTTGTTTTAGGGATACGGAGGACATGACCGTAAGCCAAATAATTTACTTGATAACCCAGCAGACTATCAGTGCCTGCGGTGCGCCGCTCAGCCTCAGAATTTTCATTATAGCATTGATTGTCCTAACAACACTTTTTGTTGACTTTCCTAGCCACCGAGTTTCAAAATCATTTTGAACTGACTTCAACAAAAGGAGGAGGTGTTCAATTCAGATTTTTTTTTTATGTTTGTTTCCTCAGAACCATTAGAACCATTATACATTCGACCAATTTGCAAAATAATTTTTTTAATGGGCCTTCTGATTGGTCTCTTAGAAATGTCGTCAAAATCGGTTTGGTGGTACTACTTAGGTACTTAGGTACTGGTACTACCTAGGTAGTCTGTAGCATTTGCGTAGTGCAACCGTCTGCCATATAGTGGCAAAGAGCTGGAACGTGAAGAGCTACTCACTAAAATCAGATGAAATATAGATAAAAACGCTGCCCTGCCTTATGTAAAAAACATATGTACATACGTGTACATGTCATGTCGCATTACCACATGTTCAATAGACCAGCCACATTACAGTAAATCAGCGAGTAATGATCTAGCGATTGCCAGATGCCTATCCGAACGGGTTCACTTTCACAACTGCGTGCGTGATTAATGCTGTTCCCAGGGAAATGGGACGGTTTTACACATGGTGTGCTTGGGAAATATGTGTGTAACTATATGATGGGAAAGATAATTTGTAGGTAGTAGTCATTGGTAACTCAAGAAGGTATGCACATCGCTCTCAGGACGTACAACCGATGGGGAAGAAAGGCTCTCGAGTAGCAACCACGTACCTGCCGGAAGAAGTAGCGTATGCAGTGCAGATGCTGTGTACGTCTTTAGGCTGTTGATGATGATGATTATGACAGTTTGTAATCCATTCTATGCTATTATATCCGTAAAGAAGTTGTGCACAGCGAGAGGAAATTTGCGAACGATCTCATTATTTTACCTGCCTGTGGTAAAGATGATTGCGATTACTCCACGGGTAAGAGCTTAGCTCTTCATCATCCTCTTTGTTTTTTCCCATTTGTTATTGGGGTCGGCTCGCAATCTAACCCGTGGCGGCGAGCTACAAGAATTACACACACACACGAACACACGAGCGAGTACCATATGACATCTGACAGTCGCAACCTATAAGGAGTCAGTAACAGGGATGGTTTGATCAGACATCAGATTCTATCAGGCTTCTGACTACCTGTAACGATTGCCATAGATGTTCTTATGACAACCGGGACCGACGGGTTAACGTGTTTTCCGAGGGACGGAGCGATGGCATCGAAAACTGCACATAACTTACTAGATAAGTCATTGGTGTAGGGCCAAGGATTGAACCCGGTGCCGTAAGATTGCGAAGCGTACATGCTACTGCTCGGCTACCGTTGCTCTTTCAAGCTTAGCTCTTGAATAATAATAATAAGATGAAGACAGTGAAAAAACACAGATGTTACAACGCACTGGCGGCGCCGGTGTGACCCATAGCCTAGCTAGGAGATGATCTATGCGTCATGGATGCGTGTCGCGCTAACTGCATGGCATTCCAAGCCAGAGTATTGCAATTTATTCTGCTTATAATTGCACAAACTCTGACCATAGACAATCTAAATTTCTAAGCCCAAACTGCAAATGAGTTAATCGTCTCGTAACCACAAGTCCACCAACGCGTTCTCTTCACAACCGAAACTCAACGCAAACTATACGGTTATGGTAATGAGATACGGTAACCCGCGTTTTGAAATCGAAAGTGGTGCATGTTGCGCGGAGATCACTAAAGTATTGTCGGAGATAAAAGTGCTTAAATAAGTAGACAGACAAGAAACGTAGGTACTATAGATATTTAAATGTCTATATTTATTTGCAATTCATGCTTTGATTGCATAATTATACTAGCTGTTACAGACTAAGGAATTGCAGAGTATATAGCTGTTACCCGTGACTTCATGCGCGTGAAATCTGATCACGTAAATTTGATAGCAATTTTGTAGTGTGCTCACTTTCACCATCCTTCCAAATCATCATCCTCGGCTAATGTGACTGAAAGTGGCGCCAAAGGAGAGGCTACTAAAGATGAAGAATTGAAAGCGCCACGCAGTAATCTTTTATTGGAAATTGGCATTAACTGAATTGGTCTTTCCTAGAAAAGATTCTCTACGTTTCCAAAAATACTGGTGCGTTATACGCTACCGGTAAATGTAACCGTCGGAAAGTCGGAACATCATAAATGCTTTGCGACATACTTAACTATTAAACCAAGAATTTGGAAATCGTTTTCTTCCTATCTGTACATCAGCATACAGACGTAAAAACAAACAGTACATGACCACAGACGGTGAAAGCGAGCCCTGATCATTGTCCGAGTCGTGATGACCGCTGTCTATGTAAATTAGGTGTTACGTGATCGACTGCTTATCTTTTGTTCAGAGATGGAACGAAATGTTCTGAATGAATAGATGTTCTGTAACGTAACATATACGTTGAACAAACAAATGCTGTAACAAATGTTCAAACAAACTTTACAGCTAAACAATGGGAAAATTTTCTTTTAAGTATACATTACAATCTTCATCAGTATTTTCAGTATTTTCTTCATTAATATTTTTTAAATAACGGATAGAAAATACCCATGGTGTCCAATAAATAGACGATGTAATACGCTACTTACTGTTGGCCCAATGGTGATATCTTGGGTCAAAAGCAAGACCAGCCATTATTATTTTCAGCCAATGCAACCTCATTTAGGACATAGGTCTCTTCTACCAAGGTTCGCCACTAAATTAATTCTTCAGCTTTTCTAATCAATCTAATACCAGTCACTTGGCGTATGTCAACGCTCAACCTAGGGAGCGCCTTTTGGCACTTGCCAAGTTGCAGTTGCCACTCGATAACACGTTTACATTGTGTACCCCAACGGTTTTCGTTTATACAACTAATATGACGAACCCGGCAAATCACTAGGAAAATGAGATTTTATGATATCTCACAGTCAAGATATATTATTACTAGACTGTGCTGATGTTTCAGGATGACGTGCGCAGTGCAGTGTTACGTTATAATTTAGTTCCGAGTGGCACTGCAACGGTTGAGCTGCTTAACATCAGACGAAAGACTAGCTTGGTCATTCGTTTACATAAATAAAAGTTAAATTTAATAATTCCGTGGGATATGTCAGTAACATTTCGTTCATGGTGCCTTTCTGTTTCAAACTATAGTTTTTTTTTATTTCATTCACTTACAATATGTTACGTAACAAACAAACAAACAGAACAAATCACACGCACTTATAACACTATACATGTGACAATGTTGGCATATAATGTACTTACTATGGTTAAGTTACAATGTCTCACTTAAGTACGGTGCTTAAGATGGTTAATGATGCTAATTTGTTTGGTGTAATTAGTTAATCTCGTAGTTATTTATTCTGGTTTCTCTTTCTGTGTAATCAATTATTGTTTTAGTGCAGAACTATGATATGTTCATCATCAGCCGTGAAGACGTCCACTGCTGAACATAGGCCTCCCATAGAGCGCCACTTTGAGTGGCTGCTTGCCTCCTGCATCCATCGGCTTCCGGTGGTTCTGACCATATCGTCGGTCCACCTAGTGGGAGACTAGCCTACACTACGTCTTCCGGTTCGAGGTTGCCACTCGAGAACCTTTCTTCCCCATCGGTTGTCAGCTGTATGATATGTTAGATGACATGAAAAATGTATAGGGATTTGGGAAACCCACGAAGATGTCAGTTAATTGTCATCATCAGTTCAATACATACCCACTGCTGGGACACGGGCCTTCTCACACATGGAGAGAGAGAGTAGGCGATAACGCTGGCCAAGAACGGATTTGTTATAATTGGATATTCAATTTGCCGCGACTTCGGCGATGTCGGTTATAAACGTGCTAGTCAACAAACATAAAATATGCTTTCCTAAGAGAAAACCGAATAAAAAATTGACTCATCGTGGGTAACATCCGATGTTAATAATATGACATTTTTATTATTTGACATTTTTAAATGAAATAAATATACCTGAATGACGCAAGGACCCAATGGATGCAGTAAGTGAGCAGTCGCTCAAAGTGGCGCTCTCTGGGGGAGGCCTATGTTCAGCAGTGTACGTCTTCAGGGGGGATGACCCGAATGACATTAGTATACAATCAATCTTAGATGAATTATGTAATTAATATGGCTTATTAGTGATTAATCAGATATACAATCATCATCATCAACAGCTTGAAGACGTGCACTGCTAAACATAGGCCTCCCCCAGAGTGCGCCACCTTGAGCGGCTGCTCGCCTCCTGCATCCATTGGCTCCCCGCGGCTTTGACCAGATCGTCGGTCCATCGAGTGGGGGGCTGGCCTACGCTGCGTCTTTCGGTTCGTGGTCGCCACTCGAGAACCCTTCTTCCCCATCGGTTGTCAGTTCTACGAGCGATGTGGCCTGCCCATTGCCATTTCAACTTGCTAATTCTAAGAGCTATATCAGTCACTTTAGTGCTCCTGCGGATCTCTTCGTTCCGGAGCTTATCTGGCAGGGACACACCGAGCATAGCGCTCTCTATAGCTCGCTGCACGACTTTGAGCTTACTAATGAGGCCAACAGTAAGAGACCATGTCTCAGTTCCATAACTCATCACTGGCAACACACGCTGGCAGTGTGTGTGGCTCTGTGGTATTTTAGACGAAAAGGTAGGACGAAGCTTCCCGAACAATACCCAGCCGAGTTGGATTCTTCAAAATAAAATCATTATCAGAATATTGAATACTAAAAGCGCATCTAAAGGGATGTGGAGTGTAGTAAATTTAGAAAGGGGGTAAAAGCAACACTCCCAAAATTCTATTTGCTAGCATCGTGGTTAACCCTGATGGTACGAAGTTTGGTAGCCCTAAAGAAGCCGTTGATGCGACCAATTCTCGTTTTCTGGACGCGGCGGCGGTTGCGTGTGGTGCGCCGGTGGCTGATACCGCTGACATGACAAACTTGATTATAACCTTAAACCTTGGTGATAGCAAATTCTCATTACTAGAAAATAGAGTGCACTTTATACAGGTCGTTTGAAAAATCTAATAACTTTCGTTGCGTCGAATTTCTATCTTAAGCTCATTTTTTTGTTGTTAGGCATGCATTTTAAGATTCGGTACGTATACTTAATAGCAAAAACTGATAAGTATTGAATGTTACAAAGCGTTTATTAATAGTATCACTACGAAACAACAATCAAAATTACAACGACTCCGAATGAAGTAATAACCCGGCAATTATTCGACAATTTACCTTCAATTCAATCGAATAGATACAAAATTGTATAATTCGATGTGTTTTATTTACATAGATTTTAAATCATTTTTATTATAGTACCTAACTGTTATCTCAAATTCGTGGTGCACGATCACATTGCATCGCGTGTTTGGGAACAATTAACACGTGCGAGGAAATCGCTTTATTCGATTGACTGTAAACGGTAAAATATAATGTACCTATATACTTTATTTTTTCAATAACTAAATTAAAGTTGCTGTTAAGTAGGTAGATAGTAGGTACATAATTTAAGTATAACAGCGTGATGTCACATAAGGTAATACTAAATGGAAAACTGGCTACATTTGGGTTTTTGACTATACTTAGTCAAAGATTTGGGCTCATTAACCTCTAAGGGTCTTACTTATAAAAACCTCGCTATGTAGTACTTAGCCACCTCTCAACTAATCAGTTCAACTCCTAATCTATGATTATCATTTCCTTACCTATAAACGTTACTCAACTTTTGCTTAGATAAGAGACGTATAAACGACTAAAATAATCGACTAAAGTACGAAACAGAACGACTATTTGTTCTCAAAATTCGATTTTGCATCTGTGACAAGGTCGTGAATGTCATGATTAGGACGAAATTGACACTGCTTAAAAATCTGTGTTAAAAATGGAAAGAATTGTCACACGTCGTGTTTTTTTTTTTTCTAAAATTTCATGTTTTCTGGCAAATTATTTCTATTAATCCCGAAGGTCGTCAAAGTCCATTATAATCGCTGAGCAAGAATTATTTTGATATTTATTGAAATATTCAACAAGGACAGACTTAATAACAGTAATTTCAAAGCGCACCGCCCTTTTGATTTCGATAACAACGTACTTTGTCAAAAAGATGTTTTAAACGCGCCATTTTCACCCTTGGCAGGCTTAAACTAGATCTCGCTGGTGGTTAATTTTGACAGCTATTTAAAAGTGCGAATAATAGCCTATTTGCAATAAATTTTTCGAGTTTTTGTTTTTTTTATACAGCAACAATTTTAAGGATAACTTATTAAATAACTCTTAAAGTTATTTTTTTAATAAGTACAAGTAGTAAGTAATTAGTATTATAATAAGTAGGTACCTATGAACTCGTAGATTTAGCGAGTAGCTTTTTGTAACGTCTTTCAAATTTTTTAACATCTGGGTGAGCATTTTTGGGAATAATCCCAGCACGGGAACATTTCCCACCTTCCCTTATTCCCTAAGATGCGAACCGGAACACGCAAAGTCGGCTCCCACTGGGCAGGCGACCGATCAAAACCACGGAGAGCCGCTGTATGCAAGAGGCAAGTCACCAGTCAAAGTGGCGCTCTATGGGGGAGGCCTATGTTCAGCAGTGGACTTTCCGGCTGTTGCTGATGATGATGATGATCCCTTACTATCGTAAGTGCCAGAAGTGTACTTGCATCATAATGTCCTGCACTTAACACGCGTATTTAATTACGTTACGCTTGCGTACACCCACGGCGTCTCACGCGTTCTTTGTTTACTCTATGGTTGCGTATATTATCTGTGGTTGCGTCATCGTTCACACTTTGACGTGATATTACACGCCTAGCAGGAAGTATGTGTTAGTTTGTCTATGGCTTGAAAGGAAGAGTAAAATTTTGGATGTTACGCTTATTAAATTGTGTTAGGTAAGCGATCTTATCAAAATCCAAAATTAAAATGCAAAATTGCATTCAAATCGTTCTGCCATTGCAGCCTTAAAGGCACACAAATGGAAATCTTTTTAGAAGTCGCCCAAGGTCAATGACCGATAACCATCAAGTCAAGTCATACGGCCGTTAGCCAAAAACAAAGAACTAAGTATACATGCAAAATTAGACAAAAACAGAGCACGTTTTAAAAATTATGGCATGTCATATCTTTTTGTTAGTAAAATATCTAACGTTGCTAACGTCTATGCAATGCGGACTCCATTACGTGACCGCCGTAGATGTTGAAAATGCCGCACCCAGTAACCAAAATAACTTCATGGAACTCTGTGAAAGCCTAATGGTTATTTTTAACCCGGTAACATTTTAATGAGTTAATGAATGAAAAGGCAGTAAAGCCGAACTTTAAATCTATACTTGTATAATGAAACTGTAACAGGGTCAATTCTGTACATTAAAGATATTTAGAAAATTTTTGTTGGAGGGCTCTATAATCGATACTGAAGCCAAAACTATAATTTTTCTCATTTTTGTCTGTCTGTCTTGTCTGTCTATATCTTGGCTGAGCATCACGCCGAAACTACTGAATGGATTCGAATGAAACTTGGCACGATTTGAGTTCATATAACGAGGTACTTTTAATCCCGAAATTCAGCACGGTTCCCGCGGGAGAGGGGATGAAAGTAAAAATATGTACTTAATTCTCTCAATTTTTTTTCTTATCATTATCTTTAATTTCTTCCTTCTTATTATTATCTATAATTACGTATTCTATTATAATATAGATTTAGGTCAGAACTCGTAATTATCATTTATGCAAACCACTTCCAATAACAAAAAATTGAGCATTAGTTTTTTGCCAACGTCTAATTAATTTATAGGTCTTTGTAATAACATAATGCGTATAGTATGCACAGGACTTATTAAAAAAATATTTTATTTTATTAGTTTTAATTTAATTTGTATTTTTTTTTATGTTTGCAATTTATTTTTGAGAGTTGTAGAACAAAGGTTATCTGTCCAAGGTGATTTGAGTTTTGGTGAATTAAAATGAATCCAGTAACTAAGCTAATAATTTCACATATCACTTCCAAGAGCCGGTTTAACCATTCCAAATAAACTAACCAATCTAAATCCCGACTGTAACAAACAGTCAGTTAACCCCACGACTTGTTGCTCACGGCTGTCTGTCTTGTTTGGTGCAAATAACTACATCTAGATTTCCACGTCGTTAGAAATTAATTCTAACTCAACGATTAATTTATAATTTGGGACAGTTGGAACACAGTTAATTTTCAATTTGCCGACTATTGGTTTCGTTTCTATTACTCTAGAAAGCATTAGAAGTCGATAATTGAAAAATAGGTACCGATCATATTTTTGGAATTAGACTACATATCGCTTCTGTATCATATTCTAAACGCCTAAAGCTAAACGAAATTAAAGCATCTCCATACTTTCAGTTTAGTTTATTGACAGAACGAGCGCGAAGCGTCTCCGTTTCAGCTTGGGATAATGAATTCGTATGTTCAACGGATTTCCGGCTGTTCTCTTGTACATGTCGCATTTCTGAACCGATGCTCTTGAAACTACTAGGTGGTAGGACTTTTCTGCAAAGTTCGTCTAGGTAGGTACCACCACTTTGCCAGTTATTCTGCCGCCAAGCAGTAGTGTGGTCCGGTTTGAAGGGCATTGTAGCTAGTGAAATTACTGGGCAAATAAGACTTTATGATCTGATCACTCAGTCTAGTAATCTTAGTGTATTTAGCCAGTGTCAAGTAATTGAAATTTTAATTATAATATAGAAGAATATTTCACGTAAAGTCAAGTCTTAGTCACAGTCTGGGTCAAATATTCTAATCATAGTCCAGTCATGATTTTTCATGCCCTAGTAAAAGGCAACTTTAGGCAAGGTGGCAACTTTACTAGAAGCTTCTATGGAATTTTCGAAGCAACACGAAAAACCTCGTTTCACCACATTATATCACTTATCCACACTCATGCTCGTAGTTCAGCACTTAATGCGTAAAACACCACCAATTTAATCATTAATACTGGAAAAAGCACAATTTTTTAAAAATGATACAATACAACGACGACGACCGACGCCGCAACCAAAGACTTCTATGTATACACCAGACAGGACATCTCTAACTTGCATTGTCAACCACTGCAAATATGCCAATGAGCATCTTCTTGCTCATACGATGCTCAGCTCTCAAAGCGACTGCACGTGCAGCAGTGACTAGCAGTAAACATTATGGTCCGAATGTGCCAATGCACTAGCGCTGCGTGTTGTGATCGTTGGGTAGACGATTTAATCTCGTAAAGCGCTGTAGCGGATTTTAGTTTAATTATACAAAAAATGACAAATATTTGTGCTTTGAATAGCTTCTCTAGTACGTAGTACATATACCTCTTTGGCCGCAACGGGAAATTTTTCACGTTCCCGCCAAAAGTCGCCATGGGGACTTAAAATTAAAACGGTTTTTTTTTTAACAAAGCCGCGAGCCAGCTTTTTGGGCACCTTACCTGCGGGTAACAGCGACTTAAACGAGGTTTTTTATTTATAAGTTTAGTTTTAGTTTTAGATAAGTACTTAGTTTAGATTTAATTTAGTTTTAGTAATTGTATTTTGTATTTTATTGTTTAGTTTTTAGGCCTTATTATTATGAATATGAAATATACATAGGAAATTAAAAACAAAACTAAACAAAGCTAACAAAGGCAACATGAAATGTATATTGATATCACTTTCACTACAAAACACGTCAGGTGGTTTTATGTATCCAAGTTCAATGATTCAATCGCAACTCTTATTCAAAGCACTCTCTCGATTCCCACAAAAAAATAAATCGATTTTGAGACTCGATCGACTCGTGATGCTTCCTAGAATAATAGAAAAGAAACCAATATTCGGCAAATTGAAAATGAAAGTAAATTGAAAAGATTTGATTTCATATTTATTGAGAATTTAGAGTAAATTGTAAGATAGTTGTAGAGTTACTAGAAAACTACGTGAGAAATCTGCGGTCATCCTTTTGTAGTAACTTCCGGCATGTACTTTTAAAAACAATCGAAAAACAACTCTTCCATACTGAAATAGCCAAAATACGCAATAAAAGCACCAGCTCACGTCTCTCTACTCATCACGTATCGTGTCAATGCCACTGTCTATACTTACAACTTTAAATCTACCCTCAAAAGGCAAAGAGCTAATCGATTTTGTGCCATAACTCAAACACCATAAAGATTTAGGCTTTAAAATGGTAGCAGTAGATTTAGTTTTTTATAGCGAAATGCCTACTGCCATCAATTATACGTAGCTCGATGACCCCAGTAAGGCACATGATGATATTTGGTAACAATCATGATAGTCATTTGGAAGCTGGAGATTGGGTACTGCTTGTACCTACAATCTACGAATCTAGGCAACGAGATCTGATTACGTTTTGCAATGGTCAGATTCTGATTACCTATCTCTACCTTTGAACTCTTTAGAGGAACGTTATAACATTATTTTACGGTTAAGTACCTTTACTTTTGGCGCATTACCTGACGGTAGGTTCCAGTAGTTCCATTGCTTTGTTGTGAAAGAATATCGCCTGTTCCATGGTAATATTGCAAGAGTAACGAAAATGTTTTAGGCCAAGAAAATTGACCATAATGATACCATCCAGGGGATCATTCTAGTAGATTAACCCAAAATAGACCAATTTTAGCATTAACTTACTAAAAATATATCCGTCTCTTACATTGCCGTCTATTTGACAAGAACAGCAACAGTTCTATGAGTTTTAGATCTGTCAACTAAAGCCTTTAAAATTGGCCCCATACATCTACCTACTTCCAAAACAACTTATATCAAGTCTACTTTCAGGGTTATCAGTTAAAGCTTTAATTTAAATAGGTACTACACCCATTGCCATTATAATTATAGACCCATATTTTGCTGAACGGCACATTAAAGATAACAAGTAATGTTTTCTTTATAGTTACTAATTATAAGAAACGACAAGGTAACATTCTCAATAAAAAGCGTAAAAAATCACGAAAAGGTCTCATTAGCAACACGCTAAAGTTTTTTCAATACCAATCTATATTATTGTTGAAACGATACTTCCGCTCAACCTTTGAAATAGTTTAAATAAATCGATTCTATATCGATATCGAACCTTGATGGGTTAACCTTATCGATTCTCGGTTAGCCTTTAGGTTAACCTTCTTTAGGACTATGTACTGTCAACAAACGGACGGTTAAGGAGGTAGGGTTGCCAAGCATAACAAAAACACATTTGTTATTATTTTTATTATTTCGGTAAGAATATTCCAATGCTGTATTTCTGACTAGATGCCAAACGGTCGTAATGTTATTGGCTGTAAAATACATTTGAAGTTAGCAGATCCAAAAAAAAATTTTTGAGATTGGGATTGCGGTCCAGTACTTACCTACCTCGTTAGTCATGGTCCCAGTCGCCTGTCTTTTTTGTATGATTTAAGACCTGTATAGTAACCTAGTGGGGGGCGTAGGCCGGCCCCCGCTAGGTTACTATACAGGTCTATACTATACAGGTATACCGGTGGACCGACGACCTGGTCAGAAACGCGGGGGAGCCGATGGATGCAGGAGGCAAGCAACTGCTCAAAGTGGCGCTCTTTGGGGGAGGCCTATGTTTAGCAGTGGACGTCTTCAGGCTGAAGAGTCATGATGATGGCTGAGTAACGTTTCACTGGTGACACGTTGAATTTACAAACAACTTTCCTCCTCCACTTACATATTAATTTAGTTTTAATTTTTAAATGAAAGCACAGGCGTATTGCGTCCAAACCTTATTTCTGTATCATAATTAGTTAAACAATAACCAGGGGAAAGTTATAAGTATTTTTATCGTACGTTGACAACCCTACGACTGGAAGCTCCCTTACGTAACCTGTAAGCCGGTATCGACAAAAATGTGATAATCAAATTACGGAAATGTTACCACCTTCTGCCGTCGTACCTTTGCGTTTCCTATACAGTATGTTTGTGTTGGAAGAACATGTTATCGGTTTACGTAATGTTTACCTTTGAAATGATTATAAATATTACGTAGTAGTCCTAATGGAGTATTATTCGATAAGTATTTAGTTGACATTATGAATGTTATGCTGGGGGAAGCCTATGTTCAGCAGTGGACGTCTTCGGGTTGTTGATGATGATGATGATGATGATGAATGTTATATTACAGAAGAAGAATCTCACTAACCCAGCACTATTAAAAACTAGAGGGTGCCGAATTATTGAACGTGCCAAATTATTGCAGTGCCGAATTAGTGGGACTATATGTTTTATCTTAATCAAATTATTTTAGCTTAGTATTTCAGGAAATTATGTTAATATAAGGTGTTGGTTTTCCAATAAATAAATAAAACCTCAAAATTAGAGCTCCCAATCTTAATGAAATGACTGACAAGAAAAAGTTAATAAGAAAGCGCGAGCGAATCGAGCTCCAAAACTTTGATGAAATAAAAATAAATTTGAAATAAATTGGTTAGTTTGCAAAAGCGGGTCAATTTTTCCCTGGCTGGGACTGGGATAAAATAACTTTCACAGATTAGAGAAAGCTTTAAATAATATAAAATTATACAATATTTAACGAGGCACACAATATTGTACAATTTCGTGCAAGCACAAAAATAAATTATGAAGAATTTCCCCCCCAAAACGTTCATACATCACGGACTTACTAGGTGGTAGGACTTTTCTGCAAAGGTCATCTAGGTAGGTGGTACCTACCCAGAATAACTGGCAAAGGTGGTACCTTTGCCAGTTATTCTGCGACCAAGCAGTGTTCCGGTTTGAAGGGCATTGTAGCTAGTGAAATTAATGGGCAAATGAGACTTTATGATCAGTCTAGTAATCTGATTACTAGACTGTGTGATGACATGTTAGCGCACAGTATGGGTTAAATTTTTCGGATATAGGAGTAATACAAGGTGTCTTGGCTTTTCCACTGAGTGGGGCTGCCAAGACACTTTTTAACATGATACTAGATGTATTTATTTAGAATATAATTTGAATGTACATAATGGAGCTGACATAATCGCCATGCGACTAAAGCTCCCAAAAATTAAAGATTAAAAAAAAAATAGACTGTGTGATGTCTCAGGATGACGTGCGCAGTGCAGTGTCACGCGAAACTTTGTTGTTTTAAAGATCCGAGTGATACTGCAACTGCTATGGGTGGCCGTGTTGCTTAACATCGGGTGAACAACTAGCTCGTCACGTCATTCAATCAAAAAAAAACTTTGGGCGTTTATATCGAGCATTGATCTTTCCCAAGCATTGACGTATCATCCTCGAGCAATCTAAACCGCTCTTTAAATTTGATATTTAATTAATCATTACAGTTTTTTCTCAAGTTTAAATTATACTTTACCATTTGTAATTAGTGTCATCGATAACCACGATGGCACCACCACGTTTCATTTTAAAATAATAATAGAAAAAATAAATTTAATCTCGATTTTTTTGCACGTTTCCACTTTTCTTCATTTCTTTGACTTATCAGAAAAATGATTAACGATAGTAGAAACTTGCGTTAACTAAAAAGGGCGACTTACTGTAGTTTAATTGCTAGAGGCTCTAGGAATTAAACCACAGTGAGTCGCTGTAGTCTAGAGCCATTGCCGGACAGAAAGTAGCTCTAACTTCTTCCACATCTCGGTCTCCTGCTACCTACGTCATTCTTTCTTTCAGTTCAGTCAGCACTTGTGTTAACTATGGTAGATTCTATAGAGTCAATGAATTTGATTTAGGATCAGATGACGCTCTATTTAATTGATCTTTGGAATATGAATTTGGAGTATGATCGAATGTAGGTATATTTTAGAAAAATGGGATCGTTTTGGTGGTATTCTTTAGGAGCCACCCGATAACTTAGATTCGAACCGACTATCGGTATTAATTAGTTGCAACCATTGTTTTGTTACAAGTTTAGTATGCTTTAGACTAAAAATTATCACCCCAAGTTTCAGCCAAACAATCGTGAAATAGGTATTTCAACTGACGGATATTTCATACACAATCACAAGTTTTCGTGCCGCAAAAAATCAAATCCGTAAAGCTAACTAACAACACACAAGAACTTACAAATAAATTAGATTTCCATTCAGCTGACAGGTGTCGATACGAGCTATGGCATGAGCATGACAGTTTGAATTCCGCGGCTTTCGACTCGTATAAATAAAGATGACAAAAAACCGGCCGCGCCAGCGAATGGCGTTAAATTCTCACATAGATAAATTAAATACACTTACGTTTATTTTCCTCTCCCTCCCAGTTTCTATCGATTTTCATCTCTAACTTTAACGCTGTAAAGTTTAGTATCAATTGTAGAGATTGCAGAAGATAGAACGTTTTGTTAGGGATACGCACGAGCAGGTGAATCGTGCAAAAACGCAATGAGATCACCATGATCACCATCGCCGCCGTTGTCATTACGACGTGACGTGTAACGATAAGGCTGTGTCCTACAGGGCAAGCGATCTACGTTACGCTATGCTATGTAAAGCTATGCAGTGCTATGTAAGAGCAGGTAATATTATACAGGGTTATTTCCTCTAGATTCCCATGGTCGCGATATCGCGACTTCCGGTTGTTGTTGACATGGTATTCAATGAATAAATTCACTTAATACCTTTTAGGTCATAACTCGTAGCACTTAAGGCGAGCCTTTTCGGGAACTTTAGGTATTTTACGCTACCTTAAGCCGCACTATTTGACGGCACGACGTATTCATTTACGCGACCCAAAAGCTGTGTGCAATGCGCCGCGCCGCGCGCCGCGCGCACTTCTTTCGCCCGCGTCAGCCACGTTATGTAACTCAGTAGCGGAGATCAAGTCGCTTTGTTATTTAGGATAGAGTTAGCTTATGTTCTGGATTGATATATGATAAATGTGAACCTACCATTATTATTATAACAAATGCAATGAGGTGTACAACCGTGTTTTTATTGCTATTTTTGGTTTTATTTTATGTGATTGAACGACGTGACGAGCTAGTCGTTCACCTGATGTTAAGTGACACGGCCGCCCATAATAGTTGCAGTGTCACTCGGAACTTTACAACAATAAAGTTTCGCGTGACACTGCACTGCGCACGTCATCCTAAGGCTCAATTTAGACAGAGCAGCAAAATGCTCGAGCAGTTTTTAAGTGCTATATGAATATCAACCTTAATCTATTTAGACAAAGCTGAAAATAGTATGCAGCATTAAAATAGGTAAGATTTTAATGTTGCATACTATTTTCAGTTTTGTCTACATGAAATAAGGTTGATATTCCAATAGCACTTAAAAACTGCTCGAGCATTTTGCAGCTCTATCTGAATTGACCCTAAGACATCACCCAGTTTACTAATCAGATTACTAAACTATATTATATATATATATATATATATATATATATATATACCTATATAATATTATATTGGTTGTTATTATTATTGTAATACGTACCAAGTCCGGCTTGGTTCCATCCTCCCTGGTGGCGCTGCCCCCTTACCGGAGTCGATGGGAATAAAAGTGTCATCCTTCCTGGCAGCCTTAACAATAGCGCTCACCGGGGCCGATGGAATAGAAAAAGGGTCATCTGCCCCGTTATAGTCGGATCGATGAATTCACCTTAGTGACAGCGGGGCCGATGGGAATTAAAGTCTCATCTGCAACCCCGGTACGGCAAGTGCTGGTGCTTTTAACGGAGAGGATTATACAAATCTAGTTTCATCAAGCCCAGCATAAACGGTAGGGTACTATAATATTTATAATAAGCAATTTGCCTAATATTACACTAATCTATAATACAATCAAACTGTAACAGAGTCAATTCTGTACCGTAAAGATATTTTGAAAAATTTTGTTGGAAGGTTCTCTACAATCAATACTAAAGCCAAAACTATAATGTTTTTCATTTTTGTCTGACTGTCTGTCTGTCTGTCTGTCATACGCCGAAACTACTAAATGGATTCAAATGAAACTTGCCATGATTTGAGTTCATATTACGAGGTAGGCTATAGGATACTTTTAATCCTGAAATTCAGCACGGTTCCCACGGGAGAGGGCATGAAAGTAAAAAAATTACTTATTTGTACATTTGACAGCGTCATTTGCACCATTAGTAAGTCGCAACCGGCACACTTGCACCTGCAAGTGTGCAGGTGTGGGGAACCCTCCCACATTTATATATAATTTACATATTATATACAAAATACATTTACTACATGCTATTATATATTTACATAATATACTTACCTACATACTATTATTTATATATTACATTATTATATACAATTATATACGGTAACATTGCATAACACACTCCATACATACAAACATTCAAACACCTAACACAATTACTTACCTTGCCTAGTTTGCCGGATGACGTACGGAAATGTAATCCGTCTACTTACCGCGTGACGTCAATAGCGGGCCCCGACCGGTGGTAAGGTAGCCGCGGTGCGCAAGCACCGCTTGATACTACCCCCCAGTTAGTTGATCTAAACTATTCGTTCGACGCGCCACTTTATTAATTTCTCCTTGCGAATCGTTGTTTATCTGTTTCGTTTCTTAGTGTTTTATTACTGCTCTTGTTGTGTCGTCCTTCTGAACATGTAAATATAAAATTGTGTATTGTGTGTGTGGAAATACAGCGATCAGTGTTTAAGTTTGGACAATTTCTTTTTGGACTCCCGCAAGGTACCTACATTACACTGCATGATCCTGCACCCCCAGCAATACCATACAGGTGCAAGTGTTAGTCGTGACTGTCCAATTATACCAATGACAGTAAACTAACTTGCTCATCACCGCATTTGGTAGGTTGGAAAAAATTTGACATATGACATCTTTAAAAAAAATTGACATTTGACATCTGTCAAAAGTTTGACATCAATCAAACTGACATCTGTCTACACTTGACAGCGGTATTAGAACAGTGCGCAGGTCGCAAGTGGCACGCTTGCACCGAGCGCGGGCCGCACTCGGCTCGCACACGTTGCAAGTGTGCAGGTGCAAGTGTTAGTTGTGACTGTCCAATTATACCAATGACAGTATACTAACTCGCTCATCGCCGCATTTGGTAGGTTGGAAAAAAAGTTGACATTTGACATATTCAATAAATTTGACATCTGTCAAAAAATTTGACATTTGATATCTGTCAAAAATTGACATTTGACATCAAGCAAACTGACATCTGTCTACACTTGACAGCGGTATTAGAACAGTGCGCAGGTCGCAAGTGGCACGCTTGCACCGAGCGCGGGCCGCACTCGGCTCGCGCACGTTGCAAGTGTGCAGGTGCAAGTGTTAGTCGTGACTGTCCAATTATACCAATGACAGTAAACTAACTCGCTACTAGATGTCAGTTTGATTGATGTAAAATGTCAAACTTTTGACAAATGTCAATTTTTTTGACAGATGTGAAATTTATTGACAGATGTCAAATGTCAATTTTTGACAGATGTCAAATGTCAGTTTTTTTGACAGATGTCAAATGTCAAATTTTTTCCAACCTACCAAATGCGGTGATGAGCGAGTTAATTTACTGTCATTGGTATAATTGGACAGTCACGACTAACACTTGCCCTGCACACTTGCAACGTGCGCGAGCCGAGTGCGGCCCGCGCTCGGTGCAAGTGTCCAAGTACATGAGTTGGTCGTGACCGTCCACTTATACCAAATTACAGTATACTTGCTTCGCTCGTCGTTGTATTTGGTAGGTTGGAAAAAAAATTGACATTTGACATCTATCAAAAAATTTGACATCTGTCAAAATTTTGACGTTTGACATCTGTCACAGTGACATCTGTCAAAATTACAACTATCTCAGCCCGAAACTGTAAAACGGAATAAAAATATAGGCAATAAAACGGAAAACAGCAATTTCGATAACAGTATGTATGTACGGCGGCCATATTAAGAAACGACAGATGTCAAAATTTGACCAAACTATGTTGATCAGCATCCTTTGGGACCCCCAGATATCGATTTATATCCCGATCAGAGCACCTTTACTTTCAGACGCGGACCAATAGACCGCCGTTTTGAAAAAAGTACTTTTTCACTGTGTGCCCCTCTCAAAACTGTACAATATTAGAACAAACCCTCCTCACAAAAGTCTTATAGTTTCGGCGTTAATTGCAAATTAAAAATCCTTAAAAAGTGAAATTGAATGTTTGCAATTTTTCAAAATGGCGGAATCAAAAAAGTTTTTACACTTTCCTACCAAGTGTACCGTGGGATTTTCAGATATCGATTTTCATTCGGATCGGACAACTTTTACTATGAGTCGGTATGTCTACAGCCGCCATTTTGAAAAAAATCGGTTTTGCTGATATTGCATTTTGACCCTTATAGCATTTATACTCGATCCCCAGGAACGATTTTCCTTAAACGCTGGTATTGGAGGCGTAAAAAAGGAAAACTGATATTTCCATAAAAGTACCTTTGTATGACAGCCCCATTGAAAGTTGACACATGTTAAAATTTGATTTCAGAATGTTGATCAGCATCCTTGGGGACCCCCAGATATCGATTTTCATCCGGATCGGTGAAACTTGTTTTCCCGCCGCGGCCAATATTTACGCCATTTTGAAAAAAAAATTTTTTGCCATTCTTCCTCTCTGGCTTTCAAACAATATTAGTTCCAGCTCTTAATACTAAAGTGTTATAGTTTCGCCGTCATTTACGGTTAAAATTTGTATGGCGGATTTTTTTTTCCGCTATTTTGAATTTTTTTTGACATCACCAAAATCGTCCCAGGGTTTGCTATGACATTCCTTAAAACGCACATGACCTATCTCATATGGTTTGGCCAGGCCGTTGACTGTCCGAGTGACCGAAGGTCGGAAGACCAGGTCGCGAATTTTTTTGAAGACACCTCTGTCACCTGGACACAAAAGTCAACAAAGACATTCAAAATTTTCCATTGGTATCGAGAAACAATGCGTCAAAAATGGAAAAAAAAATTGTATGGCAGCCATCTTTAAAAATGGCGGAATCCAAATTTTTTTTCAAATTTCGAATCTGCGGCCCCGAAAACCCCCCCATGCGAAAAATCACCGGATCGGATTTCAAAATGGCCGCCATTTTGAATCCGCCTCGCATCTTGGATTTTCATGACAACGATCTGACAGCCCCTGTCATCCTCTATGACATTTGGTCGAGCACCACCCACATACCTCTTACCTCTTAAATATTATGGTACCCTACCTTCAATGCTGGACTTGATGAAACTGATTTGTGTAACCCTCCCCATTAAAAGCACCAGCACTGGCCGTACTGGGGTGGGGATGAGACTATTATTCCCATCTGCGCCGCTGTCACCGAGATGAATTCATTGATCCGACTATAACGGGGCAGATGACAATTTTTATGTTCCATCGGCTCCCATGAGCGCCGTTGTTGAGGCTCCGGGGGAGGATGGCACTTTTTTCCCTTTTTTCCCATCGACCCCGGTAACGGGGCAGCGCCGCCGGGGAGGATGGGATCAAGCCCCTACCCCATAGCTTTCTTTCACTTACCCAACCCGCCTATTTTTTGCCACACCACCCGCTCACCTGCCCATAGGTTTTGCACACTTGCCCACGCCTATCGACATTTGCTCACACAAGCTGCCTGCTAGCCCCTGCCTGCTAACACGTTTCCATAATTGCCCACACCTGCCCACTTTTTCTCACACGAGCCGCTCAACTAGTAACACTGATTCATACCTGCCCGTACTTGCGCATGCCAGTTACGTATTATCTAGCACCATGTATCATCATCATCATCATCATCATCAGCAGCAGCAGCAGCAGCATCATCATCATCATCATCATAAGCATCATCATCATCAGCCTGAAGACGTCCACTGCTGAACATAGGCCTCCCCAAAGAGCACCACTTTGAGCGGCTGCTCGCCTCCTGCATCCATTGGCTCCCCGCGGTGTGCTGCTTGACACCATGTATACGCAATGTATACTATGAAGCAAACATAACTGCTTGTGTATGAGATAAATAAATGAGTATGATGATTATTCACAGCCTCTGTGATGTGGGGGTTTAGCAGGTCGGCTCATAACCCGGAGGAGATGGGTTCGATTCGTGACATGAATTTGTGCACAAAAAAATAACACAAGTGTGGATTGTATGATTCAGTAAGGCGTGTGTATTGAGGCGTAGGGCAAGAAACTGTCCATGACGGTGAGCATAATGATAATTAGAAAGCATAGGTAAATTACATGGTAACTACCGATTTTCCTAATGCATAACTTAGAAAGAAAGAAAGAAAGAAAATACATTTATTCAGGACATCACACAACATTACATTCCTAACATACATCATGAAAATAAAACAATAAAAAACAAAAATAGGTAAAAGGTCTTGAGCAGTTTTTTTTCTTTTATTATATTTGTTACCCATTTTATTAAAATTCACGGCCAGTGTAGCTTCGCGTCGTGGAGCGCAAAAATTTGGCACACGTCCGGCGTCGACGGGCTCTGCGAGCGGACTGGCGGCCCCGAAAATGAGCTCGGATGCCATGAATTCAAGATATAATATTCATATAAAATTACCGTATTAACTTTTTAACATTTTTATTGATCATTAAAATTTTTTGATCAATAGATGATTCATTAAAATATATTTAAATAATACGATTCGTTTAAAACAAGTCGAAATGTCATTTCAAAAAATCTAAGATAGAGGTAACTTTGGATTTTTTTTCGATCGAGTGAAGTTATTCCTTTTATGTATAAGTATGATCATTTAACTTGAAGACATCCTTAAGAATAACATATATTTTTTTCATATCTAAAAGTGTGGTTTATCTCAGAGAAAAGACGATTCAAACAAGGCCTGTTTAAGGCGAGACTGGCCCAAAAACGCCCTTGTTTGAATCGTCTTTTCTCTGAGATAAACCACACTTTTAGATATGAAAAAAATATATGTTATTCTTAAGGATGTCTTCAAGTTAAATGATCATACTTATACATAAAAGGAATAACTTCACTCGATCGAAAAAAAATCCAAAGTTACCTCTATCTTAGATTTTTTGAAATGACATTTCGACTTGTTTTAAACGAATCGTATTATTTAAATATATTTTAATGAATCATCTATTGATCAAAAAATTTTAATGATCAATAAAAATGTTAAAAAGTTAATACGGTAATTTTATATGAATATTATATCTTGAATTCATGGCATCCGAGCTCATTTTCGGGGCCGCCAGTCCGCTCGCAGAGCCCGTCGACGCCGGACGTGTGCCAAATTTTTGCGCTCCACGACGCGAAGCTACACTGGCCGTGAATTTTAATAAAATGGGTAACAAATATAATAAAAGAAAAAAAACTGCTCAAGACCTTTTACCTATTTTTGTTTTTTATTGTTTTATTTTCATGATGTATGTTAGGAATGTAATGTTGTGTGATGTCCTGAATAAATGTATTTTCTTTCTTTCTTTCTTTCTAAGTTATGCATTAGGAAAATCGGTAGTTACCATGTAATTTACCTATGCTTTCTAATTATCATTATGCTCACCGTCATGGACAGTTTCTTGCCCTACGCCTCAATACACACGCCTTACTGAATCATACAATCCACACTTGTGTTATTTTTTTGTGCACAAATTCATGTCACGAATCGAACCCATCTCCTCCGGGTTATGAGCCGACCTGCTAAACCCCCACATCACAGAGGCTGTGAATAATCATCATACTCATTTATTTATCTCATACACAAGCAGTTATGTTTGCTTCATAGTATACATTGCGTATACATGGTGTCAAGCAGCACACCGCGGGGAGCCAATGGATGCAGGAGGCGAGCAGCCGCTCAAAGTGGTGCTCTTTGGGGAGGCCTATGTTCAGCAGTGGACGTCTTCAGGCTGATGATGATGATGCTTATGATGATGATGATGATGATGCTGCTGCTGCTGCTGCTGATGATGATGATGATGATGATGATACATGGTGCTAGATAATACGTAACTGGCATGCGCAAGTACGGGCAGGTATGAATCAGTGTTACTAGTTGAGCGGCTCGTGTGAGAAAAAGTGGGCAGGTGTGGGCAATTATGGAAACGTGTTAGCAGGCAGGGGCTAGCAGGCAGCTTGTGTGAGCAAATGTCGATAGGCGTGGGCAAGTGTGCAAAACCTATGGGCAGGTGAGCGGGTGGTGTGGCAAAAAATAGGCGGGTTGGGTAAGTGAAAGAAAGCTATGGGGTAGGGGCTTGATCCCATCCTCCCCGGCGGCGCTGCCCCGTTACCGGGGTCGATGGGAAAAAAGGGAAAAAAGTGCCATCCTCCCCCGGAGCCTCAACAACGGCGCTCATGGGAGCCGATGGAACATAAAAATTGTCATCTGCCCCGTTATAGTCGGATCAATGAATTCATCTCGGTGACAGCGGCGCAGATGGGAATAATAGTCTCATCCCCACCCCAGTACGGCCAGTGCTGGTGCTTTTAATGGGGAGGGTTACACAAATCAGTTTCATCAAGTCCAGCATTGAAGGTAGGGTACCATAATATTTAAGAGGTAAGAGGTATGTGGGTGGTGCTCGACCAAATGTCATAGAGGATGACAGGGGCTGTCAGATCGTTGTCATGAAAATCCAAGATGCGAGGCGGATTCAAAATGGCGGCCATTTTGAAATCCGATCCGGTGATTTTTCGCATGGGGGGGTTTTCGGGGCCGCAGATTCGAAATTTGAAAAAAAATTTGGATTCCGCCATTTTTAAAGATGGCTGCCATACAATTTTTTTTTCCATTTTTGACGCATTGTTTCTCGATACCAATGGAAAATTTTGAATGTCTTTGTTGACTTTTGTGTCCAGGTGACAGAGGTGTCTTCAAAAAAATTCGCGACCTGGTCTTCCGACCTTCGGTCACTCGGACAGTCAACGGCCTGGCCAAACCATATGAGATAGGTCATGTGCGTTTTAAGGAATGTCATAGCAAACCCTGGGACGATTTTGGTGATGTCAAAAAAAATTCAAAATAGCGGAAAAAAAAATCCGCCATACAAATTTTAACCGTAAATGACGGCGAAACTATAACACTTTAGTATTAAGAGCTGGAACTAATATTGTTTGAAAGCCAGAGAGGAAGAATGGCAAAAAATTTTTTTTTCAAAATGGCGTAAATATTGGCCGCGGCGGGAAAACAAGTTTCACCGATCCGGATGAAAATCGATATCTGGGGGTCCCCAAGGATGCTGATCAACATTCTGAAATCAAATTTTAACATGTGTCAACTTTCAATGGGGCTGTCATACAAAGGTACTTTTATGGAAATATCAGTTTTCCTTTTTTACGCCTCCAATACCAGCGTTTAAGGAAAATCGTTCCTGGGGATCGAGTATAAATGCTATAAGGGTCAAAATGCAATATCAGCAAAACCGATTTTTTTCAAAATGGCGGCTGTAGACATACCGACTCATAGTAAAAGTTGTCCGATCCGAATGAAAATCGATATCTGAAAATCCCACGGTACACTTGGTAGGAAAGTGTAAAAACTTTTTTGATTCCGCCATTTTGAAAAATTGCAAACATTCAATTTCACTTTTTAAGGATTTTTAATTTGCAATTAACGCCGAAACTATAAGACTTTTGTGAGGAGGGTTTGTTCTAATATTGTACAGTTTTGAGAGGGGCACACAGTGAAAAAGTACTTTTTTCAAAACGGCGGTCTATTGGTCCGCGTCTGAAAGTAAAGGTGCTCTGATCGGGATATAAATCGATATCTGGGGGTCCCAAAGGATGCTGATCAACATAGTTTGGTCAAATTTTGACATCTGTCGTTTCTTAATATGGCCGCCGTACATACATACTGTTATCGAAATTGCTGTTTTCCGTTTTATTGCCTATATTTTTATTCCGTTTTACAGTTTCGGGCTGAGATAGTTGTAATTTTGACAGATGTCACTGTGACAGATGTCAAACGTCAAAATTTTGACAGATGTCAAATTTTTTGATAGATGTCAAATGTCAATTTTTTTTCCAACCTACCAAATACAACGACGAGCGAAGCAAGTATACTGTAATTTGGTATAAGTGGACGGTCACGACCAACTCATGTACTTGGACACTTGCACCGAGCGCGGGCCGCACTCGGCTCGCGCACGTTGCAAGTGTGCAGGGCAAGTGTTAGTCGTGACTGTCCAATTATACCAATGACAGTAAATTAACTCGCTCATCACCGCATTTGGTAGGTTGGAAAAAATTTGACATTTGACATCTGTCAAAAAAACTGACATTTGACATCTGTCAAAAATTGACATTTGACATCTGTCAATAAATTTCACATCTGTCAAAAAAATTGACATTTGTCAAAAGTTTGACATTTTACATCAATCAAACTGACATCTAGTAGCGAGTTAGTTTACTGTCATTGGTATAATTGGACAGTCACGACTAACACTTGCACCTGCACACTTGCAACGTGCGCGAGCCGAGTGCGGCCCGCGCTCGGTGCAAGCGTGCCACTTGCGACCTGCGCACTGTTCTAATACCGCTGTCAAGTGTAGACAGATGTCAGTTTGCTTGATGTCAAATGTCAATTTTTGACAGATATCAAATGTCAAATTTTTTGACAGATGTCAAATTTATTGAATATGTCAAATGTCAACTTTTTTTCCAACCTACCAAATGCGGCGATGAGCGAGTTAGTATACTGTCATTGGTATAATTGGACAGTCACAACTAACACTTGCACCTGCACACTTGCAACGTGTGCGAGCCGAGTGCGGCCCGCGCTCGGTGCAAGCGTGCCACTTGCGACCTGCGCACTGTTCTAATACCGCTGTCAAGTGTAGACAGATGTCAGTTTGATTGATGTCAAACTTTTGACAGATGTCAAATGTCAATTTTTTTTAAAGATGTCATATGTCAAATTTTTTCCAACCTACCAAATGCGGTGATGAGCAAGTTAGTTTACTGTCATTGGTATAATTGGACAGTCACGACTAACACTTGCACCTGTATGGTATTGCTGGGGGTGCAGGATCATGCAGTGTAATGTAGGTACCTTGCGGGAGTCCAAAAAGAAATTGTCCAAACTTAAACACTGATCGCTGTATTTCCACACACACAATACACAATTTTATATTTACATGTTCAGAAGGACGACACAACAAGAGCAGTAATAAAACACTAAGAAACGAAACAGATAAACAACGATTCGCAAGGAGAAATTAATAAAGTGGCGCGTCGAACGAATAGTTTAGATCAACTAACTGGGGGGTAGTATCAAGCGGTGCTTGCGCACCGCGGCTACCTTACCACCGGTCGGGGCCCGCTATTGACGTCACGCGGTAAGTAGACGGATTACATTTCCGTACGTCATCCGGCAAACTAGGCAAGGTAAGTAATTGTGTTAGGTGTTTGAATGTTTGTATGTATGGAGTGTGTTATGCAATGTTACCGTATATAATTGTATATAATAATGTAATATATAAATAATAGTATGTAGGTAAGTATATTATGTAAATATATAATAGCATGTAGTAAATGTATTTTGTATATAATATGTAAATTATATATAAATGTGGGAGGGTTCCCCACACCTGCACACTTGCAGGTGCAAGTGTGCCGGTTGCGACTTACTAATGGTGCAAATGACGCTGTCAAATGTACAAATAAGTAATTTTTTTACTTTCATGCCCTCTCCCGTGGGAACCGTGCTGAATTTCAGGATTAAAAGTATCCTATAGCCTACCTCGTAATATGAACTCAAATCATGGCAAGTTTCATTTGAATCCATTTAGTAGTTTCGGCGTATGACAGACAGACAGACAGACAGTCAGACAAAAATGAAAAACATTATAGTTTTGGCTTTAGTATTGATTGTAGAGAACCTTCCAACAAAATTTTTCAAAATATCTTTACGGTACAGAATTGACTCTGTTACAGTTTGATTGTATTATAGATTAGTGTAATATTAGGCAAATTGCTTATTATAAATATTATAGTACCCTACCGTTTATGCTGGGCTTGATGAAACTAGATTTGTATAATCCTCTCCGTTAAAAGCACCAGCACTTGCCGTACCGGGGTTGCAGATGAGACTTTAATTCCCATCGGCCCCGCTGTCACTAAGGTGAATTCATCGATCCGACTATAACGGGGCAGATGACCCTTTTTCTATTCCATCGGCCCCGGTGAGCGCTATTGTTAAGGCTGCCAGGAAAGATGACACTTTTATTCCCATCGACCCCGGTAACGGGGCAGCGCCGCCGGGGAGGATGGGATCAAGCCCCTACCCCATAGCTTTCTTTCACTTACCCAACCCGCCTATTTTTTGCCACACCACCCGCTCACCTGCCCATAGGTTTTGCACACTTGCCCACGCCTATCGACATTTGCTCACACAAGCTGCCTGCTAGCCCCTGCCTGCTAACACGTTTCCATAATTGCCCACACCTGCCCACTTTTTCTCACACGAGCCGCTCAACTAGTAACACTGATTCATACCTGCCCGTACTTGCGCATGCCAGTTACGTATTATCTAGCACCATGTATCATCATCATCATCATCATCATCAGCAGCAGCAGCAGCAGCATCATCATCATCATCATCATAAGCATCATCATCATCAGCCTGAAGACGTCCACTGCTGAACATAGGCCTCCCCAAAGAGCACCACTTTGAGCGGCTGCTCGCCTCCTGCATCCATTGGCTCCCCGCGGTGTGCTGCTTGACACCATGTATACGCAATGTATACTATGAAGCAAACATAACTGCTTGTGTATGAGATAAATAAATGAGTATGATGATTATTCACAGCCTCTGTGATGTGGGGGTTTAGCAGGTCGGCTCATAACCCGGAGGAGATGGGTTCGATTCGTGACATGAATTTGTGCACAAAAAAATAACACAAGTGTGGATTGTATGATTCAGTAAGGCGTGTGTATTGAGGCGTAGGGCAAGAAACTGTCCATGACGGTGAGCATAATGATAATTAGAAAGCATAGGTAAATTACATGGTAACTACCGATTTTCCTAATGCATAACTTAGAAAGAAAGAAAGAAAGAAAATACATTTATTCAGGACATCACACAACATTACATTCCTAACATACATCATGAAAATAAAACAATAAAAAACAAAAATAGGTAAAAGGTCTTGAGCAGTTTTTTTTCTTTTATTATATTTGTTACCCATTTTATTAAAATTCACGGCCAGTGTAGCTTCGCGTCGTGGAGCGCAAAAATTTGGCACACGTCCGGCGTCGACGGGCTCTGCGAGCGGACTGGCGGCCCCGAAAATGAGCTCGGATGCCATGAATTCAAGATATAATATTCATATAAAATTACCGTATTAACTTTTTAACATTTTTATTGATCATTAAAATTTTTTGATCAATAGATGATTCATTAAAATATATTTAAATAATACGATTCGTTTAAAACAAGTCGAAATGTCATTTCAAAAAATCTAAGATAGAGGTAACTTTGGATTTTTTTTCGATCGAGTGAAGTTATTCCTTTTATGTATAAGTATGATCATTTAACTTGAAGACATCCTTAAGAATAACATATATTTTTTTCATATCTAAAAGTGTGGTTTATCTCAGAGAAAAGACGATTCAAACAAGGGCGTTTTTGGGCCAGTCTCGCCTTATTTGTTTAAGGCGAGACTGGCCCAAAAACGCCCTTTAAAAAGTTTAGTTCTACAACGTACAAGACGTCTACTGCTGAACATAGGCCTCCCCAAAGAGCGTTACTTTAGCGGCTGCTTGTCTCCTGCATCTGTCGGCACCCTGCGGTTCTGCCCAGGTCGTCAGTCCACCTAGTAGGGGGCCGGCCTACGCTGCGTCTTCCGGTTCGTGGTCGCTACCTACTCGAGAACCTTTCTCCCCCATCAGTTGTCAGTTCTACGAGCGATGCCCACTGCCCACTGCCATTTCAACTTGCTAATTCTCAAAGCTATATCGGTGACTTTAAAGATTTTTTTTGTTGATTATATTGATATTTATATGCCAAAACAATTTGTAATAGGTACGTGTACACAATGAAACAGCAGGCCCCAGAGCAAGCGCCGAAGCAAAGTTTGACTATCCCTTCCGATCGGTAACGTTAAAGCTCTTACTGTTGCCTGCGGTTAACACTTTAAATATGGAACGGAAAAAGTGGTATTTAGTATTTAAAACTGCCATGCTTTGGAAGGTACATTAAATATTACACTTCCGCCATATCACATCCTAGAATCTTGAAGGTCTAAAACTTTTAATACTAGACCTAACCACTCGCCTACACAACAAGGAAGGAAAGTAGCAGGTACAGGACATAGGACGAGCTAGACTTCTATACTAGAAGGGCTGACAAATAGGTGTTAAATTCTTTATAGGTAAATGGTGGAAGGTAGAGAGGTCTATGCCCATCAGTGGAAAAGTCAGGTTTACTGCAAATATTTTTATTCTTTTCGTAGAGGCTTTGGCTTGTCGCTTATAATATCAGCCTACCAAAATTTCTTGTTCAAACGGGTGATTTTGGCCTAGTTAGCGGGCCCTCTATCTTCTGGTTCATATTGATACTCAAAACCCCCTGTATAATTGCTGTAGTATCACGCTCTCAACCAGGCGCGGATACAATTGGCCTTCGCGCAGGCAGTCCAACACCAAGTGTGATAATTAGCCAATTTACCAGGAAGATATATAGGTGCATGGAATTCATCATTTAGAGAAAAGAGCACAAATTGGTCTTGTATCGTATACTTATGTGTTTTACAACCATATCCCCAATTTCCCTTCTTGGGCTCCCCTACTATAATGATATGTGCGCCTCCCCCTTGAGAAATTTCTGTATCCGCGCCTGCTCTCAACGAAAGTATAGCTTCCCCTCAGGCCAGGAAAGAAATGACGCTTCGCACGCATCATCATTCTGTTCCCTGCTCTGTGCCTTCCCGTATCTTCAAGATCTTGATCGAAGCCCCAGAATAAATAGTAGTAGATATGGTACGTCAAAAGCTCCTGATGATGATGACAGATAGCTATGAAGCTTGAAGACTCAATGAGAAGATGGTAAACGGAATTCACGATAGATCGACCGTGATAAACTGTTGAATAGTTTAGCTGGCTCTATCTTAGTTTTTGATCTATTCGGCTTGCTTTTGTTGTAGGTATGACGTGTGCTGAGTTAACTATATCATTTTAAGTGCAAAGCGAAATCTTATTTAATTGGCATCTTATAAAACCCCTATTATGTAACTAAATCTTTGACAACATTTTCTTGCGTAATACTAGGTGAGTTTGAATTGGGGTATGATAATAGGGGGGACTGGGAGCATGATAGCCCACACGTTGTGAGAGCCTTACTAGAAAACTGCGTGTTTCCAAACCTCCATACTAAAAAATAAATCAACTCACTAAATTGCACGTGCGATCGCTACGAGAGTTAACAAGATACTATAAATTCATTTCTAAACACAGGTCGTTCAACTCATTTAAGTGCATTCGGTCAAGGACGAAGTTCAACCACCCAGCTGCGCTAGGGCTATCTTCGAACGTATACTTTACATGGCATTTCTTCAATGAAAAACTATTAATTTACAAAAATCGTAGAAAAGACATTGTCTACGTTGGGGAGTAGATTTACCCCCTTTCGGGATAATACCCCATTTCAAACTCACCTTGTACAGTACCTAAGTTGTAAGTACCTAATTTAATTTTGTGAGAGAGACTAACAGTACCACGCGTTTCACCCAAGAAGTTTATAATTTTTCTCTTTAGTCTTTGAGTTTTTACCGCTAACTTACACGCAGACTTTTTTAATTATTTAACAAAATAGTCTAATCATTCGACCACTATCTCACCTGATGGAAAGTGATGAAGCAGTCAATGATGGTGTATGCAAACCGACCCATTGAACATCCACAGCAAAAAGATTGCCGCCATTGATCGTTTTTGATTAATTGATTGCGAAGATTGAGCCGTTTAAACAAAAATGAAAAAAATTGTTTTTTCGGGAGCTAATAAAACCCAAACCGGAAACTACAATTTCCTCCTCCTGCTTCCTCCATTTTCTCATAAATACTTCTACTAGAAGTCTTCTAATACGTAACAAAGGCGTACCAGTAGGTACTTACAAAGGCGTAACTAATAACTGGACCATGTAAATGCTAGGACCAGGGCATGCAGTTACTCTAGTTCCTAGATCTAGGTCTACTATCTACCCATCTGATCTAATAGGCTATGCCTCCAGGCAATACGGTATAGATAGGTATCTAGTTCCTATAGAGGCTGAGGTAGTATTTTGGCATGTAGCTTTCCATGTATGGTAATTAAAATTGATACACTCTTACGGATCTTGTCTCGCAGGGAAACACTGAGCATAGCTCTCTCCATAGCTCGCTGCGCGACTTTGAGCTTATTATAATAATTCTCATAAAATAATTCTCCGTTTTTGTTACAGATTCATAATTGGAAGATGCTGAAGATATAACTAAAACAAAAGTAAGTAACAACTATGTAAACAAGAAAATTAACTTACTTATATTACTTTAAAAAACCATAAAACAGAAAATCTCTAAGTAATATTATAGTGATCTCAATCACGTCGCCTTCCCTACAAAAAGAATCAAAATCGGTTAATTTTTTTTTTGGGCTACGAAGCCACAGACCGATACAACTTATAGCAAACCTCTGACTTCGTCAAGGCCTCAATATAAGTATAAATGCCACTCTTCACACTATGCCCTGTAAATTACTGGTTTTACATAACAAAAAACAAATTGAAAATGGAAACACAACAAAGTACGAAACATCTTACTATTGTTCAAAGATCTTTATGTATATACGTTAGTGGACGGCACATCTCTAACTGGCATTGTCAACCACAGCGGGTAAGCCGCTCAGCATACTCTTGCTACAAAGCTGGGCACTCGAAGAGACTACACGTGCTTTGCAATAAAAAATGTGCGATAAAAATTTTGCTCAGATACTGCAAAAACTAGTGGGGGAAACAAACAAAATCATAGGAATACCTTTTTCAAAAATAAAATATAATTTTGTGGCGCAAGAGTATGCTTCACAGTGCAGCATAGGCCGCCATATTGGCAGAGTGAAATACACAACCTACAAACACTGTAGCGATGCGTGTTTGGATAGTTTGGTTAGACTATTTGACCACGAAAAGCGCTGCAGCAGATTTTAGTTTACACTTACCAAAACATGGAAACTATTTTTGCTTGAAATAGCTCTTCTATTGCGTTATGCATCTGATATTATCTCGATCGATCTAATAATGCGTATCAAAGTATAATAGACTGCATGGAGATTCTCATCAAAAGAAAGCAAGCAACAAAAGACATGAGACAGCACGAGCGCTGCTTCTGACTGACGTTTCAATTAAAAATAATTTATTTGGAGAATTAAACCACCCGTATCGATTTTGTATCGGATGGTACAAAAAAGAAACTAGCAGTAACTCAACTAGATACCATTATATTATGTTGTCTTCTGTGACAATTCGTTTTTAACATCCCGTCATAATATTATGCTTGTGGATGCAAAGAATAAAATTTTTTTGATAAAAATTATTCTAAGAAAAGGCAAAAAGGTTCTTGATCCAATGTTCTGTGTTACAACGTTTTAGATTTCATGAGAAAGCTTTCTGAAAGCTCTATTAGCTTTTAGAAAAGTACCTCATCATCAATGCTAGGATATTGATGTTCCTAAGCCCATAGAAAAATATGGGAACATTCCCAACGACAATGATGTAATGCAATCAATTTATGGCAACTTTTATTTACCTATTTACATTTATTTATTGTTCATCATAGGAATAAGCTTGCAGTCAATACTAAAACGTTGAACGAAATCAGTGTAATATCAACCTGTCTTTTTCTGATTAAAAAAAATGCTTATTTATACACAATATTTTAAACATCCTAAAAAGTTAATTTAGTAAGGTCCCAATTTTGATCAAACTTGATTATCAAAACACGCCTCAAAATCCACTCATGTTTCTGAGACTGCTTAAGATTGAATACTGTTATAATTTATATGCTACATGATACCGATATTCTACGGCGGCACAACACTATAACCCTTTTCATCTCATTGTAACTAGTGTTGTTACATATTTTCCTTTTGTATTTTATATTAAAAGGTAATTATCGATGAAACGGCTCTCTCACTCCTCAGTTTTGTTATGTCAATTATATTGTAATACGCTTTTTTCTTGGCTTATTGAATGTTCAATGCCAGTTTGTTGGGTATTGGTCGATGGTTTGATAGCTCACAGTACAATGAGACGTTGTATTTTACTTGTAATTAAAATGATGTGGTACTTCTTTCTCTTTGATGTTTTTTTGTGAACTCAGTTCTTTAAGGTGGAACGTTACACTAGCGCGGGAAATTCAGATTTTCTTGCGTTCTTTTGCCAATAATAGCTTAATTACTCAACATAGCAGCTGCCAGCTGTAGCCTTGGGTTACGTAGCATTTTATCGTGATAACAGCTATTCCTCAGGAAAAGTTCAATCTACCTTCATGAAACATCAGAATCGGTTCATTAGGGTGGAATGTTTCACTAGCGCGGCAAATTCAAACTTTCTTGCGTTCTTTTGCCAATAATAGCTTAATTACTCAACATGATTACATGAAAACTAATTTTGCGGAAATAAATAGAATGTATCAACAAATTACGATTAAATGTATCTCCTAGATATCATTGATTTAGCGACAAATGGCAATAAACAAATTTCGTCTTGGTTTTTCAGTCTATTGCCATTTGTCGCTAAACCAATGATAAGTAGGTGATACTTGTAATTGTAACTTATTGATACACTATATTTATTTGCGCAAAATTAGTTTTCATGTAATCACGTTGAGTAATTAAGCTATTATTGGCAAAAGAACACAGGAAAATTTGAATTTCCCGCGCTAGTGTAACGTTCCACCTTAAAAGAAGTGCATTGTTCGTAAGAGTGGTAAGAACCATGGAAAACTCATAGGGCCAAGAAAACTAAGTAGAATAAGTAGTTAACATTTGGATTTGAAATATAAATTTGAAATACTGTCTGTCTTTTTGTCTGTTTATTACCATCTCACACCAAAGGCGTCCTTAACTAAACCTAACTTCGAAGCTTAGTAATAATTATTCGAGGCTACCTCGACAAAAAATCTTTTACTCATTATTTCATAGAATAATGTTGAATTACTAGCGATATTTTTAAAATAAAAACGCCGTGTATTTTTATGGGAGTTTGCCGTTGTCTTTTGTGAGGTAGAGGTACTGTTTTGTTGCGATAATCTGAAGTGGCAAGTTTAGAGCACTTAGAACTTTTTTAGGGTTCCGTAACCCAAGGGTAAAACGGACCCTATTGGTAAGGCTCCGCTGTCTGTCTGTCTGTCTGTCCGTCTGTCATCAGGCTGTTTCTCTTCAACCGTGATAGTTAGACAGTTGAAATTTTCACAGATAATGTATTTCTGTTGCCGCTATAACAACAAATACTAAAAAGCAGATAAAATAAATGTTTACTGCCATACAACAAACTTAATTTTTTTGCTCGTTTACCAGTCGTAAATGGCGCTGCTTTAAATAGTACTGCTACTCAACACTAGATGGCAGGGATAGATAATGGAATGGAACCCTTCGTGCGCGAGTCAGACTCGCACTTGGCCGGGTATTCTTTTAAATAGTTTACCTAAGTAGGTACTGAAGGCAACTAAGTATGCAAATAAGATCAATTTAAACAAAATTGGCTGAGGTATTGGCAGTAATTTAAATATCGACTCATATCCTTTTAAGTAACTATTAATTACATGGTTTCCTGTAAGATCATTAAAGTATTACTAAGGAAAAATAATTGAGCAACATTTAGATAAGATGTAATGAATAACAGTCACGAATGCAGATTTAGATACTGTGTAGCAGTTCTTTTTATTAAATGAGCGGCAAATATTTGTAAGTCTGACGTCCGATGTTTTTGGACATATGCAACTCCGAGGGTATTGTCGCTGTGTTGCCTACCCCTTAGAAAGGATTCTTTAATAAACTGGAATGAGTAAATATTAAGCCCGGTACATTAAAATCTTCTGCGATCTCCAAACCGTCTGCCAAGCGTGGTGATTATGGCAAATCCCCCCTATGATAAGCGCCTAAGTGGCGTTTTATAGGGGAGGCCTATTTTCAGCAGTGCACGTCTTTTTGCTGATGATGTGTTTGTGTTTGATTAAGCCCACCGATCACATACATCCTGGATTCTCATTAGGATTTCCTGATGTGTCTGGGAACCGAGGAACTACGAGAACCATTATCCCATAACTGACAACACCCATATACAACAATTTCCTATTTGAGCTCTTTTTCTCTGCGCAAATGCCTTGTCCTATCGCGGAAATTGAACCCGCAGAATCCGGGCTATAATAAGCCGACTTCTTTAACCACTACACCAGCAAGGTGCACATCATAATGGGAGATTCAGTTTGAGCTATTGTCGGATATCAGAAGCAGATAAATATATCTTACGGCAACAGCCGAAACGGCTTAACGTGCCCTCCGAAGCAATGGTAGCGCTCCATTGTATGTACCACTTTTTGCATCGTGGCCAACTGGTCAGTGGTCACCCATCCAAGTAGTAACTGCAGCGGAAGTTGCTAAATTTTACTGATCGATTAAGAACGGCTAATTGAGCTTCGCTATGAGCGCTACGTAGAGTGTGATTCAAACTTATTGGCGGCTGTGAAGTGCGACGCAAGCCACCCTCATGCTGCGCTCACCGCTTTCGGCTGCCCACGCACTTCTAATTTTTGCTACTGCGCAGAGTTTCACGGCGACATTGCTGCCGCCATTGTGTTTGAATCAAACTCTCCATGTCGCTGCAACCGAAAGGTGTACCTTACGTCTATGGTATACAATATAAATATAAAACATTACCATACAGTTTGCAAGTGGACCGGTACCAAGCCGGATAGGATGCCGGTTCCCACGCGAACGACCTTGCTGTATGACCCTACAAGCTATTTAGATCCGTGATTACAGCACCGTAAGGTTGTAAATTGGGAGCGATTAGATCTGCTGACTCTTACTTTTATGGTAGCCTGAACCATACAAAAAGCGTAAAGAATTCTACTACCACTGTTTTATTGTACTGCTAGTTAACCCCCCTCCCGGCTTCGCACGGGTTTATTAGTTTTACGCCTTCACCCCGTTTATGGTTAAGAGGGAAGCGAAAGGGGAAAAGGATTTTATTTCCATCCCATCCATTCATCCTTTTCCTTTCTTTTCCCTTTTCCTTCCATCTTTCCCTTCGACTGAATGAGTAAAAATAAAAACAAACAAATCTAGCATAAAAATTAATTCCTTATTCAATTTTGCAACGCGCACTTGGCCGTTTTAGGAAACAAAAAGTATCCTAAATGTTATTTTGAAAAATTTGCTATAATCATACCTAATTTCAGCGAAATCCGTGTTCAGTAGTTCCAACGTAATGCGTGTTCAAAGGGACAGACAGACAAAAATGCAAAAAAAGTGTTTCTACTTCTATATTGATAAATAAAAAGTGTAATGCAGTCTAGTCAGAGCTATGCTCGGTGTTTCCCTGCGAGATAAGCTCCGGAACGAGGAGATCCGCAGGAGAACTAAAGTGACCGATATAGCTCTTAGAGTTAGTAAGTTGAAGTGGCAATGGGCAGGCCACATCGCTCGTAGAACTGACAACCGATGGGGAAGAAAGGTTCTCGAGTGGCGACCACGAACCGGAAGACGCAGCGTAGGCCGGCCCCCCACTCGGTGGACCGACGACCTGGTGAAAGCCGCGGGGAGCCGATGGATGCAGGAGGCGAGCAGCCGCTCAAGGTGGCGTGCTCTGGGGGAGGCCTATGTTCAGCAGTGGACGTCTTCAGGCTGTTAATGATGATGATGATGATGAATGCAGTCAAAATTTTCAAAAACATTCAATGTACGTACAGCCTTAGCCCAGTTACAGATTTATAATAATACAGGGTGAGTTTGAATTGGTATGTTATCCCGAATGGGGGGGGGGGGGGGCGACTGGGACCATGATAGCCCACAAGTTGTAAGAGTCTTACTTGAAACTGCGTGTTTCCAAACCTCCATACTAAAAAATAAATCCACTCACAAAATTGCATTTAAATCGTCTTTCCACATAATATCGCTAATATAATATGTAGAACCTAACATCATCAACAGCCTAAAAACGTCCACTGCTGAACATGGGCCTCCCCCAGGGAGTGCTACTTTGAGCGGCTGCTCATTCTGCATCTGTCGGTTCCCCGCGGCTATAGTACCTATACGTATCTAGAAATTAGAATCATCTAAGGCTTCTGAACCTGTGGTCCGCGGACCCCTGGTGTACCTACCTTATAGGTATACCTTAGAATCTAAGGTAGGTAGGTATGTAGGCTACTTACATAACTACATTATATTTACATTTACAAATACATAAATACATACAAGTCAACATCACAAATACTTACATACATAATATTAAATCGACCTATAATATATACGTTTCATACAGATCTTTGTATATAACAATAAATAAACATTTACACTTTCATTATAATAATTAAATATACAAACATAATAAATAATATAACTACTTAAAGAATATAATATTTATGTACTACTTAAATTATATACAAAACTACAAACTAATATTTATATTTACACTTAATATATAAACTACAAAATTTAATCACTAATCATAATATAAAATAGTTACCTAATTAGCAATACTTTCTAAACACATTTCTTTATTTATATTCCGATTAAATTAATTTCGATCGTTTCAATATCCCGTCATTATCGTGCATTGGAAACACTCGAGACAAGTACTGTATGCAGCGAGGAGCGCGACACCTACTATCCGGTTCACACCGGTCTTCCCCGCGCCCAGCGCAGTCGCATATAGCAGGCGGTCGCCCGCCGCGCCCGCCAGTGCTTCCCAGACGTCAAACGTGAATCACGTATCGCTCGCCCATTACTTTCACCGCGCACTAACTGTTCCGATTGTTGTCGTGTAATTATTAATTTATTGTAAGGGCATTTTCAATATACTCAACCTATATCGTGTGCCGTGGTTTATATTACTCATCCACACTCCTTCAAGCAGAGAATACATAACTCACAGGTCACCTGAATAGGTGGCCTAAACTGGTGACCCGAGAAGAGCACGAAGAATCAAAGATGAGTGATAGCAGCAGCGACGATGGGTCAGTAAAATCAGCAGTGCCAGTACAAACCGCAAGTAATGTTACCACCCGTCGGAAAAAAAAAGCGTGCGTTTCCAATGCACGAGAACGAGATTTTTTGGAACACCGTCACGTGAATTTCAAAGTGCCACCGTTTTCACCAGATGACCCGGAAATATGGTTCGCACTTCTGGAAGGTCAGTTTGATAGCCATAACATTACTGACGATGCAATTAAATTTAATAATGTCATCATTAACTTAGACATGCAGCACGCGAAAGCTGTAAAGGACATTATTGTCAGCCCTCCAGCTTCGAACCGTTACGTCAAAATAAAAAACGAGCTGATTCGACGTCTGTCCGCTTCGCACGAGAAGAAGGTTAAGCAGTTGCTTACGCATGAAGAGCTTGGAGACAGAAAGCCTTCACAGTTCCTGAGGCACCTCCTAGACTTAGCTGGGCCTTCTGTTCCCGAAGATTTCATTCGGTCTATCTGGAGTAATCGTCTTCCAGCCAATATACAGACCGTGCTTGCATCCCAGCCCACACATTCATTGGAGCAGCTCTCGGATTTGGCCGACCGCATTCAAGAGCTGACGTCACCATACAGTGTCGCAGCAACGTCGTCAGGTGCCGCACATCCCCACCCAACGAGTGAGATTGCGGAGCTGAAGAAGATGGTGGAGCACCTTGCACTGAAGCTGGATGAGCACACACGGACATCATGCCGCTCACTGCCGAATAACCGTTCCAGACCGCAGCAGCGTCGTTCATCATCGCGCCAGAGGACAAGATCGAACTCCAGCTACCGCAAATACCCTGTTTGCTGGTACCACTCCAAGCATGGATCGAAGGCCAACCGATGCGTTAAGCCGTGCGATTTCGAGAAATCGGGAAACGCCACGGGCAGTCGCTGATGGCGACTGACGATTGCCCTCCTTCAAATGGTCGCCTCTTCGTTACCGATCGCAGCTCGAATACCCAGTTCCTGGTGGATACCGGCAGTGACCTTTGCGTCTACCCTCGATCTGCGCTACGAGAGCGACGGAGCAAGACCGACTTCCAACTGTGTGCAGCAAACGGGTCCAGTATAGACACTTTCGGCTACTTGGAACTCAACTTAAATTTAGGCTTAAGGCGTAGTTTCCAATGGCGTTTTATAGTAGCTGATGTTACTAAAGCGATTATAGGCGTTGACTTTCTTAGTTTTTATAGCTTGATTGTAGATTGCCGTAACCAACGCTTAATTGATAATACGACCACATTAAGTTCTGATGCTATTGTTGCCAATACTGATGTATTTTCTGTAAAAACCTGGATGGGTGACACGAGATTTCACGCTTTGCTTAGTAAGTTTCCTGAAATTACGCGCCCTTCAGGCACTCCAGTGATTCCAAAGCACAACACCACACACCACATCAGAACCACACCCGGACCACCTATTTTTTGCACACCCCGCAGACTAGCTCCCGATAAACTAAAGATAGCCAGGCAGGAATTTGAACTTATGCTCAATAATGGTACAGCGCGTCCTTCAGAAAGTCCCTGGGCTTCACCCTTACACCTTGCTCCTAAAAAGGATAACGGTTGGAGGCCCTGCGGCGACTATCGATTGCTTAACGCGCGCACTATTCCGGACCGTTATCCTATTAAGCATATTCAGGACTTTGCCCAGAGTATAGCTGGATGTAAGGTCTTTTCTACCCTTGATCTCGTCCGCGCCTATAACCAGATCCCAGTCCACGAAGACGACATACAGAAGACCGCCATCTCGACACCGTTTGGCCTGTATGAATTCCCATTCATGACCTTCGGGTTACGAAATGCAGGCCAAACCTTTCAACGCTTTGTCGATCAGATGACCAGGGGTCTCGATTTCTGCTACTGTTATTTGGACGATTTCTTGGTCTTTTCGCGCACAGAGGCAGAACACGAGACCCACCTTCAGCAGCTCTTCACCCGCATGAAGGAATATGGTATTCTGGTCAACACAGCGAAATGCGTCTTCGGGGCTGGTGAGGTATCTTTTCTGGGATACACAATTTCAGAGTCCGGTACGAAACCCTCTCATGCAAAGGTTGAGGCCATCAGAAATTTTCCAGCACCAAAGACAGTGAAAGAACTGAGACGATTCTTAGGGATGCTTAATTTTTATAGGCGATTTATACCTCACGCCGCAAAAATCCAAGCACCCCTAAATGCTTTGCTATCTGGCTCAGTCAAAGCGTCTCATCCCGTCGACCTGTCTGGTGATACCCTGCTGGCTTTCAACCAGAGCAAAGAGAGCCTGTCAAATGCCGCATTACTCGCACACCCAAATTGTGAGGCCAAACTCGCGTTAGTGACGGACGCGTCTGATTTGGCAATGGGTGCAGTTTTGCAGCAACTCGTTGACAGCACGTGGCAACCTCTTGCGTTCTTTTCACGTAAGCTGAGTCCTGCGCAACAAAAATATTCACCATACGACCGCGAATTGTTGGCCATATATGACAGCATCAAATATTTTCGTCATATGTTGGAGGCTCGACATTTCGTGGTGTATACGGACCACAAACCTCTTTGCTTTGCATTTAGAGAACGCAAAGCGAACTGCTCGCCTCGTCAGTTCCGTCATCTCGATTATATATCACAGTTCACGACCGATATTCTCCACATATCTGGCAAAGATAACCTCGTGGCAGATACGTTGTCGAGAATCGAGGAACTGCAGATGCCAATTGAGTGGAACTCACTTGCTTCGTCTCAAGCAACAGACGAAGAAATGGCTCAACTCTTGGGTGGTGAATCCTCACTCCGCCTGGAGAAGTTGAAAATACCCAACAGCCATACAGAACTTTACTGTGACGTCAGTAGAGGTTCACCAAGACCTTTCGTGACGAAGCCGTTTCGGAAACAAATCTTCGACAGCCTCCACAATCTTAGCCACCCAGGCTCTAAAGCAACCGCTAATTTGGTAGCCGAGCGATTTATTTGGCCTGGGGCGCGCAAGGACTGTCGAGAGTGGTCACGAAAGTGTCTGGCTTGCCAACGTGCGAAAGTAAGTCGTCACGTGTCATCACCATTGGGCACTTTCAACTTACCCCGCACACGTTTTGCTTTTGTCCACGTGGACATTATTGGGCCTTTGCCTCCATCACAGGGCCATCGATACTGCCTCACCGCAGTCGACCGTTTTACACGCTGGCCCGAAGTCACGCCAATGCCGGATATGACAGCAGAAACTGTCGGTAAGGCGTTGATGTCATGGATATCCAGATTTGGATCACCATCCGACATAGTCACTGATCGCGGCGGACAGTTTGAATCGGCGCTTTTCCAATATCTTGGAAAAATGATTGGATTCAAACACCGTAGAACAACCGCGTATCACCCAGCGTGTAACGGAATGGTGGAACGTTTCCACCGCCAATTAAAGGCAGCAATAATGTGCCACGCGGACAGAAACTGGGTTGACGCATTGCCTTTGGTGCTTCTAGGAATTAGGAGTTCCTTTAAAGAGGATCTCAAAGCATCATCGGCCGAGTTGGTGTACGGCGAGCCCTTACGTTTGCCGGGGGAATTTTTCCAAGCAACCGTTCCCACCACCACCGATATTTCGGACTTCACCACTCGCCTACGTCACTTTGCAGCTAAGTTGCAACCCACTCCCGCCACACGTCACAATAAAGATAAAATCTTTATTTTTAAAGATTTAGTCAACTCGAGTCACGTATTTTTACGGGACGATGCAGTGAGAGGCTCTCTACAACCTCCCTTCACCGGCCCCCATGAAGTACTCGAGCGAGATGATAAGGTCTATAAAATACTAGTGAAGGGCAAAGCCGTCACTGTATCCATAGACCGGCTCAAACCTGCGTACTTGCTAGCAGACCCATCTCCTACAACTTACCTTACCCCCACCCCTCTTCCCTTACCTTCACCGACACCAGTACAGCAGCAGGATATCCCACCTCCAGCTCCGGTTCCATCTCAGCAGGACAATGTAAGGAAGACTCGCTATGGGCGCACTGTTCGATTTCCTAACTTCTATCGCCCGTAGTGACGGTCTCTGGGGGGGAGTGATGTAGGCTACTTACATAACTACATTATATTTACATTTACAAATACATAAATACATACAAGTCAACATCACAAATACTTACATACATAATATTAAATCGACCTATAATATATACGTTTCATACAGATCTTTGTATATAACAATAAATAAACATTTACACTTTCATTATAATAATTAAATATACAAACATAATAAATAATATAACTACTTAAAGAATATAATATTTATGTACTACTTAAATTATATACAAAACTACAAACTAATATTTATATTTACACTTAATATATAAACTACAAAATTTAATCACTAATCATAATATAAAATAGTTACCTAATTAGCAATACTTTCTAAACACATTTCTTTATTTATATTCCGATTAAATTAATTTCGATCGTTTCAATATCCCGTCATTATCGTGCATTGGAAACACTCGAGACAAGTACTGTATGCAGCGAGGAGCGCGACACCTACTATCCGGTTCACACCGGTCTTCCCCGCGCCCAGCGCAGTCGCATATAGCAGGCGGTCGCCCGCCGCGCCCGCCAGTGCTTCCCAGACGTCAAACGTGAATCACGTATCGCTCGCCCATTACTTTCACCGCGCACTAACTGTTCCGATTGTTGTCGTGTAATTATTAATTTATTGTAAGGGCATTTTCAATATACTCAACCTATATCGTGTGCCGTGGTTTATATTACTCATCCACACTCCTTCAAGCAGAGAATACATAACTCACAGGTCACCTGAATAGGTGGCCTAAAGGTACACCTAGCCGCTCAATCACTGCATCCGGTACCTTTGCTCGCTGCGCTTAAGCCAGATTAAGCCCATTTGACTTAATTAAACCAGGATACCCCTTAATTGAGACATAAATTTCATAACGAACTAAAGATATCCATCAATTAGAATATTTGTAAGGTAATTAAGCTAAATTATGGGTTTAATATGTTATAAAGGAGTTTAATGAATTGCGTCGGAGAAACCGTTTGGTTGAACTTGTGCATTATTTTGATATTCTTTTTTTTTTTTTTTTGGCGCCACACTTTGTGTATTTGGCCAGTGTCAAGTTTTGTAATTTTTCATCGTATTATGGAAATTTTCACTTAAAGTCAAGTCATAGTCACAGTCAGTGTAGTCATAGTCTAGTCTAAGTCATAATCCAGTCTAAGGCATGCCCTAGTAATGTGGTGGCAACTTTACTAGAGGCTTCTATGGAATTTTGGAAGCAACACGAATAACCACGTTTCACTACATTATATCACTTGCCCACACTCATGCTCGTAATTCAGCACTTAATGCGTAAAACACCACCAATTTTAAACATTAACACTGGAAAAAGCATAAGTTTTGTAAAATAATACAATGCACCGACGTGAACTTTTCCGCGTTCCCGCCTAAACTCCTTTGATATTCTTTCTTTCTTTTCTGTTCTTTTTACAGACCGTTCACCGTAAGATGTCCCCTGTTGTACTTATATTATTTAAAAATATGCGAGTATATTTTATATAGTATATTACATAGTATATTTTATTATATATATAGAATAAGCTTCATGTTTATAGCATGTTTTGAAAAAACTATAAACTATTTTAAAATGAAACAGCTTTCGACTGAGTGAATATTAAAATCTCATTTTGGTACAATAAATGAAGTTTAATTGGGCCGCATTCCCGTTCATTCGTTAGGCGATAATTTATATTGTAAACGGCCGGCAAAACTGTTTAATAAGGTGCGAGCATAGTGTATGTGAAATAGCGATTATTAAAAAAACCAGTCCTAAAAGCTGCAAAATAAAATTCTCTGTTATGGCTAAGGGTGGGTTTTGTGATCCGTAGTTTATTTATTTTATTTATTTCACAAAATCCACAGATCTTAAAATAGTGTACAGCCTTAGCCAATGGTCAAAATTTGTTAGAATTTTTAACCATTGGTTTTAATTTTATTATTTATAGGCATAGCATTTGACCACTGTCTCATCTGATGGTAAGTGATAACGCGGCCTACGGTGGTGCATGCTTGCCTAGAAGATACCTGTGCACTCTTGACTTGAAGACACCCAGGTTATAGTTAGCTGGAAACAAGGATGACGGCAAAGTATTCCACTCATTTGCTGTACGCACTATAAAGTTTGATGCGAAACGCTTAGTGCGGGCTGTAGGAATATTAACGATATAAGGATGCCGAGTTTCTGTGCGCCTTGTAGTCCGATGAAATAATGGAGATGAAGGAATTAGTTCGTGTAATTGCATCACACACAATCTTCAAAATGCAGCCGATAATATAACATACTGATAAACTGGCAACTTTTCGTTGGTGCCCCAAGCTCTGGAGCTTGGCTTCGACCAACGCATCGTTACCGATGAGCCTTTTGGCTCGTCTCTGAATAGAGTCCAAGGCTTCGAGCTGGTATTTAGCCGAACCATCCTAGAGATGACTACAGTATTCCACGCAGGATATCTTGGTTCGAACCTGATTGCCATTTTTTTTAACTACACTTTGACTATCATTTATTTTATAAGGAATAGTATAGAATTCTCTATTCGCTTTTGCAATGTAACCGCTCCCTAAACCGCAGTTCCCACACAGCGGAATGCGGAGGCGTTTTCACACTGCGCCCACAATGAATGCTCTAATGAATTCGTACTACACTTTTTGTTAAATCGCATAGCGTTCGGTTCAGCAATTAACTGTAGCCGGAACTTTACTGTGAAATTAGAATATATTTGAATCTTAATAAATGCTTTCTTTATTATGATGAGGATTGTTGTGCATACTTTTGATTTGCATCATGTATTTTTACGTTTCAAAAGGAAGCCGTTACGCTAAGATTTTTAAACTACTTTTATTCATTAAAATCCAGATAACTGTAACATGATTTCTATGTTTCCAACGTGGCGTATTTGGAACTAATTGTGCATTAAAATGTGTACTACTTAGTAAGTAAAGTGCATAGTTATTTATTGACCAAACCCGTGGTCAATAATGTTTATTAGTAGGTACATTAAGGCTGCGTGTACGCAGATCCACTACCTCGCTCGCGCATTGTGACATTTTTGAAGATGAATATCTTCTAATAACTGAATTTAGCATCATCAGCCTGAAGACTTCCACTGCTGAATCAAAGACCTCTATGTACGAAGTACATTGTACCTCTTTGTGCTGAACATATGCCTCCCTCATAGAGCGTCACTTTGAGCGACTGCTTGCTTCTTGCATCGAAGTCGTTGGTCCACGTTTTCCGATTCGTCATTGCCACTGAAGGACCTTTCTTCCCCATCGGTTAACGATTCTGCGAGCGATGGGCCTATGCCTACTGCCACTTCAACTTGCTCATGCGAAGAACTATTACAAACCCTCTCCATTTGTCTTTTCTCGTATATAAAATAAATTGACTTAAAAGTATTTAGGGTTAGGCCCCAAGAAACTATACATATATTCTGCCTAATTTATAGTACCTCTTATCGTACTGTCGTAACTTCTTCTATGTTACGGTTGAAACAGTAAACTTTATCATATATCGTAATCACTGCATTCTCTACACCTATTTACTGAGACCAATAATCTAGAGATGCTACCCTGGTAATTCTTGGGTACAGCTTGACCACACTAATATTACTTGGCAAGGTATTGTAATTTGTAACACTTACCATAACGCATACCACCCAAAAGAAACGATATTGTAACAAATAACATCCAGCAAATTATCATCGTCATCATCTTCAACAGCCTGAAGACGTCCACTGCTGAACATAGGCCTTCCCCAGAGATCACCACTTTGAGTGGCTGCTCGCCTCCTGCATCCATCGGCTCCCCGCGGCTGCAAATTAGGTGTATTTATTAATAAAACCATTTTGTCCTAAGTGACAAGTAAGTGACCGACAGGCAGATAACGTCCAGCCCAAATCGCTGGGCGTAAAAACTTGTAATTTTTTTAAGAAACGCGGGCTTCTTCTAGTTACATTTTAAAATACCTAATGTGTAAAATGAATAACTGATTAATTTTACTTGTTGGTAAGCTAGTCAAGGTTTAGCTGACCAATTTATTACCCAACAAAAGTAAAATAAAAAAAAAGAATACTTACTATAAATACGCTATAGCGATAATACTCTTCAACGAAGTCAAGCTGACTTATCAGATCGCTTTGTTCTGGCCCAATTCCTAGGGATCGAACAAAATTGCAGTTAAGTTGAACAAAATTACGGAAGTTTAATCTTTAAGGTAGTGGTGTAAGAGTGATAATTGATCGGAACATTCATTTATATACGTTTGCAGAAATATGATATTCCGGAGGTTGTTTGTTTGTTTGCTTGTTGATTAATTTTAATGTTTAGGCATATCGCGCAGATTAACTTACTCAAGCTTGCACGTGAAAGTTGTACTATCAAATAAACAGCCGGAAGACGTCCATTGCTAAACACAGGCCTCCCCATATAACGCTACTTTGGACGCCTATCATAGGGGGAAGTTTGCCATAATCAACACGCTTGGCTTGGCTTGGTATTCCAGTTTACATTCATAAAAGCGGATACGAATGAAAAATAAAATTAATGCCGTTGTATTTATGAAATCTTGTTTAGATTAATATGATATTTTTGTTAAATATAATATGTAATGTTATTCATAAAAACATAGTTTAGCCAGATTTTTCGTAAGTAAATTCAATTATTTAATATCTTCAAAACTGTAGCCATGGGCGAGCAAGATAGTGGATCCCATTTGGATCCGCGTATATAGCAGCCGTGCATTTTGACATCACCGAAAACGTGCTAGCATTTAACGTGATTTAACCCTGCCGCGCTGTCCACTCTCTCGCCTGATAATGTAAGAGGGGTAAGAGACTAACGCTGTCCACGGTGGTGCATTGAATTGAAGTAACAGCAAAAGGATATGAAAAATGCATTCCTAAATTTGAAGACCTCAAGGGAAGCCAGGCACAAAATGTTTCATATAAGACAGTGCAGATAGGTGGGTACAGCAGACTAGAGCGCAGACCTCAGGGCAGTTTATCATCTCGTCCCGTTATCTTAGAGATATATACGCTCCGTTTAGCGCAGGCAGGTGGCCGCTGGCCCTACGCTGTTGGTTCTAGGTAGGTACTACTTTAAAATTAATCTTAATCGACCGCCCTTTGTCACCCAGATTCAATATAAGCAAATAAACTAATATTTTTACACATAAGCAGAATCGAAACCGTTACTTATGCCGCTTATGCCTATCAATAACAAAAAAGTTAAGCCACAGAGCAAAAAAATCTACTCATCTTCCAATAATTTTTTTATTGGCCATCAACATTTCTAAATAAACAAGACATTATAATCGAATTAACATGATCAAGCAAGACATCAATCATCGCAACAAAATGCGTAATAATATGAGAGGTATTTGTACACTGACAACATTGACAAGAAACATCGATTATAGCGTATCGAATGCGAGAAAGTATCGATTGACGATGATCGATTGCATTAAACTTAGTATTGCTCAGTGTTGCAAGGCCATAAAAGTTGTCAACGGTTATACCGCAGTTATTATGAATAGGATTACTTAATCAAAATTATACCTATAGTTACAGTAAGTAATTTTGTTTTATGTTATTAAAAAAGGAATATTTGTGTTAGTTGAAGCTTCGGATTGGAGTTTTGCACAGAGAAAATTGTTTTTTCTCTTGTCTGTGGTTACCGGTTTGCAATTATTTTTAGTATGTAGGTAAGTACCTATTCTTATTTTTACATGATTCATTTTGTGCTCTACTAGCTTTGTTTTCAATTTGGCCAAGTGTTGTGTTACATGTAATAGGTATTCTTTTATTTAAACTGCTACTTACCTACTTGTTAAAATACGTATGAATTATTATACGTAAACAATCTTCTTACTTTCTCCAGCTATTCTACACATCTGCCAACCTAAAAAGCAAAATCGGCAAAAACTGCTTTAAAAAGTAGCAGTTATAAAAAGCTGCGAAGTCTCAACCACAGCTCCGAGTTACATTATTTATTGAATGACATAACATCAATAGTGGTAAGACTTGTGATAAAAGGACTTGTTGTCTACTGCAAGGTACAATAAAGTAAAATCTGAATCTTACATCATTAGCGTGTAACCAGTAACCATGTCTAAAATAATGGAGGGACCAGGGTCACTTTACGATTCCTTGTATCGAAACTACGCGAATTCCTTGTCATACATAAAACATCTGCAAAAATCTATTCTCTATGAAATAAAAACGAAACCACGCCAAAATGAATTTGGAATTGGTGCGATTTGAACTGTCAAAAATCATAATGTTTCACTGAGACCCCAGATTAGAGAAAAACAATTGTGACTGAGACGCGTTCCGAAACATCAACATATCAAAAATTACCACCAGTTGTATTATGTGTTATGTTGTGTTATGTCAATATTAATTCAAAATAAAAATAACTTTAGTATAAAGTAATGGTATTTCTAATGCTGCGACACGATTTGAACAAGACACGATAACGACGTGGTTTCGTATGGTGTGGAATCTGTGTTTTCACACAGAATTAGGGCCCAGTATGAATAGCGGTTTTCAGGATATTTTAAAACAGGAATCGACATGCTATTTACTAAAGCTTTTTAGCTTTACGCTATCCCTATTTCGTGCACAATCGGATAAGCTGCTAATTAACTACCATACAAGTGCTGCCAACATGAAACGCCCAACTTCCGCGCTCTGGGTGGTGTTGCCAGTTGAAAATAAGCTATTAGTGGGACAGGTGTCTTTCGGTTTTAATTGGAGGCCGTGTTCGATGCATCGATATTGTATCGAGCACGCTTGCCGTGTAGGTAGGGTACAGTCAAATCGATTGAGTCGGCTGCTCATGTGCTTTGCGGTCGTAGGTAGAATAATCGAGTCAAAATTGTGGGTTACACAGTGAGAAGTACTCATTTTGTATTGGCTAAAGGCCCAGTTCCACCAGGAATTTACTTGTAGTTCTTGAGAATCACCTAGGTAATAGTTAATTACTTCAAGAAAGTTCGTTCATCTACTTTGAAATCATTAATTTCAAATTAACAGTAGCTATGTTACTTACTATGCTATGGTGTGCTACCAAATCGGAAGACTACGTGCGGAAGACGCAACGTAGGCCAGACCGAACGACCTGCGATCAAAACTGCGAGGAGCCGATGGATGGAGACAACCGCTCCACCTGGCGCTCTATGGCAGAGGCCTATGTTCAGCAGTGGACGTCTTCAGGTGGGTGATGATGGTATTGGTGTTATGACAGTAATCTGTCTTCTATTATACAATAAAAGGCTTCGTCCTGACTGACCGACAGACAACGTACAGCCCAAACTGCTGAACGTAGAGACTTTAAGTCTTGGCAATTTTTGAATTTCGTCCTTTAAAGGGGTAAAAATACAGGACAAGGTCCCATCGTAAGACACTCGCACAGCCTAAGCCGATGAACCTAAAATCTTGATATTTCGAAGATACATTCATTACATAGTCAAAATACAACTTTTATCCCTGAAAAATAAATGGTTCCTGAAAGATAGTCCACACGAACGAAGCCATAAGCTAGTTATCTATAAGTAGGTAAAATATCATTGTTTAGTGCTCTTATTATCCGGATACCCTTGAAATAATTGAATCAATATCTTGCTACAATGTTCGCGAAATCCACCAAAATGTTCAAATTCCGAGCAATATTGTTAACTCTTACTGCCTTTACAAACCACAAATTTTATATACTCCTATACCTATTATATTATAAACATAAACAGTACTCTGTCTGTCTGTACGTTTGTTTCATCTATTTCATAAGCAGCTGTAATGATATTTATGATTTATATAGCAGTATTGCCGGCTTTTTCTATGTAAATGAATGACGTTACAATCTAGTCATTCGCCTGATGTTAAGCGTCACGGCTGCCCATAACAGATTGCAGTAGGTATTACTCGGAAGTCTAAATTAATATAGTTTTGCGTGACACTGCACTGCGCACGTCATCCTGAGACTTCACACAGTAGTAGTAATAAGATTGCAGTGACATTGCAGTGCTTGCACACTACTGCATGGCGGCAGAATAGCTCGCATAGCGCTGGTACCTACCTAGACGAACTTGCAGAAAAGTCCTACCACTTAGTAGTAGCGTAGTCTATAGATTACCTAATTTGTAAAGGAAAAATCCCATTCGTGATTCAAGTTTTTCCTTTACAAATTAGGCTGTTATGATCTTGATGAAATGGAGATGAAGATATTTATCATCATCATCATCAGCTTATACTAGCCCACTGCTGGATATCAGCCTCTCCCGAGGGTCTCTGAGCCGCCCGGTCTTCAGCTCTAGTCTTCCAGTTGCTGCCAGCGACCTTGCGTATGTCATCACTCCATCTTGCCGCAGGGCATCCTACACTACGTCTGCTGATTCCCCGAAAAAAAAAATATTATAGGCCCTTTTTAAGCACTCGCCAGGATTTTAACCCGTGCCGATCAACTCACCGGATTAGATGCTCTACCAACCACCGCCTAGTACTATACCGACTAATAAGCGGCGGTGGCGACATCTATAGAACCTAAACTCATCAACAGCCTGAAAACGTCCACTGCTGAACATAGGGCTCGCACACAGAGTGCCACTTTGAGCGGCTGCGTGCCTCCTGCATCCATCGGCTCTGTGTGGTTTTCACCAGATGGTCGGTCCACCTAGTGGGGGGCCAGCCTACGCTGCGTCTTTCAGTTTGTGGTCACCAGTCGACCTTTCTTCCCCATCGGTTGTCAGTTCCGAACGATGTGGCCTGCCCATTGCCGTTTCAACTTGCTAATTCTAAGAGCTGTATTGGTCGCTTTAGTTCTCCTGTGGATCTCCTCATCACAAACACTTAGACTACTTAATAGGTACATGCAAAGCTGCGGACAGTAGCTAGTTGTACAGGTATCTATTTTCAGCTAGTTTGCATATTATTATCATTCCTATAAGTCTTGTATCTGGTCTGGTTTATATTCAATTGTTCTAGTGACATTTTGTGTGAATAAAATCAAGTAGGCCAGTAGATTCGTAGGTATTTCCAAAGGTGTGACCAAGTTTGCTAAATATACCTATCGGTTTGAGATCAGTTCACTTTGAAAACTTTAGGGCTTATCATTTGATCTATAAGTTTTGATATAGTCACAGAATACGTAGTAGTGTCAGTCTAGGGCTAAACTAGGGTTCAGACTATACAGGGTGCCAAGGAACTAATCTTGAGCGGAAGCCTAGAGCATTCTTAATGACACTCGAATCACCCCCACGTCCGCGATTTTTAAAGGGTGATTTACTTCTGAACTTCTCCTTGACGTTTACTCCTGAAACACCTGTACATCCATATATATATATATACAGAACCACTACCTCCACTACCGGGTGAAACTCCAAGAGACAAGTAAAAAGGTCATAGACAAAGATTCACAGACAAGAAGCCTTATTGAATTTGTAACCATTTTTGTTTGTAATCGAACAGCTTTGAATAAACTTCGAAGGAAACAAATTGCTATGCTTAATTAATTATTTATCGCACTTAAAAATCACTCACCCATTATAAAATGCACGAAGATTTATCCAAATTCTTATCTCTTTCAAAGGTCAGTGGCAACATAAAAATGTTGTGGCATGCTGTTCACATTTAGACAGCCACGCCTTGGCCAGAAGGTTACTGGTAGCTCCATTATTACCTACTAGCTGACCCGCTCCGGCTTTGCACGGGTTAATTAGTTTTACGCCTTATCTCAGTCTTAAAGAAGAGAGAAGAAAGAGAGAAAAAGAAAAGGGAAAATGATGAATGGATGAAACTCCCTTCTAAAAAAACGCTAAGGAATGGAACACCAGCGTCATTGTTACCTGACAAATATAATCTGGGAGTTTTTAAGGCTAGAGTGAACCGGTATCTTCTAGGCAAGCATGCTCCATCGTCGACCGCGTCGTCAGTGTCACTTACCATCAAAAGTGAGACCGTGGTCAAATGCTGGCCTATCGATGATAAAAAAAGCAATGTCATATTCATCAAATAACTTTTATCTGATATATGTGAAGCCAGAGAAACATAACAGACATGGTTATTACCCTGGGGGACTAGTCAGGGTTCGTGGTACATCTAATTTTATTCTAAAACGATTTTGTATTGCCAGGGGGGCTTTTTGGATGCAATCCTTTCAATCATGCACGGCTTGACTCCTTGTGTGGCATTTAGTAGTGATGTTGATATTATAACGGACTCGAAGATTTAAGGAAGAATTAGTTTTCATCTGTCGTGGTTCTATTGGTTTATTCCTTTTTTTTTAAATTAGGTTGTTTTTTCTGGTTGGCAACATAGACTGGGCGATTGGACGAGAGAGTCAGGCGGTGGAACGGAAACCGAACAGTCTCTTGGTCTTTTGGCTTTCTATTAAAAAGCTACAATGTATTTTATGAAAATAACTAACGTGACGAGCTAGTCGTTCACATCGGCCGCCCATAACAGTTGCAGTGTTACTCGGAACTTTAAAATAATAAAGTTTCGCGTGACACTGCACTGCGCACGTCATCCTGAGACATCACACAGTCTAGTAATAAAAGAGTAATAAGTTTACTAGACTGCGGGATTAGATCATAATTATTATGTATATCGTATATGTTGAAGAATGACGAATAAACGGAAGTTTAAGGGGTGCTCCTAGTTTGTTTACAATCTGAAGGAGATGCTACTTTTTGTTGGTTTTAGTATTCATGGGAACAACTTTATGCAATACGTTCCAAGCTAAAAAATTATAAATGTCACATCATATCACACCTTTTTGCTTCCACTGGTGAACATTCAAACACCATCCGTGATTCGAGTTGATGTAGATTGTTGATTAAATAAATCAGCCCTTAAATAAGTATTAATCTACCTTCATCAAAAAAAAAAGAGAAAAAAAGAAGAAAGAGTTTTATGCATTGTAATATCTACCTATCAGATAATTGATAAAAATTACTGCTTATCAAGAAAATAACAGGTTCCAAATCTACAGTTTAAATAAATAACAGGAGTGGTTACGCCTGCTGTCACTTTTCGATCTGGTGATCCTAATTTATTATTCTGATTACGATAACATTATGTTAAATGGGCAATTAAATATAATTTTGATATCTAATACCCCATTCCGAAGTTAAATCTCTTGGGTACCTATTATAGTCACGCAACTCAAGGATTTGGACCTTTTATTTTAGGGTATATAATTTGGGAGGTCTATCAATTGTGTCCTTTGCATTGAGTAAGAAAATGTGAGTCATTTAAAAAAATCTTGAACTGGGTTTGAACTTGAACCCATATCCAACCTTTCCTTTCCCAGTACATGCTTACTATAAGCTAGCGTAACTATGACTATTGACTGTGTCCTTATCACCACGGTAACACCTACTAAAAAAGCAGCATATTTTTTTTATTACGCTAAGTTACTGCTATAAATCTTTATAATTTACCTATAGCATAGCTTAACGTAATATATTTAAAATAAAACTTTAATCGTCACCAGCAATAGAACTAATAAAGGACACAAATGGGTGGTCGGTCTTATCACCAAACCCGATCTATAAATATAAGTCATATATATTACTAAGTCGAAATTCAATTTTGACTCCAATCTTAAAACTCAAAGATAGGCAGGTTATTTAATTTAAGGAATTTTGAATTTAAAGCAAGTTAAGATATTATCATAAGTAGTCCTACCCCACATGCGTAGGTATGGGTGGGACTTTAATTAACCGTAAAATGCTTTCGTAATTTTGTAGGACCATAAGTTTGATGCTCACCGCCGAGGGCAGGGGGTGCGGTAACAAAACGAGACAAAGTCATACGAAATTACGAAGAACAGAGCATGGTGGAACAAAAGACATCAACGGGTTCCCGTGATTTATTAGAAATTCATAGTATTTATTAGAAATTAGTGGTTGAAATACACCACTAATTTTCGTATGAGGGAAAGTTGTATCATTGGTCAACTGGATTTATATAGGCATTGGTTTGATGCAACTGCTAAAGTAGGTAGGTACCTAATTGCTCTACCCACACATGCAAGCCCATAAAATCTCAGCTTAACCAATAGAAAACCCCTAATAATGCATATCCTTTTAAAAAAAGGAAAAAGTGAAAAAGGAATGTTTTTTTCGACTTCAATCTCTAAGGTGCTATTATTTCATACTAAGAAATACTTGGGATGGTCCTATTATCATCTAAGTACTTATATATATATTTACTTTTTCTTTTTTTTTTTAATTTAAAACGAAACTTTTACATCATTTTTCATAAAATATCTATGGAATCAACATGGAAGTAATTTACGCTTTAAAAAAATCCACATTGGTCTATAAATAACGGAGAGACGGTGTAACAACAACAAACATTAAAAAAAACAAAGGACATGCTTTTCCGTGACCTCATGGCTTAAAGCCTTCACCTTTGTTGAAAGCGCCATCTATTGAAATATTCTTGGTACTCACCCCAACTCAATATTTATGTAGTAGGTAAGTAGGTACTATTATTAATTTAAACTATATTATTTTAATCTGTGATTAAGCTTAACACTTGGCTTAATAGTCCAAAACAACTTATAACTTCTAATAAACAAAATAGATGAGAAACCCCAAACAAAACGTATTTCTGATGGCTTTTTGATTGGGTTTCTCTTGTGACGTCATCAGCCGCTCATATCATCCTCAGCGTGATGATACTGATTCTTAAAATAAATTAAGACGTGTAATTAAGTTATATGAGGATCATTTTTCTTTCAAGTCATTAGTTTTTGTTATGTTTTGTTTAGGAACGAATGTAATAATAATTAGGCGTTAGGCGTTAACTTAAAAATAAGTTACGTAGGTCTAGGTACTACATAATAGTATTTACCACAGACCACGAAAAAAAATGACACTTCGCCCCCAGATTGAGAAGAATTTCGAGCCGAACAATAAGCACATACAAATATCAAAAGATATTATTTGTTATCTGCCATAGTCGATTGTTTGTGTAAATTAATAGATGTTTTCATCATCATCATCATCATCACCCTGAAGACGTCCACTGCTGAACATAGGCCTCCCCCAGAGAGCGCCACTTTGAGCGGCTGCTTGCCTCCTGCATCCATCGGTACTCCGTGGGGAGCCGGCCTACGCTGCGTCTTCTGGTTCGTGGTCGATGGTGGTGGTGGTGGTGGTGGATAAATGTTATATTTGAAGCGTATAGGTACTATTATCACAAGCGCCTATATCAAGGTGCGAAGCGACATTTTTTTACTAATTCATTTTTTTATTTTTTTTAAGAAAAATGACGCTTCGCACCCAGTTAAAGCTCTACTAGCTCTACGGTATTCTCATTGTTTTGCTATAAAACGATCACATACTTGATGGTAAGAAGTCACAAGACTCTATTGACCGATTCCCGGTAGCGGAAATTACCAAACAGCGTTTAAATGCAACTAATCAAAAAAGAAGAAGATGAAATGCTGTATATTGTAGCTCTGAGAAAACTCATTCCACATATTTCGGCAAGAAAGTGCGCATAAACCGAGTCGTATAATGATTCCATTAATACTAGAAGAACGATATACGTAGGTACAGACCACTCAAAAGTGAAGCAACAAATAGATACTTATATAAAAATACGTAAGTATCGAAAACTACCTCACATTTCAAACACTCGGGTGGGCCCATAACCTAAAAAACGTAAACAAATTGGCTATTTATAGAAAGCTAGCCCATTCATCTTGATTGGCGTACGAAGGCATTGTGTTGGCACTGCACGTTTATTTTTGCAATGCCTGATTGAGACATGCTATTACATAGCAGGTACCTAATTGATCGGGTGGAGTTGCCTATTTACATATCTATTATATCACATACGGTATGGAAAACATAGGTGTTATAGAGAAAGGTTAGTGCAGAGAAACTTGCCTGCCTAGCATGTGCACCACGACAAAATTTTCTCGACAATTTTTCTCGTGAGAGACCGTGACAAGACTATAGTAGCGCCTAAGCGGTGCACATGCTAGGGGGAACGGCCGGGCTAGCATGCGCACAGCGACAAAATTTTCTCGACAGTTCTATCGGGAGAGACCGTGACAAGACTATAGTAGCGCCTAAGTGTGTCTCACTCTAACAACTACGACAAGTTTTCTCGCGGTGCGCATGCTGTGGGGTCTGATCTCACATACCGAGTATATGCGTAATCTATTATCTTGCCTAGATACGTATTCTATTCCCGTATTGCAGAACGATGTGCCCCTTTGATCGGTGTTCAAGTCGATATTATTTTTTATTATTCCAAATTCATAATTTTAAATATCATTAAATTCAAAATTATGAATTTGGAAAATCATCTTGAGTATCGATTCTCGATTGAGATACGACCAAGTTAGATAGGCACTTTTATTAAAACGATGTAATGTAAAATTTCTTTAGACTAAAATACTTATATAGCATACTTATTCATTACTTAGGTATTTGCTACTGGATACCAGTAGGTACGTATAGTATTACTCCTGAGAAGATTAGTGATTAGTTACTAGTGTGAAACACTTTGTACAGTTATTTTTACGTTGGCTTCACGTGATTAGTGGATTTAGCCAGTGTCAACTTTACATCATTATACATATATCTAGTTCCAATGTAGTTATAGGGTTATTAAGGGGTTTAGGGGGGGGGGGGGGGGGGGGGGGGGTATTAGGAGGGTTAGGGTTCTAAGTATAGTCAGAGCCAAGTCTAGTTATGGTCAGGTTAATTTGTTCAGTTTATATATAGTTATTTTGGAGATATAAATCAATAAAATACTCCTTGTTAACTTTAATCTAAGGTAACGAAACCTATTATTGCCTTGACAGTGGTTTTCTATAGATATCGATACTCATTGAGATAATATTGAAATTATTACAAAACATTACGTGCAATAACAGGTTGATGTGTGATTGCTATGAGTGCCTTTGCCTACAATAGTGATGGGGTATTGTCACGAAATAAGTCCACTTTTACGAGATTATGAGACTTTATAAATTAGACAAAAAAAACTCCAAAAGTTACTCCAGCCATTTTAACTATATCTACTTATATACCTACGTACGTGCTTACTTATGCTTAGTTTAACTTTTGTCTTAGATACTAATTTAAAGAAAAGTCTAATTACTTATACGCAGTGCATAGCCTAAATTATAGCAAAAACGTATCATGATTTTAAACTGAAAATACAAGGGTTTCATTTGAAGTAACAGTCTTTAAATATTTCGCCGTAATCCAACAATTAGTACTATAGCTATTCTGTGCCAAAACAACCAAAATTGCGTCGATGTGTATTTGTTTGTATATCAACTAGTGTCCATTTGCGAAGGTTAAATTACATAATTTCTACAATACCAGTAACCATTTCTGAATAAACATAAATGATTGATTGATTAAATACTTAGTTTTACTTAGTATACTTAGTACAACTTTTTCAAGACTGGCCTTGTCTCATCACTAAATAAAAGTGGGTACTCGACTTATAATAGTACTCGATACTTACGTCACTAATCGATGGTAACGATCGAAATACCATTGTTCAGTGTGCATAAAACTATTAAATCTCGTTTAGAGCAAATTAAACCTTATTTTGTAATGAAAACGTCTCGTTTTTAAGGCGGTCAGGGTGAGCTCAGGGTCACTTCAACTTGCTTGCTCGATTTCATTTGCCTGCATTACTGCGTAGCACAAATACCTAGTTAGATATCGGTACGTAGTACTATATAATTATCTATTCTGTGATATCGGGTTAGATAAACGGCACCGTTTATAGTGAAATGCCTATAAATAAGTTAAACCTAACCTAATAACACAAATTAATTAAAAACAAGTATAAGATTGACAGCAAAACCCTTACAAGATTGTTCATTATTCGTTAACGAGTAAATAATGTATTTATATTCTGTGAACATGCAAATAAACACACAATTGTGACACAGGACTTAAAAACAATATATTTATTCAATAAAATACAAAATACAGTTACTAAAACTAAATTAAATTTATAATGGGGCCAATTTTAAAGGCTTTAGTTGACAGATCTAAAACTTCTAAAACTGTTGCTGTCCTTGTCAAATAGACGGCAATGTAAGAGACGGATATATTTTTAGTATTATAAGGACTGTCAACTAATGCCTTCTAAATCGGGCCTACTAAGTACTTATTTAAAACTAAATCAAAACATATAAATAAAAAACCGCGTTTAAGTCGCTGTCTGCGCGTAATGTGCCCAAAAAGCTGGCGACATTACCTCGTTGAATGGCCATACTTAGTCTTTGGCCGAGGTAAGAACCAGCTCTCTGGTCACCTGTAATTTATATTAAGCCTCTGGACAACTCTCAATATTGTTGTTATGCAGAATGTAGAACGCTTTTTCAAAAGGAGATCCAAAGAAAAAACTTTCATCGAACTAGGAAATGTTTCTCCATGTAATTGGAATTTCAGAATTCGTCGAAAAAGTACTTTCCGAAATCGATTCGGAGTTTTCCAAATTTAGACAGTTTCAAAACTGCTCTCCCATCCCTAGTTTTCTCTTCAAAGTTCAGTCATATATACAAGAAAGCTAATTTACAAACTGTTTAAGCTTAACGAGGCAATTAAATAAACACTAAACGCACTAGCTTTCACTTTACACAATCGGTCAGGCATAATTTACGCACTAGGAAACCTAGATTGCCTAGCTTACCTTACGTTTATACTAGGTATTGAGTTTAAATCAACAATGCGAAGAGGTTAGGTGAAAGCAGGAACTAGTAAAGTACTATTAATATGTACAATCTGAGTTTGAATTGGTATATTATCCCGAAAGGGGGTAAATCTACCTACTCCCCAAGGTAGACAATGTTTCTTTTACGACTTTTCTAAATTAATAGTTTTGCATTGGAGAAATGCCATGTAAAGTTTACGTTCGAGGATAGCCCTAGCGCAGCTGGGTCATTGAACTTCGTCCTTGACCGAATGCACTTAAATGAGTGAACTGTGTTTAGAAATAAGTTTATAGTACCTGTCTTGTTAACTCTCGTAGCGATCGCACGTGCAATTTTGTGAGTGGATTTCTTTTTTAGTATGGAGGTTTGGAAACACGCAGTTTCAAGTAAGGCTCTCACAACTTGTGGGCTATCATGGTCCTAGTCCCTTTCGGGATAGCATACCAATTCAAACTCACCCTGTATAAGTTTAATTAATTTAGTCACTATTAATTAAACAGTTTATTTTAACACAAGTTTTATCCAATAATCTTTACTCATAGGTACTCGTATCTACATCTACTACTATAATGAAATGAAATGAAATGAAATAATTTATTGGCATAAATGGTACATGTAATCAAATTATATGAAAGTGCATTTATGGATTCGTCATTAGGTTGTCTTATTTAAAGTTTTAATCATCGACAGAGATGCATTGTCATCGCTGTCATCATGTACCTACTACATAATCAGTAAATCAGTGTATTGAGGATACGAAAGACACCATAATAAGGTTCCTAATTCTTTTTTCTTTTTTTTTTGTTGACCGGCCTGGATACAGAGTCCTTTTGGCCGCCTCTTGAAGTTAACATTAGAAGTTTAATCACGTCTTGTATGGCACTGACACTATTTTGACACTTCACGCTCACAATGGTTTGTTTATGCTTTAAATTCAATATTGAACTTTTGACGGTCATGTTCCTAATTCTATTGTTACAGGTTTACCATCAACAAGATCAAAAAAACCCCTAACGGAATCCTCAAATCACACGCTGGCATTTCACAAAACGAAAATGAAAAATAAAACGTCACAGACTTTCCCGCCATTATAACATTCGAAATTTGAAAAGATGTGCGTGCCATAGAGTGACAGAATAAAGATGGCAAACAAAGTGAAGACTAACCACTATGTGGCCACGCATAGATCGGGCGTAGACTCTCCGTCCTCAGGAGCCTACTTGCATAGAGGGTCGTCTAGAGATGAGAATGAGAGTCACAGAGCGCCCTCAGAGAGGACTTTATCAGAGTACACGGTAAGTGAACCTTATGTATTTAAATTGTGTGTACCCTATACATTTTGTTTAAATATACCTGCGATTAATTAAAATTGATGTCAGAAATTTTAAACTGATTTTCATATTGCCAAAGTAATAGATATTTTTCTTTGACTTCCGTTTCGTTAAAAACACGCACATAAAATGGCGTTTTCGAGTAAGTAATAAAACTTTGTTTTATTTACATTTTCCGTTTAAATATCAGTCTAAATTAAGCTAGTATTTATTTACATTAAATAATTTTCGATATGTAAACCATTTGGAGATGAATGCCAAATACAACATTAAACAGTCATGTTGGTTGGATTTTGAAAGCATAAACAAATAAATATCCTATAAAAGTTATTGAAAAAGACCCTTTTGGCTTTTAAAATTCCCTTGATAATTTTATTGCATATAAAACTCCCATTTAATTTTATACATTACTTAAATACTCACTATCTTTTTATCTAGTACGCATGCTAGTAGAGTCCACCCACGCATCTCCGTGAACAGACTCAACGGCAGGGTACGGTCACGGCGACAATTGCTACAATATTGCTTGTGAAGGTTTTGAAGTTTCTAATACATCAACCGTGGGGTTGCCCACGTAAACCTACTGCTGGAAATTGACATCTTCGTGTACAACTGGAAATTTGAGGCTTTAAGGGCCTGCCCCATAAGTATAGGTATAATACTTATGAATCAGTGCACCTTTCATGTTCTTGATACCTTCAGGATCTCCACTTAGGCCTGAATTTTCTTATAATCTACTAAGCGGCAGGTATACAGCATGGAATTGAATAGTTTATATAGTTGGCTGTACCAGATGCTATGATTTATTTTGGCCATTCATCAAATATGTTACGGCTGTTCAATTAAAATGGCTCAAACATTCCTGCAGAAATGTGTTGCTAATATTGGACCGCGAGTTCTAACTGGAACTCAAGCCATGAACTGGAAGTGAGGTGTCTTTGCACCCAAGTATTCTCTTCGTGCATCAAGTGGTACATATTTAAAAGTTCTAATTATTTCACAGTTTTCATGGTAAGCAATGCAACCTGCAGGTAGCCGCTTCCCATCAGATGGGCCGAATGGTTGTTTACACCCTTTAACTTTAAAAAGTTACACTAAACTTGTCTCAAGATCATTCCATTTAGGAGTCCATTACACGGTAGATTTTGCTGTAGTTTTACCACCATAACCTAACCGTCTAACGTCTAGCGTCCATCAGCCACCATCGGTCAAGATTGAAGATGTTTGTAAAGCGTTGTGAGTGACTTTGATAGTGACTGAAAAATTACCATGCAGTAATTTAAGAATGGGGCCAAATTGCCATTGCTCTTTTGGCGGGAACGCGGAACAGTTCACGTCGTTGCATTGTATTATTTTTCAAAACTTGTGCTTTTTCTAGTGTTAATGTTTAAAATTGGTGGCGTTTTACGCATTAAGTGCTGAATTACGAGCATGAGTGTGGGCAAGTGATATAATGTGGTGAAACGTGGTTTTTCGTGTTGCTTTCCAAAATTCCATAGAAGCTTCTAGTACAGTTGCCACCACTTTACTGGGGCATGACTTAGACTGGACTATGATTACCTGACTTAGACTCGACTATGACTGTGACTAAGACTTGACATTACGTGAAATATTCTATAGCACGATGAAAATTACAATACTTGACACTGGCTAAATACAGCATGTGTGGAGCCAAAATAAAAATAAAAAATTGCCATTGCCAGATCTAAAACGTCACTACCTTGTCGCTGCCCATTTCATAATTTAGCACATGGCAAAATGTCGAAATGATTGTATTTGTATAATAGTAAGAACATACTGCATGTAGCCAGTAACTAAGATTCAATTCAATTAGGTATATGTGTCAGACAGTCATCCGTCTGAGTGATGGAATTTATTGATGGTGAATAAAAGTGTAATGGACACAATATCCTAGGATTTTGATTGTGTTTTTTTTATCGATGATAGGTTTGCGTTTGCCCACATTTCAATATAGGCAAAAGTCATGGTTTCATCGACCTGGTTAGCCTTCATCTCGTCCGGTTGGTAGCCTATAATCACGATCACACAGCGTTCTTCAATCACAATAAACCATAAACACATCACACTAAACTGTTAACGATTGGAGTTTACGAGTTTTGAATGTTTTGATTGTTTATTGACGTTGAGGAAACGGTGGTTTGGGAATTTTTGGATGTAAGTAAATAGTAAACAAAAATGCGGGATGCAGGTGTTAAACAATGATAAATATAATCCTAAAAGTGAAAAAAAACTGTTGGTTTGTAGTTGTGCTCTGAAACAGCTGTAGGTACTAACTTGAGTAAAACTTTCGCCTTCGGCTTCGTCTGCCTCCCTTTTATTACCGTCCTATCCATTCATCCTTTCCCTTATCTTTCCCTTTCCCTTCATTTTTCCCTTAGAGAGGATGGGGATTAATTAAAAAATAGTTAAAAAATAATACAAACAATAAAAATTCTGGCATAAAAATGATATACGTGTTTCTTTGTGCAACCCGCACTTGGCCGTTTTAGAAAACAAAAAGTAGCCTATATGTGACTGAAAAATTAGGTATAACCATACCAAATTTCAGTGAAATCCATTCAATAGTTCCAACGTGATGCGTGTCAAAGGGACAGACAGACGGACAGATAAAAAATTCAAAAAAAATTGTTTCCACTTCTGTATCGATAAAGAGATGAAGTGCAATCAAAATTTTCAAAAAATATTCAATGTACAGATTTAGCCCAGTTATAGTTTTATTAGTATGTATATGTATAGATTAGTATGGTATTATATTACTTATAATATGTAATTTGTGCCGAACTCAACACATGATGGTCCTCCGGCTAAAATCACTGGGCGCTTCAATAAAAAAATAAGATAAAATAAAAGTAAGTAAGTTAAAGTATAATAAATAAATATTTAAAAAAGAATAGCAGACAGAATTAAATGTGAGCCAAACCTACATGATCGGGCCAAAACCACGAACATAGGACGAATGTGGAAGAAATCTAGACCATTATTATGGTCTATTCCACTATGATCTCCTGGGTGATCATAGGATACTCTTTAGTGTCCTATGATCACCTAGGAATATGATCACCCAGGTGATTAGGTATTAGATACTTCTTGTCCTCGTTCCAATCTCGACGTAAGATGGTCTGGTTTTGATAAAGTTCTGTTTAAATGTAGACCCGCGCCTGCCAGAAACTTCAGCCGTAGCCTTCGGCTGATGGCTCGGCCGCCAACTGGACAGACTTGATGACGCTTCCATGGGTTGTGGGGTGGTTGTGACAAATACTAAGTATAACGTTTAGAAACTGATTATCTCATACCACTTTATTAAATATTTTAATACGTGTAATTACCATTGGAAGACCGGCCGACCGATTACCGATGGGGAAGAAAGGTTTTCCAGTGGCGACCACGAACCGGAAGACGCTGCGTAGGCCGGCCCCCCACTCGGTGAACTGACGGTCTGGTGAAAGCGGCGGGGAGCCGATGAATGCAGGAGGCGAGCAGCCGCTCAAGTTTCGCTCTGGGGGAGGCCTATGTTCAGCAGTGGACGTCTTCAGGCTGTTGACGATGATGATGATGAATTACCATTACATTCAACGAGGCAATGCTGCCAGCATGTTGGGTACGCTACCTACTGCCTGGTACCTAGTAGGCTGGAGCATTTGTACTCTAAGTATAGGTTATCGCGGCTAGTACTGTACAGTCCAAATTTTTTGTAGAAGGTAGTGTAGTTATTAGCATATAGTAATAGGTAGTTGATATTATTAGAATAAAGGCACTTTAAACATTAATATAGCCATTTGTACAAGCATTGCTAGAGTTAGAATAAATGGAACTGGTTCCTACTTAATGAAAGATGTCGGCTATCCAAACGAGCTATAAGTAATATTATGCGTTACTATCATAATTATAATCATGTTTTCCATCTCCGAATCCGAAATTGCACCTTATCCAGCTTATCCTATTCTAAACTGATTGAATATACTGTATGGAGACAGCTCAAACATCCGGGATACCATTTATCGTGATAATTGTAGTCCTAAGTCTACGCAAGGCCGCGGGCAGCAGCTACTCATTTCATAAATACTATCACCAGCTCTATAATCATTTCAGACGATGGAGGAGCGGACCCGGTCGCCGTCCGGTGGCGGTGAACACCGGAATGGCGGTGGCGAGCACCGGAATGGCGGTGGCGAGCACCGGAATGGTGGTGGCGAGCACCGGAACGGTAGACGGCATCCGAAAGGATCGCCGCGGGCTGACTCCGGATCTGACGTTTACGTCACTAGCGGGGCGTATCGACCGCCCTCAGAGATCAGGTAAGAATAATATAAATTGAGAATTTGTTCTTGAGTGCCTAGTGCCTACCTACAACTGTGTTTCAGAAAGAACAGTGGATAACCAGACATTGACCCCAGGGTAGGTATATTTTCCGTTCTTATGGTTAAGGTACAAGGTACATTATAGGAGGTAGGTGGATAGTATACCCATAGGTGCAGAATACATGGCTTTTGAGTTTTGTTAAACAATATTATAAAGCAATAAAATTGCAATAGAGTGTTTTTATGCTGCCTAATACTTAAATATTTTGTAGTACCTACCTATGGTAAATGGATTGACCTTTTGCCTCATACAATTGCTCGGGAAATGCAGCAAAATGACACAAATTCCCTTTAGAAGAATCGTTGATATAGCCTTTTAGACCCAATTTTCTAGAGTTCCAACCATCATTTCTGTAACTGTAATCTATATAAGTTTCTTTCGTGTAAATACAAAATAATGCACAAAAATCTACATGGTCTATATTCTTCATATTCTTGTATCATTTTGAGATGAGCTTCCTTCCTCTAGTGTCAATCGACGAATGAGTTTATTGTGATAAATCATTTACACATGAATTAAAGTTTCTAATACAATTCAGCAACCAGCGGGATATAATACTATGTAGATATTTATCGTGACGTTAAAACTAATATTTACAACACACAACAGATCATTACTGCCAAAGAAATGTGTGTTAAGAACATCGAACTAGGACTAGTAACGAAAGTGAGTAGGTAATAAGTAGGTACCTAACTGGCACAAGAAGCCGCTTTACTGTCAAACCACTTATTTACTGGCAAGCGGATTTCTTCAACTCCCGCTAAGCGTTTCGCTACAAACTCTATAGTGTGGACACTGGACAGCTAATGAGTCGAACAACTTGCCCGTGTCCTTGTTTCCAGTTTACCAGTAATTTATATTATGTCTATGAGTTAACCATTACCTGGGAGTTAGTCAAAACTGAAAAGGTATCTTCTAGGTAAACATACTCCATCGCAGACCCACGCCATCGCTTAACATCCGGCGAGACGTTTATCAAATGCTTTATCTATCATACCTTTTACCCAATAGAAAAAATATTTGATTTTTTTTTTTTTTTTATGTGAGTGAATGACGTGACGAGCAAGTCGTTCACCTTATGTTAAGTGACACGGCCGCCCATAACAGTTGCAGTGTCACCCGGAACTTTAAAACAATAAAGTTTCGCGTGACACTGCACTGCGCACGTCATCCTGAGACATCACCCAGTCTAGTAATCAGATTACTAGACTGAGTGATCAGATCATAAAGTCTCATTTGCCCAGTAATTTTATGAAACTGCAAAAAGGTTTAGTTCGCGGCAAAAATTATAATGGGTAGGTATGTATTAATATTGCCCCTGCTGGTGAAAGCTAACTTCGTAGGTTCTCAAGATTAAAGATATATTATAAAATTGAATATCCTATTTGACACACTGTTCTCATGGATAGGTAATGTTTTGAAATTAGTAGATATAATATTGCTCGCTCGCAGCATAACTATTTGCTACGACCACATCAAATTGTTTAGATCCTTGAAGTTGTTGGTTCTCACTTTATATTATTATTAATGGTTTGATTTATCGATTTATTGTGTCTCCGTCTTTTTCATCCGTAAACTAAATGTCCGTAAACAAAATGTCCTATAAAAATGTTAAAAGGGTGCTAAATGCGATAATTCGCACACTCTTCTTTCACACTGGCGGACGTTATCGGGAGAAACTGTCTTTGGAATGCACCTTGTATATCCGAACCGGCCCCTCCTAGTCTAGGTAGACCGAGGTCAAAACCATGGTAAGCTATTGGATGCAAGTGAGGCAAGCAGCCGGTCAAAGTGTCGCTCTATAGAGGAGGCCTAAGTTCAGCAGTGGACGTCTTCAGGCTGCAGATGCTGTCCATATTATAAAATACTTTTACCAATAGTTTTGTAAAGTAACCTAATTATATTTTAATAAAGTCTCAGTTAACTTTAATAAATGGCATTACTAAACCGAGTTAGTTTACAAGCCCAGAAATCCTAGCATAGTTAAAAAATGCGCTTCGGTATGTCACTATCTCACATCAACTTCCCCTATTCAAATGTCAAAAGTGACATAATCTGTCAAAGTATTTACAATCACCCGGAATCGAGCTGGCCATTAACTGGTAGTCATAAACTTACATAACCCAAATCTAGTTACAAATGTAAGCCGTAAAAGCAAATATGTGAGCTTGCGCAAGCCAGTAACTGGTTCCATTTGCTGGCCGCGTGTAAATGTAACGTTTTGTAATGATGGCTTTTATTTGCTGATTATAGAAATTAAAGGCTCGGTCTAGCTTAGGTTATACGTATTCCCGGGGCGGGATACGTAATGCTAGCGCGACCCTAACTCGCCCCATCCCGGTGGCGGACGGATCACAGGGAGATTGTAGTGGGTTCGAGTCCCAGATACCCCTGCCCCCCGTGGTGGCAGTACAGGCTCAAAAAAAATTATACAAATACTTCGTAATAAATTATTTATTTTGTCGGTATTTATTTTGTTCCGGGTTCCGTTAATATTACCCAAAGGGAAAAACAGGACCCTAATACTAAGCCTCCACTCCGGTGTCTGTCTGTTTGACCTGTCAACAACTGTAATAGGTAAGTAATTGCGGCTGAAATTATCTTAGACGCGTTGGTCGCTTTATCATCAACAGCCTGAAGACATCTATTGCTGAACATGGCCTCCCCTCTAGAGCGCCACTTTGAGCGTCCATCGACTCCCGCAGTTTTAACCAGATCGTCGGTCCACCCAGTGCTGGCATACGCTACGTCTTCCGGTTCGTCGTCACCACTCAAGAACCTTTGTTCCTCATCGCCGATAAGGAAGAAAGGTTTTCGACTGGTGACCGATGGGCCATCGGTTGTCAGTTCTACGAGCGATGTGGCCTGCCCATTGGCATTTCAGCTTCCTAATTCTAAGAGGTATATCGGTCGCTTTAGTTCTCTTCCGGATCTTCTCATTTGACATCTTACCTCTAACATAAGAGCTCTTTATACAACGATCAATTTCTCTGAAGTAACGTTAAAAGGCAAACTAAAGGAAAAGATTTAAAAAATATAGTAATATCTAGATCGGCTGCGTCTTTTCCCGTTTTATGTCACTTTCTTCATACTTGCTTACTTGTCAAGTGGGGTAAAACAGGGGACAGTTTTTTCTACCGTCCGTGCTGGGGCAGCTGGAAACTGGTAGTCTCGTATTAGTCCAAATTGACCACTCCACACGACCTAACCGTTAATACCAATAAATACAATTTACCGTCACGAACCATTCCATTTTGCATTTAATTAAAGCAACAAAGTAGGGGTTTAAGCCCACTATCACGCCGCCGGGTCAGGTGTCACGCTCATACACGGGCTTTGAATTTCAGGCTTTCAGCCCGGTGCCTGAGCTGTACGGTAAATTGACATTGAACTTCGTTAATTGAGGCACGAACATTTCAATTTAACTGAGTGGCCCGAGTGAATTGTATCGTACACAATATAACAGCAGTAAGGAATGTCCAAAATTCAAGTCAAAACGTTGCGTAGGTTGCGTTGCGCGGTGCTACTTTTGGCCATTTGATCATGACACTACCATTAAACAAACGAAGTTGATCATAGGCTACAAAAAAGTAATACCAAAGAAGAGTTTTAGTATTGCAGGACGAATCATTGGGCCATGTTTTTTTATGTGATTGAACGACGTGACGAGCTAGTCGTTCACCAGATTTTAAGTGACACGGCCGCCCATAACAGTTGCAGTGTCACCCGGAACTTTAAAACAATAAAGTTTCGCGTGACACTGCACTGCGCACGTCATCCTGAGACATCACCCAGTCTAGTAATCAGATTACTAGACTGAGTGATCAGATCGTAAAGTCTAATTTGCCCAGTAATTTTACTAGCTACAATGCCCTTCAAACCGGAACACAGTAGTGCTTGCACACTACTGCTTGGTGGCAGAATAACTGGCAAAGCGGTGGTACCTACCTAGACGAACTTTGCAGAAAAGTCCTACCACCAAGTGTGGAATGAATCAAAATAGTACGACTTGGCATTGATTGACTTCAAAAAAAAACATATGAAGATCAACGTCAATGATTGGTTTCACTGTCCGTATTATCATCTGTTACAACAAATTCGGTTGATTTTTTTGAATAATAAGGCAAATTCTTGATCCACTTCCACACAGACAGCTTTAGCCATATTTTTAATTTTATTTACTTTCCTCAACATTATTATTATTATACCCTTTCAGATGATGAAAAGAAGTTAAAAATATTGTCTCTTCATCGATTGAATACGTGTTTTACACGAGTTTTTCTATAAATAGTGGCTGAATTAAACTAAACTTTCTATCTATGTCAACTAGCATCTCTGAAAAAGGTCATCAACTCTTTGTTTTACATGGTGAGTACAAAATTAAATATTCTTCTTTCTCTCTCTTGACTACTCTATCTTTTCCACCTAAAATAGTTTTGATTGTGTCGTAGATACCCACAGTCCTACAATTTTTTCGCTCCTCTCAAGTACTACGCGGCCTTACATTTTCAAATTAAATATTTGTGGACATTTCACACAGCGCCATCTGTGACGCCATTGAACTTTGTTTTAAGCAAAGTTGCTCTACTGTGTTCTATAATGTATTGTGGTATTTGTGCTTTATACAAGAAACCCCAGCACATCCGTTAAATCCTAGGACGATTCCCCTGATTTCGACCAACGGACCTAGAGTGCAGTTGATTGGAGTGCCCGGTATTTGTATTGGAGGCAGACGAGCGTTTATACGCTCTGGTTTTTTTTTAATTTTGCATCACCATTTTTTAAATGTGGTAGTAACTTTTTGTTATATATATCATTTGGTATTGGTTTTTATCATTGGAGTAATATTAAATTACTTTCTGTGATCATTCAGCTTTTTTAAATTATTTCCAGATTATTTTTTTTATTATTTTTATATGGCATAATTATTATGATACCCCAAAATGATCCACCGTGAATAAAGCAGATCTTCAATCTATTAGGTACCTATACATCGTTTTACTGTTAATTTGTACTCATTTCCTGTTATTTTTTTGGAAATATTCTTATATTCTATCTTTTATTCTCGTTCCTAAATACAAAAATTCAGTTTATTTATTCACATGTCATTACTTTGTTTCGTGCTAAATACCAAGAAGACCGTGAATTTTGCAGCAGCGGTCTCGGGCAGGTGGCCCGTGGCAGCTAGTTCCCACGGGCCACCTGCCCGTCTGCAACAGAACAAAACCTTATGCATAACGTCCACTGCTGGAAAATTACCCATAAGCGATACAACGGGCCCGCGTACATGACTCATCCCGCATAATACAGACCATTGGCTATTCTGCATATTAAACTCATGGTCTTCTAGTCTATAAATAGGTAAACAGTTTTTAATGTCTGTGTCGTCATGGTACTTAGACCACAGCTGCCCACCCAGCATGTGCACCACGACAAAATTTTCTCGACACTTTATCTCGTCAGAGGCCGTGACAAGACTATGGTAGCGCCTAAGTGTGTCTCACTCTAACAGCGACGACAAGTTTTCTCGCGGTACGCATGCTAGGCGGGCTGGGCATCTTCCAGCTACACTTCTGAGCCCAATTGTTAGATTTCTTTTTTCAGTCATTGCCAGGCAACCAGCTCATTTCAATTTCCTCCAAAAAATTCATACATCCCAAACGAATGATTTTCAAACTGATGTGAGTTTGCCATTGCTGTTCCGATGAAGGAAAACATAGTCTAGAAAACCGGCCATCACAAAATATATCAACACAATGGTGTCGACCACCAAGGCAACATCTGCCTGTCTAGCATGCGCACCGCGAGAAAACTTGTCGACGCTGTTAGAGTGAGACACACTTAAGCGCTACCATAGTCTTGTCACGGGCTCTCACGAGAAAAAGTATCGAGAAAATTTTGTCGCGGTGCGCATGCTAGGCGGGACATCGTAGTGGATTAATAGCTCAAACTACGTTGCTATTCTTACGCATTCAACCAACCATTGTGTTTATGCAGGCACGCTTGGAGCTAGGTCATCTAGGTAAAATGAGTTCTCGGAACACTCGCACTTACACAACAAAGTTTCAAGTCAAAATATGTATGAGAATAATATACCTTGGATAAATTAAAACAATTTTATTTAGGTAAAATCAATTAAGAATAAGTTCTTTTGAATTTTATAGAAAAACATAAAACGCTATCACCGGAAAATCGTAATTTTCATCCTTAATCGGATGGTCGCTAATCTTTATTCGATTTATTGAGATTAAATTAAATTGGCGTCAAAACGTGAACGGATATTAAAACTCACGATTTAATCTTCGGTTTCCGATAGTTTTACAATATTATATAACTATAGTGCCAATGCTCCGTTTCCGTTGAGTCATCATTTATCGTTGTATAATAAAGGTGCGCGTCCACTTGCCAGATTATACGCCAGACATAACCGATAGTAATTTTCTAAAAAGTTTGCAATTAATTTTGCAATGCGTTTTTTTTATTTTTTATTACTTACACAACATTTCGTACAACACATTTTGGATTAGAAAAATACACCATAACAATGATGCACATATTTTTTAAATGTATTTCACTTAATATATAATTTTTATGTTTATCTATCTATATAAATAAGTAGTTAAAAACATATCCCATCAGTGTACTGTATGACTAAATTGGCTTGCATTTCTTGTAAGTACCTACCGATGATCACTGCAGACCACAGACCTAGAAAATATTTCCATTAATATGGTGCAGACTGTTAACGCTATTCCAATTTATTCATGCTTACATAAAACCATAGAAAAGCTTCTCACTGGAGTTTTACTATTCCAAAAAAACCATCGCTTCATCAAACATGCCAAAAGCGATGGTACGTATCGCAGATGAAAAGAGTTTGTTTTGATGTGTGCGCTGCCGTGCGGCTTTCATGGTTCAATTGACGTGCAGCTTAACTTTATTCTACGTCTCCCATGCAAATGAATGCAATTCTATGGAGTTTACAGTTTGATTGTGTGATTTGTATGGGATTGTGGTTCGATGGTGAGATTGTTGTTCGGAATGGTGTCGGCGGAAACTAGGTCTATAGGTTTATTCGTAGATAGGCTTACTACTTACTAGGTTTTGTTCAGGTAAATGTTGATGCGAAGCTCCGCTGGAAAGCTCACGTCAAGAAAAAGAAAGAAGAACTTGACTTACGTTATAAGAGAATGTATTGGCTGATCGGAAGACACTCTACTCTGTCGATACAGAACAAATTATTATTAAACAAGCAAGTCCTAATGCCAGTTTGGACTTACGGTATACAGCTGTGGGGCTGTACCAAACAGAGCAATATATTGATCATTCAGCGGTTCCAGAATAAAGTGCTAAGGGAAATTGTGAATGCACCCTGGTATGTACGAAACGACGACCTCCATCGGGACCTGGAAATAGAGTTCGTCCACAATATTATTAAAAAGCATGCAGAAAGTCATCAACATAGACTTCACCATCATGTGAATGTTGAGGTAATCTAGCTCCCCGACCACACGAATCTAGTGAGAAGACTTAAAAGAACAAAACCGTTTGAGTTAGTGTAGTGTTATATTAGTGTATTAACTACTCATTAATATAATGTGATGCAGTGTAAGTGCTACATAAAAAGAACACAAGAACAATGTGTCTTCACCCTAATAGAGACAATAAGAAAAGTGTTATTGGACCCATTCTCAGATAGTTCTATTAGAAGTTTAAGTTAAATTAAAATTACTTATTAGCCAAATAGATGGCTAGATTGTAATATAAATAGAGTGCGTAAACATAATTAGGCACCCTAGGAAAAGGAAAAAAAAAAGGTAAATGTTACCACTTTTGTGTAGGTATACCTATTGTAGTACTTTTTGAAATGTTTTTAGTAATCGATATTTGAAAAATATCCGCAGGAGAACTAAAGTGACAGATATAGCTCTTAGAATTAGCAAGTTGAAATGGCAATGGGCTACATCGCTAACGCGACCCTGTGTCGCCCCATCCCGGCGGCGGACGGATCATGAGGGGGTTTTAGTGGGTTCAAATCCCACATACCCCCTGCCATCACCCCCGTGGTGGCAGGGAAGTGCAAGGGCATTTACCCTGGTAAAAAAAGGCTACATCGCTCGTAGAACCGATAACCGCTGGGACAGAAAGGTTCTCGAGGTGGCGACCATGAACCGGAAGACGCAGCGTAGGCCCCCACTCGGGGGACCAACATTCTGGTGAAAGCCGCGGGGAGCCGATGGATGCAAGAGGCAAGCAGCCGCTCATCGCTCGTGGCGTTTTCTGGCAAAGGCCTATGTATTTATGCCAAAATATTCAAAGCCCTTTTACCTAACCCCATTTTTCATCGCGGTTTTCTTTATTTCTTTTTATCAGCACGCTTCTATAAATGTGTTTGTGTAGGTACCACTGACTGTTACTCCATAATATGGTTTAGTCCCTTTCCCATACCAATAACTCAAGCTAACTGCGCAGTTATCGGAGATCCATGCGAATAATTCAAACCAACTCGCTGACAGCTCAATGGTGTCGCGCCCGGAATCGAACCCGCATCTTTGTGTGGTTACCATTCCTTACTGGCTGGGTATTTGGAAATATTATCTTAGGAGTGACTTTTCAACCGACTTCAATGAAGAAGTTCTAAACTCCTTTTTGTTGTTTTGTTATTCATTTCCGTCATTTTTTAACCGATTTGTTTTCTTTTCATTTGAATGGATCCACCTTAAAATATACCTACCCATTAGGTAGTTATTTATGGGATTCACTTTCAGATTGATCTAATTGAAATTTTATTAAAATCGATTCTGTAGTTTGATTATTAAAACCAAAATAACCGGAAAAAGTAATAGTATCATAATATCACCAATGTTATATTCTCAGTAGGCATGGAATTAGGGCGATCGAAGTCGGTATAACCCCAATTTTAAAGATATTAAGTATTACAGCCTCTGTGGTGTGGTGGTTGAGCAGGTCGGCTCATAACCTGGAAGCGGCGGGTTCGATTCCCGCGACAGAACAAGTATGTGCACATGAAAAAAAAGAAAAAAAAAAGCGCTAACACTTGTTCTGTGTCAGGGTGTTCTAGGACCATGGTCCTCGAAGTTCCTGGGTCCCTAGATACAGAGAATGCTAGTTAGGGTCCAGGGCGTTATTAATTTATTAATTTATTTTATTATTTATTCCGTAATCCAAACGTTACAGTTTGTTTAATTTCACATAATAAGTAGGTTATTAATTTTAAATGAGGCCAAAAAAGGAACATCAAAATTATGAAACGATCTCCTATTTTGAGTCCTGGGAAAAAGAGCATCATGGAGTTCTGAAGTATTTATTGACCTCAGTATTGAGACGTTACTATTATTTACTCTGTGGCATTGCAGGCTGGGGCATCGTGGATTCACAAAACGGTATTCCCTTGTATGACATGAGAATACGTGGGTATTTGTGTACTTGTCTAACAGTATTTATGATTCTGTTACAATGTTAAAAGTATTAATAGTCTTTATCATATAACTGTACCTATCTTCTGTTCTGTATACTTCTTCTGTACCTTGATTTATCTTTATCCATGTACCTACTAACCGTATTTTTTTAGTCTGTGTTTTTCACCTGAGTGTTGCCATAAGAGCCGGCTAAAAGAATATCCAGGGAATGGGCAGCAGTATTCTCCTCGGTACATTAAAATCTGCGATCACCAAGCCGCCTGCCATACGTGGTTATTATGTCAAACACCCCTCCATCCACCCCTTCCTATGATAAGACTCCAACCAAAGTGACGTTTTATGGGAGAGGCCTATGTTTAGGGGTGGACGTCTTCCAATTGACGATGTGACATAATATGCTAGTAATTTTAATCTATAAATGTTAGAGGTCATGTAATCATGTACCACTCAATACTGTCTATAATCAACTTAGGTAGGTACCTACACACGCTACCACACTCCAATAAAATTAAGAAACTACTAATTATATCTATGACAATAGCCCTCAATAGAAATACCAATATAATTGCGTGAGAATATTTATTGTGTTCGATCATTCTGAGTCCAAAGAAAGGGCCTCGAGAAATTGCTGTACAGTCGAGCTCAAAGGAGTGGCGACTGACATAAGCATTTGCTCGATGTGAATGTTCGTTGTGAGCATTTGCTCGCTGTGAGCTCACTACATTTGAATATTCGTCTCAAAATGCTTACTTCATTCTTTGTTTATAACATTTATCCACTCGTAGGGTTTCAACTGAAAATCAGCGTCTGGTACCGAGTGAAATCAGCGTAGGTACTTGATATTTATGCTGAGCTGAACGCTCTTTCAGCTTCAGCAGGAAAATTGTTTTATATATTTATGTGCTCAGTAGCATAAAGTTAATTAAGTTCCTAGTTTTTGTACGAGTTATTTTTTGTTATTCCGTACCCGTGTGCGAAAGATTGTGCGGCTGAATTAACGTTATTCTATTCCAATACCTGATCGAAGCATTCTATTGTTAGGTGTGCTCCATCAAAATGGCGGACATAGAGATCATGACTGTGTGCTGCGTTTTTTTTAATCCATTACTGCTACATAACAGTTGGGAATAACGGCGGTATTTAAATATTTATCAATAAACAAAAGCATTTTATGCTGATTACACTGCATATTACCAAACAAAAAAGTTCAAAACGCTAACACGTGCGCTCGCGGCGAATGCTCGCGCTAGCGACTGACTGTGACTTGAACATTCAAAGGGATTCGCCAAAAAACTGACAGCCGGGTGGAGTGTGCTCGCGTGCTCGTTGCTCGCCATCAAATGCTCGGCTCGGTGACTGACAAATGACGAATATTCGAGGTCAACCGTGCTCAAGTCGAGCAAATGCCAGTGGTGTGCAGTATCCCGTGAAACTTTATATCCGAGTGACACGGCCATTACGCTTAACATCAGGCAAATGACTAGCTCATCACGTCATTGGTTTACACAAAAAACTATTTATTTATACTCTTCTTTTTATCATTTTTGACCTGTTCTTTTTTGATCGATCATATCTCTTTGCCTAGGTTTTCCTTTCCTTTTATCTTTTTTAGAACATTTTTTAAAAGTAGTAACATAATTTCGTAGTCGATTGTATCACAGGTTATATTAACAGCTATTAGATATATTTCCCGTGACCGTGACAGATTTCGTTTACTTTCTACTCGTGTCCTTGGCGGGCGTGACATGACAATACGGTCTTTGTGTAGGGCTGCCACGGCAACAACGTTAACGGCAACACACGTTACAGTAATTAAATTACCATCAATATGTATAGTATTTGTGAGCTGTAGGATCTAGCATTGTTTCAATAAATATATTTCGGTATTATTAGTTGTTTCTATATTCTGACATCCGGTTGTGTTGTTTGTTTTGTCCGATGGTGTTGATCTTTTAATCTCATACCTTCTGTGATCCCAGTCTTAACGTCCTAAAATTTTCTTCCGGAAACCAGTCGTCATTATAAGTATTACCGATGGTTGTTCAGAGAAGATGTGATAGTCTCTGAACGATAAGTAACCGCAAAGCTATTCCTAATTCATGTTTCTGTAAGGAGACAACCCTAACTTTTCACGAGTAATTCTCCCACTAGGCTCCCAAATTCTGGTAACTCAATTTCCTAGCATGACATAATAGTAATCCTTTGATGACTGCCGCCTACTGTTTTTTGTACGGTAATTCTGTTCCAAATTACGTGACACAATTCTGTCACTTTGTCATTATCGTGGTCACACTGTATGACGGTGACGATTTTAATTTCGACTGATGACTGCACCTTTTTTGAAGTTGTTTTGAGGGTGAAAGAGATTGGGACGTCACGCGTTCTTAAATTAAATGAATTAAAGGCATCATTGTTTTTGTTATGTTGGCACTACACAAAGGTGCTTGATGACAGGACATTTTGTTGAGCTGGTTCAGTCGGTAGGTACTCTTCTTTACACAACTCATTAAAAAGTTAACGCCACTTCATATTACGAAGTAAGTATTTGGATGACATATTTTTCCAGTTATTTTTTATTTTGATTTCAAGCCAAGCTACTGACCCGAATTTCATGAAATTCTATGCTACCAATCTGAAAGTATGGCCTTTCAAAACTCATCTCTCATCTCATGTCTATTCATGAGACTAATACTGGATTGAAACGTTAAACGTTGGACTTCTCTCAAAACCTCAACTCAATATAATCACGCAGCAAGCTAAACCTCTAGAACTGCACTTCTTGAGCTGCACTTCGGAGAGTGTGCGACGGAATTGCACAACTTAATTCCCCCACCCCCTTTTTACCATCGTACAGCTAGACGCACGGAAACACGGCATCCGTATATAGGAGACATTCCTCGAATACGTCCAAAGCGTTTTGATTCCTCGTTTATAATTCGGACAGCAAAGGAATGGAACACCTTACCAGCGTCATTGTTTCCTGACAAACATAATCTGGGAGTTTTTAAGGCTAGAGTGAACCGGTATCTTCTATGCAACATGCTCCATCGTCGACCGCGTCGTCACTTACCATCAGGTGAGACCGTGGTCAAATGTTAGCCTATCGTTGATAAAAAATAAACTTGCTGGCACTAATTACGATTTAAATGAGGATTACAAAAATAACATGTCATAACTTAAATCATATTCTGTAATCTACTTGAATATATTGGTTATCTTACTCAAGTGTTCCTGAAAGATTTCTTTATTTTGATTTTAAAGACCTCTTTATCTACTTTTCTATTGGATGTTCGAATGGGCATAAGTTTGGATAGGTACTATTATTATTCGCTGGACTTTATTGAAAATTAATTATGAATACATCATCATCAACAGCCTGGAAACGTCCACTGCTGAACATTGGCCTTCCCCACAGACCGCCACTTTGAGCGGCTGTTTGCTTCCTGCATCCATCGGATCCCCGCAGTTTTAACCAGATCGTCAGTCCACCTAGGGATCAATACATAATTAATACAAAATCATAATTATTATGTAGGTATAATATAACTACATAGCTCCGATCTAGCTCTTAGAAATAGCAAGCTGAAATGGCAAATTGGCAATGGTCATATATGAGCAGGCCACAGGCCCCATCGGTTGCATTCTACGTATGCAGAATGCAACCGATGGGGAAGAAAGGTTCTCAAGTGACGACCACGAACCGGAAGACGCAGCGTAGGCCGGCCCCCACTCGGTGGATCGATGATCTGGTATAAACCGTGGGGAGCCGATGGATGCAGGAGGCAGCAGTTGCTCAAAGTGGCGCTTTGTGGGGGAGGCCTATGGTCATGGACGTCTTCAGGCTGTTGATGATGCTGATGATGAAATATTTTTAAATAAAATGTTCTGCCTACACTTAGTTTTAATTTCCGCGCGTTATTTGAGAAAAGTACTATACAAGCCTTGGCCACAACTAGCCATTGATGGACTTACGTATGTGTGCCTCGGCTTTGCCTCGGCCCACATTTACACGTTCGTCCATCAATGCCTCTGTTGCTGGCCGCTGCAGTAATGTTTTATATTATGTGGATCTACATTCCTCAAACTCACCTGTCTCTCGCTTGTGAGTTTATTTTCCAGTAGTAGAGATACCTCTTCAACGTTGACAGCTAGCTATTGAAAAGGGTTTTTATCCCAACTTTTTATCAGGATTTCGACTTGACATCTTGTTTGTATTGTGAATAAATATTTGTTCGCCCTCAAAGTAATGTCATGGCTCGTTAAGGCTCGTAGGGAATTCTTTAGCTTTCTCTTGTAGTTTGTCAACAAGGTCATAGCCATAATCAATTCATGTTTTAGTAGCTAATAGTTACTTTTCTGATTGATTCCTTTCGTACTTAACCCTTTATTAAAACTAGTGACTCTGTGAGCTGCTAGACCTCGCTAGGCTGTGTTTGCATAGCTTAAAACTAAAAAACTATTTTGTTCGAGGTCTGTGGTTAAAGTTTGAAAAGCATATAAAGCTTTTGATCAGTTACCCAAATAACTGCAGGATTTTCCATCCATAAAATTCTCCACAACAACAAGAAAATAGGTGTGTATAAACAGCAATGATGGAGGTACTCGCATCTGCATTACTGCTGGGTTAGCATGGACGGTAGACAAAATTGTCTTTCCCCGTTTTACGTCACATTCTTCATACTTGCTTGGTAATACAGGGGAAAGACAGTTTTGTCTACCGGCCGTGCTAACCCTACTGGTTGTTCCTGTTTGTCCTGTTTGTCGTGCTGTCCCCTCGAGGGGACAGACAAGAACAATACTTTACTAAATGAAGGGGACCAACCCTAAGAAACAATGAACCAGAAGGACCAATAGCTTGAAATTTCAACGGGGACACGGCAACTTTTCATTTGGGAAAAGTGCAGCAAATGTATCAGATTACAGCGTGTAACACGACAGCCGTACCACCATGAAACGTCTATACTGTATTCTTAGTAATTAGTACAGATTCTAGGATATGCAAGGCAAGAAGATGAAGAAGAGGATACGTTTTCATCCCCCTTCTATGAGAAAAGTCATTTTATCACTGTTATTAAGTGCGCCTAAATGACTCATTTTAGGCGCAATTGTCGTAGAACCCTTCGCCCTTCCAGCTTCCACTAAAATCTCACCACTACACAACCACATGGTACCATTAGACACCGTGTAAACTACAAAACGAGACAACTCGACTCCACGCTCGCACTTGCCCTGCGACTTCTGCGTGACAAACATTAGACGCGCTGTATTCCACATCGATACCTGAGAATCCAAAGGCTTTAATTCTATGCAATAAGGTCTGAAATACCAGCATTATTTATGCACAGCAGGTCCTATTGAACGCATGTTAAATGTCATATCACGTCTTAAACGTTCCACAATAGAGCCTAAATTTTAATGCTTTTTAACTGTGCGGGTAGTGTTGAATCGGTGACAAACGAAAACCCTTTTCCGCGCTTGGTAATAAAGCCTAAAATTCCATTATCCAGGTTTCTTTTTGAGAGAGGTTACGCTGCAATTATTTTTTATTCTTGTGAGATGGAAGGTAAGGTTGAAATTAGCTTGTGCTTTCTGACGAACCTGTCTTAATATTGACGTCGGCTGTCAGTGAGTCGGCTCTAATCACGCGTCACGTAGTCACGATTGTCACGATCGAAGATGTCTCTATCAGGTGTTTCGGCATAGTTCACAGGTCTGTTATATTTGTGGGTCTGTGGAGCAAACGAAATAAACGATACGATGTTGTGGGTAGGTAACAGTTAGAGTATAATAAACACACCTACCTACCTCCTAATTGGTGAATGCTGAACGCAGTAGAGAAACCAGGGGTTACAGAGGGTACGTTTCGAATCACGCTGTTCCCATTGGTTGTGAATTGGACTGCAGGACTTTCAAATTCTCAATTCGAAATATACACTATTTCTCCTAAGTACCTAGAAGTGGTACAATAATAATATATCATCAGCTCAGTTACTAGCGGACATGGGCCTTCTCTAACAGGGCGAGAGTGTAGGCCGTAATCCACCACTAAGGGTGAGTTTTTTTTATCCATAGTTAAGTTTTAACCAATGGTTAAAAACTAACAAATTCAAACCAATGTTCAAAATTTGTTAGAGTTTTTAACCATTGGTTACCTTAACTATTGGTGAAAAAACCCACCCTTAGTCATTCTGCAACTAAGACATTTTGTTTATTCAGACATTTTACTTACATAGCCTTTCTGCAATCCAGGCTTTATGCTAAAGATCCGAGTGATACTGCAACTGTTATGGGCGGCCGTGTTGCTTAACATCAGGTGAACGACTAGTTCGTCACGTCATCAATCGCATAAAAAAAACTACGACGTTTTGCCTATTTAGTCATTCTGCAATTAAGCCAAGACATGACCCTAGCCCGTCTAGGAGGAAGCCCACTGGCCCACATAACCAAACGTGGAACATCCATCGTGGGCCATAAAGCTTTACGAACCGAAGCAAACGAGACATTCGTTACCGGTTCGAACATAATGTGCTAGATATACGGGGCATCTTTATATTACCAGGCTATTTTCAGACTACAAGAAAAATACAGACAAAGCGAGCATGGCGTAGCAGCAACCTGTGTCTTTCCAACTTCCAACCGATACACCCCGGTTTCAAATCCCATTAGACCCTGCACTTTTCAAGTTCAAGTTATGTGCGCTAAGTGTTCTCAATGTAAGGTCAGAATTGAAGTCGAATTAGGTGACAGAACAAAAACGCGTTGGTAAATCAGTGATTTTAGATTGTGTTAGAAGCAAAGAGGTCTATGTACTACGTAAGTGCACGTAAACTACTTAAATCTACTTACCTTCAAACTTATTAACCCAAAGTAATGTGCATCAAAAGAGTAATAAGGTAAAGTATTATTTTCTGCTAAAATGGGCATACGTTAACTCACCTGATGGTAATAGTGACGAAGTGTCTAAGGTGGAGCACGTTTGCCCATGAGATGCCCATTCACTCTTGACGTGAAAAGACCTAGGTTATGCCTAGGAGGAAACACTGTTGCTGTGGAGCAGCATTCCATTCCTTGGCCGTTCGGACTATGAATGACTCAGCAAAACGCTTAGTGCAGACTTGTGGTACACTAACGACGTAAGGATGTGAAGAATCACCAAGCCTTGTAGTTCTATAATGGAAAGAGGATGACGGAATGTGCTGATGAAGAGCGCACACTCGCCAAAATGTAACCGATAGAAGACCGACAGACCAGCGACCTTACGTCTGTGTTCAAGACTTTGAATTCTCCCTTTAACTAGTCTCTCGTCGTTGATAAGCTTCTTGACACGCCGCTTTATAATTGTGTCCAAAGCCGCAAGTTGTGCAGTCCTGTTATGCAGTCCTGAGTTCAAAATTCAAATTTCAAGTTACCTGTTTTGCCTTTTTTTGCTCGAAAAGCTGCTTATTCAAGCACAATCCTTACGACATGTGACACTACGTTAATTATTACGAAACAAAACACTCTCGCAACCATCGACAAACGACGATCCGATTCACAACGAGTCACGATTCTGTACAATCGAATCTGATCCGTCGCAAGGTCGCGAGGATGTCACGACCCGATTATGTAATCGATGTTTGGCGGTCATATTTGTTTGTAAAATTATGCAGTTGGAATCGATTATTTACAAAACAACTTGTTTTTGAACACGTTTATGAATTTGTAAAGTTACCTATGAGAGGCCAGTACTCATCAGTATACTCTGAAGTTAGGCAGACCACTCGAAGTAGGCCTTCTTCTAAACTAGACCTACTTAGACCTAAATGACTAAAAAAATTATATGTTTGGTCTTACGTGCTTTATTTATGACCACAAGGCATTTTAAAAGTGTTTTCTGTCTAACGGAATCTGTAAACTACGAATGAATTGGCTCGCACAGTGACAATCTTGGATGATTATTTTCTTAAAATTGCTCTAAGTAATTATGTTTTAAATCAAATGTTTCGTTGTCCACAGTCGGCAGTCCCGAGCCCCGCGCAGCGTTTACTCGTACAGAAGTGCAGCAGCGCCCTCTGTCGCCTCTACACACAGATCCAAAGTGTCTAGAAAGGTCGGTAGCTTATTCGTTCTCCGAATGCATTGGTTTTTAAGGTAAAAAAAGCCTATAAAAACACAGACATCTAATATTAAAATTCTCATGAGTGTGATTCATTTTAAATAAATATGTAAAATGTGTATGTGTGTGTATGTGTGTGTGTGTGTTATGTTATTTAGACATCTAATACTATACAGTATAAAAAAGCACAAAACCATAGATTAAAACTGTACGTGATGTATTCACAACCTGGTCTGTGTGTACGTGTAATCAAGTAAATTAGGTGCATCGCACATACTTTACCATGTTTTTTGCAAAACTGCGTGTTTTCAAATAAGGATGAACAGGACAAGTTCCTATTTGTGCACAGAAAAAACGCTTAAATACTTGGTCTGACTCTGGGTCCTCGTAGTTTCTGGGTCCCAAAATAAAGGGATCCTAGTTAGGGTCCAGGGTCTACACAGGGTGAATAGGTACTGAATTTTTCAAGTGGGCGTGGTAGGCCAAATCCGAAACTATGAGGCGAAAAATACTCATATACTTCCCAAAATTCGAGCTTTATTAGCGACACTATCGAATGTGTAATAATACAGTATGTTATTCTTAGGGCTATTGATTTTTCAGAAATCTAATAATGCAGTTTGTTTTTACCAAAATTGGGCCCCAGATTCCTTTGAGTACACCTACTTTTCGCTATTTCTCGTATTTTTGGAATTGTCCTACCGCGCCTATTTGAAAAATTCATTCTTTGGGCGTTACTTATTTACTGTTTTGTTGTAAATTACTGATGTGCAATAAAGGATATATATCCATCTCCGTCAGGCGGGAGTGAAGGTAGAAGCGATGGCGGCGCCCAACCCGCTGTGCCCCAACGTGAAGGGCATGTGCTGCCTCATGCTGCTTCTGAACCTGGGCCTTATCCTCGTCACACTAGGGTTCGTCATCGTCTTACAGTTCTTCGAGCCGCTGTTTGTTTGGTTAGTATTTTTATATACGAAATGAGGAGATCCGCAGGAGAACTAAGGTGACCGATATAGCTCTTAGAATTAGGAAGTTGAAATGGCAATGGGAAGGCCATATCGCTCATAGAACTGAACTGACAACCGATGGGGAAGAAAGGTTCTCAAATGGCGACCACGAAGCGGTAGGCTGGTGCACTAGATGAACCGACTGGTCAGAACTACTCAGAACCGCGAGGAGCTGATGGATGCAGGAGGCAAGTAGCCGTTGAAAGTCGCGCTCCGTGGGGAGGCCTATGTTCAGCAGGACGTCTTCACGCAGTTGATTAAAGACTAGCTGCGCCCCATAGTTTCACCTCTGGCTCTGGATGCGGATAAGCAATCTCCATTCCAATCATAATCCCTTCAGCTTGAAGTAGGAGCAAACACACACACACACACACACACACACACACACACAACACATACACACACACACACACACACACACACACACACACACACACACACACACACACATACACACATACACACACATCCATGCATAAAGTTTCGCGTTTGTAATATTAGTACTAGTAGTGTGATTGACGTAAAATAGCTTTCAATAGCGAAGCTTGAAAGTCCAAATCTTTCGGGCACAGATATTTGGTGGCTTACGTACTATACTATAGGTTACCTGCTCATATCAAAGTCTTGAATAACATGACAAGTATTATAAATGACACGTTCCATTAAATCCAAAATAAGTGATTTTTAATGTGCCCCGAACAATAGTGTTAGCAGACCATTGTGAGCGATTCAAGGCGTTCCGGTTTCACGCCTTTACGCGTCTTTATTAATGTTCTTTGGTACCATTTATATTGGAGAATAGATACATGAGTACAGTCAGTTGCAGAAATTACCACTCTAAGTATAAAGATAAGAAATAAGAAGAAAAAAGATTGGTGTAAGATTGGGTTTTACATACACATTAAAATAGATATAACAGCTAATAGGTGTACCTATAACAGCTAACGTGTGAGCGATTATGATAACTTATCTACTTAATAGAAAAGTTTTAAATACATTAGTTTATGAGCAAAATGGAATGATCACTTTATGAATGAAATCTCGACTTGTCCACCGCTCGACGGCTGTGCATTGCTGACGTACAGTTTTTCTTATAGAAACAAAATTTTATTATCATCAGGCGTTACTGTATTAATTTATCCCTAATCAAAATATTATGAAAAAAAGATACAATGCTTATTGGTTTACACACTTGCTAGGTCCTTTAGAGTACATGCTGCGCTTGTTACCCTGCAAGCGAGAGTAGGTATTTAATAAGTATTAAGTATTATCAGTATTATCCTTTTAAGAAAAGGACCCACCTTCATAGCCCGAAACAGAAATCCGGTATCCACACAACAAACTTATGGGTGGGGTTTTGATACGTAGATGGTTACAAAAATGGTTATGGTTAGGTATGGGTTAAAAATTCTAACAAATTCTAACCAATAAATACCTCGTCAAAATTTGTTGGAGTTTTTAACCATTGGTTAGCTTGACTACGGATCAAAAACTACTCCTTATAGCCTAAGTTAGGTACCTAGGTGACTAGTCTATGCATCCGAATGTACCTACATCGTTGTGGGTCAAAGGCTAGCGCTATTTCTTGGTAGGTCACTGAATATGTTGTAAGACTTGTTAGATTAGAAAGGTACAAGAAAGTTTTGCTATTTTTTATCGTTATGTCTTCAGACTCGTCAGAATGGTCGTTTGGATACCATTGAGGAGGAAAGTTTATAAAAGCAAAAGTGAAATGTTCAATGTATCATTGTGACAAGAGCTTTGACTGTCTGATGTGGCGTTGCGAAATAATGCAGTGAGATAATGTAGTGTTACATAATTATAGAAATGATTATCAATTACAAAATTATAATGTGCAGCTAAATTCGGACAATCGTGGTCCAAATGTAATGTTTCTAATAGACACCTAAACCACAGTTAGAGACCAAATTCCATTGACGCACTATGAATGTGGTTATGAGTTACAAAAATCAACAGCCTGAAGACGTCCACTGCTGAACATAGGCCTCCCCCAGAGCATGCCACCTTGAGCGGCTGCTCGCCTCCTGCATCCATCGGCTCCCGCGGCTTTCACCAGGTCGTCGGTCCACCGAGTGGGGGGCCGGCCTACGCTGCGTCTTCCGGTTCGTGGTCGCCACTCGAGAAACTTTCTTCCCCATCGGTTATCAGTTCTACGAGCGATGTGGCTTGCTCATTGCCACTTCAACTTACTAACTCTAAGAGCTATATCGGTCACTTTAGTTCTCCTGCGGATCTCCTCGTTCCGGAGCTTATCTCGCAGGGAAACACCGAGCATATCTCGCTCCACAGCTCGCTGCGCGACTTTGAGCTTACTAATGAGGCCAACAGTAAGAGACCATGTCTCAGTTCCATAAGTCATCACTGGCAACACACACTGATTGAAAACTTTCGTTTTCAGGCTCTGCGGTATTTTGGACGAAAAGATAGGACGAAGTTTCCCGAACGCTGCCCAGCCGAGTTGGATTCTTCGCGCCACCTCTTTGTCGAAGTTGGACCTACCTAATTGGACAGTCAGTCCTAGGTAGACATACTTGTCGACAACTTCGAGAGTATCGTTCCCAACAATTACCGGTATAGGTGGAACATGAGCATTAGACATGATCTTTGTCTTGTCCATATTCATTTTAAGACCAACCTGCTGGGAGACTCTACTGAGGTCGTTGAGCATGGTGCTACAATAATATGCTTACAATAATATTAGAGTGTAATTCAAAGTTAATGGCGGCTGTAAAGTGGGCTGCAAGCCTCCCGCAACACAGAAACAGAATAAGCATATTATTATTTAATAAGATCCGAAATGAGGAGATCCGCAAGAGAACACCGATATAGCTTATCGAATTCGCAAATTGAAATGGCAGTGGGCAGGCCACATCGCTTGTAGAACTGACAACCGATGGGGAAGAAAGGTTCTCGAGTGGCGATCACGAACCGGAAGACGCAGCATAGGCCGGCTAGGTGGACTGACGATCCGGCCGGCCGGCTGGTGGTGGATCTGGTCACAATCACGGAGATCCGATGGATGCAGGAGGCAAGCAGCCGCTCAAAAGGGGCGCTCTATGAAGGAGGCCTAGGTTCAGCAGTGGACGACTTCAGGCTGATGATGATGATATTATTCTGTCTTGCAGCGCATTGCACAGCCGCCATTAAGTTTGGATCACACTCTACCCGTTTACCATGTAGGTACCTACACCTACTTACTCAATGATAGTTTGAACGGGTAGAACAGTGAAGGTTTGATGAAGCAAAAGGTATGAGGTAGGTGTACCTCACCTTATGCAAAAAGACTCGATGATAACGATTTTCGTGCACACTTCCCCACCTACCCCAAGACTTAATTTTAGCTTAAATTTCGTTCCACATAGAATAGAATACAATAGCATAAACTTTATTGTATAAAAACTGTGTACATGCAAACGTCTTAAACTATAAAAATTGTCACAAACAGTATTATCCATTCCGGACGTACAATAGAAGTGGGCCAATACCCATTATTATTTATAGTAACTAAATGGGTATAAAACCAAGTATTTATTTACAACATGAATAATGCTAGATAGAGAGCATAAAAAATCTCTATGTTTACACATAATAAGTTAATTTTACAATTTGCGTACTTATAACAGTCATTTACAGATGTTCATTTTCCTATACAATTACCATAGCTTAAAAATATAACCTTCTTTCCAGGATCCTCGGCATAGTGTTCCTAATATTCGGCTTCATCACCCTCGTGGGTAGTCTTATCTACTGCGTCGTCCTGTGCCGAGAGAACCCCTACCCGAGGTACCCCGACGACTTCTACTGGACCCACCACTGGTCGAAAACAATCGGCCCTTCGGAAATACACTACAGTGCCAGTGAGAAACCTTACAGGAATAAATACAATGGGAAGTATTCCGACAGGGAGAGTGCTAAAGGTTACTCTGATAGAGAGAGTAAATTGAGCAGGTACTGAGTTTAGTTACTCAAGGGAAGAGTTATAGTAAAGTGGTAAAACGTATCTACTATCTGAGTTTGAGTTCGGGTATTATCCTGAAAGGGGGGGGGGGGGGCTGGGACCATGATAGCCCACAAGTTGTGAGAGTCTTACTTGAAACTGCGTGTTTCCAAGCGTCCATACTAAAAAATAAATCCACTCGCAAAATTTCACGTGTGATCGCTACGAGAGTTAAAAAGATACTATAAATTCATTTCGAAGCACAGGTCGTTAAAATCATTTAAACGCATTCGGACAAGAACGAAGTTCAACCACCTAGCTGCGCTAGGGCAATCTTCGAACGTAAACTTTACATGGCATTTCTTCAATTTCAATTTCTTCAATGAAACACTATTGATTTAGAAGAAACATTGTCTACCTTGGGGAGTAGATTTACCCCCTTTCGGGATAATAACCCAATTCAAACTCATCTTGTATATAAAGTCTTTTATGTAACAATTTCAATAGTTAGCCCATTGAGTAAATATACATTCTAACTTCTTATACCTTTCCTACAACTACCTCCGTTACCCAACTACCCTAATGACTTCGTAATCGAGAATCTCAGGTGAAGACAATACCTACATACATACGTAGGTATTATATTATGTAGTAGTATGAAAATTAAATAATTGAAGTTTAATTTATATGGGTATTATAAAAATAAAGGAGTTTTCAAATATTATTGAATAGTGCAGGAATCCATGGACAATGAAAAAGTTAAAGAACATTTGTTTGAAGACAGAAGTTGAGACGTTAAAAGTTCGGTTAAAATTTAAATGTTGAAAATATTGTAATTTGACAGCCTCTGTAGTGTTTGAGCAGGACCCTAATTCTGTATGACCACTTTACGATTCCTTACTTCGAAACCACGCGAATTCCTTGTCTTATATAAGAAATCTGCAAAAATCTATTTTCTATGAAATGGAAACAAAACCGCGCGAAATGAATTTGGAAATGACGCGATTTGAACTGTCAAAAATCATAATGTTCCACTGAGACACGTTCCGAAACATCAACACGTCAAAAGTTACCACCACTTAATATATCAATATTTATTCAAAATAAAAATAACATAATGTAAAGTGAAGGTATTTCTAATGCTGTGACACGATTTGAACAAGACACGATAACGACGTGGTTTCGTATCGTGTGGAATCTGAGTTTTCATACAGAATTAGGGCCCAGGTCGGCTAATAACCCGGAGGCGGCGGGTTAGATTCCCGCGACAGGACAAGCATAGAAAAAAATGCAAATACTTGTTCTGTGTCTGAGTGTTGTGGGAGCATGGTCCTCGTGGTTTCTGGGTCCCTAGATACAGGGAATCCTAGTTAGGGTCCTAGTTCGGCGTATGTGACTGTTGGGCGTTATATATTATATTGAAATTGTAATATTGAAAATAATTCTTGAAAGCTAAGGCTCAATTCAGACAGAGCAGCAAAATGCTCGAGCAGTTTTTAAGTGATGTATGAATATCACCACCCCACCCACCCACCTTAATCTATTTACACAAAGCTGAAAATGGTATGCAACATTAAAATAGATAAGATTTTATATTGTTGCATACTGTTTTCAGCTTTGTCTAAATGGAATAAGGTTTATATTCCAATAGCACTTAAAAACTGCTCGAGCATTTTGCCGCTCTATGTGAATTGACCCTAATGGTTAGGATTCTTTGTATAGACAGTATGTTGATACCAGAATATATAAATACTTGCTAATTTTATACAATTATAGCAGTGTTTTATTTAATTTAAGTAATAATAACAATTTTAATATGTTTAAGAAAAGAATATAATTTTATAATGTACATATTAATATACTTAACTGTAGACACTCTGATGTAATTGCCATATTAATTATCTGTTAATTAAGAGTGTTTGTTAAATTAATTAAGGTATTTAGGATATATTTTTTCAGCAGGTTTTTATTGTTATGTCAGATTTATAAGATACACGTCACTAAAGCATATTTGTATAATTATTTTACCTACTTACTTAATATTCTGGAATTGTTGTAACAGATCACTGATTATTATAAATTAAAAAAATATATATAGTATAGGTTACCTTTAACAATATTGTGTTTTAACCTAGGCACAGAATACATAACAGTACTCAGTAACCCAGGTTAAAGTACACGCACACACACTGGTAAATGTACCAGTCGTACTAATCAGTAGAGCATCAAATTGAGACGCTAACGCCTATTAACGCCCAAATATCTGGCAATATATCTACTGGACAACAATAGCAGGTTACGCACCTACTTATTAGGCAAATAGGTACTCATTTGTACTTGCCTAGCCAAGTACAAGGGTTTTGTTTAAAAAATATGGCTTATTTGTTACGAGATCATTTTCAAAAGGGTGTTTGTTTCGATATTTTGCTAATAATTTATAATTTAACACTGTAAAAATGACCAGTTGACTTTTATTATTAATGCATGTGAAATAAATATAAATAATAAAATTATAATGCTATTATTTTATCCAACTAGGTTCTATGGTTTTATTTTTCCCAAAAGTGACACTAAATAGTATGTACTAATTACTAAGATTTTTTTGATTATTGCATGGTAGGTAACTTTTTTACTACATACTTTATGGTGAAACTGATGAATACAATGAATACGTCGTGAAAAAAACTGTCACGTTCGAAGAATGGTAAAATTGGAGAACATATTGTGTCATTTACCAATCAGCGTTGTGGATATGGTCTACAGCACGTCTACAGCCTACGCTCTCCATGTGACAGTGACATACCAATTCTATGGTTCACCCCAAGAGACAATTTCATGACTCTATACAAAAAATTTTTTTTTTTTTTTATAACTTGTGTTGACAAACAAGCTGACGGCCCGCCTGATGGGAAGCAGTTACCGTCGCCTATGGATACCTGTAGCACCAGGGGCGCTACCGATGCCATTGCCTACCCTCGCCTATTGAAGTGCCCGATATTGTAACTCGGCGGAAAAACCTTAGCTGGAAGCTCATTTCACATCTTGCAGGTGTGTGGCAGAAATGACGTTTGTTTGACATTGAGGCCGTTTCCTAATTCACTTTCGAGCCGTGTCTTGTAATGCCCGTATGACTGCTGTATTCAAAAATATAACTCCTATATAGGTACTTGCCCGTGTGGTCCCGGTTACGAATAGGACCACCCCATCTCTTCCCGTGGGTGCCGTAGAAGGCGGCTAAGGGAATATCCAGGGAATGGGTCGCAGCGTTCCCCTCGGTCTTGGTGGCAATCAATCTTCACCTACAGCGATCACCAAGCCGCCTGCCAAGCGTGGTGATTATGGCAAACCCCCCCCCCCCCCCCCCCCTAATGACAAGCACAAATAAAAACGGCCCCCAGTCCCCGGCAGCTCTGCTATCCCGTGGCTACGGTAGCGGCCACGGTAACGGCAGGGCAAGGGGTGCGAAGAATCCCCGGCAGACGCCCGGCTACCAACCCCAACGACGACCCCTGGCCCTGGCAACACATAACGTGCGCACACTGAAGGCTGACGAAAGGATGGTCGAGCTAGAGGCGGAGATGGGTAAGTTACGCTGGGATGTAATGGGATTGTCAGAAGTCCGAAGACAGGGACAGGACACGATAATCCTAAATTCCGGTAACTTATTCTTCTACCGGGAGGGAGACCAACTCTCCCAAGGGGGTGTCGGGTTTCTCGTCCGCAAGTCTCTCGTCAACAACGTGGTCAAAGTCGACAGTGTGTCGGCCAGGGTAGCGTACCTGGTACTCCGAATAACCAAACGGTATTCGTTGAAGGTTATACAGGTATACGCGCCGACATCGGCACACTCAGACGATGAAGTAGAAGCTATGTATGAGGACATATCCGAAGCCATGCATACTTCCGAAACATACTTCACCGTTGTGATGGGAGACTTCAATGCGAAGTTGGGCACAAGGAATAGCGATGAGCTGAGAGTGGGGCCATTTGGATACGGGCAGCGGAACCCTCGAGGACAGAGGCTGGCTGACTTCATGGAGAAGGAGGGACTCTTTATGATGAACTCCTTCTACGAGAAGCGGCCATCCAGGAAGTGGACGTGGATAAGTCCCGACGGTTCCACTAAAAATGAGATAGACTTCATCATGACGACCAAGAAGCACATATTCGATGATGTCTCTGTGATCAGCAAGGTGAAAACCGGTAGCGATCACCGTATTGTTAGAGGCACATTGAATATCAATGTTAAGCTCGAAAGGTCACGTCTGGTGAAGTCTACGCTCCGTCCAAATCCTGTCCAAATCCAAAACCCCGAAGGCTTTCAGCTGGAACTCCAAAATCGCTTCCAGTGCCTAGCCGACTGTAACACAGTGGACGAGCTAAACGACGGGTTGGTGGAAACTGTCCAAGCTGTTGGATCGAAATTCTTTAAGACCCAACGCCGAAAGAAGACTCAAAAGCTCTCAGAAAAAACTCTTGAGCTAATGGCCGACCGGAGCGAAATGAAGCTGCAGTCTTCAGTTGATACGTCAGCCTACGGTGAACTCAATAGACGAATCTGGAGTTCCTTGCGACACGACTTGCGTGCTCTTAGTACTTCACGTATTGAGGCCGCAATTGAGCGGAACCAAGGCTCTAAAGTGTTCGCAAAGGATTCGTCTATTGGGCAACACCAAATGACAAAACTGAAGACCGAAAATGGTAGCGTCATTTCATCCAAGCCTGAGATTCTGAGAGAGATCGAGAACTTCTATGGACAGTTATACACCTCGACACGTAAGCCCGCTACTAACACAGCTCAGGACATCAGAGCCAAGTTAGTCCGACACTATACCGAAGATATCCCGGACGTCAGCCTGTACGAGATTAGAATGGCCCTCAAACAGCTTAAAAACAACAAGGCACCAGGTGAAGATGGAATTACGACCGAACTTCTGAGAGCGGGTGGTAGACCGGTACTTTTAGTCCTCCAGAAGTTATTTAATTCTGTCATCCTTGAAGGTATAACGCCAGAGGCATGGCACAAGAGCGTGGTGGTGCTCTTCTTCAAAAAAGGCGATAACACCTTATTGAAGAACTATAGGCCCATCTCGCTCTTGAGTCATGTGTATAAGCTGTTTTCGAGAGTCATTACGAATCGTCTCGCACGCAGGTTTGATGAATTCCAGCCTCCCGAACAAGCTGGTTTCCGAAAAGGCTTTAGCACCATAGACCACATCCATACGCTGCGCCAGATTATACAGAAGACCGAAGAGTATAATCGGCCGTTATGCCTAGCGTTTGTGGACTATGAGAAAGCCTTCGATTCAATCGAGACTTGGGCGGTGCTGCAGTCCTTGCAGCGATGCCAAATTGACTATAGGTATATCGAAGTTTTGAAGTGTTTGTACAGTAAGGCCACTATGTCAGTCCGACTACAGGACCAGAGTACGGAACAAATTCCATTGCAAAGAGGCGTGAGACAGGGAGACGTTATTTCTCCGAAACTGTTCACAAACGCATTGGAGGATGTTTTCAAGCTCTTGGAGTGGAAAAGATCTGGCATCAACATAAATGGCGAGTACATCACTAACCTTCGTTTTGCCGATGATATAGTCATAATGGCGGAATCGCTCGAGGACCTTAGCACCATGCTCAACGACCTCAGTAGAGTCTCCCAGCAGGTTGGTCTTAAGATGAATATGGACAAGACAAAGATCATGTCTAATGCTCATGTTCCACCTATACCGGTAATTGTTGGGGACGATACTCTCGAAGTTGTCGACAAGTATGTCTACCTAGGACAGATTGTCCAATTAGGTAGGTCCAACTTCGACAAAGAGGTGGCGCGAAGAATCCAACTCGGCTGGGCAGCGTTCGGGAAGCTTCGTCCTATCTTTTCGTCCAAAATACCGCAGAGCCTGAAAACGAAAGTTTTCAATCAGTGTGTGTTGCCAGTGATGACTTATGGAACTGAGACATGGTCTCTTACTGTTGGCCTCATTAGTAAGCTCAAAGTCGCGCAGCGAGCTATGGAGCGAGCTATGCTCGGTGTTTCCCTGCGAGATAAGCTCCGGAACGAGGAGATCCGCAGGAGAACTAAAGTGACCGATATAGCTCTTAGAGTTAGTAAGTTGAAGTGGCAATGGGCAGGCCACATCGCTCGTAGAACTGACAACCGATGGGGAAGAAAGGTTCTCGAGTGGCGACCACGAACCGGAAGACGCAGCGTAGGCCGGCCCCCCACTCGGTGGACCGACGACCTGGTGAAAGCCGCGGGGAGCCGATGGATGCAGGAGGCGAGCAGCCGCTCAAGGTGGCGTGCTCTGGGGGAGGCCTATGTTCAGCAGTGGACGTCTTCAGGCTGTTGATGATGATGATGATGATGATAGGTACTTGGTCTGTACCGACTCTTACAGCGTCACCGGGCGGGAGGGTAGGCGCTTAAGGCACCCAACCGTCAAAAGGGGGGGGGGGGGGGGGGGGGGGACAACTAGCTCAAGGGCACCCCTGGGGTGCGAGCTTCGGCTTGGGCCGTTACGAAGAGGATCTAGAAGACTACGTCCACTGGAAGAGTGGACCAAAAAAAAAAAGAAAAAAAAAAAGTTTATATAAAGTGTCCAAAAATGTGGTACGCTTGACAGACAATGACGTTCTCTCTATGCTTTTAGTCTATACTCTAAGGTTATTATAGTGCAACCACAGCTTAGAGAAAAAAACAATTAAGTGCGAGTGCAACCGCATCCCCAACATTTATAAAGCGTCCTCATTTACGTCAGTCTACTGGCCGGCAACTGGTGCGTAATTTCGCGGTTGCACAGCATGTCAGGATGGCCGAGCGGTCTAAGGCGCCAGACTCAAGGCAAGTTACCCGCACAGCGGGTTGGGCGTTCTGGTCCTCTCTGAGGGCGTGGGTTCGAATCCCACTTCTGACAAATATTTTTAATATTATTTTTTTATGTTGAACATTGTTCCGTGCAAATGAGACCGTCATATGGTATTCTCGATAAAAATTATCATAAACTTGTTAAGTCTGTTTTGCTTTTAGTAGGACTGCGTTTAGGATGTTTTTTTTTTCAACCTTAAGCAGAGAATAATAAATAATAATACTACGTAAAGTCTAACGAGTCTTAATTTAGGAATAAAAAAAATATTACTTGACATTCTTTTATTTACAAATTATCATTTTAAATTAACATTAGATTATTTATTTTAACATAAAGTTAAAAAAATACTAGCAGGTAGAACGTCTATCATTACGATTTCATGAAACATGTTTTATTGAAGTTTGCCATAAAATGATCAATAATTATGGAATGGAAATTCAAAAGAGAAGTAATTTTACACAAAAAGAATGAGGACAGGCCTCGGCCACAGACAGCGAATAGAGGGTACTTGCTGTACCGCTATTTGTTGCCATCAACGATTTAATGGCAGTTCTTTGAAAATCGACCATAACATTATCTACTTATGATTGATTTCGCTGTGTACACAAAAATCGCTATTTTGACACATTTACAACGCCCAGCTTTGGCCATAATTTCCATTATTTAACTGTGACTGTTTTTGAGACTGTTGTATTGTAAATTTACTTCTCCTTGCTATCTTTTACAACTCACTGGAAAATTAATAAATCATAAATAATAAAGATGAAACACGACACAGGGTAAATACGAAATATAATCAAAGGTAATGGAAAAAAAATACTTTTTTAAAACTCATTTAGATAGTATTTATCAAAAATAGCACAACATCCTGAAATAAATAATACAGAAACAAATCCTATAAAAATACGGAAACGTAATTGAAAAATCGATAAATCAGAAAAATAATAAGAAAATAAGGAACACAAGTAATAGAACGACACTTCAATAGTAACAATTATTTACATTTTTTTAAAGATAGGTCTTTGTCTAACTCTACTGAGAGACACTTAAATGTAATTATTAAACTAATTACGTCAATATAATTAAAATTACTTAATTAATTTGTGCTATTCTAACATAGAGATTACTCTAACTCCATAACGAGTCACGCTGTAAAAGATATAAAATGTACAAAAATAATTTATACTGTGTTATTTGAAAAAGTGGTTCTGAAATTGGTGTCTCTGCCAATGTAGTCTCCAAATTTGCCTCATTGAGCTTTGTTTTAACACGAACAGTTCACTTTACAATCTGAAACAAGAAATAATGTCATTATGATCAAAAAAAGGAAAAGGTTAAATAAGGGAAAAGGGGAAGGGGGGGTTAGGAAAGGGAAAAGTTGTCTGGAAGAGATCGCTTTTTAGCGATAGGACCGCCCATTGTAACCTACTATACTGTGTTCCATAATCTTAGATTTTTTATGTAAACAAAGGGGATAACAGTGCAAAAAATATATTTTATAATAGCAGTTTACCATATTTAACCAAAACAACATTCAATTATTTTTTTCTGGTCGTAATCTGATCAACTATAAAATTATAATCGTTTTGTACTATCTATTTTAACGTAACATCTGTTCTATAGAATGTTATGATAAAGGAAACATTTTTTAGTAGAAAATATTTTATTATACTGGTAAGACTGTAGAGGTTCTAAACATTTTCAAGAGAACATTTCTGCCGCCATCATTTCTTTTCATTCGTTTTTGTTTTCTCGAACGCAAATGTTCTTCTCCCTGCGTTTGTGCAATTTTATTGTGATTTTTTTTGTAAACTGGTTGGTTATTGTTATTAGTGTTTAATTTGTTGTTGTTCCGTTTTTTTTTGTTAAGTTTCATCAACTTCTTCCCGAAAGTGCGCAAAATAGAGCCTCAGCCGGGTATTTATATGACGTACCTGTAACTCCAGTTAGCATAATCTAGTCGCTGTCAGAGTCGTCGCTGAACCTGTAGCTGGGCGGCGCGCGCGCGCGCGGCGCGGGGGCGCGGGCGGGCGGGGGCGCGGCGCGCTCCGCCTCGGGCTCCGAGTCGCTGCTGGCTTGCTTCTTGGCCTTCTTCTTGGGGTTCGCCTTCTTTTTGTCCTGGAAATATCAATCAGTAGGTGTTAATGCAGTCATTGGAAGCGGAAGCAAGTGGCAACGCTGTTGCCCCTCGCCCGCGCCACACTCCCCGATAAGCGTCCGCCATTACATTACTGCTACGTGTTATTTCTTATTTTATTATATTTGTTAAACTGGGAAATTAATTTAGAACCACAAAGAATCCTAGTTCTAATTCGAGCCTAGAGGAACCTACTTCGGCGAAGACAATATCCAACCAGTAGATAATAATAAATACAAAAAAAAATAAACTGATTGAATAAATACTGGGCTGGGTTATAATACATAATAATGTACTGGGTGTAATTGAATCCATTAGCACCCTTTTCTAACTAGGTGCCTACTCCTGACACCGGGCGCGTGTGGACCAAAACTTATGAAATCAAACGCATCGATTTGGTGTTGATGAAACTCCAAAAATAGGATAACATTACTCAATAAACTGCCGAAGTAGGTACATAATTAGAATAAAATAATTAAGTAGATTTAATTATTACATAGATGGTAATGAATAATATCTGGGAGTTTCATTCACTTTGTTCGCTCGGCCAATAACCTTTTTAAAAGCGATTTTCACCAGTTAAAAATTTTTTATTTGACTGGCAAATTGCCTTTATTACTCAAGCTAACTACTACAATAATACAAACTAAACTAAACTAAACTAAGCTAAGCTAAACTAAACTAGCTACACTACCTACTACAAAGAACACTTATGGACTGTATAATAGCCGCGATGGCCTATAGACAGTCCAAGCCACAAAATCACATCATCATCATCATCATCATCACCAGCCTGAAAACGTCCACTGCCGAACATAGGCCTCCCCCAGAGAGCGCCACTTTGAGCGGCTGCTCGCCTCCTGCATCTATCGGCTCCCCGCGGCTTTCACCAGATCGTCGGTCCATCGAGCATAATGGCAGAATCGCTCGAGGATCTTAGCACCATGCTCAACGACCTCAGTTGTCTCCCAGCAGGTTGGTCTTAAGATGAATATGGAAAAGACGAAAATCATGTCTAATGCTCATATTCCACCTATACCGGTAATTATTGGGAACGATACTCTCGAAGTTGTCGACAAATATATCTACCTAGGACAGACTGTCCAATTAGGTAGGTCCCACTCCGACAAAGAGATCGCACAAAATTACAATTTACCTAAAATAAAACTCACCTTTCTACTATCGAATATACTATCTTCGTCATCACTATCGTGGCTAAGCATAACTTTCGCGGGCCTCTTCTTAGGTTTCACTTCTTCTTTCGCCTTGTCAACATTCATTAGCTTCCTTTGCTTAGGGGCTGGTTTCTTTTTAGGGGGTGTTTTCTCAACGGGGGGTGGTTGTGTTTCCTCCTCGCTCGATGATAGTACGGTGGTGATATCGTTGGGCTTGGCCGCGTCTTTCTTCGTTTCTTCTATTAGCGAGTCAAATAGGCAATCTGAAATAATTATAATATTATTTAAATACAATTATTATGTAAATAATTTTATTATTTGATTCGTTGTCCACGAAATGTTTTTGATATAGACCGTTCACCGTAACTTGTCCCCTGATGTACTTATATTATATTTAAAAATATACAAGTAAAACATATTAATCTGTGGTGGGTACATACAAGTTTAGATAATGCTTACATATTACTTTACATTTACGATAATACTTGCATATTTTTAAATAATATAAATACATGGGACATCTTACGGTGAACGCGCGGTCTGTAGCTGGCTACTAAGTCATCGATTGACAACATTACAGTGCTTTTGAGTAAAATCATCATCATCATCAGCCTGAAGACGTCCACTGCTGAACATAGGCCTCCCCCAGAGCGCGCCACCTTGAGCGGCTGCTCGCCTCCTGCATCCATCGGCTCCCCGCGGCTTTCACCAGGTCGTCGGTCCACCGAGTGCAATAATTGAAAAAACAAGTAAAATAGGTAAATAAATCACGGAGTAATAAGCTTTTAAAGCTTCTGGAGGGGGCATCGCCTGTTCCTTTCCCGCAAAACAGAGGTCGTGTGGAGTTTCCCCGCAGTTACTTTACTACGAAAACACACGTTGTGACGTCACATGCCAAAGAGATAGTATGTAAATCTACCACAGCTTAGTAATGAGGTACTATGAAGGACCAAGAACTGACGATATATGTCTGAACTGTCTCTTTCTATTTCTGTATTTTAAAATGCTTGTAACCTTGTCATTTTTTGAGATGATTAATTTTTGTTTTCACGACTGTTTATATTTTGAGGAGTATTAATAATTTATGCAATAAAAAATAGCCTATTAAATATTCTGTGAAGTAGCAGATTTGTATGATAACTTGTTTACTTACCAGAGTCCATCTCAGCCAGTTTCTTTGGCTGGGCCTTCTTGACTGGCATATCTTCGTCTTCACTCTCAGACAGAGCTCGGGGCTGTTCACTCCCCGAGCTAACCTTGTTGTCCAGTAGTTCCACATCTGATCCCGAATCTGAGTCCTCACCATCCTTGTATTTTTGAACCTAATAACAGTAAATGTTTTAATGTCAGTGTCTCAAAACACAGGTAATTTTGTGTTTTAACACATTGGAATACCTGCATTTTAGAACAATAGAATAACAATTATATGCCGGCTCGATATCGCGCCCAATAGGGGTTAAGAGTGGGGTATGTAATGTGTCTAAACAACAGGGTATGGTATACGTCTAAACAGGATAATATATATGCAGACCATGGCTTGCGTCTAAACAACAAGATATATGCCTAAACAACAGGGTATGGTGTGTGTCTAAATAACTTAACAGAATATATATCTGGAGACCATGGATTGTGTCTAAACAAAAAGATAATAATGCCTAAACAACTTTACAGGGTATGGTGTGTGTCCAATTAACTAAACAGGATATGTATCTGGAAACCCTGGATTGTGTCTAAAAAACAAGATGTATGCCTAAAGTATGGCAAACCATACCCTGTTGTTTGGGCATGTTATCTTGTTGTTTACATGTAAGCCATGGCCTGTAGATACATATCCTGTTTAGGTGTTTAGACACACACCATATCCTGTTGTTTAGCCCCACATGTCTAAACACCTAAACAGGATATGTGTCTGCAGGCCATGGCTTAGATCTAAACAACAAGATATAACCACAGAATAGGTGTCTAAGCAGGAAGGTTTGTATCTAAGGAACGGGGTACGTGGCTAAGCTATAGTGTGTGTATAACAACAAGGTGAATATTTACAGGATGTGTCTCTTAATCAAAAGGGCATGTATCGGAAGTTACGATCCAACAAAGAATGTGCCTAACTACACAACTGAATCAGTATTATTAACATGAATGCGTCTTAAGCTAAATAACAAGGTATGTATCTTTATAAGGGCGAGTATCTACACAACATGTGAATATCTAAAGAAAAAGGTGAGTATTAAACACACAGATAACCCCCAATAGATACCGCATGAAAGACGACGACCGCGCACCACGCATTGGCGTAAATGGTTCTATATAAAGCAGCACGGCCTTAGTTTCGACCAATTATTAGAGTTCATTATTAAGGCGTCACTCGAAACAGCCAATAATAGCGCATTGGCTCCAGTCCCCGCAACCCGCGCCTTCCTCCAGTTTCGGTGAGCTAGGATCCGAACAAAAATCCCGTAATGCGGTATCTATTGGGGGTTATCTGTGATTAAACAACAGGGTGAATATCTAAAACAAAAGGGTGAGTATCTAAACAAATGGACTATTTTTTATGTTAATGAATGACGTGACGAGCTGGAATTTCATCGGATGTTAAGCGCCACGGCCACCCAGTTACAGTGTCACCCGGAACTCTTATATATAAAGTTTCGCGTGACACTGCACTGCGCACGTTAATTATCCAAACAAAAGGACTTATTATCTAAAATAACAAGGTATCTAAACAACAAGGTGAATCCCTAAAAAATGGTAGGTAGGCAGAAAATTGATTATCTAAACAATACGAGTGAGTATAAAAACAAAAAGATAGGGAAAAGGGAGTATCTAAAGAAAAAGGTGACTATCAAAACAAAAAGGTAGCCAAAACAGTGGCTAACTTAAGAAAAAGGTGAGTATAAAAACAATAAGGTAGCCAAAAAAGTGGCTAACTAAAGAAAAAGGTGCGTATCTAAATGAGTTACTTTAACGGCAGCTCTCCGTGCGCCAGCTCGCTCCCTCGGCGCGGGAGCGTCCATCATCTCCACGTCCGACTCCGAGTTCTCTCCCGAACTGCTGCCGCTGAATGTCATCTTCTTCTGTTAAATAAATAATAATAAATATAAGTGGACATTTCACACAGCTCCATCTAGCCCCAAACTAAGCATAGCTTGTACTATAGGATCCAGATAACTGATAGAATACTTAGACACTTTTTTGTTTGTAAATACATACATAGAATACAATATAACAACCAGACACAGAACAAACATCGATGTTCATCACACAAATGTTTGTGCCGGGTGGGAATCGAACCCACAACCTGTAGTACAGAAGACAGAGCTACTACCAACTGAACTATCAGGCCAGTCAATTCTAATTTAGAATAACGTATTTTTTATGTAAACGAATGACGTGACAAGCTAGTCGTTCGCCTGATGTTGCTGCCCATAACAGTTGTAATATCACTTGCAACTTTAAATTATAAAGTTTCGCGTGACAGTGCACTGCGCACGCTATACTGAGACATCACATCGATCATAACGTCTCATTTGCCCAGTAATTTCACTAGCTAAAATGCCCCTCAAACTCAAACCAGAACACATTAGTGCCCCGCGCCAGTGCTTACTTATACAGATCCTTTCCAGCTAATATAATATAGTACACAAGCGGTTGTTACATTTTAATAATGAACCATAGCACCCTGTAATAGCGTTGTAAAACAATAATATGTGAGTTACATCACTTTCATTAGACGCGGTCATACGCGACAGCAAAAACAAGGCATATGCCTTGTTTTGACGGTGCCGTTTTCGAGACGGCGATCGGGAATCTACTCTATATTTCATCGCAGGGTAAGAAAGTAAATCTCCCCGTGAGGGAAGGTATCCTAGGACTAATGAACACGCAATTATATAAACGTAATAGTAAACTATTCATACCTTCTTAGGTTCTTTTTTAAAGTTGAGTTTGGTCTGTTTCAGTCCATCCTTGTCTTTCTCGGCCTTGTCCGGTTTGTCAGCTTTCTCTGGTTTCTCCTTCTTTACGCGAGATTTCGGTTTCTTTTCTCCGCTCAATGGACTTACACCCGTGGGGTCCTCCTAAGACAGAAATAAATAGCAATAAAAAACAACACAGAACACACAGATTATTTTTTTTTTTTTCAGATTTTTTTTTTTTAGATTACATATAAATGGGATGGCAACATTTTTAGAACTGTAAAATTGTTTAGTTTTGAATTTTGCACTGACACCAGTATACATCTTATTAATTTATTTTATTGCACTAAAACAGTTCAAGAGGAGGAGTCAATGCTAAAGAATTTTTCAACAACCATCCAAACATAATCAAGAAAGAGGGATGTAAGTGTGTGCATCAAAGTTTGTAATGCTTAGAGGACTTATAAATAAATAATATATACTGGAGGATCTTACCGGATCATACTCCTTCTTGACTTCCTTCCTCGACTTTGCTTTCTCAGCGGCTTGGATCCTCTTGATCAGGTCTTCGGAAATCTTCGGCTCCACTCGTCTACCGTTCTCTGAAGGTATGATCTCATACATGGACTTGCGGTTCTTCTTATTTGCGTTCTGTAGCAAAATACGTTGCAAAGGATATTGTGAAAAAAATAAAAATAAAATGTTGATAAGAGAGAAGAGAAGAAAAACATCAACATAATTACCAAAACAGAGACGAGATGTGTTAGAAACAGCCAATAGGATTTCGTTATTCCTACATCCGAAATGAGAAGATCCGCAGGAGAACTAAAGCGACCGATATAGCTCTTAAAATTAGCAAGTTGAAATGGCAATGGGCAGGCCACATCGCTCGTAGAACTGGCAACCGATGGGGAAGATAGGTTTCTCGAGTGACGACCACGAAACGGTAGACACAGCGTAGACCTAAGTGGACCGATGATCTGGTGAAAACCGCAGGGAGCCGATGGATGCAGGAGGCGAGCAGCCGCTCAAAGTAGCGCTCTGTGGGGGAGACCTATTTTCAGCAGCAAACGTTTTCAGGCTGTTGATGATTTTCACATCTCGTAAAGGTCACGAGATGTTTGTGAAAATAACGAAATCCTATTTTCGTAGTTTTATATATGTTGTTTCTAACACATCTCTTCTCATCTCGTCTCCGCTTTGGTGGAGTACGGGCCTTACTAAACTGAAGAGATAAATACAAAGATAACACCTAAGCTCAATGGCTGGCTAAATGTTATCAAACGCAACAATTATAAACCTTAGTTAATGAAAATAAATACCTTTGCATTTTTCATCCTTTCCATCTTTAGGAAGCGTGATAAAAAAATGTACATCATTAATTAAATAAGAGCACGATAAGTTTACATAACAAAGTACATAGAACACCATTAGTTACCGAATCCGTATTGAACTGAACGTGTTCCCGTTTCCTTGCAAAGATTAGTGGTTGAAATACACCACTAATTTTCGTATGATGAAGTTGTGTCAACTGGATTTATAGTCAATGGAATAGCTCAAAATTAACCGTACGATACGAGAACGCTATCCAATCGAATCGATTCGGTTAGTTATCAAAAGTTCTGATTCGGCATGTTGTAGAGGAAAACAGCCTGATATCTGCCGAATCAGACATACGAAAACATTTTTGCCCAAGCTGTACTGTAACTTTGGTCAAATGTTAGTAGCCTATCGAATATTAAAAAAAACAAAAAACCGGCAAAGCTTCACTCGCGGTTTGCTTTTGCGCTCACTCGGCGAGAAATGTTTCCATTAGATTAAGTAAAGGAGTTAGCTATTGATTGGCAGAAGTTTGTAGAGAGTACTAAAATTTTTAAACACCACCCAGAGCATTGCAGAGTCGATAATTCATCATTTATGTGTAAACTAGTTGCGCCCCACGGTGTTACCCGCGGATAAAAAGTACCCTATGTGTTAATCCAGCATAAAAGCTGTCTGCATTCCAAATTTCATCAAAATCGGTTTAGTAGTTACGGAGATTTAAGATAACAAACATTTACACACACAAACTTTCGCATTTATAATATTAAGTAGGATTCTTTCTAATAACGGGCATAGTGCCTTTATTGTATTAACCAATTACTACAATAATATACTAGCCGCGATGGTCTGACAACCGTTGGGGAAGAAACGTTTTCGAGTGGCGACCACGAACCGGAAGACGCAGCGTAGGCCCCCCACTCGGTGGACCGACGATCTGGTGAAAGCCGTGAGGAGCCGATGGATGCAGGAGGCAAGCAGCCGCTCAAAGTGGCGCTCTGTGGGGCAGGCCTATGTTCAGCAGTGGACGTCTTCAGGCTGTTGATGATGATGATGATGGCCTATAGACAGTCTAAATGCTCTAGCCCACTACCGGTAGGTAGTGTACCCAACATGTATGAAAATGTATGTGAAAGTAGAAAACTAATTTCACACACATTTTCATACAAGAGCCTAAATCTAATCTTACCATAGCTTTAGAGCTCTTTTTGTTCGTGCTATTTTCTTCGTCTCTTTCTTTTTTCTCGACTTCTTCAAGCTTGATCAGCAAAGCGTCGAGGTCCTCGCGCCATAACGTTGATGCTGACTTTGCTCTGATGACAAATGCATTTGGTTTATACAAATAAACGGGGGCAAAGAAGGACTTGCTTGATCAGGGTTATTCCTAAACAAAACACCCCAAGCTAGACATCTCTGCAGGCCAAAATCAACTCTATTTAGGATAAGTATAAGGGTGTATTTTTTGCAAATCAATTTACTATAATTTGTTTTGTGTAAAGACTGTAAAGGACATGCTCCAGCTCATTACAGGATTTGTTCAGGGTTGTTCCAAAACAACAACCCCCAAGCTGCAGGCTACCATCACCTCTATTTATAATAAGTATAAGGTGGTATTTTGCACAAATTGGGTTACTTTAATTTTTGCGCAAGGACTGTAAAGACCACTTGCTTGTTCAGTGTTATCCTTAAACAACACACTCCAAGCTGGATATCTCTGCAGGCTAACATCACCTCTATTTAAAATTAGTATAAGGTGGTATTTTGTACTAATTGGGTTATTTTAATGTTTATGTAAGGACTTAAGAACTGTATAGTCTGTACAGTATGGGCATATAGAAATAAAAGCACCGGCTGATTACAGGATTCAACCCCACGATCTCTGCATCGCAAGCCACCGTCAATGCAACTGAATTGTCGTCGCAAATAATGGTAGGTCCCAACGGAACCCACCAAACGGATCCCAACCTTGTTTTCTTTATTCTTCAACCGGAAGACGTGCACTGCTTAACATAGGCCTCCCCGATTACGGGTGACTTTGCCATAGTTACCATACTTGGCCGATAAATGCAGACCGAGGTAAACGCTGCCGTCCATTCCCTGGATATTCCTTTAGCCGACTCTTACAGTACCCACGAGAGATAGGGTCATGGGGTGGTCCCATTCTTATGCTTCTTTCAACCTATATTTCATCAGACTTACTTGGCGTAGGCCGGCCCCCCACTAGGTGGACTGACGATCTGGTGAAAGCCGCGAGGAGCCGATGGATGCAGGAAGCGAGCAGCCGCTCAATGTGACGCTCTCTGGAGGAGGCCTATGTTCAGCAGTGGATGTCTTCAGGCTGTTGATGATGATGAGACTTACTTGAGAGTGGTGAGTTCTGCCAGTTTCTGATCCCGTTGTTTGAGAAGCTCATCCTTCTTTTCCTTGGTGAGCATCCACATTGACATCCCCAGGAGGTAATTGAACTTCTTTACTTCTTTTAACTGCTGGAATGCTTTTTCTGGAAAATTTAAGATACTGCTGTGGAAGCTTGCTTACATTATTATGTATTTGTGTTTACCAGTGGGAAGATGCCATATTCTAGGAATCATTCATTCATTGAATGAATGTATTTTCCAGGATAAAAAGTATATATATGTTAAAGTTATGTATCAATAACTTTAGACCACCGTCACAGCTCAATTAGTGAGTAGCTCTACCTGCTGCACTGTAGGTTGTAGATTCGATTCCAGCCAAGGGCAAACATTTGTATGATGAACATAGATGTTATGTCTGGTCATGGCGTTATAAGCTTTTCACAAAAAAGAATATAGATATCTTGTTTCCTTGTAGTAGAAGCGTCCTCAGTTCGGGGCTAGATGGCGCTGTGTTAAATATATAAAAAATATTGTATTATTTACCAGAAGTGCACTATGCCTTGACAATATTTGAGTTTTTGCACCACTTTGCAGCAAAAACTCTTAATTTTCCAGCAAAAAAAGGGATTCGATATTGATATCGGTGAAATACGCAATTTCTGTGCAAAACTTCATCCAATTAGATCAACCATTTCGCCATGAAAGACAAACAAACAAACAAATTCTAGGGAATGAATAGTGATGAGCAACTTACCAGGGTCCACTGGTTTCCCCTTGTCCGCTTCGGGTTCCACTTCTTCCTCTGATTCTGGCTGGTCTTCCTCTAAAGCTGTGAGGCCTTGGATCTTGCTGGCCCGTTTCTTCCATTCAGCAATGGGGTCCGGAGCATAGCCTGGAAGATTTATTAATGATTGCTGGGCCCCATTTCACAAACCTTTAATACACTGACAAATTGGCAATCAGATATATTAACTGAGACAAAAAAGCCTTCTCAATAATAGAATGAGATTTATAAATGTAATGTATGACCCACCCTCATCCTTTATAAGCAAGAGCACAAGAAATCAGATATTATAATCCCAATATAGGCATTTTCCTAATGTTATGGGCGTTATGGACACACACATAGAGACTAGATAACAGTAGTTAGGAGTCTTCAGAGATGTTTAGAGATGTATTAGAAGATAAGAACGTCGTCACCATCGGTCTATTTCTGTCTGTTGTTTTGCATCGTTTTAGGAAGATCTTTTCTTTGTTTTTTTTTTATGAGAATGAATGACGTGACGAGCTAGTCGTTCACTTGATGTTAAATGACACGGCCGCCCATAACAGTTGCAGATCTCTGTTTATCCCAATTTTAAAGAGAATTTTGACATTACTGGCACGCCAATAAAATCTTGAAATTCTCCTAGATTTTTAGATCTTTAATTCTTAAATATCGAAATAAAAAGTGCAATATTTCACATGTTGAGTCTATATGTGCAACTACGCCCTTTTCTTACCCCTCTTAATCAGTTCCTCCACCATGGCCTTTCGTTTCTTGTTCTCGACGACGAGCCCTTTGTCGCATTTCTCCAAAATAAACCTCGCTCGGTTAGATAGCATGTCCGCTTCGGCTTGCAACTGTCCTTCTAAGTAATCCTTGCGTCGGGAGTAATACTTGGTGCGTAAATCGTGGAACTCACGGAGAATCTCTTCAACTTTGTCGTACCTGGAATATTTTAATATGGTTACTTACGTGCTCCATGGAATGCTGCACCAATGACTTATCTAGTAAGTTATGTGCAGTTTTCGATGCCATAGCTCCGTGCAGAGAGCACGTTAAGCCGTCGGTCCCGGTTGTCAGAAGAACATCTATTGCAATCGTTACGTTACAGACACCTGATAGAATCTGACGCCTGATCTAACCATCCCTGTTACTGGTTCCTTATGGGTTGCGAAGTCAGATGGCAGTCGCTCGTGTAATTCTGGTAGCTCGCCGCTACAGGTTAAATTGGGAGCCGACCCCAATAACAAATGGGAAAAGGCAAAGAGGGTGATGATGTGCTCCATGGAACTCGTTTAATGTAATACGCATCGCAACTGTTTCATTACATCAGACTTATCTAGGATTTGACCACGATCCACACTCTCACATGGTGGGAAGTGACAGAGCGATCGAAGGATGCTGTATAAATAAAAACTATTGTTTTTCGAAATGACTTAAAATGAACGCTGCAAGTTACTGTCCATCATTAAACTGCTCATTATACGTGAGCGTGACACTAACAAGGTTTCGCAAAATATAACATATTGGGATTTCAAAAAACAACAGTCTCCGACTTGAGTCTAATGATCCAAGAAAACACTTAATTTTTACATATTCTATTATGTTAGTCGCTATTATCTAACCTATGGTGTTACTTACTTCTTCAAACAGCAGTTGTGATCGAACGCGTTCATGCAAGTCATTGATGTCGTGGTTTGTAGTTTGAAAACCTTGTGAATACCTTCCGCTTCGACCTCAGCCAGCTTCCCTGGTAGTAGGGCCACCACGAAACGCACAGTAGTATCTGTGTTGTATTCCTAGGAAAGATAGTGAATATACGACTTTGGAAAGGGACTCACTACTCAGTGTTTATGGCGTTAAAAATATTCCATGTTCTTTCCCGGGGTTGATGGTTAACCCCATACCAAAAATATTCCATGTTCTTTCCCGGGGTTGATGGTTAACCCCATACCAAAAATATTCCATGTTCTTTCCCGGGGTTGATGGTTAACCCCATACCAAAAATATTCCATGTTCTTTCCCGGGGTTGATGGTTAACCCCATACCAAAAATCAAGACCGTTTCAGTTAACAGAACACTAGAACGAACAGCCGTATTGTGTAACTCAATCGTAATCATTGAATGGGCATCATTTGGTAAGTTCTGGTTACATGTAATATCCCCAATCCCCATCCATTGGGATTTTGGCGCCTTATTTGTTTTTTTTTTTATAACACGGACAGACAAACAAGCTGACGGCCCGCCTCACGGTAAGCAGTTACCGTCGCGTCGCCACCTGCAACACCCGGGGCGGCGACGATGCGTTGCCTACCTCCTTAGGCAGAGATTGAATAGACAAGACATTAATTAACTATAATAATGAGAAATATTGAGAAAATACTAATGGATGGAGAATGGAGATGTTACACAATGGCAACTTACCAGAAATTACCAAATGAAGCCCATTCATCGATTACGATTGGATTTAGACGGTAGCCCTGCTGGACCCTAATTCTCCATGAAAACACAGATTCCACACGATATGAAACCACGTCGTTATTTTATCTTGTTCAAATCGTGTTGCAGCATTAGATATACCTTCACTATATAAAATATGTATTAGTTTATTATATTATGATTATTGATATTTTAAGTATTACAATGTAAATATATTCATTGCTAGGATTTAGGTATTTGCCGTTTGATTATTGTTATTGTTTTTCTTTTAGATTGTTACACACCACCGTCTACTCTTTTGCGTGTGATACTGTCCATCCAAAGGTTGTCTGGAAGAGATCGCTGTCAGCGATAAGACCGCCCATTGTAACACTAGTTCATAAGGTTTCCTTTGTACTTTTATATTTAATTGGTGGGACAATAAAGTGTTTTCTATCTATCTATCTATCTAAAGTTATTTTGATTTTGAATAAATATTGACGTAAGTGGTGGTAACTTTTGACGTGATGTTTCGGAACGCGTCTCAGTGGAACATTATGATTTTTGATCGGTTTCGTTTTCATTTTATTGAGAATAGATCTTTGCAGATTTCTTATGTAAGACAAGGAATTCGCGTGGTTTCGAAGTAAGGAATCGTAAAGTGGTCATACAGAATTAGGGCCCTGATCGCAATTCCGAGCACACTCAACATTAACATTATTACTGTAGAGATTTTATTCCTGTTTTTTGTAATATCTTTTTTAATTTCGTTCTTGTAATCTTATCTTAGTAGCATCATTTAGATATTAACAGAAAATTTATATTGGGTTAATCCCAGCTGGACCCTAATTCTGTATGACCACTTTATGATTCCTTGCTTCGAAAACACGCGAATTCCTTGTCTTACATAAGAAATCTGCAAAAATCTATTCTCTATGAAATGAGAACGAAACCGCGCGAAATGAATGTGGAATTAACTGGGATTGGCGCGTTTTGAACTGTCAAAAATAATATGTTCCATTGAGGCGCGTTCCGAAACATCAACCCGTCCAAGTTACCACCATTTATGTCAATATTAATTATTCATAATTAAACTAATTTTAATGTAAAGTGAAGGTATTTCTAAAGGTTTTCTGTAAATTTTTAATAATTACCCATGGCTTTGTTATATCACAACATAAATATGAGCCATTACATTATTTTTAATTTTTACTGGTTTTGGGATGAGAAATCCGATAGTTCTAACTCGGAACGCACTCGAGGGATAAAAACCCGTCATAGATAATTTGTCTTAGATTATACAGAATACAAAAATTGACGATTCCTTGCTGTGACACGACTTGAACAAGACACGATAACGACGTGGTTTCTGTATCGTGTGGAATCTGTGTTTTCATACAGAATTATGGCCCTGGATTTTGTTTCACGGAACTCTTATAACTCACCCTATACTCCGATATAAGCGGCTTCACTTTATCCGTCCCCAACATGGGTTCCAGAACATTTTCCTTGTAGTTCTGAGTCCACGTGCCGACCGGAAGCTCTGTGATCTCAATCTTCTCGCCGGGCAAGATGGCCGCCTCACCGGAAATGACGTATTTGTCGCCAAAACCTTCGACAGTGCCGCGGAAGTTCTTGTACCATGGGTGCATGGGTTTGGGCTCTTCGCCGTCTATTAGCCGACTGTGGGATAGTAAAAAAGAATTAAAAGTATGCAGGTATATTTGGAGCTTGCAACTTCACAAATGGTACCAATAGCTCTCGGAGCCAATAAGGCTTTTTTGCCCAATTGAAGTTATATCTCCTTAAGAAATGCTACTATTCTTTGCAAGAATTTTTTGACGATAAACATGAAACGTAATCGACCGCATCATCACTTCCCATCAGGTGAGATTGTGGTCAAACGATAGCCTAGTCAAATATAAAACAAAAAAAAACAAAAAAAAAAAACCTTTCGATCAATTGAATTGTAAAATTGGTAGGTATGTATCAAAATCTCAAGCGATACTTAATTTTAGTAATCAATCACAATATAATCTGTAGTGCCCAGCAGGGTCCATGTTGTTACCTTATAATATAATTAGGACTTATGTCAATGTAAGATCAATATGCACATGTGGAAACAGAATAAATGAATATGAATATGAAATGAATAGCCAGGTGACTGATCAGAGCCACAACTACAGGCACCACAAACTGTTAAGGTTCGAAACTCGTTAAAGTTGTAGAAAACCAAATGCAAGTGAATTACCATTATAAAGCTATGAGGGCTATGAAATTTTGTATTTTGTATTTTTTTGTGTAAAAGTAGAACTCAAGGTCACTGTAAAACTCAGATCCACAATACCTTAAAGGAGGTTTCTCTCATTGTAATCACATAAGACGATCTATGTAGGCCTCTGCTTAATAATGGCAATCCACTTGGTTTTCTCTTTCTCTTTTCTTTTCAATAGTCTCTCCGGCAACATTATATACCCTATATTATGTTGCCGGAGAGACCATTGATTTTCTCACTATGTAGTATGTTGTAAGTTGGTAGATAGTCAGCTTGATAATTAAAATAGAAATATATGATCGTGGATAAAACTCACCGCAGGTTATGTACAATATCCCTGGGGTTGTAGTTAGGTATTTTCGTGGACCAGCCTGTGCCGATACCTTCAGCTCCGTTGACTAGCAACATGGGAATGATGGGGAGGTAGTACACAGGTTCTATCTTTTGGTTATCCTCGAATTCATGCTGGAAAGTTTATGTTATGATGTAAAATTATGTTGTTTGAGTACATATTGTTTACTTTTTAGTTAGCTTAGTATTTTCATCGTGAAAATTAACCCTAATACAATCAATAAATAGACTGCTGACTGTCTGTCTATATGCAGCAGTGTGGAGGATATAAAAAATCTTAATTATGAAACTTCTTTCAACTGTAACATTACTGAAGTGTTGCAAGTTATTTATCCCATAGTAATCTCTTTATGAAGTGTATTGTTTTTAAGACAATCTTAACAATTTTAATTTTAACAGGCTGCATACTGTTTGCGTTTAATTTCTAATTAAAGGTAAATTTCCCCTTTAATTTCTAAACTGTTGTCCAACATTTTAGTGACTTAGTGTCTACTTGTAACCACAATAATGTAAATAAAGTGATGTAACGTGTAGCAATAACTTATATGTCATTGCAAATAAAGCAGGAGGAAAATTTTAGAGAAATAATTTCTATAATTATGCTTATCTACAATTTTTGATAATACATACCACAAGTAGCGGGTCATCATGGGGATGGAATATAAGCCTTGTAAGTGGAGACATAAGAGTGAAAATGTATCGAGGACTAGCCGAATCCTTGCCGCCGCTGAGTCTCGTACCGAACTGACCACGCGGCTCGAGTAAGTTGATGTTATTAGACCCAACATAGTTCTGAGCCAAGTTTACTATTGTCATGGCTAACGACTGCTCACCTGTAAGAATGTGTTAAGGAAAGGTAAAACTTTATGATTTGATAAATTGGCGAATTAGTGTAGACACACCAGCCGAAGTTACGTCGCGTTCGGCGTAGTGCCGAACCGTTCGTCCAGCGGCTGTTCCGTGACAACGCATTCAAATATTCAATGCATTATGTATAGCAATCGGCACGTCATGTCACTTAGCGTTACGCTACCGCAAGTTCGGCGAGCTTAGTTGAACGTTCAGTGCATGCTTACAGCCAGGAATGACAGTGATAGTGATGTCACCAACCGACGACACCGCTACGAAAACCGACTGTTCGGCGTGTTTGGTGTATCATGCAAACCGAATACTGAACGTTCAGCCACCGAACGTTCAGCCACCGAACGTACAGCCACCGAACGTTCGGCGCCGTACTTTCGGCAGGTGTGTCACTACACAAGTATTTGAAAGATTGTATGTTTGGAGGAGATATAATTGTGGCATAAAATCCAATTTTCAAAACAAGTAGCTAAAGGCGGTGTATAACATAAAAACCTGTGTTTACATTTCAATAGAATTTTTCATTTTACTTCTGGCCTCATAATAAAATTGTAAATGTAAAGTCTTGAAACAAAAGATCTCATGTTTCAGGGTGAACTACATAATGAAGATAAAACATACCATGATGGTAAGCAGAGTGTTCGGCAACTGAACCAGCCAGCTGGGCCACCTTGACCTCCCGTTTATCATTCCTCTTTATGCATGTGAAGATCACCTTACGCTGGCCTGGCTTCAAACCATCTATCATTGATGGAATTGATCTGAAAGCAGACAATTCATATAAATATTATCTTCTTACCTGTCATACAAATGGATGGTTTGCAAAAAATGAAAATAATTTACATTGCAAAACAACAAATTAAAATTGCATTTACAGTAGTGATTTGATGAATAAACACTACAATAAGCCTATTTTTTAATGTTGATACTTGTGTTATTATTACCTTAATAGAACCTAACAAGAAATAATTTATTTATTTATTTATTTATTTATTTATGGACCTTCAACAGTACTACATGATATACAAATGTAATAAAAATTTTAGCTTACATGATTTACATGACAGGTTTTGAATTACATTTTTTAATTGCAGTTTTATTTGGAATTCATCATCATCATCATCATCATCAACAGCCTGAAGACGTCCACTGCTGAACATAGGCCTCCCCCAGAGCGCGCCACCTTGAGCGGCTGCTCGCCTCCTGCATCCATCGGATCCCCGCGGCTTTCACCAGGTCGTCGGTCTACCGAGTGGGGGGGCCGGCCTACGCTGCGAATCGCGCTGCTATTTGGAATTATTGAATCTAAATTAATAATTATAATTTATCAATATGTCTTACCTCACATTATCACCATTAGAGAAGAGAACCAGCTCCAAATTAACGAAATCCGAATATGAAACGGCCTTTGTATCTTTCATGTACAAATACTTCTCCTGCAATCCGATTTCCTTCCGTCTTTTAACCTCATTCATATGCGCTGTCAACCACTCCTTACGTTGGTCTGCACCTTTCTTTGAAAACGCCAGCTCAATGAAATGGTCATCAGTGGCACCGGCATATTTGAACTTGATTCGGTGCTTTTCCATATTTTGGAAATATTCCTTCGCCTCCTTGGATGTGGAGGTACCCAAACCTTTGTAGTACTTTATATTGTATGTGTGATGGTTCTCCGTATCCTTCTTCCATTCTTCAAACTCTGGTAAAGAGTAGAAAGATATTTCTTTATCTTTCTTTGTTGCTTTGACAATGGGAGTGATAAATTCTTCTAAGAATGGCAGTTTTAGCAGTTCAGGCCAGTTGTGATGTATAAAGTTTATGATCAGGCCTTTTATGTGAGAGCCATCCTGATCTTGATCAGCCATGATCATGACTTTTCCGTACCGTAAAGCCTTCAGGTCATCTACAGAATTGTATTTCTTTTTGTATTGAAGACCAAGGATTTTGATCAGGTTGTTAATTTCAACATTTTCAAGGACCTGCTTGTGTGATGCATCTCTCACGTTTAAAGGCTTACCCTTTAATGGGAAGACACCGAAATGATCTCTACCAACCACACTAAGTCCAGACACAGCCAAGGTCTTGGCTGAGTCTCCCTCAGTAAGGATCAAGGTACAGAGGTGAGCATTCTTTGTTCCTGCATCATTAGCATCTTCTAGCTTCGGTATACCTTTCAGTTTGCTCTGTTTTTTCCCTGAGGCCTTTACAAGCTCAGTTTGCGCTTTGAATTTGGCCCATGTCAGCACAGATTCAACTAAACCTGACTTAGACACCGCCGTTATGAATTTCTCAGAGAAAGTACATTTTGATCCAAAGCTCTTGGCCTGGAGTGTCATGTTTTCTTTAGTCTGTGAGTCAAAGGTTGGGTTTACAATTAAACAGTTGATGAATATCCACATGTGATTTTTGACTTGAAAAGGCTTAATGTTGACACCACCTTTGTTTTTCTTTTTTAAAACTTCAAGAATATTCTTGACAACGCTATCAGCGACTGTGTCTACATGCTTACCACCTTTTGTGGTAGCTATTGAGTTCACAAAGGAGACCTGTTGGAATCCTCGGTCAGAAAGGGTGAGAGCAACCTCCCAGCGCTCATTCACTTTTTCATAAACTACTTTCAATGGAGATCCATTTTCGTCTTCTTTACCTTTTATGTATAAATCTACGTAATCCTTAAATTTATTTATTTTTATTCTTTCACCATTTAAATAAACTTTAACACCTAAAGAAGAGGCGGCTACATCGTACGCTCGTCGTGACATCAACGCTACAATATCGTCTTCTAACTTGTCCATCTTGAATTTAGCTAAATCAGGGCTAAAAGTCACCTTTGTAAAATCGTCATCTTTTCCAGATTCCTTAACCTTAGGTTCGGAAGCTTTTGTCATATTGGAGCCCCAAGTCTGTTTAAAATGTTTCTTGTACTGTTTAGATGCAGTCTCAACCGTAAATTTTGTTGAAAAAATGTTACACAATTTAGCGCCATAGCCGTTTCTACCACCTGTTACTTTTTCTTCTTCATCATTGTAGTTTGAAGATGTCAGTAGATGTCCGAAGATCATGGTTGGCACAAACATTTTCTCTTCCTTGTGCATAACTACGGGGATACCACATCCATTGTTGTACACTGATATTGTGTTCTGTTCCTGGTTTATTTCAATTTTTATTACATCCATTTTTTTGTCTCGTTGTTTGTTGTCAGCTGCATTTACTAATATTTCATCATATATTTTGTACAATCCTGAAATATAAAAATGTTTGATACTGCATATTTCTAAAATTGAAATTAATAATGACAATTCATTATGAGTTTATTTTATTTAATATTAATGCTATTTGATTTGAATGCTGGTATTTTCTACACTACATTGAAGGTTTTGATAGTGTTTAAAATACATGTAACAAAGAAAAAATTTTAAATAGAACTTTAGGCAAGTGTTAATAAATTGTCATTGCTCCAATCCTGCATGAGCTTTTGCCATTTTCATGTAGAAGCCAAGATCATGTCACTAAAACCAATCCTGGATGTAAAATACCTGGCACATAAGTCAATTCTCGCTGCACCATACTCTCCTTGGTCTTGTCAAATACCCACATAGTTTCTGTGGCTCTCTCAACAGATCCAATGTATGTGTCTGGTCTGAGAAGGATATGCTCAAGCTGTGATTTCTTCTGGTATATTTTCTCAATAGTGCCTTTTGAGCCCTTGGCTGGAGGGGCAGAGTCACCAGTGCCATTTTGTGTCAATGAGCTGTTCATTTTGTTGAACATAGCCTGGAATTAATATGTTTGCAATGTATGAACTTGATTAATGAATTGAAGGCATACAACATGAGTGGAGTGGTGGTGGTGGTGGGTGGTGGGTACTTTGATACATAAATGTATCAGATCCATGAAGGTGCAAATACTGGAAAGCTTAAGCAAATGCTTAGGAGTATTATTAGTAAAAACTACATGTGAATCCAAGCATCAATTCATTAGATATCCAATTCTTAACATCGGATTTGTAGTACACAATACACATTGTATGAATACTTCATGATTCGCCTAAAGTTTCATACAAGAGTTAGTGGGTTTCAAGTGGGTTTTTTTGGAGGTAGATAGGAAAAACATTTAAAAAATACAGCTAACTTTCTTTTAAAATAATCAAAATTTTGACACAGTAAAAGGATCAAAATGAAATAAGTTTTGATTGGTTTTAATTCGCATGGGCATACGAGACGTTACAAGGTTTACTACAGTAAACTATAAATGATTGTTGCGGCAAAAAACTGGAAATGCAATATCGAATAAATAACAGGATATAATATAAATAATAGTTATTGCAATGTGAAATCATAAAAGTACAATATGAGTGACCGTTATACCATACCAATCAAAATGCCGCCAAATGCCCAAATGCCACTGCTCGGATACTACGTACGGCTAGAGCTCTCTTACCTTAATATCTGCCATTTTGTTGATATTGAATGGTAGTTTGCGATCAACGCAATGCACTGTTCGTCTCACAAATAATGCCCAACACTGATTAATAATCGTACTGATTCTCGAAAAACAACACCATTGCAAATTACCAATAATAATCAGACAACAACGAGCGCAATCATGACAGACCACAAACAATTTTTTTTTTTTTTTTTTTGTTCGCCCTGTTGGGCAGGCTAAAGTCATGAGACCATACCGCCTAGTCTTTCGTAGGATTTACTTCTTTCGTCATAGTTAGGATATTAATTTCATTCGTTTTATTAATTTCATAGTCAAATCCGGATCATTTTTGTCATAAGTAAGAGGATCATCGTCCTTTGTTCATTTCCGAGATAATGAAAGTCAATTTTAATTTTTCACTTACAATTAGTAGGTACCTTATAACTTCAAGCGTCAATTGTTGACATTTACTTCGTCACTCCGACACTGACAGTCAGACTGCCAGTGTCAGACTTTCAGTCAAATACCTTTATTTACCGCTGCCACTATTTGCACGCAGTAATATGTCAATGTCAAAGCCGTATATAATCTATGGAAACTTTAAATTTATTACCTGTGGAAACTTGTATAGATAACATATATATTCAACTCTAAATGAGGGCGTGAATAGGATGCTTTTCATGGTCATAAATTTCATTTTCCGCCAACGTAAATCACTTAAAACCTCAGAAAAAAATTGCAATCGTAAATTTTAAACATTCATATAATTTTTAAGCTTTTAGTTCATTTTGATTTGCTTTTTCTACCTTCTGTTTTCTGTATGGATCTAATATGCTAAAAAGGTCCGCAAATGTGCTAAGAACGGTTAAATTATTAGCTCATCTACTGGCCGCACACCCACACACACTATTTAAAAATCTATGGAAATGCGAGTATAGTTCATTGATAAATTTCACGATTTTGTCTATGTGTGCCACTGCGTGTCCAATGTTTATCTTATTTTCACGCAGTACCAGCATAAAATGAGCTCTGCTACGATTGCTTTCTCTTTACAGTAGGGGTCTAGGCTACTGGTCATTAGTAAGTGTGCTATACGTACAAGGCTCTTGTGTTGTACACACGGTCGCGTAGCGTAATCAGCTGATCAATTGTTCATTCATCATTGGCTTTATTTACGCAATTAGTGTATAAGTATATCTAATGTCGAGTTAACATTTTGTATTAAAATAACTTGCCAAGAGCATGTCTACGCTTTATTATTATAAACAAAAATAGTCAGCCCTATTAGTTATTATCATTTGAAAATCTTGAAAATGCTTATTGTTGACTTTGAACAAAAGCTATGATTACTACTATACCTACTTGGTACCTAATCATAAAAGAAAAAATACATGTTTACGGAAGAAAAGGTCAATAACTATTCAAGTAGGTACCTACCTGCCTACCTACTAGGAGACGCGTATAATCGTTTAGGTAACAGTTTTCAGTTTTTTCCACTTAGGTACCTATCTCTAAGTTATAATCGGATTTTGTTTGAAATACACCTAATTATATTAAAGTTTAAAAGATAAATAGATTTTACTTAGGTCTACCAACAGGGCAACAGGCTACGTAATGCATGGCATGAGGAGGGACACTTTTTGTGGACACTGGAATTAGTGTCAAGAAAATCATATGTAGAGTACCTACCTACCTAGGTACGTAACTACTAGGGATGCGCCGAATATGGGTTTTTTTAACCGAACTGAAACGAACATTATCGGTTCAGCGCCCACCGAAACGAATATTCGGCTGAATTATTCGTTTCATTAAACGCGAGCTTTAGGTACAATATTACATGTATTTATTCATTAAAACAATTTCTTTCTCGAATTGGGTATTGAAATACCTACCTAACAGGGAATAAAATATTTTTTGTAATATATTCCTACTATTATGTACCATGCCAAAGTAAGTTTTTATATTTGTTCCTCCTATAAGTATACGCTATTATCCTCTTATCTTATACGTTTTACATAAACGTACCTTAAAATTAAAATTTATTTACCTTTATTTATTGACACTATAATAATTGTACAATAACAAAAAGCTCATACACGTATGAGTAGGTACATGAACTTAAGGGCTTGTGCAAGGCCAGCGCGAATTCAAGTCAAAGCCACAGAATAGATGTATAGTACTAGGCCAAAGCGGGGATGAGCCAGGGGCCGAGCGGCAGGGGCGGTCTAAGTTAAACTGGTTCCAACGCGCAATAGTTTAGGTAATTTATCATTACACTGAATATAAAGGGTATTTTAAAAATCCACTATACATAAGCCCTCCATTATATTTAGTTCAACTACTACACAAAGTTTCATGATCTTATTTAAAGTATTCATTGAATAATCGCCGTTTATTTGTACGGTTTGGAGGTAACTTTGTAATTTTTTGCTATCGAGAAAATTTTATTAATTCGTGTTTTCACTATACATTTGCAGTAGCATTAGTCCTGAACTTTACCATATATTAATTTCAAAGTCATTGTTGCAATATTGTTGACAGGACACTGCCTCAAGCTAAGCCGTTTTAAGCAATTTGGCGTTGTATTGGCTCTTAAGAACATGATAAAATTTCGTATGAAACAAACCAGGCTATTGTTGTGCTACTGCTACAAGTTTATACTGTGACGTAAAATCTGCACTGCGAAGTTCATTTGAAATGCGCGTTCACGCGATTCGCCGGAGGTAGCGCTAAATACCTACTGCGCACGAATATAGGGGCCTTGATAGAGCCGAAGACCACGCTCAGTGACGTGCTGTGGAGAGGCTTATATCCAGCAGTGGACTTCTATAGGCTGGTCATGTGATGAAAGGGTATATAAATAAAATAAAGTACGTTTTTGTTATACAATTTTATTAAAGTAAAACCAGTCATAAGTGTCATATAAGTAGTAAAAATAAACTGTTTTTGTAATATCATAAAATATATCAATATTATTAGGGATGCGCCGGACATGGGTTTTTGAACCAAACCGAATAACACACTATTCGGCTCAGCGCTTACCGAACCGAATATTCCGCCGAACTATACACTTATCTTTGGCGTACATTCAAAGCCATAAAACTTCAACAAAAGCTCCACTGCAAGGGATCTATTTTTTATTTTAGTCCACTATCAATAATATGAACATATGTGCTTATTCGTAAAAAATAACGCCCACCTATGTCCTAAGATATCGGACATGCGTATTAGGAAAACACACATGAGAGGGCATGATGACCTACACCTTCCTATAGTCAAAACAAGAATTTTTGAAAAGAGCACTTATGTTAATAGTATTAAGATTTTTAACCACCTGCCAAAATATATTCAGGAATTACCTATAAAAATATTTAAAGCCGCCTTGAAAGGTTGGCTAATTGACAATGTATTTTATAATCTCAATGAATTTTTTAAGACTAAAACTTTAATGTAATTGTTATGACATTTTACTTTCATTTAATAAGTACTCATCAATTAATTGCAAATTTATTATATTGACATTAACAAGGAACAAAAAATACAAAGTGCGAATGCTTGAATGTGATAATAATATAAGTACCTCCCTATTTAATTGTATTCATTTAAAATCTGTATTCTCTGCACTCTGTCTTAAAATGTATATAAAATGTGTAATACTAACCAAAGAAAATTGCTAATTGTACTTCCTATAACACTAACCTAACCTAAGCCTGCGACACCCTTACCGGGTAAATGTACCCTAACTTTAAGACATTTTTATATATAAGACCTGTCGACTGTACATTCCGCAGAATAAATGAATTATGAATTACATTTCCTATAAAATTTTAAATTTCATTAGTGAATTAATTTCAAACAAAATTAAAATAACAGATTTCTTAGAAACAAGTGTGAAACTTTGCATTTTGCGTATTTTTGTACTGTGAATGCAATTACCTAAATAAATAATTTAGATATTGAACAAAATCGCACCCTATGACATGACGCTCTATAGTTCGGTAACAAAAATTACCATTATTTATTAGTGTCCTGGTCATTTACAAAAAATATTAAAATCTTGCGAGAGTTCTGATCATCTTAGAATGAGTGCTTACCCACGATCAAATATTTAACGGAAATTATTTAAAAGTATATTCGGTAATTATTCGGCAATTTTACCGAATATTTGGCTGAAAATCGAACATGAAAAATAATAATGCCCAACGATTACACACACATAGATCCTGGATCTTAACTAGGATTTCCTGTATCTAGGGAGCCAGGAACTACGAGGAACATAGTGCCACAACTCCCAGGCACAGAACATGTAGGTATTTGCGCTTTTTTTTCATGTACACAAATACTTGTACCGTAGCAGGAATCGAACCCGCTGCCTCCGAGTTATGAGCTGACCTGTTCAACCAACAAACCACAGAAGTTGTTAACAAACATGCTTTACGTTACGAATCATCATCAGTAGGAATGTTCCGATACTACCAAAGTATCGATACCCACTCATATGAGTAGTACTCTAATCATGAATCGATACTACTCATATGAATACCCTAAAAGTATCGATACCTATTACGTACTCATATCGATACATCTTTTATTATTTATCAAAACCGAAATAAATAGATAAATTTCACTTTATTGCAGCAAAGTTTTGTTGTTTCTTTAACTGAACTACATTCATAAGTGTTTTGGCGCAAAGAATCAGACATCGGAACACTAAGGATGCGTTTAGGATATTTTATTTGATAATATTCGATACAACTACATTCTTTCTGATACCGAGTAGGTATCTGGAGAATAATTAGTTTTATTTTAATATAACAAAAATAAGTATAACAACTACCTTAACTGTACTATATGTGTAGAGGTGTGTATTAAGTGTATTTAACGCTTTGAATAAAATTTACATTCGATTTAATCCTGCTTAAATTAAAAATTGGGTGGTTTTAGTCCTAACTATAAATTAAAAAAAAACACATTTTTAGGCTACTTGACTTAATGTTAGGCCATACCATATGTGTAATAAATACTAATAGTGGGTCAACTCCTTTGTTATACCGCAAAATACCTACAAGACCGTCTCGACGTCTAGTCCCTAAAAATAAGCAAGGGTTGTCAGAAAAACATTTTCTTAGATAATAATTTTGTGTTTCGTAATAATTTATTTTTGTCACAGTTGTTCGTACAGTGGCTCTTATCACACCGCTTTTAGGTTCATAATCCAAGATATTACGGACGCGTGCTTTTTACTTTACATTACCGCACTACTGTTTTATGATGGTATCTCGATTCAGTTAAGTACTCAGTATTTTACCTCAAGTTATACGTAGACTACATAGTATTATCATGATCGGCCTGAAGACGCCCACTGCTGAACATAGGACTCCCCCACAGAGCGCCACTTTGAGCGGCTATTCGCCTGTATCTATCCGCTCCCCGCAGTTTTCACCAGATTCTACGAGCGATGTGGGTTGCCATTTCCATTTCAACTTGCTAATTTTAAGAGATATAGCGGTCACTTTAGTTCTCCTGTATATCTCCTCCTTAAGTCACGATCTCATCTCGCAGGGAAACACCGAGCATATATGCTCGCTGCGCATCTTTGACCTTAGGTATTAATGAGACCAATAGTAAGAGACCATGTCTCAGTTCCATAAGTCATCACTGGCAACACACACTGATTGAAAACCTTCGTTATATAGTTATTCGTATTTTGGACGAAAAGAAAGGTCGAAGTATTCTTCTTCTATTCACGTAGTACGTTCAATATACGTATAATAGAAGAATTCTTAATTCACTGATTCAGTATTATACTAACAAAGAATTTTTATGCGGCTAAAATTGATACATAAGTACATACACATTTTCTTGAAGTTTTTTTTTTTTTTTTTTTTTTTATAACATGGACAGACAAACAAGCTGACGGCCCGCCTGATGGTAAGCAGTTACAGTAGGATCTAGGTAGGTACTTCTTAGTAAGCATTCAATTTTATCAAATTTTAGGCAAACAATGTAGTTCCATAGTATATTCTACACTAACGGATCGCAAGAGTAGCTTGAACATAATCCATGCAACTTGTTCTGTGTAAGCGACATGTCTGAACGGGCGTACCGACACGCAAGCGAAGCCGGTCGGTACTACCGCAGACGTCGCGGGCAGGGGGGGACCTCCGCTCTCCTTCAAACCGCACCCCATCGTTGCTCCGTCTAGCCGCCGAGTTGACTCACTATTAGTATTTATTACACATATGGCCATACTATGCTTCTTTAAAGACAAAATATATAATGGTGAAATAAAGCAGCTTGGCATTAAATTTTTGGTAATTCTATCCTGTTTTGACTTAGCAGCATTAATTCGATTTGATACTAGTACTTTCATTCCTATACCAAGTAAGTATCGAAAGAATGATTCGATGCTAAAAAGTACTTGGTATCAAAAGAAAAGTATCGAGTACTTACTCGTATCGGAACATCCCTAATCATCAGCCTGACGTCCACTGCTGAACATAGGCCTCCCTCAAATTACCTAATATTCGGCACGTCACTAATTATTATACTTACCTACAGTATTGATTTAGTAAAATTAAAATATTACTACTTAGTTAAGTTTATTATTATCTTAAATGATAATCTGAACTAGGTAAATAAATAACCTACCTAGGTACTTATAAATATAAATAAGGTATATTCCCAGTTGCCCCCACATGGATTGCCCCCGGGTGGCAACTGGGAATAAAAATTCCCAGTTGCCACCCGGGGGCGAACCATGTTGGGGCAACTGGGAATATACCAAAAAGAACAACCCAAAGAAAATTAAATCTTGAAATAGGTATAGATTGGAAAAGGTCTAGATAGTTCAATCAAATCAAGCAATCCGTAGAATCTGCCTACATGCCCATAATGCTGGCAGCGTTGCCCCTCTGTATAGCGAGGCTGATCCTTTGACCAAAGTAGATGCCCGCATTCTGGTCACATGCTGATTCCACCAAATGCCCCGCTAAATCCTTATCCTTACCACCATAATAATAGGTACTTTTTAATGCTACAGGAGTAAAAAAGCCTACTAGGGTTCTCCTGATGGTAAAAGGTCACCATAGCCATGGATAATATTTATCATACTACCTATTTTACTTGTACCATAGCTGATAGTATTCATTTATCATAATACTTTTATCAATAATAACATGCCATTAATGTGTTGCTTACCCGGTGATAAATAATACTGTTACATATACAATGTTTTCAAATCACAGTATCAATTGGAACATTTAAACTTATTGAGATGTAGGAGGAAGCCATGCCGGGCCCGTGACTTCCCTGGGGATGCCACAGGAACTTGGATTCGGACCTGTGGCACCCCTAGGTTAATTAGTGCAATGCTTTTGAATGTATTATTATACTTTGTATTAAAACTATGTAAGGACCCACCTATACCTTCACACAATTAAAGCAATGTATGTGTGGTGAATAAAAGAAGCTTATAAGTACCACTTTTTATATGAAGCATTAACATGAGCCGCAATGCCAATTTAACACAGTTTCCAAGGTATCATGACAACTTTATTCCAAAGTTGTGGGTATAAAAATAGCTAGGTATATAGAAGGTAGTAATGTTTGTGCCTTCCTCCTTTACCCGGGCTGAGGACTGGCATGATAATATATGTATTCAACATATGAGGCGGAGTTACACAAACATTCATCCCTTCCCTTCTATAATATATAATTATTATAGATGTAAAACATTATTGTTTCTTGCTTTCATGCAAAAATGCAAACAGATTTAGATGTTTTGCACACTTACTATAAATCTTCCCGAGATCAACAAAGTATTGGACTGATTATGTTTATTTGAGAGATTAGATTACCTTGGGAGCAAGTGAAACCTGCTTTCATGTCACCTTTTTTTTACATGTATATTAATTGTAACGGTCGTTGTGCGATTATACCATCACGCAATCGATGCCATGCCTAGAAATAGTTTTATATACAGTGAACATTGTGCATTCAGGTAAATAGGTACTTACAACATAACACAACGCTAGTTTTGAGAATGCTTAGGGTCCTACGTTAGATATGGGATTGGACATGACGTACGCACACAAGCTAGTTCTGAAACAAACAATTTATATTAGCTTTCGCCGACCGAATAAACGGTAACTCTCGGAATAGAAAAGATCCACAAAAGATCAAATGAAAAGAAAAGAAACGGATTAGCTGAAAAACCACAATCAAATTCAAAGAGTACGTAAATCAAATTGAAGATCCACAGACCATTGTAGAAGATTATAAAGCATCCTATTCACGTTTCTTGGCCAATTTTACGCGTATTAATATGGTATCATCCTAGGTTGGCACTCTGGGGAATGAACAAATCTAGTCAGTCTGTGTAAAATTTTGACAGGATACTGCGTGAAAATAACGCTTGCCTTTATTTACATTTACATATTTACACACAAAAAAAAACTTTAAAAAAAAACCCGTTGTAATATGTATTGTAATAATAAAATTATCATTTTATATCTTATTCTAAATCTCATTTACAGTACACAATATAAATTTATACAAATAGGTAAAAACAGAGGCATTTTCAAGCAACTCCTGAATGCACCGCGGGACCAGTTCAGGTTTATCATAGATTTGTAGAAGTTCGTCTATCAACACAAGGCGCTGAATGCTGAAAGATGAACACTCAAAGAAAATGTGATCTAAGGATTGGATATTCGAGGACTGACAATAATCACAATATGGGGAATTCACCATTCGAAGGCGATGGAGATGAAAGTTCAAACGACAGTGACCAAAACGCATACGACAAACAGTTGAATAAAACTTTCTGTTTAAAAAAGTACCGGCCTTGCAGAACCATGGCTTTGAATTTATCTGAACATCTAAAGCGGCATACCAAGAACCTTTGTTTTCAACTTGTGTACAATGGTACGAATGTTTCCCCCATAGTTGAACCATCCTTTGTTTTAGGAGGCTTACAATATCTGTGTATGGCAATGAAACATCTGCATCATTGGCATACCTGGAAATAACATCTGAAAATTTAACTATAGTGCTGGCTAAATAGTCAGCTTTTTCATTGCCATCAACACCTATGTGTGAAGGTACCCACGCAAAGCTGACTAGTATGTTTGAATCAGATAATTCCACCCATAATTGTTTTATAAAGTAAATAATGTAATTAGTGTTAGCATGTAATTTGTTATTTGCCAAGTTTTTCAAAACACTCATGCTATCACTAACAACAACCCATCTTGTGTGTCCCTGATTTTTGTTTTTGATGTGCTTCAAAGCACTCAAAATAGCAACAGCTTCAGCAGTAAAAATGCTAGCATGTTTATCAATTCTATATCCCACAGCAATGTTCAATGAGGGTTCAAATATTGCATAAGACACAGCATTATCATTTTTCGACCCATCTGTGTAAACAAATTTGTGACCTGTCCACTCTGCCAACATTGTATATACTTCTTCTTTTATTGACAGTTTTTTGTTTATGACTATATTCATTGCTGGAAATTTGCTAATAAAAGATCCTTCATAACAAGGCAAAATATGATTTGATTGATAGATATTTAGATTTTGAAGAAAATCTAAGAAACCTTCATATCCCTGTAGCATATAAAACGGTTTAACAGTGGATTGGGTTAATGTATTAGACAGATTAGTTATAAGACTATTGTTAGAGACACTGTAGAGTTTAAGGAGAAATCTTTCTTTAAGATACCTAAAACGAATGGTCATGGGGGGCAGACTGCATTCAATCTGCATTGCATTTATAGGTGTGCTTCTAAATGCCCCTGTTATTATTCGCATGCATTTGTTTTGAAAAGCATCTAGACTATTTACAATTTTATCATCTGCAGCAAAGCATAAAAAACCATATTCAAAATGACTACGAACTAATGATTTGTACAATAATAGTAGAATTTGTGGGTCTGCACCCCAGTATGTACCAGACAAAGATTTTAATACATTAAAAGCTTTGTTAGCTTTGTTTATTAAATGTTTTAAATAATTGTTCCAGGATAAATTGTGGGAGAACAATACTCCCAAGAATTTAACATCAAGTGAAACAGGTAAAGAAGAACCTTTATAATGAACAACAGGCATATTGGGACACCTTTTCCCAAAGAGAACAACCTTTGACTTTGAAGGATTAACATCAAGTTCAAGGTAAGAAAAATAATTATTGAGATTTGCCAATGCATCATTAACAATTTCAACCAGTTGATTTATATTATTTCCTGATGCATAAACAACTAGGTCATCTGCAAACTGCAAATTTTTCACTTTTGAGCCTAATATTATATTTAAACGACGTATGTACAATATGAAAATTAATGGCGATAAAATGCCGCCTTGACAAACTCCTTTTGTTGAAAGTCTAGGACCATATAGATGCCTATTATATTTAACAAAGACTTCACGGCTACTTAAAAAAATTTTAATCCAGTGTATAATCTTTCCAGGTATTCCTGTTAACAACAATTCCTGACAAAGTATATCAATATTCACACTATTAAAGGCCCCTGTGATGTCGAAGAAAACAGCAAGGAGATGATTATGTGCATCTAAAGCATTATGGATATCAAGTTGTAACTGACAGATACTCTCCCTAGCTGAACGATTTCTACGGAAACCAAATTGGTTTGAAGGTAAAATTTTATTTTGTTCTATATAGAACTCCAAACGCTGCTTTAACAATTGTTCAAATATTTTTCCAACACATGAAGTAAGCGCTATAGGGCGATAGGAATCAGGACACAATTTTGGTTTGTTAGGTTTTAAAATTGGTACCAGACAATCTACTTTCCAATCGTGGGGTATATTATTGTTTTCCCAGAGTAAGTTCAGTATTTTTAGGAAGATTTCCATACTCTTACTGCTGAAATTTTTAAAAAAAGAATATGGTATACCATCAAGACCAAAGGCAGTATCTCTTCTAGATGTGACAGCAGATATTAATTCATTGATAGAAAATGGACTAAGGAAGTAACTATTGCTGGAGTTTATATTGCCAGTGCTACTATATGATGTGTTGAGACCATTTGATACAAAATCTGGGGTATACATCTGTAGAAAATCTAAAATCCAGGAATCATCTGCATTATTGCTAGAAACAAATGTTTTATTAAATTTACGCATAAATTTCCATATAATGGACATAGGAGTACAACGATTAAAAGTTTCGCAGAGAGATTTCCAACTGTTCTGTCTTTCTATTTTTATAATAAGTTTTTTGAGAGCTCGAAGTCTTTTAAATTCCAAGTAGTTGGTTTCTGTTGGGTTGTACTTAAACTTAAGATATGCTTCTTTGAATTTTAGAACAGCTTCTGAGCACTTTTGGTTCCACCATGGAAGGTGAGGTTTTTTACCGAGATTCCTATGACAGGATTGATTAATGTTGTTAGAACAACTACTATTTAAATTCGAAGCGGATTTTGCTGCTGATTGTAATATTTTACAAAATAGCAAATATGCGTCCTGAGGACTCCAAAGATTCAATTCAAAATCATTCAATAATGCATCTACACAGCTACTAAACACTTTCCAATCTACCTGTTTATAATTTGGGTAGATGGGCAAGTGTTTGCCATTACAGTAGTTTCCATCTGAATTTACATTATTATTACTAAGCAATACTTTTATGATTACAGGAAGGTGGTAACTAGTACCAAGAGGAGTATCAAGAACAGACCATTCACAATGAAGAGCCAGTGATGGGGAAACCAACGACAAATCAAGTGCGTTTGGACGCCACGTTAATGAACCAACTGTTGTTGCTTGACCATCATTAAGCAAGACTAAATTGTTGTCATCAATGACTTCCAACACCTCCCTTCCACGGGGAGAGTCAGAACCGCAACCCCAAGAGGTGTGATGGGCATTGAAATCCCCTGCGAATATGAAAGGACTAGGAATCGATTTTACCAATGTATCAAATTTAGCTTTATTAAAAGCTGGGTTACAATTAGTAGGACTATAAAAACTGACAATACATAAATCCTGTTTATTTACTGTGATTTTGACACAGATATTTTGTATCGAATCATCAAAGTATGTGTTGATATTTGAATATGTGATGCTTTTATGAATGATTATGGCCACTCCATTATGGCTATTTCCACAATCATTGCGTTCGATGTTGTAATTTTTAATTTTAAAATTTTGGTTAGCTTTAAACCATGTTTCTGAAATGATCGCAATATGTATATTATTTGTGTAGAGGTAGTTAATAAATATATGCTTGTTACTATTTAGACTTTGTGCGTTCCACTGTATAATATTTAACTGATCCATTATGAGGAAGTAGGAGGTAATTTATTACTGAGGGTTTTTTTAAGAGTCTCTCGAATAGACCCTGAGTTTATAGGTACATCTTTGTTACTGATAATTTTGGTTATTGTTTCAATTAGAATGTTAATAAATGTTTCTGATTTCATAAGGTTGTTTACTTGAACATCAAGTGTTCGTGCTGCTAGTGCTGGGAATGACTTTGAATCAAACAAATCTGAGAAGGTAGCATTTCGGGACTTAATCTTGTTTTCTTCGACTTTTTGTTTTTTCATGGGACATGCTGATGAAATGGCTATGTGATTACCTTTGCAATTGACACACTTAGCATTTTTGGAGTCAACTTGACATGTTTTGAAATTGTGGTTTTCTGAGCAGATTGAGCATACCTCGGTGTTCCTACAGAATTTGGCTATGTGGCCGTAAGACATACATTTCAGACACTGTTTTACGGGAGGTATGTACATTTTCACCTCATGACGCCATGAGTCAAGATAAACGTACTCGGGAAGGTTGGTAGACGCAAATGTAACTGCGACTGCCTGCGTGGGCACGAAGGACGCGCCAGCAGCGCCACCGTCAATTCTAACTCTGCGCATAAAGCGCCTGACCTGTATAACATTCTTAGAGCTTCCGATTAGTGAGAATATCTGCTTATTAGACATGTCGGTCGGCACCGAGGTGAGTACACCCGTCACTTCGGTGTCTCCAGCCGGTATATTTGCCTTCAGGGACAGTTGCTCCAGTAACTTTTTATTTTGCAGAAACATGTTGGCGTTGTTAGGTAAATCGAAGGTTATACCTACTTTGTACTTGTTTATAGACTTGAGGTGCATGACGCCTGAAACACCATGCTCCCGCAAACCCTTGGACAGTGCCATACGATCCTTGTCGCTGAAAGTAATGTTTTCTTCCACGTGCGAAAGAAACACAATAAACTCTGTCTTTTTCGAGTCTTCAGGGTACTTACGCGAGTATCCACGTACCTTAAAGATGTCATACTTATCCTTGTTTTTAGCTTTTGGTGTTTCTACAGCGATCGACTTCAGAGAGTCCGAGTCGGAATCGCAAGACTCGAAGGATGAGACCTGCCGCTGCTGCTGCTCATCAGGTGGAGAGTCATCTCCTTTTCTTTTACGTTTTTTGCCCATCCTTGGGCCCTCTCTAAGGTTGTGCTCTATTTACAAATATATACAAGACTATATACACGAAAAATATACAAATTTACAATAATTTTGGGTTTTTTAAAAATATTTGTTTTTTTTTTTTTTTTTTTTGTTCGCCCTATTGGGCAGGCTAAAGTCATGAGACCATACCGCCTAGTCTTTCGTAGGATAAAAATATTTGTTTAAAAGCGCGCCTTTTCACTTTTCAGGTTCCCGCCGAAAAAAAAAAACAGACCACAAACAAACTATAGAAGAGTAGAGTAGAAAAAGATGACGCCAAGAATTAGTGTTGCAACTTGCCAGAATGAAATTTCCTATGAAACGAAGTCCGTTTCCGTTCTGTCGGTCCGTAACAATGTCACAGAAGCAGAACAATATGTATAATCAGGCACAGACTAAGGCCCGTTTCACTGTGAAACAGGTATTAGCTGTGCGTGAATATATCGGTGATAATGCCGTGCAAAGTAAAAACGTAAGAGTATTAAGACAGCTTTCACACGACACGGCATAATAGCTCAGAATACATTTTTACTTTATACGGCACGAGACCGTGCCATAACCGTATGCATAACAAACGGGCCTCATGATATGATACTTACTCACGGGGAGAACGATCGCCTGACAAGTGACAAGCCTATCAAACTGCATGTAACACAAACAACAATAATTTCTTTAAGCTTTGCAAATTCGTGTTACATGCAGACTATTTACAAGTTTATCAAATCATTAACAAATATTATCAAGATCATGTAAGCTTTCAGTCTGATTTGGATCGATTCTGTGCATATTTTTTATGAAATAAATTAGCATTGAGTTTAAATACATGTAAAATTAGTTTTATTGACACGTAACATCTGTTTAGATTTTTTTAGTAATGCTTTTAAGATTTAATAATACTACGTATGTATGTAATACTGTTCTTTGATCTTCTAAAATAAACAAAAAAAGAGGATGTCGATGTTTTTTTCGTAAGAGCCATGACGGGACTCCAAAGATGGATGGATGGAGTTTTTCGATAATATATTAAATAACATGTTCATGAAAAATTGAATAGAGGTCGAGACAGAAAGGGAGATATTAAATAAAACTATTTTTGTGACATTTGACCTTGAATATCTAAGGACGCTTACACGTGACCTTATGAGACTTTTGAGACAACATTAAGAATGCCAAAATAAAGTTTCTTACAGAAATTCAGCTTCTTAGGTTGTATTCGGAGATTGACCCTTTTTTAGCTCATTTGACTGGGTTTTTGCCTGAGCAATATATGTACTTTGCGGTGTGGTAAAGGTATGGTCGCGTGATAAATAGTACGAAAAACAAAACCATAAGATATGGTCTGGCAGCACTGGCACTGCCAGGAATCATTAAAAAAAATAGTGCCATGCCCACAGAATTCCCACTAGTAGAAATCTATTTCGCGTGGCCGCCTAGTTGTTTCTTGCTCCCACACGAGGTGCTGCCTGAATAAGAACGTCTCCCAAAATTTTGGGTAGAAAATGGGCGATTTCGTTAGCTCTATCTATAGAGTAATTTACCTCGATTACCTAGAATTTAGCACAAATAAAAACGGCCCCCAGTCCCCGGCAGCTCTGCTATCCCGTGGCTACGGTAGCGGCCACGGTAACGGCAGGGCAAGGGGTGCGAAGAATCCCCGGCAGACGCCCGGCTACCAACCCCAACGACGACCCCTGGCCCTGGCAACACATAACGTGCGCACACTGAAGGCTGACGAAAGGATGGTCGAGCTAGAGGCGGAGATGGGTAAGTTACGCTGGGATGTAATGGGATTGTCTGAAGTCCGAAGACAGGGACAGGACACGATAATCCTAAATTCCGGTAACTTATTCTTCTACCGGGAGGGAGACCAACTCTCCCAAGGAGGTGTCGGGTTTCTCGTCCGCAAGTCTCTCGTCAACAACGTGGTCAAAGTCGACAGTGTGTCGGCCAGGGTAGCGTACCTGGTACTCCGAATAACCAAACGGTATTCGTTGAAGGTTATACAGGTATACGCGCCGACATCGGCACACTCAGACGATGAAGTAGAAGCTATGTATGAGGACATATCCGAAGCCATGCATACTTCCGAAACATACTTCACCGTTGTGATGGGAGACTTCAATGCGAAGTTGGGCACAAGGAATAGCGATGAGCTGAGAGTGGGGCCATTTGGATACGGGCAGCGGAACCCTCGAGGACAGAGGCTGGCTGACTTCATGGAGAAGGAGGAACTCTTTATGATGAACTCCTTCTACGAGAAGCGGCCATCCAGGAAGTGGACGTGGATAAGTCCCGACGGTTCCACTAAAAATGAGATAGACTTCATCATGACGACCAAGAAGCACATATTCGATGATGTCTCTGTGATCAGCAAGGTGAAAACCGGTAGCGATCACCGTATTGTTAGAGGCACATTGAATATCAATGTTAAGCTCGAAAGGTCACGTCTGGTGAAGTCTACGCTCCGTCTAAATCCTGTCCAAATCCAAAACCCCGAAGGCTTTCAGCTGGAACTCCAAAATCGCTTCCAGTGCCTAGCCGACTGTAACACAGTGGACGAGCTAAACGACGGGTTGGTGGAAACTGTCCAAGCTGTTGGATCGAAATTCTTTAAGACCCAACGCCGAAAGAAGACTCAAAAGCTCTCAGAAAAAACTCTTGAGCTAATGGCCGACCGGAGCGAAATGAAGCTGCAGTCTTCAGTTGATATGTCAGCCTACGGTGAACTCAATAGACGAATCTGGAGTTCCTTGCGACACGACTTGCGTGCTCTTAGTACTTCACGTATTGAGGCCGCAATTGAGCGGAACCAAGGCTCTAAAGTGTTCGCAAAGGATTCGTCTATTGGGCAACACCAAATGACAAAACTGAAGACCGAAAATGGTAGCGTCATTTCATCCAAGCCTGAGATTCTGAGAGAGATCGAGAACTTCTATGGACAGTTATACACCTCGACACGTAAGCCCGCTACTAACACAGCTCAGGACATCAGAGCCAAGTTAGTCCGACACTATACCGAAGATATCCCGGACGTCAGCCTGTACGAGATTAGAATGGCCCTCAAACAGCTTAAAAACAACAAGGCACCAGGTGAAGATGGAATTACGACTGAACTTCTGAGAGCGGGTGGTAGACCGGTACTTTTAGTCCTCCAGAAGTTATTTAATTCTGTCATCCTTGAAGGTACAACGCCAGAGGCATGGCACAAGAGCGTGGTGGTGCTCTTCTTCAAAAAAGGCGATAACACCTTATTGAAGAACTATAGGCCCATCTCGCTCTTGAGTCATGTGTATAAGCTGTTTTCGAGAGTCATTACGAATCGTCTCGCACGCAGGTTTGATGAATTCCAGCCTCCCGAACAAGCCGGTTTCCGAAAAGGCTTTAGCACCATAGACCACATCCATACGCTGCGCCAGATTATACAGAAGACCGAAGAGTATAATCGGCCGTTATGCCTAGCGTTTGTGGACTATGAGAAAGCCTTCGATTCAATCGAGACTTGGGCGGTGCTGCAGTCCTTGCAGCGATGCCAAATTGACTATAGGTATATCGAAGTTTTGAAGTGTTTGTACAGTAAGGCCACTATGTCAGTCCGACTACAGGACCAGAGTACGGAACAAATTCCATTGCAAAGAGGCGTGAGACAGGGAGACGTTATTTCTCCGAAACTGTTCACAAACGCATTGGAGGATGTTTTCAAGCTCTTGGAGTGGAAAAGATCTGGCATCAACATAAATGGCGAGTACATCACTAACCTTCGTTTTGCCGATGATATAGTCATAATGGCGGAATCGCTCGAGGACCTTAGCACCATGCTCAACGACCTCAGTAGAGTCTCCCAGCAGGTTGGTCTTAAGATGAATATGGACAAGACAAAGATCATGTCTAATGCTCATGTTCCACCTATACCGGTAATTGTTGGGAACGATACTCTCGAAGTTGTCGACAAGTATGTCTACCTAGGACAGATCGTCCAATTAGGTAGGTCCAACTTCGACAAAGAGGTGGCGCGAAGAATCCAACTCGGCTGGGCAGCGTTCGGGAAGCTTCGTCCTATCTTTTCGTCCAAAATACCGCAGAGCCTGAAAACGAAAGTTTTCAATCAGTGTGTGTTGCCAGTGATGACTTATGGAACTGAGACATGGTCTCTTACTGTTGGCCTCATTAGTAAGCTCAAAGTCGCGCAGCGAGCTATGGAGCGAGCTATGCTCGGTGTTTCCCTGCGAGATAAGCTCCGGAACGAGGAGATCCGCAGGAGAACTAAAGTGACCGATATAGCTCTTAGAGTTAGTAAGTTGAAGTGGCAATGGGCAGGCCACATCGCTCGTAGAACTGACAACCGATGGGGAAGAAAGGTTCTCGAGTGGCGACCACGAACCGGAAGACGCAGCGTGGGCCGGCCCCCCACTCGGTGGACCGACGACCTGGTGAAAGCCGCGGGGAGCCGATGGATGCAGGAGGCGAGCAGCCGCTCAAGGTGGCGTGCTCTGGGGGAGGCCTATGTTCAGCAGTGGACGTCTTCAGGCTGTTAATGATGATGATGATGATGACCTAGAATTTATATTTTACCAGTGTTTACTGCTTGTTTATTGTAAAAACTAAAATGTAAGGTCAGGTGGGGTAAGTGAAACGAAGGAGTACCTAAGTGAAACCCTATCGTAATCAATAAATCACGCAGTTTAGCTCTATGCTATGTGGCGAAATGGTTTCAATGCTCTAGCACACGCGTCACACAATCTTTCTAGGTCATAAAATAAAAAGAAATCAGCTATCTTTAAGTTTACAAAACACATGTCGGCTGATGCCATGAAGCAATTTAATAGTGTTTATGTACATTTTTACACAACATTTTTGACAACCGATGGGGAAGAAAGGTTCTCGAGTGGCGACCACGAACCGGAAGACGCAGCGTAGGCCGGCCCCCCACTCGGTGGACCGACGACCTGGTGAAAGCCGCGGGGAGCCGATGGATGCAGGAGGCGAGCAGCCGCTCAAGGTGGCGTGCTCTGGGGGAGGCCTATGTTCAGCAGTGGACGTCTTCAGGCTGTTGATGATGATGATGATGACATTTTTACACGAAAATAATGCATAAACGGCGCGTAATGTGGGGTTAGTATTTGCAGTCACAGACGACACAGGTAATAAAATCAATCAAATACCTACTACATTAAAAATGTCATTGTAAATGTCCCATGCGCGAAAATCACGTATTTCACATCAACAGCTGGAAAACATCTAGTGCTGAACACAGGCATGCCCATAAAACGCCATTTTAGACGCTGATTATAGGGAGGTTTGCCATAATCACCTCGCTTAGCAAGTAGCTTGTCTTCGCAGAAGATTATAATGTACCAAGGAGAATGCTACTGCCCATTCTCTGGATAGTCCCTTAGTCTGCTCTTATACGGCACCCAAAGAAAGAGATGGAGATTCTGCGCTAATAAAGTGATTCCTGGCAGCTATTATTATTATAAGTAGGTACCCAATATAATGACTGCGGGTAACAGATAATAAAAACAAACCTGTCAATATAGTCAGCTGCAAAATAGTCAAACGCCAATGTCAACCTACCGTCAGAATATTGAATCGGAACGTTTCTGTCAAAGCCGTGAACCATTTTTGAAGTGATGTGTGTGTGTGTGTGTGGGGGTGTGTGTGTGTGTGCGTGTTTTGTTTCATTAACGCAAATTGAGTTTTCATAAATTATTTTCTTGAAAAGTATTTATTGCCGTCATTTGCCATGTCAGATTTAGGCTTTCTATGTGTAAAAAAATTAGCGTCCTAACAGAATTCACAAAGTGGATAGATGTGCAAGTATGTTTCACTTACCCCACCTGACCTTAAATATAAAATGATATATTTTACTAAGTTAAATCAAGCAAATAATTAGCTAATATACCTACAAAAGGATTTTTTCCGACTTATAAACATTTGCAAATCAACATGGTACCTAGCTGGTTTTATGGGAAATTAAAAATCATAAACTGGCAGTACCTTGACAATGAAATTTTTTGGTTAGGTATGGTTATTTTATCCATTAATTAATCATTTAGCTGTTTTTCTGTTTAGCTGAGGACTTGTTATTACATGAAATGTAACGCTGTATTTATATTTTTCACAATAAACACTTCTAAAAAGGGAAAATAGACAAAATAATGGCTACTTACTTATGGAATGTTATTCCTTCATATTTACGCCTCAGTGCGACTTCTGTTGCTTAAAATGCTGCAACCACCCACTGCACACACATTATTTCTCAAATATTTATTGCGTAGATCACCATTTAAATAGGATTACTTCACAAAAAACAACAATTTCAAAAAATTGTTAACCTGTTTGGCTTAGATCAAACGAAGCCAAATAAAAAAACCCGGTAACGGTGACAAGGACCAAAGATATTACGTTCGTCTTTTTTTTGCTTAGTACCGAGTGTATAGCGCTCTCCTTGTTGTCCACGAATGACGTCATATACTACGGTTCTACTCGTACATATTCAAAGGCCATGCCGTTTAAAAAGCATAGAGAAGTTGTTCACTTTTTTTACAATATTCCTGAAAACCACAGACACTGAATCTATCTTAGGGCGGTTCTCCAGTCGGCTCGAGTTATTTTCGAAATCATTCACAAGCGTCATTCCACTCGCAATGAAAGTGATTACTGGATCACTGTGAGTGTTTTTGATAGTTTATCCCATATTCTAGTCGAAGTAAAAATGTTAGACGCTACCGAATGTACCACTTATTACCCAGCTAAAGCCCTATTCAAATTGGCGCGTTATTCGTACCGCTGTGGGTAGCGATAAATACCGCGCGGGATGCTGCGTGGTATTTTGTATTGAAGTTTCGTGGCTAGCACGAAACCTGAGCGAAACTTCATACAAAATACCCGGGCGGAATCCCGCGCGGTATACCGCCCAAAGGCTCTGACTTGGCTTAACGACTATTGTCTTTCTTACAACAACAGCCGGGACCGACGTGACGGCTTAACGTGCTCTCCGAAGCACGGTAGCGCTCAGTTTTAAATACCACTTTTTCACCCGCGGTCACCCATCAAAGTAGTGACCGCAGCGAACGTTGCTTAACTTTACCGATTAGTTAGAAACGGCTAGTCGTGCTTCGCTATGATCGCTACTAGAATCGAGTGATGTCATCATAAAGTCAAATAAAAATCATTCAATTAAAGCCTAAAACACGAACAATCCATAACTATTTTTGATTTTTAAGTTATTTATTTTGAAATACACTTCTAGGGTGGGCATTACAGGTTGCCTAATTCACCCACCACAGATAAGTACTAGTAGTAGGTTAGTTAGGTAGATAGGTTATAGGTAGTAGATACCTAGTGATCAGTAGGTAAGCCTAAGTATTCCCCGAAATTATTATGTAAATACAACAAATTAATAAAAAAATAATCAATCTCTACTGCACTAAGCAATAAGTAAGTAATTTTATGCAATTTATTTATATATATATATCTCTTAAAAGACAAAAAACAGTTAAAACAATTAGCGCGCAAGTATTACCGGCAGTGTTTCACAATTGGCGGGCTACGGCGAATACATCGCGCGACAACTTCGTCTGCGCCCGCGGGGTAATTACGTAAAATTTGCAACAGTAGTAGCAAAGCAACAGCAGTAGCGAAGCATACATGCTCGACACCACTAATGATGTATATATGACAGCAATCATCGCGCAATTTACGCCTGTTGCAAACCTGTTGCGAGTTACGTAATACACTCGCCGATGTATCGCGATGTATCGTGTTAGCGCCCACATTATTGTGGGAACTCCATTAAAAATACTACCTCTGTGGTCTCAATGAGCCTGCCCACCCAATAGGCCGAACAAAAAAAAAATAGCTTTGAGGTTAGGAAAATGATATGGGTTTTCCGTTTATATAAAATAAGAAATAAAAATGTCTCTGTTTTCATACGCTTCGATGATTTTGCGAAGAAGCGCAGCACTCGGACTTCCATTACATTGTAAGAATTGTGCTAATCCGCTCAAAAATGTGTCCTACAAATCACTATCAACAAAAACTCTTCACGATGTAAACACGAACGTAATCAAGGATGTAATTCTTTTCAAGTATGAGAATCCAAAGTTTTATATGTACATGAATATATTCGCTATAGTCCAGTACATGTTTTGGACGTATTTAGGTATATTTGCATTTTCTACATTGAGAGATGCGCCAGTAGACAAATCGAAGATAACGGATGACACCCCATGGTTTCGGAAAATAAATCTTGGAGAAAATAAATATAGAAACACATTGGGATCGCTGGCCATCTTCATTGGTAAGTGAATAATAAGTAAACATACATAAATACAAAAATTATTTGCTGCATGATACCGCCAGGTGTGTGATGGAGAATCACTATTCCCGTGACCCAACCCTAGTGATATTCAGTTTACTTTATATTGTATATTCTGCGATTCACAATTTCTTGTTGCCTGTTGGTAAACGAGAAATACAACACACTCAGTAATAACATAATCAGTTTTTATTATAATTATCTTGCAAAATAGGTAATGCATGAATTGTACAAACCAAAGATGCACTGCCAAATCCCTATGTTACATCACTTATAGTTGGGTGCGTTATAGTGATTCCTCATAACACACCCAGCGGTGTCTTTTTGGTGGTGCCATGGAGCAAGAACGGATTAAAGAAGAGCCCAAGGACTGGATTGTTAGACTGTTAATCATGTTAACACACTAGCTGCTGATATTGTGCACTGCATGGTTTGTAAAACATACTGGGAAACACACATAGCGTGCAAAAAATCTTAAACCCCAGCAGGGAATGTGTTAAAGTACTCTAGATGAAGATGAAGATCTTAGAGAACTAACTTGCAGCAGAGCACTGGAGCTATTTTAAGAACCAGCTAAGTTAATAAGCCGTCAAATTGCTGACAAAGTACTAATACCAATACTTCCTCTCTTAGTTTTTGTTTTGTTTTAGATAGAAGATTACTTATCATCAAAATATTGTCTACACTAAGCCAAGATATTTGCTTACTATCATTGGTGTCTATTCACATTACAGGTATGGGTTCTCTGGGCATGATATGGATGTACACACTGCGCTCGGTCCGTTTCCTAATCCTCAACAAAGGTGGAAAGAAAGTAACATTTGTGACCTACACACCATTTGCAAAAAACCGCATGATTACAGTACCACTGGAAAATATATGTTGCAAAGAAGCAAGAAGTGGGGCGAGAGTCCAATTGCCAATGAAAGTGAAGAATAAAATGATGCATTTCATGTTAGATATGAGAGGAGAGTTCAAGAATGGGAACCTGTTTGATGCAACTGCAGGGCTTGCTCGGAAGTGGTGAGATTAAAGTACTGTATTTTGATAACTACATGTTTTAAGTAGCCTATAAATGAATATAACTTGTACGATCAAAATAAAAAATCATTACTACATTATTATTTATCTTGTCACACCAACATTTTATAATTATAATTACATATTGTTTGGTGGCTATTACATGTGTTACTAGGTAGTAGAGTTTGGACCAACTTCATACTTCCTAATGCAAAATTGAATATTAAAATACTGTTGTATCATATATGTATATTTATTTAATTAGTTATAGTAGATAGATGTTATTTAGTATATGTGTAGTTCTCTAAACTCCATCTGCTCTTAAATTAATGCAGATAGAATTACTTCAGACACAAATATGAAGTTAAAATCTGATTTTACCTTTTTTTGTTCCCAAATTAACTATAATAACGAAGTATACATATAAACAGCAGTTTCTATAGCATAACTCTTGATTGCTGTGTAGTTGCCATAGAAATCTAAACAAGGAGAAATAAAATAACACAAAGAGATTTGTCAAAAAAAACTTTATTGTGTAATTAGATTAACGGAAAGTTATGTTGGTTTCAATTCTCAATACAAAAATAAAGATGAAATCAATAACAAAAGATATTTTTTATTCATATTTACATTCTTCCTGATTCCGTAATAATAATGTACTATGTGCAAATATAATAAGAATACACAGCAATTTCTGTAGTGTCTCTATATTCCATCTATACAATACTTACTTATACAGAACTCTTATGTATTTGCACTTAGTCATAAAAACAAACCCTCATTAATTCCAAAATACAAACATATTCAAAAACAAATCAATTCTTTCCATACATTTCAACACCATCACAAGAACAATGTATCCAGTCAGTCAGGACATGACATAAGTAAGAGTGATATTTTACAATCAATGAGACAGTTAAATTTAAATTAGAATCTGTAAACCACTGCCGAACAAATACAAAACAAACTAATTTAAACAATTCAAAAAAATAAACAACACTATTAAAAATGATCTCTCTACAAAAGAATATTTTGTAGATTACACATTGCAAATTGGTAATTCAATATTGCAAGTGTCATATCTTTATCATCCATGTGTTACAATAATTGTTTGATAGTGGATTACAGCCATTAACTTAACGCTAACCACCTACTAACTTTTCATTAAGTCTACAAATGCTTTTAAACTAGCTTGCTACCAACAAGCTACTAAGGACCGACAGTAGTCTGTTGATAAAAGTCTTGTAATCATTTTAGTTTTGATCTCATATTAAATTAAAATAAAACAACCAAATGTAAAGCTTTTTTCAGAAAGACATTATCTTGCGCAATACCTACATCTCCTTCTTCCATCTGTTTTGCAGGCTTTACTGTGCTGATTTGCATTTTACTGTATATTTGTACACTTTACTGTAAAATTGTAGGGCTTATGAATAACTGCATTGGCATTCATAACATCTTATTATCTGTTTGCTATTGTTTTTTATTATGATGATATCATCTTCAACTGTCGGTCCCAACTAAGAAGTTAAGTACATTAATAAATTCTTATTTACAAAAAAAAAAAACATAAATATTGAATGTACTTACTACCAATAAGTTACATGTTAGGGTTCCGTGTATTATACACAAGTAGCAGTGCTTATGTTTTATTTTCGTTTATTAATTAATTAATTCAATTATATCCAGCCATCACAGGACATTAATATAATATTTTAATTTAAATAACGTGCACTGTTGCCAACTGCATTGCAGTTACACTTTCATACAGTTTTTATTCCATTAACACTCCATATATTTAACATGTGAATTGTGAAGACTTACTTTCCCTGAGTTTCTTTAACTTATCATAAATCACTTAAATAACATAGTTCTAAGCTTATTAGCAGTATCGCGTGAGCTGTTTGAAAATAAATATGTTATTTTAAAGTCTTTTCATGGATTCGTTGCAACTGCTAATTAAGCAAGGCAGGTTACAGTAAGTACAAAGACAACAAATGCATATTTTGTTACTGTTAATGTTCAAATGTGTTGACTTTGCGTCAATGTCTACACAATATGAGCAAGTTGGTGTATGTATGTACAATAAATAATAGACTTTATACAATTAATTGTAAGACAAGTTTATTTACATTGATGATTGAATTTCTCTGCCTCAAAACTTGAAAACTCAGACCTATGACAAATAATATGATTACTTATAAACTAATTATGTTTAATAGATTTTATTTTTGTCATAAGCCTTGTTTGTTTTTAACGTTGCTGTTCAGCCTAATAAATAATTTTTCATATTAATAGATCTTTGACAATTTTCCTAATTTTATTTATTCCATATTATAATGAAGACACTCACACATATGTTTCATTCATCAGTCTATAAGTATACCTCAGTCTGCCACAAATAATAACCAGAATATTAGATTATAATTTAACTTGTACAATTAAATAACAATTTTACTTAGAAACAAAACTTACATCAAACATTCAATTTTTTACGTTGAAACTTCTCTTTTTCTTAATTCTTCTTTTTTGATTTCGTAAAACAACAATCAATTACACACATCATCATCATCACCACCTTATCGTATTTTTAAATTTTGATTTACCTTTAAGTCACATCAAATATTGAATAATAAAAAATGGATTATTTTGTTTATTTGTATGAATGAATTTTACTATTTTAACTATCATTTAAGCTCACTATTTAACATAGATTTTATTTAATTTTTAAAAGATCAAATTTAATTATTTTTAATTGTAGGTATACTAGCTCGCAAAATCTTTGTATGATCTTAACCTGTTAAACTGTCTCACGCTATAATCTGTTCTGTAGCTTTCCTATAATACATCGATGTTCCATAATTATCAGAGACAAACTGTTGTAAATTGCTTCATTTATTTCTAAAATATACTTTTCATATCATCATTTAAACATTCCAAAAATATCATGTATTTTTTATTACTTGTTGCTCGAATTAACTTTGTTGCATAAATACCATACAAAACTAGCTTCCTGTTGTCTTCGTTATTACACAAGCTGCGGAATTTCTCGATAAAATCAATTTTAGCCCTTTCGATTGAAACCAGCCAGCTGTTATCACCAAATCAATTTCAGCGTGCGTTCAATCTTTACCATGTCACTATGCACTTAGCTTAAGTTTAATTTTGTCTATCAATCAATGCTCAACATTGTTGTGTTGTATATGGTTTCACGTTCTTTTATATTTTGCTTTGTTTCATATCAGAATCTTTTGTAGATGTAATTTTCTGTTATTCTTTTCTGTAATCATATGTCCCGTAATCAATATTGAAGCATCTCATCACCTATTTCACCTAGACATGCCGTTGGGCCAGCCATTAGCCCCTGTCGTCACAAATGATAATAAAATTAGTCCATCTTTTCACTTTCCATAAGTCACATTTGCCATACAGTCATTATTCAAATCAAAACCCTCAAGTAATCGCATTTCTACTTCTAGCAATATCTGTCCGCTTCATACCACATCCACATGTCACACTTGTTTAACCTGTTCACATTTGTTTAACTTGTTCACAGTTGTTTAAACTCTTTGCATTTGTTCATCCTGTTCTCATTTGTTTATCGTGTTCCAGTCTGCTTTATCTGTATGTACACTGTTTAACCAAATCTGTTTATCCTTTTTGCATCTGTTTGTCCTGTTCACACTTGTTTAACCTGTTCACATCTGTTTATCTTATTCACATGTGTTTAACATCTTCACATTTGTATTGTTCATCCTGTTCTCATTTGTTTATCCTGTTCCATCTGGTTTATCTGCATTTACACTGTTTAAGCAAATCTGTTAATCCTTTTTGCATCTGTTTGTCCTGTTCTCACTTGTTTAACCTGCTCACATCTGTTTATGTTGTTCACACTTGTTTAACCTGTTCACATCTGTTTATCTTGTTCACATTTGTTTAACTTGTTCACCATGCGAGCTTAGTACCTCTGCCGGCGTCAGTCGGAGAGGCGGCGGTCGCGCGTAATTTCTCCATCGTCATCTCGTCCGGGGCTGATGCTGTCCACCTCATCCACTTCCTCGAGATTCTTCGTGTTTGGATTGCAGAGCCTGGAAATTGTGAAGTTAGGTTTAGAATCGATTGAATCTTACATTTAATAAGGGAAGTACAATAAGGGAACAGCCATCACTGGACTATCTCAGCAAACCCAAAGCCTTGCTCGGATATTTAAAGGGTTGGATTGGCTAGGGCAAATAAGCTGTCAGGCGGAAATTCACAAAACGCCCCAAGCGGGACGACAGTGCAAGCCTTTATCGGCCCTTTTCGGAATAACATAAGAAAGGGAATGGCGTGACGATATTGAAATGTGGTTTAAACAGTAGATATGGGGTAATGTATTAATAATAAATCGATGGTAGGTACGTTTAAATCTCACAAAACCACAAATTGTCATTGTATTTTAAATTCTATGCAATAAAGGAATAGGTATGATATTCACCTGCACTTGCAGCAGACGATGCACGGCGCCGCGAGCAGCAGTAACGGGCTCGCAACTAGGAGAAGCAATCCGAATCCGGCGAATATGCCCACCACCTGAAACGAAGCATTTACATTTAAGCCTTTAACATAGGCCAAACGCGTCTTTTTAACTAATCATACTGAAGAACCTATGAATTCTACAGACATGAAAAAAATATCACCAATAAGATCATTCTGCACCTGTACTTATCAATTGAACAAAATATTCGATTACTAGGTACATTATGAATAAAAAAAATACTTTAAGAACACCTTTCCAGTCACACAGTGTACAATGCCGCGTAAAGGAAGATTGCGTCATTAAATATTTTTACACCCTCGGATAGGAAATTTAAAAATATACAAGCTCAATTGAACATTTTATTTTTAGAGCCAAAATTAAGTCTGTTTAGTAATATTTTGCGTTATTTTGCGGCGAGCCAAGGGCGAGGCCCTTGGCGGAGCGTGAATTAGTCTGCCCCGGCATGTGCCAACGGGTGGACGCGCTGCTGTTTTTTATAAAATATTTTACATGTTTTTCTTATTTGTATGAAAATTATCAATTAAACAGCCAATAAATAGGTATTGACTATACGAAAAAGTCGGTTTTAGAGCCATTTGATTAGTTCTTAGTGACTTTAATGTCAGTAAAAGTATTTGGAACAATAATAGATCGTTAGCACAGAAGGTCAGTATAGGTATTTTAAACTCTTTTGGCAGGGTAGGGTTCCAGTCGAACTAAATTAGCGTTAGGCCCCATACACGTTACATTTTATTGATCAATCTTTGTGATTGATCAATTTTATTGATCGTTTAGGGTTAGTATTGGTCAATGTTCTTCGGTTTACAGTATGGAGAAAACATTGACTTAAGTGGTCTCGTCAATTTTATTGATCTATAAAATTGAACGTGTTACCATCACCAGTTATCAGCTTCTTCAAAAATGGTTCGGTTTCATTACGTCGTAATAAATAATCACAGATGAGTACACGGTTCATTAGGTTTCCTTCAGTGAGCTCGTGAGGGACCCAAATATCGAGCTTTTTTGTGTACCAACCCATTTTTTTTCAAATGCGCCAAAACTGTTTTGTGGTCAATTCCCAGTTCTTCAGCTACGTCGTAACTACTGATATGCCGATCTTGCTCCACTTTTTTTTAAAAATGGCATCCATTTTATCCGTAATAGGGCGACCAGAGCGAGGTGCATCTTTGACATCAAAATTTGCGGATTGAAAACGCTTAAACCAAATTTGTGCTACTCTCACAGACACTGCACTAGGTCCATAAACATCGCAATTTTTTTTCGCGGCTTGCTTTGCGTTTTTTCCGTTTTTGTCATAGAATTAAAAAAAACAGGAATGAGTTTTGATTGACATCGAACTGACGTACAGCAATGGCGGACACCTAAACATGTGTGACGGATTAAAGAATTGCCATGTAAGAAAATTACCCGAAACCGACAAAAAAAAGATCTGACGTTGGTGTGACTTTTTGTATGACCAAAAAGCTACGCGATCTTGTAACAGGGTAGTCAAAATTTAATAACTTATGTCATTTTATTTTTCATCCCTCAGGGTTAGTCCTATCTGAATTTGTAAAAAACAAATACGACATAAATATATATATCCTTTTATACGCTATTAATGCTATATTTGCTCCGTTTCAGTATGAAAATGGAACCCATATAGGATTAGTTTGTTGTGTATCTGTTTGTCCATATTAGATGCAACTTATAGGGTACCTACCTACTTTACGATGACCTAGAGCTGGTGTGCATTATTTATCGTATAGGCTTAGAGTCAGATGTTGCCAAAAGATTACTAAATTTTTAATCCTAGCGGTAATTTCATGGTGTACGATAGTACGGTGAGCTTCGGCAGTGCAGCCCTTGTAGTTACAGTTATACCTGCGCGATGTAATCCATACACTACGATAAAACATCGTCAGCAACGAAGTTGACGCCACTCCATATTATCCTTTATGCTATAGGGAAGAGGAAGGGAGAGCGAAAAAGATAGGGGAAAAGGATGAATGTATGATGGTAAACAGAGGCGCACCTGCCTCCATTCAGGCTTTTCCTCTCCCATTTCTTTCTTCCTTTGGACAGGGCTAGGGCGTAAAATTAACTAACCGGGTCGGGTCTGCTAGTCAGTCAATAAAACTGTTTATTTCGCACAAAGAATTATAGCCAGGCTTTTGCTGAAAATGTTTTATGAACACATCACTATCGTATTTTTCTACTTTACTTTTGAAATGAAACTTGCATCTTCCATTATGTATATTTGTTATTTCTTATACAAACTTCCAATACTAGTAAGTGTCATATGTCTTGACGCCACTGCTGCTCAACGGGAATTAACTGCTTTTTCGACATTTTCGTAATGGCTGGACTCCCCAGCAAACTCAATTTTTTTTGAGCGGGACAATCCATGATTAGCTGATGGTACCAACACTACCAACCTATCAAGTATCAACCAATCATGGCTCTTCTGACAGTTTGCCAACCAAAAAAGTCAAAAACACGTCTTAATTTTTAAAAGTAATCTATTAATAAATTTCACGACACTTTACTTTTTTTACGTTAAAGAAAACCTGCCCAAATATGCACGATTAGTAGGTCCATTACAGGTAAAATATTTATTAACCTGAAAAAGGCCAACACATGCATAATATGCATAATGGAAATATGCATTTGCATATAGTCAGTTCTCTAATTATGATCAATATATGTGAATAACTTGTATTCGAACACAATTTCGTCATTCTCCCACACTTCCGGGTAATTTGCAAGTTTGACTGTTGGCAACACTAAGCTGGTTTTGTGCATTGATTGCATCTCAATAATTTTATCGAAAAAGCAAAAAATTAGTGGAATAATAACAAGCTTACTTGTGAAAAGTGATCCCCTGAGTTTTTTTTATCATACTGCTATGATTCCGACAACTTTTCACAACGCAATACGGCATTTTTTTTTTTCTAAGCGTCTTGGGCGACGTCCGGAGCAGTAATGGCAGGCGATAGACTTCCTATGATGTGAGTGTGTGCGTGTCCGCTTGTACTTATTAGCGTTCCAACTTCTTAAGGGTACCTCGGTTCGGGATCAATTGGGACTCCGTCCTTCTTTTTTTATTAGGTCCATGTTTTTTGTAGTAAAATTTTAAAATGTATCGAGTTTCTTCATTAGATTCACCCATCTTCACAGTACGAAAAACAAATAAAAATCACACATTTTCCTAATTTGAATATGGAATTATCTTCTTTAAAATTTAAACTTTTAATGATAAAACCAGCCAGATACAAATAGTATAGCCAAAGAGATTTTATTACAAGTTCATACTTACTATAATGCGAAAAGACTTTTTCCCCAACCTAATAATATGAGTTAAAGTCACAAAAGTTTAAAAAGTGTTACGATTGATTGTATTTTGTAAAATATATTTTAAAATCATCTCGCTTAATTTTATTTAATGCAAGCCTCCAAAATAATATTTTTTTATGTATTAAACACAAGCGCAATTTTTAATTGTAAATATTAGCAAAATCAGCAAGAGATTGACGAGATAAATACGTCGCTAGTTCTATTTGTAGTCCAATATATTTTTAACAATTTTGTACTAAGTAGGTACGTCAGACAACTTTGTACTAGCAACTCGTAAAGTACATTTTTCAGCGGGCCGTTGGTTGGACAGCCCTGCTTGTGCTAGAAATTATGTGTTTAGAGTAGGTTGAGTGATTTATCCCTTTTTTTTTTTTTTTTTTTTTTTTTTGAGGGGGGGAAATGCCCTCGCACTTCCCTGCCACCACGGGGGTGGTGGCAGGGGGTATGTGGGACTCGAACCCACTAAAACCCCCCCGTGATCCGTCCGCCGCCGGGATGGGGCGAGATAGGGTCGCGATAGCATTCACTATCCCGCCCCGACGGTAGGCCCTTTCGGGCCTCTGCGCCATTGGGTGGGCAACCTTACACCTCGGTTACCCACCAGACGTGTGGGGCCGTGTGGGTGTGGCGGAGAGTCCCCCGACTATCCGCCACCGACCCCACTACGGAGGATGGAGAAGGCGCGCAAAACGCCTCCTCCGTCCCCCGGTCCGTCTGCGCCGGAGCCGGTCAGAGTTGGGATCATCCTCCCTGACCCGCTCCGCGGCCTCCTTCTGCGTCATTACCGCCTCGCAGAAGGAGACCAAGGCCTGCCACGCTCTCTCGCTGCCGAGCATGGCGTTCACCACGCTCGGCAACGAGAGATCCCGGCCAACGACCGCTGAAAGCGTGCGCCGCTCAGAATCCCAAGCAGCGCACACCTCCAGCGTGTGGGGCGCCGTATCCTCCGGCGCCCCACATTCGTGGCAGGCCGGGGTCGCCTCCCGTCTCGCGATCTGGTGCAGGTACTTTCCGAAACATCCATGTCCGGAAAGCACCTGCACCAATCGGAAGGTTAGCGACCCGAATGGCCGCCGCACCCACTCCCGGAGGACCGGGCGGATGGCCTCCACCGTCCTCTGTCCAGGCACCGGTGGAGCCAAGTCCTCCGTCCACCGCCGCAACAGGGCGGCCCGCGCCTGCTTTCGCAGGCGCCTGACCTCCTCCCACGCCGGGGGCTCTCCACGGGACCTCCTTGCCGCCACAAAGTGGTAAACTTCGGCGAGGGTCTCCGCTTCGAGCTCCCAGGGGGGATCACCGGCCAGCAGAGTGATTTATCCCTAGCTGATATCAGAGTTTTTAGGCCGACCAAAGTCTCTAACATAACGACGATTGTTTATTTTGATTGTACAAGTTGACGTGTCATCATTATCAATCAACTCACGGTAGGTAGGTAATGCCCTATTTTATATGCTACTCACGATTACCTATCCCAGAACGAACCTGCTGTACCTGCGAACGAAGCTAGTCCAAAGGTGGGCTCCCGGTTTTCTAGCTACTAGCTAAACCACCCCAGCTTCGCACGGGTTAATTATTTATTTTTACGCCTTATCTCCTAAGGAAGAGGGAAAAGATAAGGGAACAGGATGAATGGATGAAACGCCGAATAGAGGCAGGTGCGCCACCTATCATCTTTCCCCCCTCTCTTCTCTCTTTCCCATAGTATAGGATAGGATAGGAGGAGGAATTACAACTAAGTACATATTTTTACTTTTATCCCCTCTCCCGAGGAACCCGTGCTGAATTTCGGGATTAAAAGTAGGTATATGCTATAGCGTACTTCGTAATATAAACTCAAATCATGCCAAGTTTCATTTGAATCCATTCAGTAGTTTCGGCGAAATGCTCAGCCAAGATACAGACAGACAGACGGACAGACAGACTGACAAAAATGAAAAAATGTATACTTAGATACTTTTTTGATTGTAAATACATACACAGAATACAATACAACACCCATCATAGAACAAACATCGATGTACATCACACAAATGTTTGTCCCAGGTGGGAATTGAACTCACAACCTATAGTTCAGAAGGCAAAGCTACTACAAACTGAGCTATCAGGGCAATCATAATGGAGCCCTCAAAAAAAATTCAATACATTATCTTCAATGTACAGATTTGGACCTGTTACAGTTTTATTATAAGTAATATAGATAGATATATTATATAAGTAATAAACCGGGCTTTATAATATTATTATAATAGGTAGATATATTTTTCACGGAGTTTCATCTGGAATTGTTTATCTTTGACAAACTCTAGCTCATTGTCAAACCTACGAGTGTGGCGCCCCTGGTGGCTCTTATTAATAACTTTGTGTCCAACGCTCAAGGTCATTGGCGTATGTTAAGCTCTTAAACGGGCTTAACGGCTTAACGTCCGTCTGTCTATTCATCTGTCACCAGGCTGTATCTCATGAACCGTGATAGTTAGACAGTTTCACAGATGATGTATTTCTGTTGCCGCTATAACAACAAATACTAAAAAACCGAATAAAAGAAATATTTAAGGGGGCTCTCATACAACAAACGTGTTTTTTTGCTCGTTTTTATAGATAATGGAACGGAACCCTTCGTGCGCGAGTCCGACACTAGTGTTTAAATCACTTAATTTAAAACAACTCAAGTACCTATATAGCTAGTTATGTGGTAAAACACTTGAAGTTTTAATGCAATTAAAATCCGAATGGCTTGTAGACTTGTCCGGTTGCTACGTGTGAAATGAAGCAAATAGGATATTGGATTATTACCGCACTTTGGTACCTATTGCTTTTTGTATAAATAACAAGTACTTAATGCAACTTATTTTTATTATTTCACCTACCAACCTACCTAGACGAACTATGCAGAAAAGTAGTTTCAAGTAGTTTCACCTAGTACCAAAATGCATGCACGTGATCAAAATGAGGTGTACGCCACCTCCTTCAAATGCTCTCTCTTCAGAAAACTCTCTAAAAACACAATTATTAAAAACACACAACATTATATTTAAAAATTATTGCGTACCTGTGCACGATGCCACAGAACGGAAGCGCGGGAATGCCCCAGCTTGTTCTTGCACGGGCCTTTATCGTAATGCCGCAGGAGAAAATCGTCCTGGAAAGATGAAATAATACAGTTATTAAAACTTATAATTTGTAGTGCTCATATCGACGCCCGACTAGCCCTTCTTAACGTTCTTTCCACTTGAACCCCTTTGGACCCTTTGGACCATTGTAATAGTGAGTATCCCAACCAAGGGGTTTAAGTATATGATCGGTTTTAATTATACTATATAAGTAATTACATTTTAAATAAATATGTATCCGACTCTTACTCACGAATAGTGTGTCAATTTCTCGACCAGGTTTCGAGCATATCCGATGCTCTAATAATACAAAGTAATTACATTTTAATTATAATTTATTAATTGTTTTAATTATATTTTGTAGGTACCACCGCTTTGCCAGTTATTCTGCCGCCAAGCAGTAGTGTGCAAGCACTACTGTGTTCCGGTTTGAAGGGCATTGTAGCTAGTGAAATGACTGGGCAAATGAGACTATGTTCTGATCACTCAGTCTAGTAATCTGATTACTAGACTGTGTGGTGTCTCAGGATGACGTGCGCAGTGCAGTGTCACGCGAAACTTTATTGTTTTAAAATTCCGGGTGACACTGCAACTGTTATGGCCGTGTTGCTTAACATCAGGTGAACGACTAGCTCGTCACGTCATTCAATCGAATAAAAAAAAACTATAATTAAAACCGATCGGTAAAGTTAGCAACGTTCGCTGCAGTTTACTACATGGATAAACAAACTACTATTGTGCTCCGAAAAGCACGTTAAGCCATCGATCCGGAGTGTTGTCGTGACTACTTTAATCGTGTTAGAAAGAAGACATTAGGCGGCCTAAAAACTCTGACTCCAGCCGGGTTAGCACGGACGGTACACAAAATTGTCTTTCCCTTGTTTTACTCCACTTGATGACATGACAAGTAAGCATGCATGAAGAAAGTGACATAAAACGGAGAAAGACAATTTTGTCTACCGTCCATGGTAACCCAGCAGTACTGACCATTTGCCTATACACTTTAAAAACAATACTAGAAAATCTTTTATTATTAAATCAGACGGTACGTTTTACCACATTTCACCAGTATGCTGATCGAAGATGACGTTAAGTTGCGCCTGTAGGATTACAAGCCGGCTCTCAAGTTTCACCGGAGGAACACCGAATGGCGACAGCTAGCGAAGCGAGCTCTACTCTTAGTGTTTGTTGTTTCATCTCGTACTTTGCAAGGTCAAGATTATTGCAAGGTTCGATTAGAACCCACGATAACGGATGTAGGTAGAAATCACTATCAACTCGTCCATGATCGCTTCAGAAACCTTAAACGTAACTTAACCTTTGTATTTTAGGAAACCTTAAACGTAACTTAACCTTTGTATTTTAGGTATATTTGTTATCTACTTCGTGTATTAATACGATATAAACAGTAGGTGCCTATGTTGTCTATCCTATGTTGTTAGCAAGTATTGGAAAAACAAAACTTCTTGTATGTAAATTAATTATTAAAATAACACAATTACTAAAGGGTACGACGTATTCCCAGACTTCCAGTCGTCACCAACAGCTCCGTTCCTATTCCTACTAGTGACAAATTGAAAAAAGTTGCCAGTGGTGAGGGCTGGGATGGGATGAAAAACTTCCCAGTTGATCCCAGTGGTAATGAATGGGAAGAAAACGTTCCCAATTCATTGCCAGTAGAGATAAATGGGCCAAATGCCAATTTTGTAAGAATAGATTGTGGCTCAAATAAACGAATAAGTACTTCGTTTTGGTCCATCAAATATCTAATAAAAAAAACCATAAAGAATTAAGAGCAATAATTCGCGATTTATTCTATAAGTAAATTAACATATTACTGCCATTTATTACTTAATATCACATTGATTGCTCCCAACCGGATTTGCAATGCAATGATGGATTGTAATAAAATTTTATGGTATGAAATAATTATATTCGTGAAACCTAAAATCCACTTTTCGCTAAGCTGATAAGTTCAAGACGTGACTAAATTGGCTACTGCTTCAAGATCTGGAGAAAGTTTGAATCAACTATTAGGTATTACTATTACTATAAAATTGGATACCCATGAGTGACTGACTGACTGATGATTGACATAATTGATCTCAGCTCTCAGAAGTGGTCAGTCAAAACTGAGTATGAGGCTGTATAGTGATGGGTCATGTCACCCCAGGAAAAATCTGACATTACCAGAAAATCGTCTCTGAGATGGAACAGGTCAACGGATCTCGAAAACGACAAGAGATATGGGGGTCCAGTTTTAACTAATGTTGGAGTAGACCCTGGGATGTTTCCAGAGAAATGAAAAAAATGGGGGCCCCCGAACAAAAAACGGTGGCCCCCATACAAAATTGAAACGCTCATAATTCGGCAACGGTAAGAGGTATGTGGGTGGTGCTCGACCAAATGTCATAGAGGATGACGGGGGCTGTCAGATGGTTGTCATGAAAATCCAAGATGGCGGATTCAAAATGGCGGCCATTTTGAAAGTTGGTCCGATCGGGGTGATTTTTTGCATTGGGGGGTTTTCGGGGCCGCAGATTCGATATTTCAAAAAAAATTTTGGATTCCGCCATTTTTAAAGATGGCTGCCATACAAATTTTTTTTTTCATTTTTGACGCATTGTTTCTCGACACCTATGGAAAATTTTGAATGTCTTTGTTGTGTTTTGTGTCCAGATCATCGAGGTGTCTTCAAAAAAATTCGCGACCTGGTCTTCCGAACTTCGGTCACTCGGACGGTCAACGGCCTGGCCAAACCATAAAAGATAGATCATGTGCGTTTTAAGGAATGTCATAGCAAACCCTGGGACGATTTTGGAGATGTCAAAAAAAATTCAAAATGGCGGAAAAAAAAATCCGCCATACAAATTTTAACCATAAATGACGGCGAAACTATGACACTTTAGTATAAAGAGCTCGAACTAATATTAGTTGGAGGTCAGAGGGGAAGATTGCGAAAAATTTTTTTTTTCAAAATGGCGGAAATTTTGGCCGCGGCGGAAAAAAAAGTTTCACCGATCCGGATGAAAATCGATATCTGGGGGTCCCCAAGGATGATGATCAACATTCTGTAATCAAATTTTGACATGTGTCAACTTTCAATGGGGCTGCCATACAAAGGTGCTTTTATTGAAATATCAACTTTGCTTTTTTGCGCCTCCGTTGCGAGTGATTTAGAAAAGTCGTTCCTGGGGATCAAGTATAGATGTTATAAGGGTAAGAATGCAATATCAGTGAAATCAATTTTTTTCAAGATGGCGGCTGTAGACGTACCGACTCATAGTAAAAGTTGTCCGATCCGAATGAAAATCGATATCTGAAAATCCCACGGTACACTTGGTAGGAAAGTGTAAAAACTTTTTTGATTCCGCCATTTTGAAAAATTGCGAACATGCAATTTCACTTTTTAAGGATTTTTAATTCGCAAATAACACCGAAACTGTGAGACTTTTGTAGGGAGGGTTTGTTCTAATATTGTACAGTTTTGTGAGGGGCACACAGTGAAAAAGTACTTTTTTCAAAATGGCGGTCTATTGGTCCGCGTCTGAAAGTAAAGGTGCTCTGATCGGGATATAAATCGATATCTGGGGGTCCCAAAGGATGCTGATCAACATGGTTTGGTCAAATTTTGACATCTGTCATTTTTTAATATGGCCGCCGTATATACTATTATCAAAATTGCTGTTTTCCGTTTTATCGCCTATGGTACTACAGTTTCGGAAGGAGATAGTTGTAATTTTGACAGATGTCAGTGTGACAGATGTCAAAATTTTGACAGATGTCAAATTTTTTGATAGATGTCAAATGTCAATTTTTTTCCAACCTACCAAATGCAACGACGAGCGAAGCAAGCACCAAGTATACTGTAGTTTGGTATAAGTGGACGGTCACGACCAAAACTTGCACCTGCACACTTGCACCGTGTGCGGGCCGCGTGCGGCCCGCGCACGGTGCAAGTGTGCCGCTTGCGACCTGCGCACTGTTCTAATACCGCTGTCAAGTGTAGACAGATGTCAGTTTGATTGATGTCAAATGTCAAACTTTTGACAGATGTCAAATGTCAAATTTTTTGACAGATGTCAAATTTTTTGATAGATGTCAAATGTCAATTTTTTTCCAACCTACCAAATGCAACGACGAGCGAAGCAAGCACCAAGTATACTGTAGTTTGGTATAAGTGGACGGTCACGACCAAAACTTGCACCTGCACACTTGCACCGTGTGCGGGCCGCGTGCGGCCCGCGCACGGTGCAAGTGTGCCGCTTGCGACCTGCGCACTGTTCTAATACCGCTGTCAAGTGTAGACAGATGTCAGTTTGATTGATGTCAAATGTCAAACTTTTGACAGATGTCAAATGTCAAATTTTTTGACAGATGTCAAATTTTTGACAGATGTCAAATGTCAATTTTTGACAGATGTCAAACGTCAAATTTTTTCCAACCTACCCAATGCGACGACGAGCGAAGCGAGTTAGTTTACTGTAGTTTGGTATAAGTGGACGGTCACGATCAACACTTGCACCTGCACAATTGCACCGTGTGCGGGCCGCGTGCGGCCCGCACACGGTGCAAGTGTGCCGGTTTTGACCTGCTAATGGTGCCAATGACGCTGTCAAGTCAAACAAGATGGCCGCCATGCACAAGTCAGATGAATTATCATTTTCTTTGATAGATACCGCAGTTTTGTACAAGTACTTGCAAAATTTAAAGTTTAGCTGCAAGTATAGCGTTTTGAACAAATGGAACGCCACGAAAACACCCACGCGGGCCGCTCGCGGCCCGCGCACGGGGCAAAATACTAGTCTATTATATAATACTCGAGAGTAAACAAGTATGAACCCACCGTGAAGCACCATTCGATTCAGTAAATCTAACACTGATGGTTAAAGCTCACGCACGGGGTCTTTGTAGCACAAAATTCTTATCTTTTATTGACCGTTTCATTTCGCGTTTAGTGATGATGAGGGAAAGGTACCTACTACCTACCTTCTACTTGTACTATTATTTATTCTATGGTAAAGGTTTGTAGTGAACTGAGACTAGACTAGATCGGTAGGGACTGGAGACCAACAAACAATATTGGAGTCTAAATGAAATAACTATCACTACTTTTTACGTACTAACCGTTTCGACAACACTTTTCTAATAAGAACTGCAAAAGAGTGGAATGCCCTGCCCTGGTCGGTGTTTCCTGAAAAATACAACCCGGGGTTGTTCAAGTCGAGAGTGAATAGGTATTTATTACTAGACAAGCGTGCTACACCTTCGACCGCATCATCACTTCCCATCAGGTGATATTGTGGTCAAACGCTAGCCTAGTCAAACATAAAAAAAATACTTTTAAAGTCTCCAGTGGCATTATGATTAAATTATCCATACCTAATACTTTCCTTCTCTATAACGCCCAAAAATGATGCCTTATTGCGAGTGCGAGAGAGAAGTGTAAGTGAACAGTTATGTTCTGATACTTCTGATCTTTGAACAGTAAAGGAATGGCACCAGCTCCCGGCATCAGTCTTACCTTTCACATACAATCTTGGTGTTTTTAAAACAAGAATAAGAGGTACCTTCTGGGCAAGTTTGATTTATCTTCGACCTCATCTTCACTTTCCATCAGTTGAAAATAGTCAAACGCAAACCCACATAACTAAAAAAAAAGTTGTCAAACGCTATGATTGAAAAAAGCAGTTCGACAAAGCCAGCATTTCTTCAGAGAAAAGTTACACTGGTCGTCATTCGCCACCGAGCTCAATCGGGATTGAGCTCGGTGGGTAACGACCTAAGACCAGACATGGACCGGTCTACACGCAAATGCAAGCGCGCTTGAATATTTTTAGGCCCTTATGGGCCGCGTCGCTATATGATCTTTCTAGAGCTCGGGAACTTGATTGATTCAGATTGGTTAGATTAGTCACAGGTGTTTTAGGATGTAAATGGTACCTAAATGTAAAGTTGTGTTTTAAAGCCGTATGCTTGGGCCACGCTTTAACCGCCACCAATGAGGCCCGCTGGGAATAATTCCTACGAAGCAATGCGGTCCGAAACTTCGTATGATTTGATTCCTAAAAATTGCGTTAAAGTGGGTGCTAGACGCATTAATGGCCTGAAAAAACAGTTGAGCCTCATTGAGGCAATAGCCGAATCCGATATCCATAGTCCATACACATCTCTGTGAGTCATGAAATAGCGGAAAACTATCGGGTCAGGGATTTTTTTTGGAGAAAACTCATGAGTCCGCCTAAGCATACTTCAACCATTTTACTTATGCCTTTGTGAAATGTAACACCCAAAAACTTGTCCAGCCAAATCCGAATAAATTTTTAACAATGCGGGCTAGCTAGGTCTAAGATTATAAACTCCCTAAAAACGTAACGTGAAAATGGCCAACACGGACGTGGAAATGAACTTAAGCAAAGTGCAGTTCCAAATAAGGCTACGTTTTTCATTTAAAATGGCTCAAGGACTTGTATTACTTGAACAGTTGTTCGTATAAGAAAACAACCATTATAAGTGTACCCAAGGTCCCTAGCGGCGTAAAAACAAATCTAGATTTACCGAGCGCTCCGCGGCTGTAACCACTCTCGGTGGATTTACGAGCCATAGCCTTTGCTTGCTGAACGTGAGGAACCGCTTTCCAATATAAACCTGGTGCACCTACTTGTATAGAACGTTATTTGTGTAGGTCCAAGTGTACCTACAACATATAAGCGATAGTCGTCTGGTCGTGTAAATGTTTTTAAATACTAAATTATTTTAACACAGCCTTTGAGAACAATTTGAGAGTAGAAAAGGAGATTTATATAAAGCTTAAATAATGATCATTTCGCCTGATCCAGAACAATTTTCTAGCAAAGCATTTGACCACTATCTCACCTTATGGAAAGTGCTGACGCAGTCTACGATGGTGCATGCGTGCCTAGAAGATACCTGTTCACTCTCAACTTGAAGACTCCCAGATCATTGTAAAATTGGGTCAAAAATACTGTTACAGTATCACCCAGAACTCATGTTTGTGTGAAAAAATTAGCTTTGCATTCTCTTCGTCAGACAAGTATCCCCCATGGCCAAGACGTTCATGCTTGTCTTCTAAGTTTATATGCATGCCATGTTTGGCTAAGTAATCCTATTAGTAGTTGTGACACAGAATAATGCAAAATAATAACTGCTAAGCACAGCCTCACGCAAAATCACTCGCTAATCAATAAATAACTATAACTGCCTCTTTGTCATTAGCAAACACAGAGCACAAACAAAACCTATTTACCTACGTAACCTAACTACCTACGTTATTACGCTTCAGAAAGCGTAACATGGTGTTGCAAACCACGACGCTATATTAATTTGCATGACAAATTACTATTTCACGTAAGGGCTTCCACAGTGACGGATTGAGGCAGGTAGATACTGTCACGGAATTAATAATGCTAGGTACATGAATCTAAGTATAGTAGCATGGATTTAGGAAGGATGATATGAAGTCATCATAATCATCCTCTTTGCCTTTTCCCATTTGTTACTGGGGTCGATTCCCAATCTAACCTGTAGCGGCGAGCTACCAGAATTACACGAGCGACTGCCATCTGACCTTGCAACCCATAAGGGAACAGTAACCAGGGATGGTTAGATCAGGCGTCTGAGTACCCGTAACAATTGCCATAGAATGTTCTTATGACAACCGGGACCGACGGCTTAACGTGCTCTCCGAGGCATGTAGCGATAGCATCGAAAACTGCACATAACTTACAAGATGTCATTGGTGCAGGGCCGAAGATCGAACCTGGTGCCCTAAGATTGCGAAGCGCACGTATGCTACCGCTCGGCCATCATCGCTCTATCCACCATAGGACACAAGTCCTATGTATATGATCATCTAATATTTGATCTAGCCAAGGTCGTGCTTGTCAAGACTCGTGTCAGCAAGAGAAGCTTAGCGCGCTATAATCTCTCTCTTGTATGACAAGAAATGGTGTCATTTTTGACAAAAATGCCCCCAACGAAAGTTTTGTCCAGAATCCAGCCCTGATTCTAATAGAAGGGCGTACTGTGCCGAGTACTCACTATTGTTCTCTAGGATTAGAAAGCGTAGAGGTTGTACTGTTTGCCATTAGTGCCTTGCCTTTGTCTCCGAGTGTATCTCGGGTGACATAACGGGAACGGGGTATTTATAATACACACGGCTGGGCAAGTTCCGCATAGAAAAAGGTAACGCACAGAAAAGTCCGGAAAACTTTTCAGTGGTTTTGTACCAATATCCTGAATCATTCTGATATCTTACTGCGTGCACAGTTAAATTTAGAGTTCGGGTGGCACTGCAACTGTTATGGGCGACCGTGACGCTTAACCCATTCAGTGCCATTCGCGAGCCCGCGGACCTACCACGAGGGTCCATATTAAAAATATGGGTTTCATCGTAAATACACTGTAAAAAAACTAGAAAAAAATTTGGAACTTTTGCCAAAGTATCATCTTTATAATAACACATATTTACGACATATTTGCGCGTAAAAGCGTATTTTATATTACGAGCACATACTATATTCCGCGAACCCTCCTCGTGGGTTGACTATATCGCACCTGTAATGCCGAGGACCCCGCACGCTCGGGTGTGGTGAAATGTATGGCGGCATGGGGGTATGAGTGTGAACTCTATGAAGGGGGTTAGGACGCGAATGCCTTAACATCAGGCAAATGACTAACTTGTCGCCTCATTCGTTTACTTACATAAAATAGGTAAATATGTGAAGGTGATAACAGCAGTAGCTGTACTGACAGCAACTGGAACTGTAGATCCGGAAATTGGCTTTGGGAGAAGCTATGTCCAGCAGTGAATGATGATAATAAATACTTAGACAAAAAAACAACTAATAAGTAAGTAGGTAATTAATTATTCATATTATTCTATGCATGTATTTAATTTAATTTTTGTCAATTGCCGCACCACCGACCACTACGATAGTCTCTTACTTTCCTGTCCATCCCAAGGTTGTCTGGAAGAGATCGCTGTATAGCGATAAGACCGCCCATTGTACTAAGCTTCGTAATGTTTTTTTGTTATTGTCTGTTACTTTTGATTTGGTGTGCAATAAAGAGTTGTTGTATTGTAGGTATTGCTATAAAGTCATTACGAAATAATCTTGAAACGTTATATTAATTTAACTTTAAAATAAAATGCGGGACACAATTTTTATAGTGGCAGAAAATAGATAAGGAAGTGGGTACTTGAGTAATTTATTTCCATGCTGATGGACCCAAGCATCATCATGCTCTTTTGACATCTAAAATTTTAAGTTTTTTTCTGTAAGCGATGGCCTAAATAAAAAAAACTATATAGTATCTGATCATCATTCGCGGAAATTAGGGATTGTTTTTTTTTTAAATAAAAACACTAGACACTGGACACTGGACTTTTCACACACGTTTCAGACAGTGCCATCTAGCCCCAAACTAAATAAATTTAATACAGAAAATGAGTTTTGTCCATGTGATAATCTAACCCAAAAATTACAGTTCAAACTGCAGAGCTAACAACTGAGTCATCGGGCCAGTCAAAAATTCTTTACTTAATCAGATATAAATTATGCACCTCATCATCATCATCAACAGCCTGAAGAAACTGCTGGACATAGGCTTCCCTCACAGAGCGCCAGTTTGAGGGACTGCTTGCCTCCTACATCCATCGGCTCCCCGCGGCTTTCACCAGGTCGTCGGTCCACCGAGTGGGGGGCCGGCCTACGCTACGTCTTCCGGTTCGTGGTCGCCACTCGAGAACCTTTCTTCCCCATCGGGTGCCAGTTCTACTAGCGATGTGGCCTGCCCATTGCCATTTCAACTTGCTAATGAACCTATTTACTGACAATACCTGCTAAAGCTAAATCTATTTTTACATTTTAAACGGTTTAGGTACCAAAAAACAATTATGCCAAAAAGGATAATGACAATTGCGCGCACCTAAACAATTAAATAAAATTAAATACCTACCTAATAACTTACTACCTACCTGAGCTAGATGCAATAGCAAAATAAAACTGTTAAGTTTAACAGTTACCTAAAACATCTTTCTAAAGACAAAACTAAAGACTTTAACGTGTACCTTATATGTATTAGGTACGTACCTACCACGACGTACCTAGGTACCTACCTACGAGATTGCGCCCGCGCATAATATGTGTCAAGGGAAGAAACGGTAGATTTTCAATGGTTAATTATAAACATAAGTACCGATCACCGTATAACTTGAGACAGATAAAGAACTTCATGCACAATAGTTTGTGTTCACCTTGACTTGGAAGGAAAGTTCCACGAACTTCTAGATTAACTATGAAATATTGTAAATAGATAGGTGCTTAACTGATGTTTCTATACCAAGGGAAATAATTACAATAAGGAAGAGTATGAAAATAAGAGAGACAATCGGCTAGTTTCGACTTCGTAGAGCTTCATCTCCGTCACTAGGAGGGAGATAATCGGCTAGTTTCGACTTCGTAGAGCTTCGTCTCTACCACTCGGAGAGAGATAATCGACTAGTTTCGACTTCGTAGAGCTTCGTCTCCGTCACTAGGAGGGAGATAATCGGCTAGTTTCGACATCGTAGAGCGTCGTCTTTATCACTCTGTACATTACGTGACGTTTTGTCGCTCTAGTGCTCCGTGCGACAGAGGCCCTCTATAAAGCCGAAACTAGGCTATTATTTCCCGCTTTGGCTCGATTTGCATTATGTACCTGTACATGTGTGCATGAGCCCTTTATGTACGGAGGCAAGTCACTGTCTCCTTTGTTTACAGTGTGACCCGACCCTGTCCCCGAATTTACTCAAACACCGTATCGTGTTTTCTTCACTTTACTTTGACATTTAAAAATGTTTAAGTGTATTTTAGCACGCTAATTAAGCATTGTTTGTGCGTTTCTGAAATTTAGTTTATATTTGGACTGTCTTTTTCTTAGCCTTTTATTATACTAAACAAGGTGGCTCAGGCTTCGTTTGTTTGGTGAGGAAAACAGTGTTCTTTGTTTGCCAGATAGTAGCGCTTCACCGCGACGTAGAATAAACAATAGTCCCCGACGACGAGGTGGTGCATTTTTGTTTCGCAGCTGGCTTGGAGAAATGAAGGCAAGCAACGGTTATTGACCATCACAACTTTGGCACCTTATTTAAAAATTTAGTTAAAGATACATGGAAATAAGGAGATCATGGATGTTCATGACTGCATGAGTGACTCTTCTATTCGGGGGTAAGAGTTTCTAATAAGCTTAACAACACAGCAGAGAGAAACAAATGGTTAACCCAGGTGTCAATATGATGAGACATTAGGTAGATGTTAAGTTGGCTTTTGGACTCTGGGCCTGCGGGTTCAAACACATAAAGAAAAAATCATTAGTAAATCTTCTAATACCTCTGGCGTGTAGGTGTAGCGTAGATGTACAAGACAAGAAGAACGTGCAACCAAATCTCTATACTAATGCCTAGATTCTAATTGTACTTACATCAAGGGAAGCGAGGCAGTACCAGCAGAAGACATGCTTGCACCGTTTACACATCATCTGCGCGCATCCCTCGTCCTTTTCAATCGGGACGCGGCACATTGGACACAGCTTGATGAGCTCAGAGTCTGGCAGAAGAGGCGCTCCAGCACCGCCCATTGATGATGACGCAGCCGCCGCTTCGCACGATAACCCGCCGTGCCACTGTGGAAGGGAAAGACTGATAAAGACTACGATTTTTTTAATAGTCAGCTTATGTGGGTTAGGTAATTCTATTCCATTATGATTATAGATACGCCCACGTTATGTACCTAATACCTGTATTTTTGCCACTGTATTTTTATCATAAAAAAGATTGAACAAGTAATCTATAAGTAAAACATCTATAATCGACCGACACTGGCATAGTGTCCTTTTTGCAGTATTTTTAGAAATTACTTGGGTTGTCCTGTTAACGTCGGCGGCCAGTATTGGGGTGACAATAATTTAAATACAATAGAGTTTGTGGCAGAGAACGGAAAGTTATTGATACGACTCATAGGACTGTGGGTGTGGGCATATTTGTATAAATATAAAAAAATCCATTGCTACAGGTAACACCAAAGCTATAACTATATATATATATATACAGGGGCTGAATTTTTCAAGTGGGCGTGCAGGGCCAAATCCGAAACTACGAGGAATATCGAGAAGTACTCTAAGAAGTCTCAGGCCTGATTTTGATGAAAACTAAAACTGCATCATTGGATTTTTGAAAAATCAATAGTTCTAGCCAGATATCGCACCAAAAAAAAACAGACACCGTGTATTATTACACCATGAGAGTGTCGCTAATAAGCATCGAATTCTGGGAAGTAATGAAATGTCATTACTTCCCAGAAGGCCATATGTGGCCCTGTGTGAAATGTCCACAAATATTTATATTTATAATTATTTATAACCTAAATTATTATAAACCCCACGTTCACTACACGTCACGTTCGCGTTCATACTTTAACTAGGTATAGGTACCTACTTAGATACCTAGTTAAAGTATTAATTCTATCGTGTTTGATTATTGTTATATGAAGATTTCAAGCCTTAGATACCTGTAACTATAATGTCATGTCAGAATACGTGACTTCTAATGTAGTAAACAGTTGGTCAAGTTATTTTAATGTGTAACCCAGACCTTGAATACATTATTAAACCAGACCATTGCCTTGTGAAATAACTCTAAAATCAATGGAACGTTTCGCAAAAAATTTACACAACTTCTAAGCTTTTATCTAGAAACCGCGTCGCAGGGACCGGTATTATAATTTGCAAAAAATTTACATTAATTTTGATCTAATCAGTTTACATTAGCTTCGTAAATTTTAATATACAGTTAGCATGGCGAGTCAGGGTTGGCGAGTATAATTCTGCGTATAACTCAAGGCCTTGGTATCTAAAATTATATTATTCAGGGTCGAGTTTATTGTGATTTGTGTATATCAGTATGACTGATGGTTTGAATTTGGAATATGTGACGGAGATTTCGTAAAGGCGTCAAGGTTTCGAAAAACTAACGCGGCTACCTTGAAGAATTTAAGATGTGAGGAAGTTGCTACAGAAACAGGTAACTGACAAACTTCGGGAGATTAAAAAGACGCAGCTTTAAGTACAGGGGGCGTACTATGAGCTCTTAGCGCGATTCAAAACAGACCCTATACTGGATCGCTTGTCAAAATCCTCATAGGAAAAAACAAAACGATCCAATATAGGCTCTGTTTTGAATCGCCCTAAGAGCTCACAGTACGCCCCCAGGTGCCCGTTAACACTCTTTACTATTATGTTAATGATATTGGCCCTACAAATTGTTGCAAGAGCCTTATTACATGTTCAACGCACGGTTGAACATAACTGCCCCTGAATAGCTCACACGGGGTTTATTAGAAACTATTCAAGCACGTTGAGGGAAGTCGCAAGTAATTTACATTACACATACTCATCATCATCCTCTTTGCCTTTTCCCATTTGTTGTTGGGGTCGGCTCCCAATCTAATCTGTAGCGGCAAGCTACCAGAATTACACGAGCGACTACCATCTGACCTCAAAAGGAACCAGAAACAGGAATGGTTAGACCAGGCGTCAGATTCTATCAGGATTCGGACTACCCTTAACGATTGCCATTGATGTTCTTATGACAACCGGGACCGACGGCTTAACGTGCTTTCCGAGGCACGGAGTGATGGCATCGGAAACTGCACATAACTTAATAGATAACATTGGTGCAGGGCCGAGGATAGAACCCGGTGCCGTAAGATTAAGAAACGCACATGCTACCGCTCGGCCACCATCGCTTTCACATTACACATACTATGGCCCGTATTCCAGAACTATATGCTCAGTCGTCGATTGATGCTCAAGTGGAGATTTCATTCACTATTTGATATGATACAATCAATAATTTCAACCGTTTGGCATGTGAACCAATTGTACCCTAAATCATTGTGAATATTTCGTCTTGAGCAGAGATTCCCGACTGAGCTTAGTTCAGTAATACGTTATTTTAAATTATCACCCACATTCTAAGCAGGTATTTCATTCAGAATGAAGGAAATGAGACGCGAGTAAAAGCACCAGTGCAATTTGTAACTTAGTAGTTTTGAACAAAGTTATATCCTGAGACGTTAGTTACCGAGTTACTAACACCTCCCTAGGTGTTTGTGTAAAATATGGTACCTCATACGTTGCTTTAACTTTAGCCGTTTGGTATAAATCTAGTGGGAACCCTATTTTAGGTACAATCAAGTACGGCTGAGATCGACAATATTTGCGAGTTATTTTGAATGGGATCGCGTGGGTTGTGCTGTACTGTATATGTACTTCTGTTGGTACATTCATGATGAAAAATGTTTTTATAATTTCTATTTCTAATATTTTGTTCTAAGAGTCAATTAAGTAACCTACCTTAAATTTTGATAAATAGCTTTTTACGAAAATCAAACTCTAAAAGCTAGGTATTTTACCTAAACCACGGTTGTTATTACCCGACTAAAATGCTAATGAAAAAATAATCACAATCAATCGTCAGAAGACAAACAAAAAGTTAATTTAACGTGTTTTTGTTAGCACTTTACCTAGCAATCAAAAGTTACTCCATAAAACCTATTTAATTTTAAACTTTCAATCTTTTAGGTAATCCGGTTGCAAAACGATTAGTGCCTCGGACGTTTCAGTAATCGTTTAATCATTTTTTTGTCCATTACGTTTTAGTTGAGATTACTTAATGAAGTCACAGAAAAAATAATAGAACAAAGTTAAGATCATATCTAATTGCTCTTGTTCAAATAACCTTGTAGTCAAGCTAAGGTCGGATTAAGATTCATTGCGTAAGAACTAAGAACCAACTAATTAATAAATTAAACTTCTTATTATGTGGCTTGTGCGGGTTACCACAATTTCGCAAATGTCGCGTAGTAGCTATTACTATAAGCTTTAGATATTAAAAGTGTACACAGCGTAGGTATACTTAGATTATTATTGGGTTATATTTTCTTTCAGTATCACACTAATATTATAAAGGCGAAAGTTTGTGCGTATGTGTGTATGTTTGTTACTCTTTCACGCTCTAACAGCTGGATGGATTTGGATGAAATTTGGTATGGAGGTAGCTTATACCCTGGATTAAAACATACGCTACTATTTATACCAAAAGCGGGAATGGTACCTGTGGGAACGCGGGTGAAACCGCGGGACGCGGCTAGTAATAAAATATAACTTGCCTAAATGTGTCAAAGTCAATGTGGCACTTTAGTCTGCGACAGTACAAAGTTACATAGCCGTGGGTGCTTAGCAAACTGGGTATATTTTAATATAGCTCGTGAATTTTGCAGGTTATATTTGAAGAAGAAAGCGGTCCTTTCGGTAAAATTAAACATGAAAAGGCTATTTCTGTAACGCTTGTTTCTAGGCTGCGTTACGGATATTAGCGATGTTAAAAAACTCTCCTAAACCTTCTTGGAAAAAAATAACAATCGCAAGCGAAATTATAATAAGCAGGCTATAATGAAGTAGTACCTATATTAAGTACCTGACACGTTAAATAAGTACACACATCAAAAAAGTCTAAGCAACATGTACTAATTTAAATTTTAGGATGGTTCCTTACATTATAACGTTGCGTTGTATTACAAAATGAAATTTCTAAAGAAAATGAATTTATTGTGAAAGAATAGGACAATTTAATACAAAGTATGGCCTCCTCTGCTATTCAGAACTTGTGGGCAACGATTATTCATTGAATGAATGAGACTGTTTATGTCATCTTGCGGTATTCGCTCCCAATGGAATTGTAGCAAATCCTTCAGCTGTTGGGTTGTTGTCACTCCGTCCAAGTCCTTCAAAACACGTCTCTGGAGCATGTCCCATGCGTGCTCGATGGGGTTGAGGTCTGGCGATTGTGCAGGCCAGGGCAATACCCGGATGTTCTCCGTTGCCAAGTATTCACTGGTTCGCCGAGCTGTATGTGAACGCGCATTGTCATGCATTAACGTAAAATCGGAGCCAAAGGTTTGTGCAAATGGATGGACATAAGGTCTGAGAATATCCTCAACGTAATTTTCAGCGTTCATGTTTCTATTTACAAAAACGAGCTCAGTTCGCCTGTTCTTCATAATACCCGCCCATACCATAACTGTTGAGCCGACGTATGGATGAACTTCATGAACGCACCTGAGCCTTTCAGTATTTCCGGGCCGACGGTACACTCGCACCCTTCTTGTATCAGGCCTAAACCCGAATCGCGACTCATCGGAAAACATAATTTTATCCCATTGTTCCTGGGTCCATGTTATGCGTTCTCTACACCATTCATTTCGACGAGCGCGATTCCCGTGACGTGTCGGTGGGCACCTGATTGGGCGTCGAGCTCGTAGGCCGTAATCATGCAGTCGATTTCGCACAGTTTGGGGACTTTCATCAACACCACTTGAATTTTGTAGCCTCAAACTTAGCTCTCGAGCGGTTAACATCGGCTGGCGTCTTGCAGTCAGTTGTATGTACCGGTCTTGCCGTGTGGTTGCTCCTTCTACGGCCTGGGTGCTGTTCAGCGGGTTCCCCTGTATTATTGTAGCGCTGCCAAAGACGACAAATGACACTTCTATGAATGCCAAAATGTCGAGATACCTGAGATTGATTACTTCCCGCTTGCAACATCCCTACAGCTCTTTGCATTTCATCTGCCGTCAAATGACGCCGCTTCATGACGTGAAGAATATCTAACGATTCAATTTTGTCGCTAACTTTATTTAAATGGTTGGTAAAATTATAAAATCAAGAATAAAAGTGTCAATTAAAACGCACTTAAATGAGGCTTTTTATTTAAAAAAAAACGCTAGTTCCGCTTTTTTTCTAGATGGCGCTGTAAGTACATAGTTTAAACCTTTCAAACCACGGAGTTGTTTAAACATAAGAAAATGCTTAGACTACCTACAAAGAAATGTTAAATTCAGTGGAGTGGACCACGAGTACATTGTCTGTAGTATCTCCTAAGTAGTCTGTGGTGCATTCTTCTTAAGTAAATTAAAGTACAGCAGAACTGCGAGACAGATAAACGTTAATATTATGATCCAAAATTAAGCCGAGCTATCGCAACGAAAATCAAACAAACGTAACAGTTTAGAGTTGTCAGTCAGTATCGTGACACATTTCCTATAACCTGTGGCCTATGCTTGAAACAGTGACAGTGACAGATTTTGGTAAAAACACAAGTGGCGCCATCTATTGGGTCATACGTAAAACACCATTTCTTTTTTTTTAAATAAAACTCCTCACAAAACATAATTGAATTTTTTTTACAACCAGCCAGTATGTCGTCAATAACAAAAAAGTTTACTTACCTACGCACTTTGAGTGAGTAAATACTTAGAAATTAATTAATATAAATGGTAAATTTGTAATATCATGCATGTTGCTTAGACTTTTTTGATGTGTGTATATCTAATGTAATAGCCATATTTCAACACGGAAGATATATACGCGGTACGGTAGAGTAAGTATTCTGCGGATAGAGATCTGTGTCCCAAAAACAAAATTAAATAGCGGAAAATATGATTTCGAGATAAGCTCCGCAGTGGGCGAATCTCACAAATATTTGTTTAGGCAGTTTTAGCTATTCGTATGATAAAAAGTTGTAATCTTTAACGCCTCTGCACAAGAGTTGTAGCAGATGTTATGTATATTTTTTTCTGTATCATCTTTCCAACTGTTGCCTTCGGGCGAAAATTATAAAGCTCGTTGATGGCTCGTGAGCATAATTTCTCGTACAAAGACGACTCACCTGCGCGGGCAGGGGGCGAGGTAACAAAACGAGACATAGTCATACGAAATTACAGAGAACAGAGCAGGATGGAACAAAAGACATCAACGGGTTCCCGTGATTTATTAGAAATTCATAGTATTCATTATAAAATTAGTGGTTGAAATACATCACTAATTTTCGTGTGAGGGGATGTCGTGTCGTATCATTGGTCAACTGGATTTATAGTCAATGCCTTCGGGCATCGATTCAAGCCTACCGATGCTCACTAAGACCTAGGGTTGGCAATTTTTCTATGAAAGAATTTAATTAGGTATAGTAAAAAAAAAAGAAAATGAACAGTATTTTAGAAAAATAAACAGTATTAGATAACTTCTTATTCCTTTTTCATTAAGTCAGCAATTTGACATTGACTGTTGTCCTATAATATTCACATTGAAGCGGACCAAACACGGCCAATATTGACTGTCGGATTATTTTAATCAGTTTATTTTTTGTAAGGTAAATAAACAATATTTTGACTTCTTAAGATTTTTATAAAGCAAAAGACAGTATAACACTGTTTAACAGCATAGTTGGCAACCGTAATCACACGCCATAGCACCCTTGCGCCTGTTCTCCTAAGTCTTCCGGCTCATGATACCTACTTACCTAGGTTACAGTAGGTAATCGTGCGTTCACGATTTTAAGATGTACGTGCCAAGTAGAACATAATTTTTCTTCGTGTATTTTCTCTGATGCAATATTCAGTACACACAAGGTCACGGGAACCTGACGGCTTATCATTTATGTATCCCCTCCGAGGATTTCGAATCCCAGATTAATCTGCGAAGCGATTACAGTAGGTACGCTCTATATTCGGTAGAGTTTATTTTATGGAACAAATGTTAGTCTCGCTAAGTGTTAAACTTCATAGAAAAAAAATTGTAATATTCCGTCGCTTTTAGACAACTGCAAGACTAGGGACGCTGAGCATACGTTTCCGACTTGCCGACTAATGCTAGGGCCACACTACCGTGATATGCCACAATGTGAACTTCACGCTGATTGAATATGCCATAGGTTTTGGCATATCACGGTAGTGTGGCCGCAGTATTAGAAGACTGTTCGAATGATGATATTTTTAATTACATAGAAACATAAGCGCACGCATTCTACGCTTTATGAATATCGCAATATAACAATAGCTGTGTATTCCTATTCGCAAACACATTTAAGATCCGAGAGCCAAAAAAAAAATGTAAATTAATTAAAGTAAGTACATACTTTACCTTTTAGTTTACAATTACATCCACCGAAAACATGCCTCTGCGGTTTTATTTATTTATTTATTTATTAAAATAAGTGCTGCTTACAGACTAGGCCAAAACGCTAACACTTCACGACCAAAAATACTTAAATTAAACATTTGAATTAAGATAACATGTCATGCTCAAATAATCAAATTAATAAAAATAATAATTGTCAAAATAAATAGTAATAGAAATAACCATGATAATAAAACAAAACTAACATTAAAAAATTGATAACCACAGCCTTGTAACTGTAGCCAAATTATCGGCAAATATGTCTACCGTCCCGTGCTGAACGAGCATGTCGTCGAGCAAAGTGCGCACCCGCGCTGTGGGTGAGTTGCGAGCACGACATGTACGCCTAAAAGGCTTTGCAAACAGTCTTGGCTTACTGCGCGGCACGACCGTCGCGCGTAGTCGTGGCACCTGCAGTCCCATCTGACTCAACACGGTCGGACTGTCCACCGTATTATGCAGTACAGAGTAGTAGTGCACTACAAGCAGCAGCTTCCGCCTTAGTACCAGCGTGTCTAAACAGACCATACCCGACACAAACAAAAATGGATACAGGAAGGCATAATATCCATAGGCTCTCTTATAACAGCCCCCGTGCAAACTTGCGCTGGATCCTTTCTATCATCATCGAATATTTACTCTCATATGGATTCCAGACAACAGAGTTAACAAGCTCTTCTTAATTTGTAACTCAAACACGAGTAGGTACATTTTTTAAATAGAGGCTATTGTATTGTTCCTAAAAAGGTTAAAAATATCATACTAGCTTGTTTGAACTGAATGGACTATGCTATTTTTAACATCGCTTCGCCATCGAAAGAAAATTAACGTCATGTTAATTAGCTTAGCTTAACTAGCGTGTTATTGCTAAAATTTTATTATCACGTTCACTTTTAACATCATAATGTTGAAATGTTACTTGAATTTTTTTTATTTTCATTTATTGGTCGGTCTTTATTAAGTTCATTTACAAAAGCAGTTCTGCGAATGCAAATTATTCCAATTAGCTTTTGTGTTTTCTCGGTGGAATTTTGTTACAGTAAATTATTGGAAATGAGAACTCTACACGGTTTGTAAATTGTACCCTGTAATGGGGCGTTTCGGACCGCGTGTAGTTCACACCGCGCTGTGAATCGCCCAAGTGGTCTAAATGCATAGGCTCTTTCGGACTGCGGTTTGAATCGCCCACAAGGTTATAACTTTCATACATCAGACCTCCAATCCACCAATCCTTCCCGATTGTCTCCTTCTAACAACGGCCAGGCCGAGGCTTGTAAAGTATCCTAAGGTTGACAAAGGGCAAAAGAGCTTTTATAGGTCAAGACCTATAGAAGGTCCTATTCGGCCGGGTACGAGTAATGAGTCATGACGCAGTTTCGGTAGAGACATAGAATATGGTAGAGATACTAGACTAACTTTATTAGCACGTTCAAAAAGTACCTAATAATCTTGCAGAGTCCTCAAGCACAGCAGTTTGATAGTCATATAGTGCAATTTTATGAAAATAAAGAAAGACCACTATACAAAGACACTGCTCCGTATGCTGAAGCTTCAACCGCACCATTGAGTGTCACCAGTGCCACTCACCAGCTAAACATGTGCGCAATGAAAAACAAACAAACAACAAACAACAACAAAAAAAAACAAAAACAAACAACAAACAAACAAAACAAAACAAACAAACAACAATGAATGAACAATGATGATGATGATGTGTGAATAAACAATTTCTTTCTTTCTTTCTTTCTTTCAATGACAAGTCATTACTTGGCTTATTATATATTATACCTTGGCTTAAAGACAATAGTCGTTAAACCAAGTCATTAGCCTTTAGGTGGCCTAAAAATTCTGACACCTGATGGCGTAGCATGCGCACCGCGAGAAAACTTGTCGTCATTGTTAGAGTGAGACACACTAAGGCGTTCCCATAGTCTTGTCACAGTCTCTCACTAGATGGCGTCGAGAAAATGTTGTCGCAGTGTGCATGCTAGCCGGGCAGGGCTGACCTCTTGTCTACACGAGACGAAGAAGGTAATGCCTTGTTTTCTAGTGTGCACCACCCATAATATTGGGGGGTCAACGCCTTATAAACGAAATAGGCGGAATTTTAAACGAGTATATATTATTTTTTTAGTCTCCGGCTTATCGACCATTAATTTGGATACGTTCCAAAATTGACTCGAAGATCAACAACAATCTATAATGTATACAGAATTGAATATTTTTACATTCAATTTGATTATTTTATTTCACTGATCCATTTTTGTTGACTAGGGTTGCCAAAGAGAATACATGAAGACGAGACTAAGTTGCAGTTGTTGGGTTATTTCTGTCTGTCTCCACGTCCTGTTCCCGCATGGGGACAAACAAGAAAAAAAATCCTGTCTGCCCCCGAATTGTCACCGAATTTAAATTCGGGGACAAACAAGAATAGCCCAGGAAAGATTCTCAAACGCAATTCATTCATGTTTAGTGTTCACATTAACTATATATATTATATTTTTGCCTCAAAATTATGTTATCTGTGTCGACGTCAAACAAGTCGTCTAAATAATATATTTTCTGGTTTCTTACAAATAATCTTACTGCAAAAAGTTCAACTGACTCATGCGTGACTTCGCGGAGTACAAAATGATAACTAAAAATATCTAGTGATACCACTGAAAACCATAAAACAAATAATCCTTAATTTTGATTTATTGTTTTCAGCGGAATCACAATAAATAGTTCTGTTTCATTTTGTATTTAATCTTACTAATCTTATTAGAATCTTTTATAATTAATAATATCAACCCTAAAATAAACCAACACAAAGTAATATTTTTATTTTATCGAACGCTCTTGGTATGGAAGTTGTAGGACAGAGTTCGTTGCACGCTGGTCCTTATATGTTACCTTTACGTGTGCGATGACCTTTCCTTTCGTCGTTTACTTTATAGATATGGAGCTCATAAAGCCCTGTTCTAACCGGCGCGCGGCGCGTTATACGCTACCGCTGTGTGTGTAATTTGTATGAAGTTCCGCGGCTAGAGCGAAACTTGAGCAAAACTACATACAAAATACCCGGGCGGAATCTCGCACGGTATATCGCTACCCACAGCGGTAGCGAATAACGTGCAGGTTTGAATAGACTTTTATGTAGGCTATGTAAGGTCATCATCGCGCACTATGTTACGTACTACGTACCTATACAGCTTGGCAAGACGCGTGTGACGAAAGAAACTAAAATATTTTCCTCTCTCTATCGTACAGGTAATTAGACTAGCCTTCGCCCCTAACACGGGCGGTGGAGAAAATTATAAAATAGTATTTTCCCTATTTTAGTTCACCGGAAGCGGGTACAACAGGGGAAAGACCATTAGGTACTCCACCGCGTGTACTGATCTGATAAGACAAAGCTAGTTGAGCTACGATGCGTGCTAAATACATTATTCTAGATATTGTACGGAAAAAACTGATTAGGCCAAACGGTAGTCTGTAACAAGACCAAACAGAACCGACCTACTGAAAACTTCCACTCAACATTTCTAGTGGTCTAGAAATAAGGCTGACCCCACATTGGGCGGTAGCAATCCTCGAGCGACTACGCGCGAACACACGCCACACGATGGTAAAATGTCGCGGCGATGTCGCTACCGACCAATGTGGGGGCAGCCTAAGTGGTTGTGGCTCTAATAGGCTCTATACACAGTTTTGGTTTACTCTTGTTATCTAAAAACCATGTTTTTGACACAAGAGTTGAACCAAACCAACCCCTAAACATTTAGGAATTCGATATTCCTTCTAAAAATATTCTATCATCTTCCTCAGAGTCATATTTCCTTTCAATATACTTGATCCCACTCGAATATTTATGTAAGTTTTGCCAATTTTCCTCGGAGCGTGGCTGGAATTGAAAACTAAAGGGTGAGGGTACGAACACGAAGGGATCTGAAAACAGGAAGCCATAGAGCTTTGAAGAACTACTACATTATTCTGTGACTTCATCTAGAAACATGTACTTTAGCACATGCTACACTAAAGTAATGTTTGTGTAATGTGTCTAAGCGACCTTAATCTCAAACAGAGTGAAACAAAAGCGTGATAAGAAAAACGCATGACTACTCTTTATATGTATGGAATCTATATGGAGCTTACCTCGTGCGGCATCAGAAAAAATAAGCGGTCTTGCTCCTGCGTCTACTCTAAAATCCGTTCAATCTGATACACCCACACCACAGCGCATTAAAAAATATGATGCTTGCGCATATTTTTTTCGTGCTCTGTGGATATCCACATCCATTCTTGGTAGGTTAGGTATATACCTAACCTACCAAGAATGTAGCCGCGACTGGATATCACAATAAAACCTAATTTATAACAAATGCGAAAAGAGTAGCTTCTTATCAGTGGTTTCGCAGATTTGCCTGAATACACGATCAAACGTTCCAAGTTTATCTTTTGGTATGATAATATTAGTGTATGAGTATGCAAGGTGGTGAATCAGCACTGCAATTACAGGAACGTCGACGTCACGTCAGCCCAATACGTTCCCACAGCTGGGACACGGGCCTTCTCTCACAGGGAGAGTGTAGGACATAACTCACCACGCTGGACAAGTGCGGGTTGGCGGATGACACGTGTTCTCGAATTTAGTGATTCTTGAACAAGGTTTTCTCACGATGTTTTCCTTGACCATTGTAGAGTGAAAATTCCGCACATAACTTGAAAGTCTTTGGTCGAGTGGGATTTGAACTTGGGTCGGTTTGAAAGATACACGCACGGGTTACTGCTGTGCTAGACTAGCTCTGCGTGTCATTATATTCGTCAATAACTTAGGCGCTACAGATTATCCAGCATAAAGGAGAAGTCCCAAGCCATGTCGCACGCAAAGTCATTTAGGCGCGGCTATAAATTGGAAAACGTTAAAATTCTTTCACGATATTCGGGTATCAACAGATTTGGGGCGGAATTTTTGAAACGGGCTAAATGGAAGAGTTATGCGTTTGCGTGAAAAGACTACAAACTTTTTTGTTCTTTAAATAAAGCTGCGACAAAAGGGGACGTTTTATTGTTTTGCATTTTATGACGATGGTTTTATAAACCTTCGAAAACAGAGGTTGAATTAGATCTAGTTTTACTTCTACCGATCTCTTTTTGCCGTGGTAGTTAATACCACGTTATCCAGAACTTCGTATTTATCGAAAGAGTATTGAATGTACTATAACCCATCTACCCAACCCCATCTTTTCCCGTGGGTGCTGTAAGAGCCGGCTAAGGCAGTATTCAGGGAATGGGCGGCAGCATTCTTGTTCTTCGTTAAAAGCACAAACAGACAGCGCTTTTCTATGAAGTGCGAAAACGTATCGCCCTCTGGCGCCAGCCGCAGCCGCCTATTGTTGGGAGCTCGACCTATTTCCCATAGAACCGGATAAAGGAGGATGTACCACAGAATCAATGATAGTACAAGGTCTTACTTCGTGTTATATTTGCTTAACCTGGTTTGAGTAATTGTGTTAAATTAATTAGACCATAAGACTAGGTGCCTCTATACTATAGGTAACGTTACGTTAGTGTGCGCATATATCGTTTGCTATGGACAGAAAATTATATTAATTTATTAAGTAACTGCTTCATTTTATATTTTCCAGTAGGTACCACCACTTTTACGAAACTATGAAAATGTGTGTTTCAATCAACTTTGGTACGAGAAATACATTGAATAAAAATGCAGAATACTTTATACTTGTATTGTACATCACCATTTAAAAAAATGCACAGCAACCATTTGTTAAACCCGCTTCAAAGCATAAAAGAGGACTTGTGTTGACCCTTTTTACCGCGGGATGTGAGGTCACCCAGATCTATTGAAGCAGCGTGAAAAGCTTAGCACAATGTAGCGAACTAGCAAAGCCACAAATATCAGTACATATAGTCATACAGTGACACACTGTAGTACGTAGTTGCACACTCTACAGCAGGGGTGGCCAAACTTTTAAAGTATGCGGGCTACATTTTCATTCAAAATACCCCAGCGGCCTACCGTCACAATCAATTTAAAAATAAATAAGAAATTAAAATCACTCCCGCCCCCTAATTACCGTGTCGAGCATGTATGCTACGCTACACCACTAATGATGTATGACAGCAATCACCGCGAGATTTACGCCTGTCGCGAGTTAGGTAATAAGGGGGCCGGGCTAACTTTGTCTTGTGAAAATTGAGGGGGTGATGATCTTTACTTTTTCCCTGTGCGCCCTTTTCTCATTATATTGTAGTAGTATCTATGCAGTGATATATAATACAGTTTACGCAATGAAATAACTCAAAATTTGTTGATTTTTTTAGCGTTTTACCTTTTCCTGCTTTGCTGATACTTCGCACTGCATAGCAAGACTAGCAAGCGAAAGAATATGATAATCCATCGCAATTTCTCGCTTGCTCTTTACGTTACGCTAGCGAATGGCGCGAGAAATTGAAAATGTCACTTTTTATGTTACGCTACCGCAAATACAATGCCTCCGCGGTCGCTGGTCGACTGCGGCCGACGTGTTGGCCACCCCTGCTCTACAGTATACCGCTCTCTTATTTATCGTTATAGTTACGTACTATAAATTTCACGAGCTTTGTAAAAGGATTGGACGCGGACCTCAATTTCTTTGAAAGTTATGAATATTTTAATGACATGGAACTTGGAGAAGTTGAACAGAAATTGTTTTACGGCAGCACAATTACCAGAGGCAGCGGATTCAAAGCAATTACTGCTCTATCTTCTTAGCATTAAGAGAGAATTATGAGTTTAAACTGTCAAACCGATTACGATAATAAAACGTTTTCAGTCATTTTACCGAGGAAATGCCGTAATTATTATGAAGAAGCTTTAGCACAAAAGGATACGAACTTTCTGAAGTAATAAGAAAATCCGAGATAGAATGGCGGTGCTTAAAGGTAAGTATACGCTAGAGCAGCGATTCCCAAACTGTTTTGGGCAAGAGACCCCTTTTCCAAAATTAATTGATACCTCAGACCTCCATTGTAAAATTACTTTTCTATCGTCAAAACTTAACAAAATAAATAGAACTGAAGCTTTTTTCAACTAGGTGTGATAGAATAACAAAAAGACCCCTAAATCAGTTTTCGTTTATGTCAGCCCTTGGGAAACCGATTTCGACCAAAAGGGGGCGATATCGACCACTTTGGGAATCCCTGGACTAGAGCATTGATACAATACACGCAAAACAAAAGTATTTCCATGTAATGTAAAGCTCCTGCGAATGTTCTGTCTTCGACGTAATGATCACGGCGAGTGAGCGACCTGTAACATTTCTTTCTATCTTGCGTTCATTGTTGAAATGCCTCATACGCCTCATGCACTCCGCGTCACCCGCGTTCGTGATTTAGCTCGATAATGTTACACTAATTAATACGCTTGTTGGTTTTAAACACATATCGCGTCGTGTTCGAGGACTTCGAAGTGAGGTTAGATAAAATTTAAAATAGCGAATGCTCGATGTTCTGTAACAAGTACATAAATGCTCTAGTCTATAATCACCTTTATAGTTCTTTTCTAGTTGATTTCTCTGAATAAATTACACAACTTAACTTTTGATTATTTGTAAAATGACTTACCCAGTGTAACAACATGTTATAAGGCTTATAAATATTTCTATTTCTAAGATTCGAGTCCATTGTCAGCCATCTGGCTGAAAACTCGGTCGCGCTCGAATCGCTCGAAAGCGAAACGAGCACTCTACAGATTGGCGACCGACCCAACGGTTGACAATGGCAATGCGTCTCACGTTGCGCTTTTCACGGAGAAAACTGATGTAAGCACTCGCATTTCATTTGATTACTACTAATCAACCTACGTACCTTGTCGCATTAAGGTTGCATTGAATTGTAAAGAGATGAGTATGATTTGTTATTGCGATACGGGATTTGTCAATGAACAAACTATGGGAAATTGAATTGAGTGAGCGCATCCCATCTTGATGCACTTTCTTGCGAAAATCGTAAAAGCGCATTTGCTTTTCTTATTTTTCAAGAACTGCTCAGGGAAACATGTTTTAAGCTTTCACGGTTGGTACACTTTAGAAAGTGGAGCATGGTGCATGTCAGTGTCGAAATATCAGTAACTCAGAAATGGAGATGTTACCAACCGCGCGGTAAATATCCCGTAAGTACTAATAAAAATGTCTCAGAGGTTAGTTAAATCTAGATCAACGTAACCATAGAGATTTTATTGAGAACCTGTGGCGTTCTCACTCTCACCACTGAGCAATGCAACTTTATCTTGGAGATAAGTTTTACACTACACTTGCAAATTTGATTCTCTGTACCCATCTCTCGGGTTTTCTCCCAACTTTCTCGTTACTCGAAATAGTTAGTGTAGTCTTAAAAATATTCTTACCTCCTGATTACACTGCGAACAGAACTCGTGTCGGCAAGTGGGACAGTGAGCGGGACTGGCCGCCCGCACCCGCACCACCGTCTCGCATCCCACCCGGGGGCAGAACGCTCGCCCAGAGTCCATCGCCACCTCTGCAAAAGAGAACAAACACTTCTAACACCGCTGTAATAAGAGAAACAAGGACAAAACATCGTAGAAGGTGTTACAGGCTATCAAGAAATGAATGACAGAAGGTAATACTCAAAGTACAGTGACGCCAATGACATTTTCAGGGCTGTTAAATTAAGTTCCAACCATTCGCACATGTAGGTAGTATGCATTTATAATTTTGTACACAGTCGTATGATTTTTTTACAGTAATTTTGCATAACAAAACTAAAAACTATTCTAAAACAAGTACAGAGTGGCCAAAATTTCGGTGACGTCGATGTACAGCTCTTCTAGTTAGTTCTTTCTCCATCATCAAAATGCTATCTAAAATCTATATCGGTGACTTTAGATCTCTTGCGGATCTCCCCATTTCGGATCTTACGCATTGGTCCATTATTGCTAGTTACGACAAAAATTTTAAAGACAATCCAATACAACCTATTACAACATGTAAACAGATAACATCCTGTAAATAGAGTGGTGTGTGTTGTGGAGATATTAAGTTTCCATTTTAAATTAAAGTTTGAGTTGAGTTCAAATGGCCAAATCATGAATACATGAACAATGACATGCATGAGGATATGAAAGTTATGACATGAGGAATGACGCTTTTTAACTGTGACTGTAAAAATAAGATCTTTTTGACCCTAAGGCCGCAACAATCACGACAGTTGACAGTTTCGAGGAAGCACCACTTTCTTTCAAACTGCTTAATTTCGCATTGAATATTCAAGGAACCGTTTCCAAAACAACCAGTTTAAGTACCGAAGAAGTGCATAAACATTTCTCGAGAATGTTCGAGATTGATTTGCACGTTCGTCACACTGTTTGGTTTCAGTTGAAGTGAATTTTTGACTTCTGCAAAAGGCCAAATATGAATGTGTAATCGATGCTAAGCCTGGAAACGGGGAAGGAAAGAGCGCAAGCGCCGTGTTTTAAAGTTAACCATAATAGTGTCATGAATCATAATCATAAGTTCTATACAAAATACACGCAATCCGCGGGTCATAAACTGAATAGGTAGATGAAAATGGAAAGTAAACGTGGAGTCCAAACTTCAACCTTTTTGACCCAAAAACTATATTATAGCTATTTCACTGACTTTTTGCCGGTGGTCCTGCTGCGTAGTTCTACGGCCTGCTGACAATTTTCTTTCTTTTAATTGTCAGCAGGCCTGGACAAGTAAGCATTTCCCGTAGTTCTACTAATAGTACCGCAGGCATTAATTATCCATAGTTCTACCAATAGGACTACGAACAAGTAGAAGAGTTGACGCTTCGTTGGTGCTCTTCTCTTTCCTACTCTAACCACGTAATTTTGTGTGAATTTTGCCGGCTATCTCCCTGTAAGTGACAGAGACGTCGCTCTACCAAGCCGAATATCTCTATGTATACTATTTACCACCGGTAACTGTAAGAGAGATGATGACTTCGGAGTCATCATCATCAACAGCCTGAAGACGTCCAGTGCTGAACATAGGCCTACCCCACAGAACGCTACTTTGAGCGGCTGCTTGCCTCCTGCATCCATCGGCTCCCCGCGGTTTTCACCAGGTCGTCGGTCCACCTCGTGGGGGGCCGGCCCTGCGCTGCGTCTTCCAGTTCGTGGTCGCCACTCGAGAACCTCCAGAGTGAAATAGCGATATTGGATATAATTAGTGATTTCTCCACCTATATACCTACCGGTAACTGACATCGTCAGATATGAATAAACATTGACTACAAAATTCAAGGCCGTGAAAGAAGTCAGAGGCGAACGTTGACACTGGGTTTTGTAATATTGTTCTGTTTATATTCACAAAAAATATTGTCAGTTCGATTACTTACTACAAATACGGAGAGGGTTCTGAATTCAATTCTTATGTTTTTGGTATTTTTATGGCATATATACCGATTGACCCAATTTTTAGAAATTTTAACGTATGGGTGGCCCCCCCACCTATTTTGGGGATTAGAAGATGCGTTTTGGAAATAACGCCATACCACAGAGTAACAGATAATATTTAATGTTTTTTTTAGATTTGAACCTGTATCCTTCCTTCCCTTCAGCCAGAAGCTTCATTACATTCAAAATTAGTCGTAATGTAAAAATACTTGACCATATATCGAAATCATTGCAAACTGCAAAACAGACTTGTGATGATCTGATAACTGTTGCGCTTGCTATCTGTACTTACAAATACAAACCCACACAGCTAACGCAACTTCAAAAATATTTACATTTCCGGCCTTTAAAGCCACATTGACCAGGGTCACGTTTTTAATTCAAAAATAATTAATTAACTGCAAACGTTGTGTTCGGTACGTATGAATTATTGAATATAGTACCCACTACCCAGTGACCGCAAGTCAAGATCATTCGCGGAGTCATGGGCGACCGTTGGCTTTGCAGCGCAACTGCACTCGGGCGGATTCACGCATGGTCGTACGGCGGACTTGTCGGATGACTGCGGGCAACAAATCGTTTTGTACACTCTATTTATAGACCGGCTTGGATGGTTGAAACAAAATGATTGGAAGATATTGTTGTTGTTATTACTAACGTTTTTTTGTGAAATAGGCCAAATTTAGGATTTTGTTTGTCCGAGTCTCATACTTTTATGTCTATCGTACAAGTTCAAAACCATAGGAAAAGAAAAAGAGGAAATGTAATCAAGTTTATCGTATTTGGGGTCCTCGGGAACCGGGGTACTCAGGCAATAACCTATTTCAACTTACTATGTACTTTACACACGCCAATGTTAGCATGAAGTTTATTACCTCCGCAACAAAAACCGAAACCAAAGAATACAGAACTAAGTATTTTCTTTTACTCTGAACTTAAATGCAACCTCCTGCCAATGGACGGTCCAACATTTCATACCTCGATTAATATGAAAGAAAATTCTCTGTTGATTATGCACCCTTACACTTCATGGCATTTCGTGCCAATACCATTTCCTAACCATTTCTTGGCGGATAACTTTTTTGAGTCAACTACCGACCGACCGTGCACTGCCCAGGTGCAAAACGCTGACGGAGCGAGCCATAATTGACCTCATGACAGTAACAACACTGTTAAACTGTATGTTATATTAATTACAATGAAAGGAAACGGAAATAAACCCACTGAGGTCGGTTTACGCCCTTTACATTTTCATACATCTCTTCCTATATTTGCTTTTACCAAAGCCGCACGCGTCTCATATGCGATATTTAATCACAAGGTATTTGTGTTGGTACCGTAAGACCGTAAACTGAATGAAACATGTACTTAATCATAAATTGAGCAAAACCCGGAATAGGGAAACAGAAATGGATTGCAAATAAAAGCTTGGAAAAAGTTAAATGAACGTAAAATGTGATGATTGATGCTCGATCCATAACAAAACTTAGCCGAAATTCCGAACCGACAATTTATAAGATGAGCAAATTCTTTACGAAAGCAATTCGGAAAACCCTGTAAAAGTAAAACTCCGAAAAGGGAAAACTTCGAACAATGCCCGGCCTCAACCGCGGTGTCTTACAATTACACCAGGTTTTTTCTGAAAAAATAAAACCTCCTACAAACGGGCGCGCGTGTAACATCTGGGGTAGAGGCGGGCCGAGACGGTCGAATGAATATGGAAATGGAATATTTCACGCGAAAGGAGTGCCGCGAAAGTGCCCGGAAAAAAGTACAACAAAGGAAGCTGTTTGAGTAAAAATACTTTTGTCAAAGTGGACCTGTTGGTCAGATGAACAGCACTGGGTATTTACAGATTGCAGAGTAATTTAATAACTTAACCTTTGCTTTGTTTATGTTCTGCAGCAACATTCATTCTTACTTTATAAGTTTAATCAATGATTAAAATGGCCTGCCTCGTTTTAGATTTTAGAATTTGCTGGGGATTAAAATGTTAAAAAATTGGTTTAACTTTTATATTAGGACTTTAGCTTTGTCGCCGTCATAGTATGGTGAACAATCATTCGTAACACAATGAGTTAGTATTTGAAAGTGAAAGAAATTGCCGATTTTAATAAAACAGTCCTTCAATCAAAGAAGTCAGACAGACAGATGATGCAGCCCCACGTTACACTGAAAAAAGTAATCGGTCGCAACGACGACTACAATGTCTTACAATCAATTCTCTAGCTAGATAGTTATTACAAATTGTGTATTTGTTTCCATTGAATAGAGAAAAAATCGAAGAGTTCAGCCGTGAAACGTTGGAAACCGACAAAACATATAAAGACTCGAAGCTTTTAAACTTCATACAATTTAGATTTCAATTATTATGAATATCTATAAATTGACACTAAGCTGAATCATAACTAATATCAAAATCATTGAAAGCGTGTGGTATGCTAGAAGTAATTTTGTCCTAGTATGTTCAATTAACCTGCAATATGCATTTAACTTTTTTCACATGGAACATCCAAGTTTTTAATAGACTAACAGTATTTAGTAAAAACATACCAACATGTGAATCCAAGCGAAATAATTGACATGATGCAATCTTATAATCTTAGCACATAGCACGTACCATAAGGAAAAGTCTAGAATTGTTGCCAACAAAGATGTGATTGTTGAATTTACATAGATATTCTCGATATTATACTATGCACACAGAAGTATCTGAAGGACTCAAAAGCTACAAGGATAATCGAACAAATATTACAACAAGACGGGCAATGGGCATCCAATGCCACTTTCAGATCCTTGTCCGGTCTAGCATACTTAGATGATGTCATCCAGGCCGACTTTGGTCATGACAACTGAACTTTTGCATGTCAATCAATTTGGCTGAGACTATTATGGTCGTATACAGCTCAAACAACTTCTGAAAGAGTGAGATTTGGATCATCATTATAACATACAAGTTCTCAAACAAACCTTTGACCAGCTTTGAATATAATACGCAGCCCCATTCCAAATCATAACGTGATATAACGTTGACTCAGCATGGACGCATCGGCAGATTAACGGCTCTGATGTCATATCCGAGGTTTATCCCAGATTAGGGTCGGAAGGGAACGAATTCTGACAGTGAACGGAGGGTAATGAAGAGATTGCGCAACCCGTTCAGTTACGTAATGCTTTCATACCTAACCTACTGTTTAGGTTTGTCAGGTTTACCTTTGTCAATCTTCACCTTCTTCCTCCCTATTTCTGGTTCTATATGTATCCAAATTCCGCTCAAGATGGTGCGCTCTGGCGGAGGCCTATGTTCAGCAGTGGAGGTTTCAGGCTGATGATGATGATCATGTATACAAAATTTATATGTATCTAAAATTATTATTGATAAAACGATTATTATCATGAAAATTATAGCAACTTAAGCATTTAATTTAAGGCAGTCGATACTTCTAGATAAGCAGATGAAAAATATTGTTATCATTCACTTATTTTTTCAAGGAAAGACGATGACATTTATGATGATATATAAGTAACAATGTGACACTAACCGTGATTAAGCCGAAACTTGAGGTGCTTCTCCATAACAGCCGGTTCCACCAAAGCAGAGATCTCATCCAGGGCCAGGGCGGCTCCGACGCGACATCTCGCGTCTGGGCAGGACACTTCGTACGCGCCGTTGCAGACCTCATACGTCACGTAATCTCTCATACACTGTAACAAGGAAAGGTAGGAGTTTGTAGTTCCAAAATGATTGCGGTAGAGTTTTAACAGAATTTACGATTTCAGTTTTACCTAGAACCTTTTTGTCCTGCATTAAAACATAAGACACACTGTGGAGGAGATGAAAAACATTTACATTGTAAACAAAATTTCCTAAAGATACCTAAAAATAGAAAAATTGCAGGAAAGTCGCGGTCATCGGAGGCCTTTACATAATAAACAATAGCGTGTTCTCAAAGAGGCTTCTACATTTTTACCATAACCTTCTACTCAATGGTGTCAAGTGAAAGTTCAGTAAAAGCCAAGATCATAGCTAAACTTAATCTTCTATATTAAGTATACTCAAATTATCAAGTTATAGTTCTAGTTAGATTTTAATGGTGTTAAAATTTTAAATCGATTGTCCACTGCTCTCAGCGACTCAACCCGAAACTTTAACGTGGATCAATGGCCTAGAAATTGGCTGGCTCCATTATTATATTTTTAAAACAGTTTAGCTATATACGTTTACGTGCGATGCCTGAACGTTGAAAAACCTTGTACAAGTGTAGACTATTTTCGAGCGTAAAAATTAAAATACAGCTTTGTATTTCATTTTTTATTCTTCTTGCCATCTTGTAGCCTGTTTCCATCGAGAGTTCAACATTCTATTAATTTTCTTGACTCTAAAGCATAATTCACTGATCTAAATATAAAACAAGAAAGATAGATGAGATCGGAGAATATCTTCTTATAGAGGTCCCTCTGGTTCTAAAACTATACAAGGTAACAGAAAATTTGCACCGCACATACGACTACAAGACGAGAACGAGAAGAAAATTGCCAACATTTACTAGCTGACTCGCCCCGGCTTCGCACGGGTTCATTAGTTTTACGTCTTATCTCAATCTAAAGGAAGATAGAAGCAAGAGGAATAAAGATAAGGGAAAAGGATGAATGGATGAAACGGCGAATGGCGGCAGGTGCTGGCGCGCCTGCCTCCTTTCACCTTCATCCATTCATCCTTTTCCCTTATCTTTCCCCCCTCCCTTCTCTCTTTCCCATAGTACAGGATAGAAGTGGTTTTGGACCTAATACTGAAGGTTGGATGGTTGTAATTTCTGAACCACTAAGCCGACAAAGTAGTTTCTAACAAAAAAAAATGAATGAAATCAGACCACGCGTTTATAAATAACTAAGTACATATTTTTACTTTCATCCCCTCTCCCGAGGGAACCGTGCTGAATTTCGGACAGACAGACAGTCAAAAATGAAAAAAAATTATAGTTTTGGCTTCAGCATCGATACTAAGGAACCCTCCAAAAAAAAATGTTGAAATTATATGTACAGAATAGAACCTGTTACAGTTTTATTATAAGTATAGATAGATACCGTCCTACCTAGAAATACGGTAAGTAATAAAACTGTGCAGAGAAAGTAAATTGAGTGAATGAACGGAACGGTGACGATCTCGTGGAAAATATTACCATAGCGATTGGCAGCCATTGTTAAAGAAGGTCGGTGAAAATAATACAGTTCGTTGAGATTCTTTTACTTAGAAATCTTTTAATTGTAGTATTGATAAAGATGCTATAAAAATAAATGTCATATTAATTAACATTGGAGAAGTTATAACGAAAATCAAGGCGATGGACGAGACGAGTCAAATCCAAAGTCACGGTATACACAGTAAGTTAGGTTAACTTAGACACCATTGCAGCGATAGGTCGAAGGTGTCAGGTGACGTAGCATTGGCAACGAAACTAAACCGGTTGTACTGATCTCAAGACCACAGAAAATGGAGACCAAGTGAAGGGATCTACTTCTAATATTAGATGACAAAATGCCAAATAATTGTTATCATTATCGTGATAGTTGGCATTTTTTAAACTTTACAAACAATGCCAATCATATTACAGCGATATAAATGCCAGTTAGTTATTTGGTTCATATTTTTGCTACTTGCATTTAACCGGCAACCTAACACAATAATAGCACAAAACGGATAGGTACTGTTTTGTGATAATAGATTCTATTTTCATACAATGATGACTCAATTGTGTCTGTACCTAACGGTACATCAAAAGTATCAAAACAGTTAGTTACTACAATGAATATGGTCCATACAATGGCATAGTAGAGGTATGTTACCATGTTCACAAAAACTTTTCTCATCACACTCAGGGTCATGCAAAAGTGAAACTCTAATCAACAGTTCACGGGTCACGGATTGATAGATCACAATTTATTAGACTGTGATCGATCGTTGTTGCCGATCTTATGACTGATCTGCTGCGTGGGCTTATCTGTCAAGGCCTGCCGTCTTCGAAGTGAATTAATTTATAATTATTAGTTGAATAACACAAAAGATAAATCGATTAAATTGTTATTACAGCTGACAAATAAACTTTGATCACAGTCAGAGCGGAAATAATCAATATGAAATTGTCTTTTTGTGCAAAGTAATTTAGTAGATACGGAAATTTGCTTTACAATAACATTAATTAATTGTTTGGTTTTATTTAATTTAATGCAGTTCATTGGCTTTGTGTTAAAACTGATACATTGTAACAGAAGGCCAGCATAGTGAAACGGGGTCTGAGTTCATGTGTAGGGTAAACATCCATCAGAAAATCTATATGGAATAACTTTGTTCATGAAACGCTGCAAGACGGATTAGAGCACTGAAATTACGTTTAGCCTTGTATCAAAAAAATAATCACGAAGACTTTTCAACCTTCATTAGTTTGTCAGGCTGAAGATTAATTACGATTGTTAAATGTTTTTTTATACCTATAACAAACCTAGTTGAGGTCTCGCGTTCATGGCACTAATAAACTTTTTGCTGTCTCATATTATGCACTAACAGACATTAAATATCCTCTTTATAGGATACTAAGTGTAGACTGTGTCAGGGATATTAGATAAAAAAATTAATAGTCATGGCATTAAATCATTTTGATTTAAGATCTAGATGCCACATGATATGTTTTTCATATATTTATGTATTACGGACTGTAAATACTTATACATTGTATTAGTGATATTGTTTTCGTTGAACTCCACTGATACTATCGTTCTTTGGATCAATATCAAAACATCTTTCACTAATCCTAATTCTGCAGTCTTGGGGCAAAGTACTTTTTCTATATTACGTAGGTACGTATTTTAGTTTACGAAAACAATAAAATGTGTAGAGAAGTCCTTTTAGCAAATACAATTAATTATCTTCAGTTATATAAATAAAGGGCTTGTCCTGCCTGAGTTACTGACTGACGGACAAACAACGTAAGTATAGTTGTTAGGAATTATAAGGTATTTTGTAAGTCAGCCTACATACCTACCCATAAAATATTATAGATAATGAATACATAAGTAAATAAATCAATAGTTTTAAATATGAAAGCCTAATATTACATAGATATAGATACGTATAGCTATTGTAGAAGGAAAATGTAAGAAACCTATAGCTAGGTATACGCGCTAACCATAATACAGTCCACTGTCTTTTGATTCTTCAGTTGCTATTAAACACCCGCTATCACCACACGCTCGCCTATCATTTATCCATCTTCTCGTGCGATATTGAACCTTAAACGGCCTACATATGGTCCTATATCAAACCGGATAGCTACGGGAAGAATTCTTACCTGCATCGATGCGATCGTTGTTCCGATTTATAAAATGAGTGAAAAGACAATTACGAGTGTTATTAATCATAATTGAGTGTGTAAACATCAATAACAAACTGTATTCGTGCAAGAAGTTTATCTTAGAACTGTTTTTGACGCATAATAGTGCCATTTTGATACGGTAATCATGCCTACCGTCGAAGAATTGAAGTCAAACATGGAAGATATTTACTTACTGTTAAAGAAAGCTCAAGATAACTTTAAGAAGTGTCCAAAAGTAAGAAAAACACTGGCTTATATTAAAGTGCGTATTCAAACAATTGAAGAATATTGGAAGGAATTTAAAAGGTACCACGTAGAATTGTTGCAAATAACCACAAAAGAGCAACGTTCGGAGTTGTTGGGGTCTAACTATTACGACACTGCCGAGGATGTGTACCTAATTTTAAGAACCGATTTTCAAGAAGTGATAGAATCGCTAAGTTGGACAGAAGCATCAAACTCCAATAATTCTTCAAATACGTCACAAGCGTCATGCTCTAAAGTTCAGGTCAACTTACCAAGAATTGACCTCCCGAAGTACTCAGGGAACTACGAGGATTGGCAGAATTTTGAGGATACGTTCACTTCGTTAATAGCTCAGAACCAAGCGCTCAGCGATGTTCAGCGGCTACACTACTTGAAGTCGTGCCTCTCAGGTGAAGCAGCTGCTACCTTGAAGTCCTATCAAATTACCGACAGTAACTACAAGCCTGCCTGGGAGTGCCTGAAGCAGCGATATAGTCACAAGCGCTTAGTGGTTAATGCTATCCTCAAACGGCTGTTCCAACAAAAGAAGATGATCAACCAATCTGCTAGCCAGCTCAAACAGTTCATAGATACAACGCAAGAGTGTCTGACCGGTTTAGAGAACTTGGAGATAACTACAACCACCTGGGACCCAGTTCTGATTTATATCGCGGTCCAGAAGCTAGACCACGAGACTCACAAGGAGTGGGAAGATCAAGTCAGCAAGAAGTTCGGCGCTGGATTACCTAAACTGCAAGATTTGAAGACTTTTATGGAGAACCGCATCCACACCCTGGAGTTGACGTCACCGGTATCTTCACGAAGCGTCCGAGAGCGGGTCTTCCATGCTGCGTCCCCCACCCCCTCTGATAAAGCTAAGTCTGATAGGTCATGTTTATTTTGCACGGAAAATCATTCATTATTTCAATGTAAACAATTTAGTAAGTTGACACAAATAGATCGGAACGATTTTGTTAAAGGTAAGAAATTATGTTTTAATTGTTTATTGCCTGGGCACCCTGTACACTTTTGCCGACATAAATCATCCTGTAAGATTTGTGGCAAAAGACACCATTCTCTTTTACATCAATATTTACAGAAGGAAACGTCTGACAACACGGAGAAAACACAACACACAGAGGTTTCATTACACACACATGTAGAAGAGAAGAAGAAAGAAGAAGAACATGTACAACCAACTCACGGTTTACAAGCCGCATTATCGTCATTCTTCACCATGGTTGAATCACCCGGCCTACTGGCAACTGCATTGGTTCCGGTCAGGGACGGACTAGGGAATGTAACGATATTACGTGCTATTGTAGATTCAGGGGCTCAAGTAACACTGATAAGCGAGCGAGCAGCTCAACTGTTAAATTCAACCAAAGTACCTGTCAAGGGACACGTATTAGGTAATGGGTCATCAAAGGCGTCTGTGAGTCACGTGACATCTTTTGAGGTTTTATCTAGGTATGAAAATGAATTCAGCCTCGAGGTTGTCGCATATGTTATTTCAGGCAAACTCACAACGTTTTTTCCAAAGAAACCTGTCAACTCAAGTACTTGGCAACACATTGAAGGACTCCAACTGGCAGACCCATGTTTTAATCAACCAGGAAGAATAGACATGTTGCTAAGTTCTAAAGTATATAGCAGAATCTTAAAGAGTGGTGTCATACAAGGTCCTCCTAACTCACCATGCGCGCAACACACTAGGTTAGGATGGATTCTATTTGGAGATTCAGGAGTAGAGAGCCAAGAGGAGTTATTTTCATTGCATCTTCATGCGGATCTGGATAACATGCTGAAGAGCATGTGGGAGTTAGAGCCGTCAGATAGGCGAGCTCACACCGCAGATGAAATATTCTGCGAGAAGATATTTAGCGAGACACACTCCAGGACCGATGAAGGGAGATATATTGTCAAACTGCCCCTCAAGACACCACAACCACTCTCAGCCGAAGGAGAAACAAGAGACGTAGCATTGAAGAGATTACACCAGCTAGAGAGAAGATTTCAGAGACAGCCAGAGTTGAAGGTAGAATGCATAAAGGTTGTCAACGAGTACATAGACATGAACCACATGGAGAAGGTTCCAGACCAAGAGATGAATAATCCATCTGTGTACTTGCCACACCATGTGGTGATTAGAGTAGATAAGGACACATCTCAAACAAGAATAGTCTTCGATGCCTCTAGCAAAGGCAAAAACAATATTTCATTGAATGATGAGTTACTTGTAGGACCGCAGATCCAAGAAGATTTGAGAAGTTTGATCATGAGATGGAGAATGAAGAAAGTCTGTTTTGTTGCGGATATACAACGTATGTACCGACAGGTGTTGGTTACCAAAAGGGACACAGACTACCAACGCATACTGTGGCGTGATGAGGTAGACCAAGAAGTTCAGGATTATCGTCTTCTCCGCGTGACATTTGGAACTGCTTCGGCACCATATCTCGCGGTCAGAACGCTGCATCAGCTAGCTGATGATGAAGGGGTGAACTTACCTGATGGAGTGAAGGTTATAAAAGAGGACTTTTACATGGACGACTTGATGTCAGGCCACGATAGCGTAGAACAAGCCATCTCGATCGCACACGATGTCAAAGATATACTTGACAAGGGAGGCTTTGTATTACAAAAATGGGCCTCAAACAATGCGGAATTCCTACAACAGTTTCAACCCTCTGAAAGAAGTTCACATGTCAACCTTGACATGAAACTGAATGGTACTGTCAAGACACTAGGCATTTCCTGGAATATAGGCGAAGACTCATTCCAATATCACCTGAATCAACCGCCAGTTCCTGAAACAATCACAAAAAGAGTTATTCTTTCAGAAGTTCAGAGATGTTTTGATCCGATGGGCTGGTTGGCTGCTGCGCTTGTACCTGCAAAAATAATAATGCAAAAGTTATGGTTAAGGGGTATTGGATGGGATGAAGAAGTAGACAGTGACCTGAAAGAAGAATGGTTAAACTTACGTCAAGGGTTTGAAAATCTCAATGAAATACATATAGATAGATGGCTATGGACAACACAAGGAAGAATGAAGAATACCACAATCCATGGCTATTGTGATGCGTCGACGAGAGCTTATGCAGCTGTTGCATATATGAGAGTAGAAACCGAAGATGGAGACATTCAAACTGGTATCATAGCTGCCAAAACTAGAGTCGCACCTGTAAAACCTGTGTCGCTGCCGCGGCTGGAGTTGTGTGGCGCCGTACTGCTGTCCAGATTGCTAAAACAAATAAGAGAAGCAACCAGATTACCAAATGAGAATATATTCGCCTGGACTGACTCCACAGTGGTGCTCTCCTGGCTGAAGGGTGATCCTGGAAGATGGAATGTTTTCGTGAGTAATAGAGTGGTGGAGATCCTGGAAAACACTGGAAATAGTAGATGGCATCACGTGGCTTCAGAAGAAAATCCAGCTGATGTAGCGAGCAGAGGCCTAGCTTTCTCTGCACTGGTTCACGATCAGATGTGGTGGAACGGTCCTGCCTGGCTGCGAACAAAAGAAATTCCATTAGTAAAAGACAACATAGAAGCAACAGAGTTAGAGAAGAGAAAGTGTTTTCATACAGTCGTCGTCAGCACCGAGGAACAGAAGAAATTTAACCTGAAACAATGTGATACATTAACAGAGCTACAAAGGGTAATAATATATGCGAAAAGATTTCTAAACTATAAAAAAGCATGCAAAGAAGAAGTTAAAGCAGTTACAACACAAGAGCTAGAAGAAGCTCTAGAGGTTATAATTAAAATCGTGCAAAGAGAAGAGTTTGAAGAAGAAATAGTGACAGTAAAAGAAAAGAAACTAGTTAGTAGGAAAAGTAAACTGAAGACGCTCAACCCAATCCTTGATCAGAAGAATATTCTCAGGGTGGGCGGCCGCCTCAGAAACGCGAAGCTATCTGAGAGTGAGAAGCATCCAATCATTATTGGGCATAATAATGATCTAGTAACCCTACTTATAGACGATGCACATAAAAGGACATTACACGGTGGAGTTCAACTTACCTTGACTTACCTGAGATCCCGCTACTGGATTCTGAAAATAAAAAGTACCGTTAAGTCACGCATTCACAAGTGCCTTATATGCGCTAGACAGAGAGCTGTAAATAGAGAACAAATAATGGGTGACTTACCTGAGGTCCGCGTCACACCAGCACGTCCTTTCTTGCACTCGGGCGTGGATTTTGCCGGCCCAGTTAACGTTTTGATGTCCAGACACCGTGGAGCCAAGTGCTACAAGGCCTATATATCAATTTTCATATGCATGGCCACCAAGGCCATTCACTTGGAGCTCGTGGGTGATTTAACTTCTGAAGCGTTTATGAACGCATTCAAACGATTTGTCGCACGAAGAGGAAGATGCTCACACATGTGGAGCGACCAGGGCACTAATTTTGTGGCTGGTAATAAAGAGCTAACACAGCTGTGGAATCAAGCCAATTTAGACATGCCTGGTCACTTACAAGGTTTATTGGCAGAAGATGGAACTCAGTGGCACTTTATCCCCCCATACAGTCCTAACTTTGGTGGACTTTGGGAGAGTGGGGTAAAGTCTGTCAAATACCACTTAAAGAGAATTTTAGATACCAATCTGACATTTGAAGAGTTCTCAACTGTTTTATGCCAAATCGAAGCATGTTTAAACTCAAGGCCGCTATGCCCGACAGACAATGACGATCCTGAGGTAGTGGAAGTCTTAACACCCGGTCATTTTCTGATCGGTGAAGCTCCAATCAATGTCCCGGAACCAGACTTGCGCGATGTTAACCTCAACAGATTATCTAGATGGCAGCACTGTCAAAAATTAGTACAACACTTCTGGCACCGGTGGCAAAAAGAATATTTGACCAGGCTACAAGAGAGGCCTAAGTGGCAAAGACGCACTCCTGAGTTTAATATCGGCGATATTGTACTGGTCAAAGATGAAAACCTTCCACCTGGGAAGTGGTCAATGGGTCGCATAGTTCAAAAACATGTGGGCAATGATGATGTGTGCAGGGTGTACAGCTTAAAGTGTCGCGGTAAAATAATCCAACGTTCTGTGTCAAAGCTGTGTCAACTTCCGTTAAATGAAGAGTAACTTATGTTAATTTCATTTAATTTTTCGTAGTAGTCAACAATTTCCTTTATTAAGTAAAGTATAATTGTAACACAAATCATATGCTAATAGTTTATTAATCACGTATTCAATGTAAAATCAACATAAGGTAAAAATAGAAATAATTATAATTTATATTCCTTAATACGGCCCTGTTATGTTTGTGCACAACTTTTATAGTGAACTTGTACCTACGAAGATAAGGTAGATTAACTTTCTGGTAAACATCTTTTGTTCTCGATCCTCCCTATTGAAACATTTTACGATGATCTTTTATGTTTGTAAAATGAGTTAAAAAATTGTATTTATCACCGATGTTAATTGAATTTAAGTTTGTTTTCAATAGTAGATACCTACAAGTTGTTTAATTGGTTTTGATGTTTTGTATCGATGATAATGTTCGAGTTAAGTTCAGTTAAATTGTTACGAAAGTAGGTAGATGTTTTTATTATGTTTGTTTTGATGTTTAGTTATTTACAGTAGATATCTTGCTAACTTTTTAATGAAAAACAATTGTTTTTGGTGGGCGGCATGTTAGGAATTATAAGGTATTTTGTAAGTCAGCCTACATACCTACCCATAAAATATTATAGATAATGAATACATAAGTAAATAAATCAATAGTTTTAAATATGAAAGCCTAATATTACATAGATATAGATACGTATAGCTATTGTAGAAGGAAAATGTAAGAAACCTATAGCTAGGTATACGCGCTAACCATAATACAGTCCACTGTCTTTTGATTCTTCAGTTGCTATTAAACACCCGCTATCACCACACGCTCGCCTATCATTTATCCATCTTCTCGTGCGATATTGAACCTTAAACGGCCTACAATAGTATTACATACAGACCAAACGGCTTGACTGGACGCAGACTGGATATTTGGAGGGCGACTTCTTTTTACGGCGGAAGGGTGTAATATAACATAGTTTTTTTATTAATTCAACCCCTAAGGGGTAAAATGGGGTGTTAAGTTAAGACTGTATGCAGAAACGCGGGTGAAACCACTGCCTCTAGTTTATGAATACACATTTTGGATTGGTCAGTTCATCAGTTGGTCACCAGCACCAGTCACCTTGCTGCATTGACGTCACCTTGCATTTCCTGACCAACAACATTCTGCCACAGATAAATGTTGTTTACCTACTACATTCTGACACTCACTCAAATTACAAGGGATTGCAGATAATACCTAGTGAGCTAAAATGTGAAGGCCAGCTATAAGTTGAAGGACGTATACGATCAGATATTGTCGATACGATACCTACTTAGTTCAATTTAGTGAGCATACACAATACAAAAAACAATGACTAGAACTTACATGGTTTATTAAAAAAAAATGCTATTTACTTACATTTTCTAAGGAAAATTATGTGTGTAAATACCATAGCTTAAAGCATAGCATAGCTTAGCGTTTTTAATTTGGTTAGATTGAGGTCAAGGAGTCTAATTTTCTGTTGGGAAAGAGATCATTGAACTCAAACTCAAATTAGTTTCCCCTCCAAATCTCGGCTACTAAATAAGAAGTGGATCAAAGTTAAAATATAATCCGCTCATGACTAAAAGTAGCTCTACAAAGAACGGGTTCTAACTGAAAGTCAGGGCTATCGGATTATCGGTTCTTATACATATCTACTTATTTTGTTCTTAGATCTGAGCTATTTTCTGGATCAAGTATTTAGTTGCGTTGGTTTCATTGCTTTCTATTGCCGAAATTGTTCATATTCATTTATTCATGCTTACATAAATATAATACAGACATCTTCTATTTTGCTATTTTTAGCTGTTGAAAGCGACAGTTATCGCATTGTCAGATTCAGAAAGTGTAGCAATTGAAAATATGCTTCTTTTCCAGTGAATTTATAAAAACAAATTTTCTACTGTGCTACGTACGTATGCCAGAGTCAACACAATCACAAGCGGCTAACTAAAATTTGCTGTAACTAAAACAGCTCTTGTCTTTTGCTTTATTTCTCCCAAAACACACGGCATATGAAAGTTCTACCACACAATCAAAGAGGTCTTTGCACACAACTGACAACCCAACAATATGCAGGACAGAGACGTTAGGAGTAAGCCGGAAAAGTTTATAATACCTGTCCCGAAAGCTCCATTCACGATTGTTTCCGCTACGTTTCTCTTTTATGCTTGATAAATAAGAGTTTTTGCATAGCCATTTCACTATATTTTTAGTAGCCACTTTGTTTATGTAAATTGTAATTTAAAGGTGCTAACAAAGTGCCAGCTTACACTTTGAATACAAAAACTCATAATCAAATCTGAGTTCATGAATTTTGCAGCTCTAAGCAGCGGCAAATATCCTATACTTAATTACTTACAATTGAGACAAATAATGTCCAACTTTGATATGTTTGAATTACATGGGCATGTTATCATCACCATCATTAGCCTGTACTAGTCTAACGCTGGACTGACAGAATCTAGCATGTCGCTGAGACTATATATATAAAAATACAACCCGGGGTTGTTCAAGTCAAGAGTGAATAGGTATTTATTACTAGACAAGCGTGCTACACCTTCGACCGCATCATCACTTCCCATCAGGTGAGATTGTGGTCAAACGCTAGTCAAATATTATAAAAAAAATATATATATATATACGCAATAATAGAGACTACAGCGTGAGTCCAACTCTAATTCATTTCTGTAAGTGGCAAAACTGTTAAACACAGAGATAAGTATTCCAAGGACCTTAGGAGTAGGAGAGAAGTAATGGGACAACTTGACAAAGCGGACAAAGGAGTTCCACAATGATTTACATAACCTCGTTAAAACATTATAGCGCAAATCCCATTTGAATCCCGTAATGCATGCAAACAATGAGGAGCATTTGTCAGACGTTTCCGTGTTGCGTGCTCACTGCTCACCCGCCAACAACACGCCATTCCGGGAACTGCCCGGTAATAACGCGTAATGGCCGCGTCGTGGAATTAGCGACGCTGAAATAAGGCACACAAAAGTGGTGGTTTCAATATTCTATGTTAAATATCTGATTCAGGTTGTTTCTTATGTTTTGATTTAATGGTTAATATTGCCTTATTATTCCACGATGCCATAAAGCATGCAGCCAGTAAAGCTCCCTGAACCCACCTCTGATAGTATAATTATAAAGAAATATTACAAGAGGCGGCTTTTTATTGTGTTTTAATCTCTTCTACAAACAACGGGCTCAAATTATATTGTACTTACTTACTTCTAGAACTTCTAGACGTATTCGTGAACAACAATAAATTCAATAAGTTGTGGAATTCACGATTAAACTCTTGTCCAGTGGGGGATCACCTAGCCCTATCAGGTGCCACTGCAGTGATATTGTAAACAAAATGTATGTGCATTTGACGTCAAACATGCCATAGAAGTTCACTGTCGCAGAATGACTAAAATGTTTTAAAGATTTATATGTGCTATAATCCACAGCTTCCTGATTTTTAGATATGACTGGCTCGCAAGGTCAAGACTCGAGTCGAGCGGCAGCGTGAACAGAAAGGAATAAGAATAAAATAACCAAGTTGCAAAACAAAGTGACAAATGTCAGAGACTACCTCAAAAATATAAAGTATTAACTTAAAGCACAAGCGCAAATACTTGTTCTGTGTGTGGGTGTTGTGAGACCATGGTCCTTATAGTTCCTGGGTCCCTAGATACAAGGAATCCTAATTGGGATCCAGGATCTATGTAATGTTGTATAAAATGATAACGGAAAAAATAATGTGTAACGTGTGATTATCCTTCATTGTACAATGAATAGAGGGTATTTTGACTAGCAAAGTGAACTTCGACTGTCTCGGCTTGACCATCTGTGCTTGACAAATACTGAACCGAAAACAGGACATAAATCAAATAATAATGTATTACCATAGTTAACCGATTAACATTTATTAGTGTTAAACATAAACTGCAGAATTATGGTTGTGATTGTGATGAATACTTCACAGTCACTGTCATTGGCAAAGAAAAAACTTGGTATTTATATGTAGGTGATAATCTGATGGCAATGATAATGTCACAGACCTGTACCTGGATAATGTAGATGTTCATTAAAATTCCTTTGATATTTGCATATAATGTAAACAAGTAAAAACGTGCAGTCAAAAGTTTGATCTCGTGGGATAATCTACAAAACTAATAAAAATATTGTTAGAATTTGCTGAGAACTGTTTAGCACATTTTGACATTGGGAACATTTTGGCTGGAGAATAAGTTAAGTCTGATATTTATTTTCTTATACCTAATTTAATTAGGCATTTATTTCACAATGCCGTCTTAACCATCTTCTTTCCTCTTTGCCTTTTCCCATTTGTTATTGGGGTTGGCTCCCTATCTAATCAGTAGCGGCGAGCTATCAGAATTACACGAGCGACTGCCATCTGACCTCTCAACCCATAAGGAACCAGTAACGAGGATGGTTAGACCAGGCATCAGATTCTATCAGGCTTCTGACTACCGGTAACCATAACCATATATGTTCTGATGACAACCGGGACCGACGGCTTAACGTGCTCTCCGAGGCACGGAGCGATGGCATCGAAAACTGCACATAACTCAATAGATACGTAATTGGTGCAGGGCCGAGGATCGAACCCGGTTCCGTAAGATTGCGAAGCGCACATGCTACCGCTCGGCCACCATCGCTCTAATGCCGACATAACATATATAATGAAATTGTTTGAATACTTATAAAAAACAACTTTTTTAAGGAAAAAATTTCACCAAAGCCGTCACTTCACCCAAAATAAAGCACGCACGGAAAAATATTGTGACAAGCAACGCTCCTGTGATAAAAACTGGTGATAGTAAGCTCACGCAAGTACAAACATAAAGAGAGGTTCGTGCTGGCGACCTTGACATTACGGCCGCACGATGTTTGCGACGAAATGTCGCAGAAATAATGACACTTAGTTGAAAATAATGTCACTTTTCAGTCATCACCCTTTGTAAATGTTAGGCAATAATGTGGTTCGACCTTGGTGGAGTCAGTGACACTCCGTCAGTGCACGGGCCAGTCGCAGATACTGGCAACAGTAGCTTTATACAATTTTCGAGTTATGAAACATAAAGTAAGAAACATGAAACTGATCTTTGATAAATATCATACCAAAGGGGGATGCAACAATGCTATTTCAAAATAAAAGCATCCTTGGAACCTCATGTGGATTCAAGTGGAGGGAGCCAAATTATCTATTCAAAATCAAAAATCAAAATCAAAATATTTTAATGAGTAAATGTAGGCACATGTACATATTTTCACACGGAACTTCACAGAACTTCTCAAAAGAGTTTCTAATGGTTGTAGAGTCTAAGACTGAGCTTAATTAAAACTATTGGAAGGATATAAGAGATCCTTTAGCATCCTTACAACGATCCGAAGTACCAGAGCGACATGACGGCTTAGGAGGTATCGCGGTGCCTTACCGAATGCGATTTAGTGCGTGCGTACTTGCAGCTCTATATACGGCTAAATAACTGAATGACGTAATTTTCAATGCTGCTCGCGGCACGAGGACGTGACCGGTTGTGCAAGTACCTACAAAGCCGGTTGCAGAACAAACCGAAACCTACTAGAAGCTATGAGCTCCTGGTACCGGCTAGTGAACAAACAATATAGTAATTTTAATAATATTTATAAGTTTTTTTTTGTGAACATTTTCACGCACCTCCATCTAGCCCCAAAAAAAGCAAAGCACCAGATCATCATCATCATCATCATTAACAGCCTGAAGACGTCCACTGCTGAACATAGGCCTCCCCCAGAGCACGCCACCTTGAGCAGCTGCTCGCCTCCTGCATCCATCGGCTCCCCGCGGCTTTCACCAGGTCGTCGGTCCACCGAGTGGGGGGCCGGCCTACGCTGCGTCTTGCGGATAACTGATAGAATACTGATATACTTTTTGTTTGTAAATACATATATAGATAGAACACACTATAACACCCAGACACAGAACAAACACCTATGTTCATCACACAAATGTTTGTCCTGGGTGGGAATCGAACCCACCCACAACCTACAGATCAGAAGGCAGGGTCTACCTAGGACTACCAACTGAGCTACCCGGCTAGTCAAAATTTATTGTTTATTGGCAATGTACATACATATAAAATATTTTTTTAAATCAAGAAATCAATATCCTTCATCCAATAAACATCAAGGGGTTTCCCTCATCTTGCCTAACGAACCAGTTCAACCAGTTCAAAGACTTGGGAGGGCGGAGTTAAACAACATAATATAACTTAGCGGAAGATTTTTTAGGAAATCATTAATGAGAAAAAAATAATTAAAAATAAGAGAGATTAAATGAATCAAGCTTGCAATGCTATAAAAGTTAAACTTAGTACAAGTTGTTTGACAATGACACATGCACGACAATAAAACCACGGTTCAAGAAAATAAACTAGGTGTCTGCCAAGTTTAACTTTAGTACCATAGATAAGCTAAGACTAAGAGATAAACTACGTTTTGTAATAAGAAATTTCCTTAAACCTTAGTTTAAACTTGGAACTATCGTTAGACCACGTTTTGTAATAAGACGGAGTATGTCATACACATGATCAACCATTAATTTGTAGGTTCTTGATTATTCTTGCTGTCTCATGGCATAGAGTTATTTGCTAAATGCATTACGTTGCGAAGAGCAAACATATTGAAATTCCGAACATGTCAGGAAATTCATACAATGCAATTAATTATATTAGACGCCATGGCATTATATTTAATCATACAACCGAAAAGAATGGTAGGCTCTTATGAGGGCTAAATGGATGACACAGGTTGATAATAATGAGACGACCTGCCAATTTACAGCGACAGTTACATTCTAGTAGACTATTATTATAAACCTGCTGTGTCACGTATTGATAAAGGAACAATAGGACACAAGTAGAGATCTCAAGATTCTCAAGGCACAAATTGAATAATACAAAGGTTTGTATTGTAACAAAATTGCAGGGCTGATAGCTGCTATTTAAGTGACGTCAATCCATGACAGCAATAATGGGAACTGATTGCACTGATTACAGGTGGAACGTAATCATCTAATCGCTGTTTATATAAACGAACTAATGCGTAAGTAGTACAAATACACCACTGTACCTATTATTGACAATTGAGATAATTTACAATAATTGTAAATATACATTATGTTATTTCTTGGACGCTACGGCAGATCTTATTCATTTGGCTGAACCATTACGTATTCTATGGCTGAATCGCCTATAGACTGAACCTGATAAAACAGTATCAATTTTAACTTAATGTAGGCAAAAAAATCTGAGAGAAAAATTCAACATATTGGCAAATTAGCATTTTGGGCGGTGATTTTATTTCAATCACGATTTACAATCCACTTTCCCTCTAGCTCGACTCTAGTTAATCAGTATTCTCAATCCGATGTTTACAACATGGGTTACATTTATAATCCATGCGCCCTGACTACAAATCAGCTTTTGACCATATATAACAGAGTTTCGCCTTTTTGAAGATCGTGATTTCTTAAGGAAGTTCTGAATTCGTTTTTATAAGTATTAACAAAAATGATATGATAAAATCCGAAATGAGGAGATCCGCAGGAGAACTAAAGCGACCGATACAGCTCAGCAAGTTGAAAATTTGAAATGGCAATGGGCAGGCCACATCACTCGTAGAACTGACAACCGATGGGGAAGCAAGGTTCTCGAGTGGCGACCGGTCACGGTCGGTAGAAGGACAACGAGTCAGCGATACACTCCTGGACTCAAGGATCATGTATCATACGATACACTGGTGCTATTATTTTGTGACTTGTCCTCACCGTTCTATGTACATTCTGCGGCTCGCATTACAATTTACAACGCTTGTTTGCGCAGACAAGTGACCGAGAGTCGGTGGTAGCGGTCGACTGTGACTGTGGCCGACTGTCAGAGACAGAAGGGTGAAAAATCTGCAACCGAAATCTTCGAACTGTGTATGTTTGCAGTTATATTCATATTAATTTGACCATTGTTGTTTGCATGATGAAATTTTCTTAATTTAAATCGAATATCCTACTTATACTATCCTACTTGCCTCTGATAAAGCTTTACATATTGAATGTACATATTTACAATGTTTTTTGCTTGTCAAGTATTTTGGAGGAAGCCGTTATGCAGTTCATAGTTATATGCGCATATTCGAGTCATCGGAGCAAACAGCTTTGATTGCGTGAAGTGACTGTGTGTCTTGGAACTTTGAAGTAAAAATGACGTTAATTTCTGATTACCCTGAATTAAAATGATCGTTAAATTATTGTTTTTTGTATGAACGCCTAGCTCTCGATCTCAAGTATTTAGTCATGCAAATCCCTAAGTGCAAGACATAAGAGATAAAAGAATATATTTTAATAGCAGCGACTGGCATTGGCTATTTCTACAATCGTGTCTATTTTCTAGTAAACAACGGCATTTATAACTGGTTCTATAAAGTATAATTTACACTAACGCCGCCGGTTGCAGACATAATGAACCTGTGGAATGTTAATGAGAATTGTTTTTTTTATTACAGTGTGATTTAACAGTTAAATCGAGACAAGTGTAATGATTACTGTTGAATGAGTAAAACGTCACGGGACTGGTGATTCATTATAATTACTCACTTAATATGAGGCCCCCATTTTAGAAATTGGTATTCAATAAGGACAGTTTATTTCTGAGAAAGTGATTAATTTTAAAACAGGGTGTAAGATGGCGTTTTACAACCAGAAAATCCCCACCCCCTCTAGCTACCTACAGAAAAGTTAAAATACAAATCATCCTCCATCTAAATATCTACAATCTACATAACGCGAAGTAAGTAAGGCTAAGAAGCTATCCCTCTTTGTCTTGCGTGCACCACTATCCAAGGTGTTAATTCGATGCTCTCGAATGTCAACGTGCTAATTGCTCCACATCACGACACTCACGACACGTAAAACTAGCTGAGTACAAAAGAGGCCTTGTGAAGTCTTCACAAGGCCTCTTTTGTACTCTTTTGTTTTGTTATTTTGTCTCTTTTGTAGGTCTTAGAATGATTAACGTATTACATTGTATAAATGCGTTGATAAGGGTCAATTCTGACACCAGGGCTGACCACTTGCCTACGCAAGAAGATAAGAAGGGTTATATTTCATTGTAATAACAGTTACAATCGCAAACGACATCAACGACAGACGGAGGGCATTAACGAGTATTTTTGATGGTTTCAATCCTGAGGCTGAACAGACTAATGTGAACAGAAGATGACTGAAAACAGAGAAATATTGTTCTGTGCTTTTTAGGCGTATACAAATAAGTTTTCAAACGCAATAAAATAAATTTTAAATAAACGAACATCCTATACTAATCAGAGCGTAAACAAATATTTTTATATCCTTCCCAAAAGATAAAAAAAATGATAAGTAGGTAAATATTTGATATCGGTTGATAACCGTGAAAATAATGATTCCATTTCGTAACATCTTTATCAGGTATGCCAAGGAGAGAGAAGGGAAGGTCAAACGGGTAACTATTGTAGCCTCCTCATTACGTTTAACTATTATTACAGCTCTAATGGTTTCACTGGCTCAAATTTGGATAATAAAGTTAGGAGAACCACAAAAGGTGGTAGGACTTTTCTGCAAAGGTCGTCTAGGTAGGTGCCACCGCTTTGCCAGTTATTCTGCCGCCAAGCAGTAGTGTGCAAGCACTACTGTGTTCCGGTTTGAAGGGCACTGTAGCTAGTGAAATTACTGGGCAAATGAGACTTTACGAACTGATCTCACAGTCTAGAAAACTTTTTTAGACTGTGTGATGTCTCAGGATGACGTGCGCAGTGCAGTGTCACGCGAAATTTTAAATAATTTAGAGTTCCGAATGACACTGCAGCTGTTATGGGCGGCCGTGTCGCTTAACACCAGGCGAACGACTAGCTCGTCACGTCATTCGTTTACATAAAAAAAAAGACCATGGAAAGTCTAATGAAAATCCTTAATCCTGTTTTAATTTTACTACTGGTTTCTTAGTCTGTCTTCTTCTTCTTCTCGTAGAAGTTCAGCTCTAGAGTCTGTGAAAACCACAGACCTTTAAATTTATTTGGTGAAACTATATTGTATTGAGTTTGAGTCTTCTTCAATTTTATTCAAATATTTCTTTATGTTACCGGAGTAGAAATCACCAATCAATAGTCATACGGCCCACCTGATGGGAAGTGGTCTGTAGTCTACTATGATGGACCTTTTAAACAACAAAATCTGCAGATTGATCTCACTTGTTTAATTTTACCTAGGTACTCATCTTTGTTATCGCCATCAGCTATCTACCAACTCAACTACATCCAATTGAACCGTGACTTAACAATTCGATTCGTATCACAGCAGAAATAACAACAGTCATCTTCAAAGACTACAGTGGAGTCATGATATAAGCTTCAATACGGAAAAAACGTCAGCAACTAAACTGGCGTGAAAACTGTCTGGGTGTAAATAACGGGTAGCTCCCGACGGATACCACAAAACGGATCTCATTTTTTTTTTTCAGAATTTGCCATTCAGTCCCAAATGTCAATAAATCAGAGCCCCATCGGATATCTCATCTTTACTGATAGTACCATCATCTCATCGACATACGTGCTACCTGAACTTTTCAATTTTATTTTATAGGTTACTAAAGAATGTAGTACCAGGAGACCAGAAATACGGAGGGTTACCGAAAATATCACCTATGCCTAGGTATATCAATCATTTTAAGTGTTTCTATAACGCGTTGTTTGAAAACGAGTCGCCGATACGTCATCTCCCCCTGATTTCTGTTGGCAAATAAACACCTTGCATGTAATTTTTCTGTTTAAGTTCCTATCAAATCAAGCATATTACATACTAATTATTCATCTACACCACTATTATAAAGAGGAAAGATTTGTATTTTTGTATGTTTGTATGTTTGTAAGGAATAAACTCATACTGTGCCGATTTCAAAAATTCTTTCACCATTCGAAAGCTACATTTACCCTGAGTAACATAGGCTACACCACTACACGTGCGAAGCCGGGGCGAGCCGCTAGTTATCAATACAAAGACAGATTTTCAGTGAGTTAAAAGACTGTCTCTAAATCTTCATATTAATAACAGGAGGGTAGATGTCTAAAGTGCCGTTGTACTTTACGACATCTTTAACATAATACTCATAGATCTAATTTTCAAGCAGCCATGTAACAAGTTCTTTTTGGGAAACAACTTTTCTGTAAAGATGAGATCTTCACCAAACATGTCACGATGCTTTTAGTTCCATGCATTTCCAATGTGTGACCAAGCTCATCCGTGTATAGTGGAGCGTGCCAGAGTTATGTGGGACGTCGCAGATGGTCTAAGCTGGGCCACTGACCTAGATCTTGCAACCGCCTGACCCCTTTTGTTTAGGCGTGGTGCAATCAGGAGACTCGACACTTTTTTACCCCACTTCCTAAAAAAGAGGTGTAATGTTTTTAGAGCGTATGTAAGTATCTGAGTACCTACGTGATTGGTATATTTGAGCTTTATTTGGAGGGACAAGGCGAGAAAAAACTGAGACAAAATGTATTAAAGTTGTTGCGAAAATGTTTAAGTAAGACTCTTATTTTATGGGAACATCCATTTTCAAATCCGGAGTGGACTACACTTCCGCTAACAGCTATGCTTGGGATTGATGTTAATTGAATCCACGTGCGGCGGAATTACAGTTAATGCCGCAATTAAATTACACTAAATTTAGTCTCCTAGTTAGGATTTGGGAAAGGAAGCTTACTTACTACCCAGTTAGTTGCCTAATTAGGAACTAACTTAGGAAGCATTTAGTAACGACTAAATGCTATTACACCTGCCTAAATCGGTTCCTAGCCTCCTAGGAATTCAGTCTCCTAGTTAGGATTCGGGAAAGGAAGCTTACTTGCCACCCAGTTAGTTGCCTAATTAGGAACCAATTTAGGAAGGTGTCATTACTAAATGCTTCCTAAATCGGTTCCTAGGTTAATTACATTACACTACATTCAGTTGAATGTAGTGTAATGTAATTGCGGCATTAACTGAGTTACCAACTATTGACACCATAAGAACAAATACGAAAGTTTCAATCGTGCCGAAATGGTAAACTTGAATCTACATTTAATTTGTTCTGGTAGCTTATTTCATTGTGATAAATAAATATTAAATTCAATAGATCCAGAAGTTTCATGATTGTTTCTTTCGTACAATAAAATGAATATAATCATAAACTCGAAACTGAACAACAATAAAAACTGTATGAAATCCTATCAGACGTTTTATGTGTTGTCTAGACGGCACATCTTGCAACCTTTCAAGGATGCCGTTACGCCTTTATTATACTAAAGGTGCCGGTCGAAATACAAATTGATGAATGACGCTTTATAGTTTTTACTTACACACTATGATGACACTTGGTTAAATAACCCGTGATCCAATTGGCCCTCCTATAAACAGCGTAGGTATCCATTGGAAATACAATGCTGCAAAGAAAAGAAATATTTTCCACCTCAAAGAAACAGAAGAAACGAGGACGAGCCGTGCCGTGACCGGGACTAACAAGACACGTCACGGTGAAAATGGAAGAGGAACCGCAGCGAATATGGGTGTACATCCGTAGCTGACAAAAACTTTCCAAAAGTCAAGATGCCTATATACCAATCGTAATCTTTTAACCAATTTCGTGAGACGTTACAGATGGATTGTCACGTGCTGACTAATATATACAAGTAGAAAAAAAACGCATTATGAAACCACAAAGTTCAAGAACGGCGCGAATACTATTTTGAAATGTAAATGGAGTTGTAAGGGCACGTGTTTAAAAACACGTGAGCCGGCAAAGTGAAGCCGTACCTACGTAAAGTAGTTCCAAAATGGAATATAATAGCCGAAGCTGAAATTACAAAATGTCTAATTACGTATGACCACGAGAAATGGATCATTTTATCGCTGTTAAATACGTCAGTGACTGTCGGTCCACTAAAATCCATTGGGATTGAGAATCAGATACACAACGATAACATTTGAAAAAATAATAAATTAACTAGCTTTCCTCACTCCTCAGCCCCAAACAGTCTCCGGTCTAATAGCTCAAAGTAAACAAGTTGGGAAGCACAAGCCGCAGTTCCCTTTGAAATGGCATCCGAGTACAGCCGAGTGGATGTAATATGCAAAAGGCTTCCCGCCTCCCGCCCCTGCATAATGTATGGAGATGGCGCTTCTTCTGCCGACGATCTGTTTACGCGGTTCTACGCAGTTCTACTATTTTTGCGGAACTTGGTACCTAGAGCATGTCATAATTTTTTTTAGATTTTTAGGATAACGGCAATATAAAAGACGCAATGATCCAAACAATCAAATGTCAGTAACACCGAAAACATTTATCCAAACATACAATTTTCTGCTTTTTTATTACTGTCATGGGTGTCGTGCAAACCTCTTTTTTTTCATAGCTAGACCAACCTACATAGCGGACATTGTGATGTTTTAGAACTGGTAGAGTACTACTAGTGGCGTTACGTTTACTTACCTGCTATAATATTGCGATTCCCCCTTAGGCAGGTGGCTCACCAAAATCGCCAGTTCCGAGCGATGTACGTGAGTCATGCATGACCTAGATCACAAAAGGGCGGCGAACTGTGTTGACCTATGCACGGCTAACACTTTAAACTTGGGACAGATAAACGAGGATGTTGGGGGATTCAGCGAAATTGAACATATATGCGAAGTTGTGAACGAAGGTATCGCCACTCCGTTTGATGTTTAAAAATGTTAATACGTTAAAGAGTACTTTGTCCAAAATATGTCAAGCCAGACAAGTTTATGACGCACTAAATGCTTCCTCTATCTGATGGTAGAGTAGAGTGGCTGTTCACCATGCCATGTGATGTCCAATCTAAAGAGACACTTGTCAAACCAGTTCTAAAATAAGCAAAGCCTACAATTCTTACAAAGCAGTTTTTGCTTGTCGTAAATACATATGCATTGTAATGTGTGCAGAGCTCTTTGTTGATAAGCCATTTTGATGCGGTTCACAAATATTTGTGCTTAACTGCGTAAGTAATTAGTGGTTTCATGTGACATGGGAGTGACTGACAGTGTCTGTTTCGGGGACGCAATTAGTCGATCGAAGTAAAATAATTAAGTTAAAGGCCGAAGCTAATGTAGTAAATAGTGGAATGTGTAGATACATTGAGTTTATGGACAAGTTCTAATTATTAATAGACTTATCAAGATATCCCTTTTAACTACCAATTCAGTCTTATACTGGGTGGCGCAAAAGTAAAGACCCTATTTGGTTCAGCTATAACATTTTTTCTAAATTAGAAAACTAGATTTAGGTTTTTTTAAATGTATATTTGTGCCATTAAATTTCGTACCATTAGGATTTAAAGATGATGTCTTTTAAATGGTGACCTCCAGAGTTGATACACATTTGAGCCCTATTTATAACATTTTGCAAGATGATTTTCCTTCAAAATTGGTTATGAGTGACGAAGCGCATTTCCATCTCTCAGGGCATGTCAATAAGCAGAATACTCGGTTCTGGGGCACTGATAATCCGCGCATTATTCAAGAAACACCTCTACACCCACTAAAAGTTACTGTATGGTGTGGCATCTGTGTTGACAGAGTGATCGGACCCTATTTTTTCGAAGACGCTGGAGGCAATGCGATAACTGTCACTGGAGAACGCTACAGAACCATGTTACGTGAGTTTTTGATACCCAGTTTGGACGAATTGGGGCTGGAGCACATCTGGTTTCAACAAGACGGCGCTACGGCACACACAGCGCGCGACACTATGGACTTAGTGAGGGACGCTTTTCCAAGCCGAGTTATCTCTCGTTTTGGCGATTTGCCTTGGCCTGCAAGATCACCCGATCTGACCAGTCCAGACTTCTTTCTTTGGGGTTTTTTGAAATCTCGGGTGTATGTGAACAAGCCACAGACTCTCGCAGCTCTAAAAGAAAACATTCGTCAAGAAATAACGAACATATCGCAGGAAGTGTTACGGCAAGTTATGCAAAATGTCATAAATAGGGCTCAAATGTGTATCAACTCTGGAGGTCACCATTTAAAAGACATCATCTTTAAATCCTAATGGTACGAAATTTAATGGCACAAATATACATTTAAAAAAACCTAAATCTAGTTTTCTAATTTAGAAAAAATGTTATAGCTGAACCAAATAGGGTCTTTACTTTTGCGCCACCCAGTATTATTGGTGTTTCATCTTTCTCGTAAGCAAGGTTTGAAGGGCACTGTAGCTAGTGAAATTACTGGGCAAATGAGACTTTACGAACTGATCTCACAGTATAGAAAACATTTTTAGACTGTGTGATGTCTCAGGATGACGTGCGCAGTGCAGTGTCATGCGAAACTGTATATTATTTAGAGTTCCGAGTGACACTGCAGCTTTTATGGGCTTGGTGTCATCCTCCCCGGTGGCGCTGCCCCGGTACCGGGGACGATGAGACAAAATGTGTCATCCTCCCCGGTAGCCTCAAAAATGCCACTCACCGGGGCCGATGAAACAAAACAAGTGTCATCTGCCCCGTTATAGTCGGATTGATGAATTCATCTCGGTGACAGCGGGGCCGATAGGGAGTTATAGTCTGATCATCCCCGGTACGGCCAGTGCTGGTGCTTTTAACGGGGAGGATTACACAATTCTAGTTTCATTAAGCCCAGCATGGAAGGTAGGGTGCTATGATAAAGAATTTGCCTAATAATGTATAAATGAAACGAGTCTGTTTATAATGAATGTAAATATAATAGAGCAATATAAATATACTATGGTTAAAATTAAAATAACGATGATTTAGTAGAGAGACGTAAGACACAGAACAAAACGCTAACTAAATAGCTTTTATTAAAATAGACGTGTTATTTACCTCTTATTTTTATAATTACAAACAATTATTATGTACCTATCTACATTGACCCTTCTGTATTCAACATTGTTTACATTCAATAACACAGATAGTTGTTTTTTTGTGGTAGCTGTTAGTAGTAAAAACTCGTATTAACTTTGAAAGTAAGTAGAAAATAGATTTTCTGTATGATACTTGCTATGCTCTGCTAAAAATAATAACGGAATTTATAGATTGTGGTCTACATATAAAATCTCTTCGGGTGTTTATATTTATACCCGCACTGTACAAAATTTATTATCGGATTAAACAATTATACCATACAGTTATGTAATAAGTGAATCTAAGTATGGTGGTTCTTTGTTTCTCTTGTTATTCTTTCGATGTTCCATAAAAACTTGTTTGTCAGTGCGGCTTTAAAAAAGGGAATAAGTACCCAGGTGCTTAACAATACACAGTCATAAAAGTTCAGTTTGCATTTGTTTTTAGCACTTCACTATTATATAGGTGAGTAATATTTAAATGGAAAAAGATGAAAAAAATGGTTATATTTTAAGAATCGTAAGCTAAATATATATATATATATATATATATATATATATATATATATATATATGAGTTTTGCCTACTAACAGCTACCACAAAAAACAACTGGCTGTGTTATTGAATGTAAATAATGTTAAATAAAGATGGGTCAATGTAGATATGTACAAAAAAAGGTAAGGTAATAATTATTTGTAATTGCTTGCTTAATATGTACATACAATAATTTAATTCTTATTATTTATAAATACGTTATCTAGTTTTGACTTGTAAAAGTGCTGAAAATAGTCTATTTGCAATAAAGAATTTGAGTTTGAGTTTGAATTACTAAAGTAAGAGGTAAATAACACGTTTATTTTACTAGAAGCTATTTAGTTATAGTTTTGTTCTGTGAACTACGATGTCTGGTTATCGTTATTTTAATTTTAACCTTAGTATATTTTTATTGCTCTATTACATTTATATTCATTATAAACAGACTAGTTTCATTTATACATTATTAGGCAAATTCTTTATTATAGCACTCTACCTTCCATGCTGGGCTTGATGAAACTAGATTTGTGTAATCCTCCCTGTTAAAAGCACCAGCACTGGCCGTACCGGGGATGATGAGACTTTAATTCTCATCGGCCCCGCTGTCACCGAGATGAATTCATCGATCCGACTATAACGGGGCAGATGACACTTTTACTGTTTCATCGGCCCCGGTGAGCGCCATTGTTGAGGCTACCGGGGAGGATTACACTGTTTGTCTCATCGTCCCCGGTACCGGGGCAGCGCCACCGGGGAGGATGAGACCAAGCCCTTTTATGGGCGGCCGTATCGCTTAACACCAGGCAAACGACTAGCTCGTCACGTCATTAATTTAAATAATAAAAAAAACAAGTGGTTAGCCATGTTCCTGGTATTAAAAAGAGTAGTAATGTCTCTTCTTGTTTCATACTCGCAGTCCGCGGCTAGTACGAAGTATAAAACTATGAAACCAATGGTAACGGCGCGCTTTTTGGTAGTGTATTCAGAAAAACATACTCATTGGTTATGCAGCATCAATAAGCAATGATAACAGGAGTTTATGTCGGCCCTCTCTTTGCTCGTCTTTGAAATTATCAAGGTTCGTGTATAACATCATCGTGATGTCAAGTACAAGATCAGGACCCTAATTCTGTATGACCACTTTACGATTCCTTACTTCGAAACCACGGGAATTCCTTGTCTTATATAAGAAATCTGCAAAAATCTATTCTCTATGAAATGGAAACAAAACCGCGCGAAATGAATTTGGAAATGACGCGATTTGAACTGTCCAAAAACATTATGTTCCACTGAGACACGTTCCGAAACATCAACACGTCAAAAGTTACCACCACTTAATATATCAATATTTATTCAAAATAAAAATAACATAATGTAAAGTGAAGGTATTTCTAATGCTGTGACACGATTTGAACAAGACACGATAACGACGTGGTTTCGTATCGTGTGGAATCTGAGTTTTCATACAGAATTAGGGCCCAGTTAAGATTTCGGGCAGCCTTCAAATTCTGTCACCAGAGCTGGCTTTTTGAATCAGACAATAGATCCTAGTCAGCCATCAACAAACTCTAATAAAAATCATTATCAACCACGCATCAAAACTTCAAAACTCAGCACCAGCAAGCGAGTCCCATTTACCGTGAAACCGTGCCCACTCGTGTTTATTCTAGCGTACGAGGTATATCGCTCGGGAGCGTGCTCGTCTGATGCAATATTCATTGAGCGTCGCTGAATATTTCAATCGTGTCAGCTGTTCCGCATCCAAAGAGATAGGAGCAAAAAATGTGTGTATTGAGATACGTTTTTTGTTACTGACAGTTTTGATTTCACATTATTAAGTAGAAGTGGGTTACGTGCATTTAAAAAGACTTAAATAACGTTTCTTTTTATTCAGAATAGGTCAGCTGTAATAAAATTGTTTCACGAGGTGTGTAGTGATAGCCATCACACAAGTTGGAATGAAATCTCTCAGGTCTCGAGTGGAAGAGGTTAAGGACCCCAAATACCCCATGCTCCTATAGACCAGCTTATTTGAACCAGCTTTCAGTCTACAATGTAGACTAAAAGACTAGATAGCTATTTCAGTTTTATAACCGTGTGATTCAAGTCACACGACGAACCAACCAGAACCCACATAAGAAAAACTATACAATTGGGAGCTTTAACTTACAAGAATTTAATTTAATTGTATATACCAACCGGTCTGAATATACATAATATAATAATTAAGTAGATCGAAGCTCGACAGCACGTAGATGCAAACGAAACCGATGCTATAAAAGTGTTATCATTTGATAGCTGATATTTCCAGTCCATGGAATGCTGTGTTAAAAATAAAGGTGATTAAATTGTGCCCGTTAGTAACGATATTAGTGATATTAAAATCGTTAATAGTACGTTACAAAATAAATAAATAGAGGTTTAAGGAAACTACGGCAAAACAACTGTTAAAAATTACAATAAAAAGGTACTGTTGGTACTTACAATACGAAATAGTTCTACTTTGAATTCCAGATCAACGTACAGACTTTACCAATAAATGTGCACTAGGCACAGTAAACATATGGGTACGGAGACTACGAGTGTTTGCTTGCACCTGGCATAGTGTGGGCAAACTCTACGATCTACTACGGCAGACGTCAACAATACGATAAGTCTCGTATTGCCATAAAAACTCACTGTGAAAAGTATGTAGGTATTAGGTACCTATAGACAAAAATGTAGACCCGGAATAAATGTGTAATGTGGATCCGGTCTACATTTTTGTGCCAGTAGATATATTATGTTCTTTGATACATAACTAAAATTGAATGTAATAGAAACAAAATCAACACGGTATAGGTTTTTATGATGACACCTACGAAATGGAACTACTACATTAATATATTCTGTGGTTACAACAATACTCAACGGAGTAACAAAGCACAATTTTAAAGGAGTGCAAACTGTTGTGGTTGTGCAAAATGTAGCACAAACAACCGCAGAAAACAATAAGATACAAAAATAAAACATGACATTGTGAGCTCGAGTCATAAAACATCAAACAATTTATCAGCAACTCGTGAACAACAAAACTGACGAAGAAGGTGGTAAAGATGGTAATTCATTTTGCTTCTTTGGTATTACCTTTCAAAATAAGAAGTATAATTGTTCTTTTATTACCCGTAGCTCAATTTCTGAAACAGATTTATCGCGTGATATTTTTGCTGTTTCCTAACAGTTTCCACACAGCGCGTTTTAGCAATTTATTTGTTGGCCAACAATGTGCTCGTCTCTACTTAGACAATTATCTGTACAACTGTAGCCATATCCATGGCTACAGTTATACAGATTTAAGGAGCATTACACACAGAGAGTCGTAGTTAAAGCAAGGTAATAAAAAAGTAAATTTATTCGTTCAGTAATGAAAAGATATAACCAAACCTACTGGCAAAAATATCAGTATCCATAAATAAACAATTAAAGCATTCAAGATTTTACAAGGAAACCTTTCACCGGCTTTCAAGGCTTTCCTTACAAAAAGGAATCGTTACCTTCCCAGTAAACAATTTCAAAACGATTAAAATTGTTCACGGACGGAATTGAAGAAGATTATTTAAATCAACATGCTTATTTCAAAGAAAAGGAAGTTTTTAAAGTAATTCTCGAAATTACTTCGCAGAAAGTTCTCAACTCGGTTTGTGGCTTTGTTTGTGAATGTAATCGAGAACACAGAGATATCTCGGATGGTAATGAAAGTTTAATTGAAGATCAAAATGCAAAAAGTATGAATACTGGGCTATTCCATAGTCTACGATTAGTTAAATTAAAGTGCCTATGATTTTTAAAGCCTGCACTGACAGATCGGCCTCGTCTAAGTCCTTTAGCTCCATGCCATGTTTTTCTCAACGATACATAGACCGATTCTGAGAAGAGTTTAAAGGGATTGTTTTGTTTTGACTCCGACGGCCGATGAGTAACTGTTTATTTATAATACTGTAACCTGCTTTCATCATCATAAAAACAAAGTCATGAATAAATAAATAAAACCAGATTGCTGAAAATAATATAAAAGTAGGCGTTAGAAGATAGTAAAACTTTTCAATCGTTAAAATATTTAAAAACTGTTGACTAGCTATCATTATAAATCGATGACAAAATACATACGATCAAGTTCTAGGTTAGCTTCTATTTCTGGAAGGTTGACGACCTCTAACTGAGACAACTAATAGAGTAGTAGTATGCGAGTGTCATTATCGATATTGCCGTATGTTCTTGCACATTCCAAATGAGTTGTCGATGATGGACAACATATCGAGTGACTTTGACAACTCTTTTGTAAAGGAAGGAAAACGTGCGCCAGATCTGATATAAATTAGAAGTACCCAGCAAATATGAACCTGGGAAAAATTTGATTATAAAATTATACAGTAAGATTTATATCATCAAGGAAAACCCAAATGATCGCGGGGTAAACCTAGAGTAAAAAGATCCAAACGATTCGAAAGATTAATGACATGTTATTATCTATTACATCATGGTTATCAATTTCCTTGTTCATAACATTAAACATTATTCAACATTATTACACCACAATAATCTCAGTGCAACATGAGTAATGTTGTAATTATTAAAAATAACCCCATATTTCTCTCATCTAAACAAAATCTCTATTGCATCTACACACAGATAACCCCCAATAGATACCGCATTACGGGATTTTTGTTCGGATCCTAGCTCACCAAAACTGGCGGAAGGCGCGGGTTGCGGGGACTGGAGCCAATGCGCTATTATTGGCTGTTTCGAGTGACGCCCTAGTAATTAACTCTAATAATTGGTCGAAACTAAGGCCGTGCTGCGAAGCGGCGATTTATATAGACCCATTTACGCTAAAGCGTGGTGCGTGGTCGTCGTCTTTCATGCGGTATCTATTGGGGGTTATCTGTGCATCTACACTATGTGACACACTACACAAAGGTCAACTGGAAGAAAATGCTACTTAGCATTAAGGTCGCCTATGTACTTGATTATCTTGTGCAATAAAGCATTTTCTATCTATCTATCTATCTATCTATCTATCTATCTATCTATCTATCTATGTGATGGTCTCTTTGGTTTCGTTCAAGCTAAGTAGCCACTGATGTAGTTACTACAATGTTTTTAAACTTTATTTTTTATGTTCCTACTTCATTTTACCAACCACTAACCGATTCAAAACATTTCCTATTTCCTATCATTATTCATTATACTAACACCAATCGAGGCGTAGGTACTTGACAGTTCTCGATAACAATATTAGTAAACAAGAACAAGACATTGTGGGTCAGTAACGGAACGAGATAGTCTTTTGCTGCTTTTATGGTATCGAGGACAACAAAGAAACTACATTACCTACTGAGTCAAAATATGAGGTAGATGCCCTTGATTTGAGTGACCAGTTGTGCCGGATTTTTGCGCCCAACAACTACCGTCGGAGCAGGAAGCACAGATTGTTTGTTGTTCCTAGGTGTAGAACAGTTGCTCGCGCAAGATCCCCCATACCGCGAACTCTCGCTGCACTTAATGCCCTCCTGGACCGTAATTCTGTATGACCAATTTACGATTCCTTGCTTCGAAACCACGCGAATTCCTTGTCTTACATAAGAAATCTGCAATAATCTATTTCTCTATAAAATGAGACCGAGACCGCGCGTAATGAATGTGGAATTAACTGGGATTGGCGCGATTTGATCTGTCAAAAATCATATGTTCCACTGAGGCGCGTTCCGAAACATCAAACCGATTTCTTGCTGTGACACGATTTGAACAAGACACGATAACGACGTGGTTTGTGTATCGTGTGGAATCTGTGTTTTCATACAGAATTATGGCCCTGGACACCAGCCCTGAATGTGATGTGTTTGCTGACGAATGGAGGGTGATTTTGTCGGAATGTCTGGAATATTGTGAGGCGAATGCGTGATAGTGGTGTCTAAATGTATATTATTTTTTTTATGACTGCGATGACTATTTTTAATTCTTTATTTAATTTTGATTATTTATTATGCGTAAATTTCAAACCTATGTAATATTAATAGCAATTTGACATTGTGTGTTTTTTTTTTGACGAACTTGTTTATTTCTTTTGACATGATAATTGTATATCTGTCCTATATTTTATTGTAATTATTTTAATCAGATTGTAATTGTATTTAAATAACAATTAGTGTAAATGGTGTACCCGTACTAATTGAATTGAGTAAATAAGTAAATAAATAAATAATAAATGATTTTACCGCAATAAGAGAACAGTGACTGGAGTTTGAGGTATGTAGCTGACTTTCGATGGGCCAGTGCCAGTAGCAAGCTTGCTAGCTTGCTACTGGTACTGGTACAGACACCAACCATCGGCTCTACTCTTCCACTTGATGCCATTATCTTGCGTATACCATCGCTTCCTATTCTTATAGAGCGTTCTAATCCTAATGACCGTTTGCACCAATGGTTACGGTTTCTGCGGCATAGTTCTGCTTGCTAACTCTGAATGAGCTAGCATTTGGTACTACATTATTTTTGGTTGCTAATGTTTACGTTTGTGTTTTTCCACTTCAGCAGTACCAAGCAATGAATGAACCCAACGCGTGTGCAACTAATTTAAACGTTGCTAACTCCTGCGCTGACCCGCAGGTCAATTGTCTCGAGAATGGGTCGCCACGTGGAGTCTCGTTCTATATATAGCTAGAGAAGGCTTCTAAAGGTGATTCATGTTTTGATGAGGCCAATTAGCTTTATGATTTAGAAGAAGATTAACTGTATCATGTTGGCCTTAATATAAGTAGAGTAAGTTCGCCTCATAAGGATTTTGTGCAAGATGCCCCGACCAAATCAGGAGTCAAATAATAGGAGAGAATGGAAAAGGTGTGAGGAATGAAAATCCGACCCTAAATAGGGGTAATATACAGGAAGCCAATTTATAATAATTATTTGTTAATAATTGGAAATAAATACATTTAACAGTTTAATGTGTTCAACTATAAGTTGGAGATACCACTCAAGCATCAATGGAGACAGAAAATATTATATTTGGATTCAATTTCATTATTCTACACGTAATAGAACTAGATTACGTTACGTACCGGTTGTTTTATCAACATAAAAATATTTAATTTGTTTATCAAAATATGCAAACCACCCAATAACTAACAGTACTAGTGCATACTGTTAGATCAATTTTTGTGACAGACTTGGTGTAATCTGAGGCTTACGTAACAAAGCTATAAATAAGGAACTATTTTTATTTGAACGGCTAAATATACCTTTTAAGCTTTATCCTATACCTAATTGGAATCCATTTCGTTATAACAGTCACAATAAATCTTAATTTATTCATAGACTTGTCCATCTATAGTCGTTTATTTTCTTCTAGTGCTACCATAAAAGCCAAGGTTATTAAAGGTAATTCTGTTTAAGCCTTTCCATTTTGATACTTTAAATGTTATATGCTCAGAAATAAATAGTTGACATTTTAATGATCTTAAAATACATAACAATGATGAAGTCAGCCGTGTGACGGAGACGGATATTTTAGGTAATCCTGATACACTGACGAACGCGTGTTATAATTTTAAAAATATTACATAAATCTCTTTAAATACAATCACGGACACCATCGGCGATAAAATTGTTTATTATATTCCTGTTAACGTCATAAGAAAAAGGTTACATATTGAATAGTGGTTTAAGTTTAAACTAACCTTGGTGCAGAACATGCAGCCGCAGCCAGCGATCATTGTGACCTTGTCAGCGGTTGCGTCTTCCAAACAAAGCTTGCAGTTGACAGGAGCCGCTGGTACGAAGCCACCGCCAGCGTCGTCAAGGGAATACCTGACAAAAAGAGAATTTTGTAAACTTTTTGTTTAATCTCTACAAGAAGAATTACAGCTTCAAACCGGTGATTGGAGAAAAAGTGTCAAAGATAAATAGTACATCGTTGGAAACTCACTATGGGCATTTGCACTCGTTGCAACCATCATAGCTACAAATTTCGTGGTTGAAAAGACTTCATAAGATGGAGTAACTTTATCGGGCTTTACCAGTACATACCTGGAGCCACCAGCGCCAGCAAGCGACAGTAAGGAAGAGCATCGGGAGCAGACGGAGGGCGCACGCAGCCTGTTGTGGGCCCTGATCGGTTCCGGAACCTTCTCGCGGTCCGTCAACGCGAGGACCGTCGAGCATTTCCTGAGCCCTGAAGACAAAGGACGAGGGTTAATTGAATACAGATCATGACTATAAGGCAGTTCAAATTGTCATTTTTGTAGTATTGGAAGTAGCCAGTAAAGCTGTCGATCTCAATTCCCATTGTGATAATAGTCCGCACCGCGGGGATATACAGAATACAAAGCTTCAGACACAAATCTTCAAATGTTTTCGGGAAATGTAAGGCTGATATTATGTTGTTATACTAGCAAGTTAGCAACTTTTACCAGAAAACTTGTAAGCGGTGGCGACAACGTAAATAAAGCTACACATACAGTATCTGGGGGTGTAGCAAAGATGCCAGCGTGAGGCGTTAAGAGCCGATACAACGCCAAATTGCTTAAAACGGCTTAGCTTGAGGCAGTATCCTGTCAACAATATTGCAACAATGACTTTGAAATTAATATATGGTAAAGTCCAGGACTAACGCTACTGCAAATGTATAGTGAAAACACGAATTAATAAAATTTTCTCGATAGAAAAAAATTACAAAGTTACCTCCAAACCGTACAAATAAACAGCAATTAGTCAATGAATACTTTAAATAAGATCATGAAACTTTGTGTAGTAGTTGAACTAAATATAATGGAGGGCTTATGTATAGCGGATTTTTAAAATACCCTTTATATTCAGTGTAATAATAAATTACCTAAACTATTGCGCGTTGGAACCAGTTTAACTTAGACCGCCCCTGCCGCTCGGCCCCTGGCTCATCCCCGCTTTGGCCTAGTACTATACATCTATTCTGTGGCTTTGGCTTGAATTCACGCTGGCCTTGCACAAGCCCTTAACGCCTCACACTAACTCCAAAATGTATGGGAATGACATTACCATACATTTTCGAGTTAGCGTGAGGCGTTAACGCCTCACGCTAACTCGCTGTCCTTGCTGGAACCCCAGTTCCGCTATCGTCAGACTTACCTACAGCTACGTTATTCAAAGAAAGGACTATTTAATTATCAGTTTTAACATAATATTTCGTTTAACTTGACCGTGTCATTGAAAACTTTAGTGAATCGCTTTCTTAAGAACCCTCTTGACGTAGAAAATAATGAAATGACAAAGGATATTGATGTGGCCTCAAAAAGGATGAATTAAAGATCACTTTCGAATACATAAGTGACTTTCACCTGCTTTAGTGTAGTGAAAGGAGTATAACGCTCATACCAGCAGAATTACGTATGTGATCAGATCTTTTAATTAATAAGCAAACCAACAGCAGAATGAGAATTAAGAAGTAGGAAAAACAAAGTTAAAAATTGAATGTAAATTAGATGTACAACTTTGACCTTGACCCCACTACTTTAAAACAGATAACCTGACTTTGGTTTATGTGTAGTGTTTAGTTGACTAACTTTTAAATTCTAATCTTTACGAGTGTCGTGACGAGCTAGTCGTTCGCCTGATGTTAAGCGTCACGGCTGCCCATAACAGATTTTAAACATATAATATACTTTAAATATGTTTAACATTATACTAAGGTAAAGGGTAGGGCCAAATAAGCAGGTCCAAATTCGTTCAAAGAAACCTCAACCTTAACGTTGTAGTCTTAAATATCAATTCGGTGTGCACTTCAGTGCGGCGCTTACGACAAAGATAATGCACGAAATGACTGATTTTGACGGTTTTAAATTAATATCTGTGTTTATATAGTATTTTTCAAAATTATGAATTTATCACAAAATTTGTGTTTGTTGGGAATACACTAATATTTTTTCTGGAAAAATATACACCTACGATAGAAACTCAGGAAAATGGGAACATTCAAATTTTTTGAGGGAGGTTTGCGATTATTTTCTATGGAGCTATATTTATTAATCTTGTGTTTGCGGACATCACAAAAGACTTAATGAAATTAATTACATGATATATTAAATTCAAAGCTCCACATACTCTAATTACGCCAGGAAACGTGCCATAAACACCTTGTTTGCCCTACCCTTTGCCTTAAAGCACAGAACTGCAAGGACATAGACTGCGCACGTAAACGAATAATATCACACTTAATCGTGAGCTCACTGAAAAGTTTAGAGTTATCAATGTTATTTAGTAAAAGTATAAAGTAACCCAGAGTACACAAATGAGAGAAGAAATACTTTACTCACAGTGGATAGTCAAATTAACATTATAATAATAGTGATAAGACCGAGTAAGAAATAACAATAGCAATCGACCTCAACCACATCGAACTTTCTCAATGACCAGCTAGGCGATCATAACTGTAACTTGATTGCAACCAATAGAAAAACAAAATGTATGGATTTGACAGTTTCAATACGCAGTTTATGTACATAGTTACTGTGAAAATTTTCAAATTCGGAATGAAATTTTTTCTATTGCATTGCTATCAAAGTTACATGATCACCCCGCTGACCATACCACATACACAGTAAGGTACTAACAATAACCATTCAAAACATCAACAGATGCCCATCATCAAACTAGTTGGACAAGAGGACAACAATTCGATTGATGAAACAGATTGATCTTTTTAGGCCGAGCGAATCTCAAGGCTTCATCTCTTGAAAGGGAAACGAATGCTCAAAAAGAATCAATAGGTACAAAGGCGTTTACGAACAATGGCGTCGTTTGTTATGGTGTAGACTTAGAAACTTTATAGACAGAAATCTAACCTAATGCGAATTTGATTTTAGCTTTTAACGATCGTGAGTAGCATTGAATAGTTTTTCAGATTCAAAAATAATGGCTGTCTTGACGTCCAAGGGCACATACGAGTTGTACGTGTATCCTTGGGCGATTCATTGGTCATCTTTTGTATGGATCGCTTAACCGGAGCTAACATTGACAGTCAGAAATATAAAAGTGGATATATCTTTAGTATAGTCAATTGTTTTTTTCTCTAAGTCTATGGCGTTCCAGCAACAATACGGTAACGCTCAAGGAGTCCGTACATTTCTCGGTTTAGTGAGCAACAATTACATTACAATGGCAGTGGGGAAATACGAACACAATATTATTGTGAATGACAGACAGACAGAGTGCTTAGTATGTATAGGGGTATTAAATACACTCAGTGCAAGGCAGTATATCATACAAATACAAACATTCGAGTGTATCATACCTCAATGCATACAAATCTATGAAAAGGTTCTGAAACTTAGATTATAGTAAAACTTCCCGTGAGCTGGACTAAACTTAATTCAATGACACGCACGAACTAATTCGCACTACTGGCTCAAAGTCAGAAAATAATGTCTACGACATGAGAATAATTAAAAAAATTAAGAATAAAATGGTTTTAGAAATATATTGGCGTAAATAGGTTCAAGATATCCGACATTTATGCGCGAAAATAATCTTCATTAATCTCTGGATTATGCTGAAAATAAATCAAATTACATGAATAACAGATTACAGTACAAGGGCTCTACTAATTGGCAATCTGAATCCTCGAAAATTCATTCACCCGGGGTAGGGTCCCAAATTATAGTATAATCACGTATTTATAGGAGCATCCTGTCTAATTTATTCCGGGGAAGCCACGGCTGAATGTAACATTTTTTATATTTTGCGTATTTTTAGCATAATTCTGTTAAGTAATTTTTCTCAGATAATGAGAGTACGTAATAAAAAATGAAGACGCGACGAAAAACTGTAGGTTAGGTATAGGATTTCAGTGGCAATTGATGCATTTAAAAATTGGATGCTGAGGTAATATAGATTTCTTACTGTTCCACTTCCATACAATGAGATAATTGACATACAGACCAACGGTTCCATATCTGTAATAGGTACTAGTTCGCGAAACAAACAAGATAATAGATGGGATGTCTAGAAAAATATTATAGTAGCATAGTATACTATGTATTGCTAGTAAGCTAGATACATATATGCCATTATACTATTTTAACATACATACAAGGTCACACGCGTTTGTTAAGCAACCATGGTAAAATTGTATGCGTGATAAATTATTACGTATCTGTGTGTATCTTTCGCCTGATCCGGCTCTATTTCGGTCGCATAACGACGAAATTAGAGAATTAGTATCAAGTTTATGTGTAAGTAAAAAGCTATTAGAGAAATTAGCATGAGGTCACCGCCCAGTTGTGGTGGTACTGGCGATCGATATAGCCGTATTAGGATAATTTTGGGTTGTGATGTCGTATACTAAGCTATGTAATACTATGAAATTCAGGTCCAAGAGAAACGAAAAAATATCTCTAAAGAGTCAAATGAGATATATTATATATTATGAAAGAGACAAGAGACAACACAACATCCTTTCATAAGGTGAGGTGAAAACTACGCTTCGCATCTAGATAGAGGGCGCCGTGTTGACATTAGTATGCGCTTCAAAAACCTCTATCAATTTACACAAACAATCGACTATAGCCATCTGCCATAGGGTGCGCTATGCGCTTAACGTCGGCATGAAATTCATGTAGAATTTGGTCACTATCTGGGGGCAAATTTCGTGCTCTGTGGTAGGTACCTATGTAAATGAAATGAAATGGCCCTTATTGAGATGTTGAAGAAGTTTCAGCACAAACGTCATCAATTTTTACCAATTGCTAATAGTAGTATAGCAAACGGCAAACATGTCGAGCCCTGGCAAGGTTGGCTGCGCAATACTATGAAGGTAACGAGGTGCTTGGATTAGCTTAGAATTACACTCTTGTTAGAAACAATTTAAAATATTATGTTGAGCAAAGAATTAATGAATCCGCGACTAAGTAAACATAATTATGGTTTTTCCTTTGGACTAGCAAAGGCGAAGGAACTCGTTTCCAAAACTGGATCACAATTTAATCGGTAACTTTATCTTGGTAATGGGCTCGTCACCAATTTGCAAACCGGTTGCTTGTATTGGGCAAGCGTTTTAACTCGTGAAAAGAGAATTTGCAAATATTTCGATTCTAGACGATTGTATGTGATATTATTATGTGATATATCAGCTATTAGAGAAACTTGAAGTAGCCTTCGTTGAACTGATTGAAGTAGAGGTGAATCGAAACACAGAATTGAAATCTTCAAACAAAATAGTTATCAGTGTCCCAAACGTTGCTATAGACTAGAATGTTCCTTACCTTCTAGCAGAGGCTGCGGCTGCGACAGCACGGAGTCCCTTGAAGCAGCCCTTCGGACTGGCTTCGCAGGCCGTGCTAAAGACTTGAGCCCTCCACTGAGGATCAGTTCCAGGGCACGACGACCGCCAGGCCCATTCGCGCCTGCTCCCACCTTGTGACCAAAGAAAATAATGATTACCTTCTATTTTTGCGTCAGATCTACGACCACGAATTCTGTTACACTTTAGAAAATCATAAAAACTTGTGTTTTAATAGCACTGTATTTAAATACTATCAGTATCTTCCAAAATTCTCTATGTAATCTCATATAATTTAATAGCACCAAAGTCGAACCAAGTTTATAAGAGTGCAAATAAAGTACATGATTATGACTTAATATTTTATGACATCATTATAATTCTCAAGCTCTTTAAGATAAACGGCTCTAAAATAGTTAGGCTATAATTTAGCCAATTCTCAACCATTATTATATTATCTATGACCATAGTAATCAAAATATAGATTAAATCAATAATGTTATTGTTGAGTAATTGTCCGAAATTGAATACCGGTTCAGAAACACCTCGTAAACTGTTTAATGTTCTTGTTTAAAAAGACAATTATAAGGTTAACATAGCAATTATAGACAGTTTACTTATATCTGGTTGAGTGCTATTGATATTTTAATATCAGTTGTTCAGTACAGGTACGTAACAGTAGGCCAACTTTGTGCGACCAAGTTTATGTCGAATACTTGTTTGTATTCTGTGTTAACGTTTTACTGGACCACGATAAAGTCAAAAGGAAGAGATATGTTTTTAGCAGTATGTGTTTGTGTTGACATATGTTTCACCGTACACCTAAGCTAACTCATCCGATTTTGATGAATGAGGTATCAATTGATTCGTTGTTATGGTTCGAATGGCATAAGCAAATTCTTTTTGTTTTAGGATATTATTCATCAATGTCTTAGTCTTATCAACTTTAACTAGTTTTGTAAAACTATTGTTAAATAAATGTGTTGTCCTGTTAGACCGTTTTTCCTATAACACCGGTTGCACCGTCAATGCAGATTTACAGATATCTCACGTCAACCCTGAGGTATTTGATGCACCACAGAACGCGTGATCATGCCTCTATGTTTGTGTAAAAAGCATATCGACTGTCATTACTCATTAATACTTAATTCATAATTACTAACTATATTATAAGAAGGCCATCTTATTTCCCTCGATACCTAATTTTCTGCTCAGTCCTAGGACCTGTACTATTAGTATTCTGTGGTCATAATTCCACTGCACGTAAAAGGGAGATGGTTTACTGATCATTTTACAATGTTTACCAGGTTTGAGGCCAGTTCCTCTTCCGTCTAAGCGAGGCGATGAATAAACAAATATTGTGATGCCAAGGTGCGACGCATCTATCGACTTTGTGTGAAGGTTGAGATGGTCATTCAGTAGTACCTAAGAGGTTACATCTGATAGAGATCTAAGAATAAATGCGCCAGTTCCAATTCTTTCATCGCATCACTGGTCATCCACTCAGTTTGAAGCACATTAAAATTCCTGCACTGCATATTCACAACCAATGTCACAGAATAGATAGAGTGTGCGTCCAGTGTCGACAATGCGACACGTGTGACAAGCATTGAATTTCAATCTGGCGGTGATGCAAACTGCACCTTATATGTAAGTATGTTATTCTCGCTGGGCGCCCGCTAAAATGTTTTATTTATGTGTCAGCTCGCGTGTACTTGTTTACGTCTGTGCGAGTCAGAAGAGGTATACAGTTTGAATTGTTGATTATGTCCACGTCGTCGCATCTTGATATGTTTGCATCAGATACATTTACCTCCGCTTATATTTATCCTGTGTCATCATCGTTCTTACTACTACGAAGACACACTCGATTAAAGTTAACGCAGAAGCAACTGTTGCTTATACTGTGATAAACGCCACAGTCAAGTAATAGTTCTAGCACCCTAGTTTCCTCGATTAGGGTTGATGAAGTAGCAACTGTTGATTGTACCTACTGTGATAAACGATCAGAGTCAAGTAATAGTTCTAGTTTCATGTTTTAAATTCATAGTCAATAAACATCAAACTTTACTGTGTGTAGTCACCACAACCAGTTTTCGTCGCCATCACGATAAATACACTGCGCGCACACCTTAAGTCTGTGGCACGACATCTATAGCACTAAAACGAGTACCTACCGAGAACCATCACAAGAACTATAATAGAACCAACCTTGAAGATCTACGATAGACATGGGTTATTGTGAGACAATAGGTCCTTATCCATCAGAACATCATAAGCTAGATGAAGCGAGGACTTGATCAAAACCGCGGGGAGCCGTTGGATGCAAGAGGTAAGTAATATTTAAGTAACCGAATCAAGGTTGCGTTCTATGTGGGAGGCCTATGTTCATTTGTTCCGCAGTGGATGTCTTCGAGCTGATATGATGATGACAGGCAATGATCCAATATTGTTATATGTGGCTGAATTTGAGAGTTATAAATCAAGGAGGGTAAAGTCTAAAGTTGATGAATTACAATTTATTATACCATATTTTGGAGGTAGCGCGTGTATCTTCGACAGTTCCAAGTAGTTCAGGTCAAAAGACTTCTAAATAAACAAATTGCAAACTTTTTGCTATGAATAATATTAAAGAACTGAATTTCGACTCCAATTCATATTTTGTTATCATAAATGAGAATTGAGATCGTGGGCCGCCTTTATTATCTTTACATGAATAATAACAGACCGACAGCCTCTTTAAAATTCCTAAGCTACACTTAAAATTAGGTGCTGTTTACATAGAAACCAGTCGAGGCTAGACGATCAAAACTGTTTCAACTTCAATGGCTGGATGAGACATTTAACTACACTACCCTTGAACCATCATGAATTATCAGGCAGTCACATTTAATAAAAACCGGCCCTTTCACAAGGACTCAATCAATCAGTGTTCGCATCACGGCTTTCTCTTCGTATAATTGATGAAGTCCAGATAACACAGCTAAAGCAATTTTTCAAACTGTATTGTTTTAGTAGAGCATTGCTATGAAATATTAATCGCGCGGCAGAAGTGTTTATCAAGTTCTAATAGATTTTTTCTTAAATACAAGTATTATTGTGTTACTATTTCACAACATTCCAATACGGCAGGGCAATGAATAATAGGTGTGTAATGGTATTCCTAGGCAACTGCTGCGAGCAGGGTTGACATGATTTAAATCACAATTTAAATTAAGTGATTTTTTCAATAAAAATCATCGTATTGATTTATCCAACGCGTTGGACGCTTATGCGAAGGATTGGCCCACACAAGCATTAGATCGTAAAAATTGGAAAGAGGGAAGGGAGGCCTTTGCCCAGCAGTGGGACAATATGGGCTAATATGATGATGATGATGATGATTTATCAAATTAGAAGAAAAATACCCTTAGTGGGTGGGTTTTCTTTCGGTTCGGTTAGTGACGTTCCAGAAATGTATGGAGCCTGGGTCACCTATATGTACCTACGCTATATTATAATATCGGTTATGAATATTAGAAACGTTTTGAGCTATTCATTTTTTATAAAATATTTGGTTTTATGGCTTAAAACAAAAATATATGTTTATGCTCGCAACACTAAACCGCTAAACCATCATGGCGGGCACGATCATAAAAGAGTATACAATATCACTATTGGAAAGCATGGCGTGGCAGTCTAATATTATTTTTAGAGCCATTTTAAAGTCTCAAAATGCAAAAAATCAAAAATTCATGATCTTTTGGATTTTTTTTGCAAACTTCGTGATTTTTTCCAACCCTGGCCAATGAGAGTTCAGTTCAGTAACAACTCCATCCGGTACGACTTCCGAAGATGCGGTTCCTGCGGTCACAAACTCCCAGCAAATACGGAATTCTATGGATGACAAAAAAAAAACTAAATGAATCCGGCGCAAGGTTGTAAGCGGCAAGTAGATAGGGGAGTCAAAGTTCAGACCTTCGTTACTCGGGCTCGGGCCGGGAGAGCCTTATCTCAAAAGCGGAAAATAATCTAGAAGAAAATGCTGATGATTATTATGTGAGGCAACATAGTATACGTAAGTAAACATGTCGTAAAACTATAAGTATTACAGTATTCACACCTTTGCTAATACTAAATTTATTTTACTGACTATGTAACCTTTTCCGACTATACGTTTCTAGTTGTTGAGTTATATTGATCTAGGATTGACCTATAGCTAATTACCTAACTATATAATACAGTGAACTGGGGGCGTACCGTGAGCTCTTAGCGCGATTCAATAGAGAGCCTATATTGGATCGCTTTGTTTTTTTTTGTATGGGGATTTTGACAAGCGATCCAGTGTAGGCTCTGTTTTGAATCGCGCTAAGAGCTCACGGTACGCCCCCTGCGCGCAATTTAATTCGTCAGGATTCTGTTACAGCCTTATTTTCGTAGCATACAAAACACGAGCAGTATAACAACTACAACTACATGAAACTGCGTTGAAAATAGAACAGATATATATATAGGTAGTACTAATACGTAGTCGGGCTTAGATTAGCGTCGTGCCTCAAGGTAGTTCGTCTAGGAATGGACGCAAAGTAGGCTTATAATGGTGACTATTATTGCATCAAAATTGTATGGCATTTGTTTCAAGTTCCGTACCTGCTTTTCTAAATACATCGCACTGTTTTGCCACCATAAATACGTATATTGAATCCGACGGTTCGTGTAAATACGTTGCGTAAATACTAGACGTTCAATTCGCGTTTGTACACCTCACTTTACAGAACAGATATTTTATGGGAAGAAACTATGTTTTGATTATTTTGATGAAAGAAGCAAGGAAAAAGGAATTTGGTATAAAACTATCCAGTGTCAGCCTCCTCGTATACCATGGTTTGTTGATGGTAGAATAAGTAGATCTTACATCACATTAGCTCATAGATTACGTTCTGGCCACTACCCATCTAATAAATTTGGGTTTTTAATGAAAAAAGTTAACTCACCTAACTGTGAAGTAAGTGGTACTGTGGAAGATGTCCATCACTTATTGATGGAATGCAATAGGTTTGGTATGGAAAGGGAGTCACTTATGCATAAACATAATTTAAACAAATATGACGTCGGTTCATACATTACATTATTAGCGAATCCTACTACCAATGCTGCAATTTCATTATTTGATATTCTTTTGCATAAGTGAGACGCTTTCTTGTTGCTGATAAATACTATACGTGTAAACTAGGTTAGGGTACGATGGGGCTGGCATACCAGAATGGGTAAAAGCCCCAAAACAAATAAAGAAAAAAAAAAAAAAAGTAAATAATCCGCGTTTGTGTGGATTCAATTACGAAGGACCTTCCGGCTGAGCGTCCACAGCGAAGCTATAAGAAGCGGTACTCGGAGTGAATCTGTGAATATCAGCCAATAGGAACGCTACAAAATCACACTTCTGAAAATAGAAATCATTTTTATCCTGCTTTCAATTTCCCTGCTCTAATTCCATGGACTGCCAGCTTTACGAACGGTTTATGTTCGGTTTCTAATGATAAAAGGCACCCTTAATTGCTTCTAAAAGAAATTGCTTCTATGTTAAATTTAAAGACTGGTCTTAATTTAACGTGTTGACGACACAATTTAGATTCTAAATTGTATTGTATTTTAGGCGGTGGTTCTCTAATTGATTTTGCGAACATAAAGACTAGTAACTTGGAAACCATTATGAATTCTGTTCAGTTTTTATCTATGTCTGTAATTGCCCTATTTGTAGAACTGTACATAGATTTATATTATAAGTCAATTACTGGTTACTGGAGAGTGCATAAAACTATATTTTATTAATACAAAATACAATGGCTGAAGGAATACCCTTTCATCATTGCTCTTTCTGTAATACAATTATACATTATCTGATAATCAAAGCATGATACAAAAAAATGTCATCAAAAGTAGAACTTATGTTATCTAAGTAATTCGGTGAATATTTGCGACCCAATATTATTCCGTGCCAATATGGCCGATATCGCATAAGTACAATTATAATAAAATACAATATTTATCGTGTACGTGTTACCTACACAATGTATGTCACTGCCAGTGCCACAACTTTGAACAAAAATATAAAACCCACGCATTATTGCTAGAAAACACTGAACGAAAATAGCACCTACGACAGATGTTACACAATAACTTTCAAAGCTTTTCCGCAAATTTATCTTGGCAAATCTCCTTGATATTTAAATGACAACATTTCTTTTCGAAATCGTTTCCTGGCTGCGCAATCAAAAATGTTTCTTTGAGGTGAACACCTGCAGGCTAGCATGCGCACCGCGACAAAATTATCTCGACACTTTTTCTCGTGAGTAACCCTGACAAGGCTATGGTAGCGCCTAAGTGTGTCTCACTCTAACAGCGACGACAAATTTTCTCGCGGTGCGCATGCTAGGCCATGTGGACTACATCCAAGCATAATGATTCTTTTTATTAAGGTTCCGTATACAAAGGGACTAAACGGGACCGTATTACTAAGCCTCCGGCGTCTATCTGTCTGTCTGTTCGATTTATAAACGGCTGTAGTGTACAATTTTTGTACATCTCTTTTACCGCAATAGGTTATTATATAATATATTCGGTGAAAACTACATGCATTATCATATAATAAAAATTACAAAACAAGCCAAGAAATTTGATCTTTTCGTATCTCAAAAACCGTAATTGAATACTATTATTATAAGCCTCGAACTTATGCCTATAATAGCTCAACGTCAAAATTTTCCCCTTTTTTTTCTTTTTGTCTCATTTCATATATTCTCATAGCCGATTCTAGAATATTCGTATTTGTGTTAGTAATATTTGTATTATCGTCACCAAAACTGTGACATCACTTCCTCGGCCCAACGATAACATCATTAGACATTAGGAACAGAAATTTTATCTTAATCTAATTTTAATCACTTCAATATTAGATACAGAAGATACTAGAACCGAAGCTAGCGAATCTATTCTTATAGGAATCCCGATACTGCCACATACATTATTATAGGAATACTTGTAATCACAAAGTACACGTCGTTCATTTATTTATTTAATAGGGTTTTTGTTACTCCCTGTATACTGTGAACTGTGTATGTTGACATTTAGAACAAACAACCCAAAGATCATTGTTTTAAAGAAAGTATGTAAATAAGTACTTAACTATTTAAGCAGAACAAAGTTACATAAACAGGATAAAATCGTATTTTTCTACTATTGAGAGTTGTTCATCAAAAAAATATTTGCATACCATTATGCACACCGATAAACGTAACGAGACGACACGACACTTGTCAGTTGTCACCAAACAAGGTAACTAGCAGGCTCATGTTACATTACACAGCTGCGAATGTGATAACAAGCTTAGAGGTGACAGCTTACATTAGATAGACAGCCATGATAACGATTTTATGTCTGCACAAGAAGGAAAATTTGCAAACTATGTAACGCTGTAAAATACCAACAGCCACTGAATCTGAATGAGGCGTTGAGAAGACCACGGACGACCATCGGCGACAACAGATTGGAACTGGAAAACATACGTAAGTATAAGTAGGTACATACGATACTGTTAGATTTGCATACATGTATATTTGTTTGATGCCGATAAAAACTGTTCGATATGTTGTCCAAATGAGGTGGAATTGTTGCTTTGCTGATGATGAAAAGTGATAAAATGCAACTACCCTGGCTGATAATGATCAAAATAAAGTATAGCACAGCACATAGGAAAAGTTCTACCACTTCAAATCATAGTAGAACATAATTAATACCGGCAGCATTTATTGTTTACATACAATGTGACGGGTCAATGACAGTGTTAATAAACAATAACAGTTTATGTGAAACACAAAACAATTAGACAATCGATACCTAGCCTACTGCGTGTGTGTGCAACTGCTGACAATGTCGTTGTGTCTGATCAAATCATCATAATTTTAGCAGTGGTAGCATGAGAATACAACCGATAGTCAACACATAACAACGTCATATTAAAAGCAGGAATATTCTTTTAGTTCTATTTTTAATTTCTACAACCAGGCTCTGACATAATTAGCAGTAGAGCCAAGAGTCAGAGTACAGGTACACAACACAACACATCATGGTTTGGAAGTACATCCTTAAAAAGGCTACAAATAGCGTCGGTGGCTGTCATCGAAATGGCATTTAAAATTAAGTTACGGATCACGATGCAAGTTTTCCAAAAGATATGATAAGTAATAGTTAGCTATCTTCACAAAACTGTACTAGAAATGTGCCGAAACTGGTAAAATTAACTGTTGAAAAAAATTAGAGGCTACGTAAAGATCCCAAAACATACTAATACTAATGTGCTAATAGTACGTCAGTTAGTGCATGAACCCGCCGCAAGATAACTAAGGACATAATTACTATATTTACATACTATTGTCTGTGCCAATGTACTGAAAGTTGTTAGACTGATGTTTAATCATTGTTTGCTTGGGAGAGACGTGTAGCGTGGCGTATAATGATTAGTATGAATCGGAGCTCAGTATATATAGGACTGGTTAGAAACACAGCGTAATGTTAGCGACATTAAAAAACAAAAGGAAGAGTAGGTTTTTCAACAAAGACACTACGAGAGCACTACGATTTAGTGGACGGAGCAAGGAATACGTGGCTGCGAGTTGCGACGTGGCATCGACATAAAAATTTGAAGCAGACATTTATTAGGAATGTTCTTTATGTACCTAATGGGGCAGATTCAGATACTTTATTGCTTCCATAGTGTACATAGATAGAATAAGTATAAAATTAATTAAGTAGGCTCATTATGAACCCCGTCGGGCGCAGCAAATTTGGAGATAGGAGAACGACCTCACGAAAGAGTCAATATGTACTTACAAAGAAATTAAGAAGCAGCATGTAAGATTAGTCGATGATTAGTGCTAAGGAAAAACTGCAGAAGATGAAAACAGGAGACTTACGGGATTATTCGATGGGAAGTGTTATTTGCAGTATTAAGAGAGCTTATTGATACCAGGAAGTGAAATAAAAATAATCTAGCGTTGTAGAGTATCAGAGTTTTGTTGTTAACTATAATTAACCTATGTACCTTGATTTACTCAAAGCATTTTCTATCTATCTATCTATCTATCTATAATAAGTGTGAACATCCTGTTACGAAAGATTAGCAAAATGTTATTGTCCCGGTTTTAACAAGTGTAGCTGTTGACGTGTTGACATTGACATACATGTCATAATCATCAAAAATAACAGCAACAGACCCACTCACAACAGAACTACTCAAAAATTACTTCAACTCCTAGCTATATGTATTATGGTAAGCGGTTCTAGCTCTTTTACACGTGTTAATTTTGAAAGTATGTGTAGCCACACTACAAAATTAAAATAGATACAGCAGGGTACTGATATCAAATATAGGCTCAGATTTGATGACATAACATAACTAACAAACGTTTTATTGACCAGCCATCCGCATTATGTACTATGTATGTACTCAACTCAGCCCGGCAGATATGTTTTTAGTTTTTGCCATGGCGCCGGCATGGGCATCCAACTGTTTGTCTAGAGACGGTATGTCTGCGTTGAGATTACTTCGTCTGATGACGTGTTTTGTGATATCTCGACGTAGTCTTGATTTCTTGTTGTGATAAAAAAGCAGTTGCGCAAACTGGATGACATATGTTTTAACCGATTTTATTTTATTGTTTTGTGCCAAGATTTTTTTCTTATGATCTAAGTAATTTAATGAGCTCTAATAAGATTTCTTTGAATTGATTGAATATTTGACAAACATACGTATTGTATTTGCATTTACAACCGTACAAAAAACCAAGGCACCATACATGGACACTTGAACAGCATAGGTAACAAATATGTGACCAAATATAATAAAAATATGTTCGTTAAGTTTTGTCTGTTCCGTGCAAGTATTTTGTATTAAAATCTTTTATTGCTCTTAGGCGTCACCACGAACGTTTATGAATAATATTTGATAACAAACAAATCGAATTCCACTTTCGCAGAAACGTCCGATATCTAAGACACCACACCGCACCGCTTAACCATCCCTAGCAATATAGCGATATCTAACTACTCAAGGAGTGGAACCCAAAATAACTTCTAGTTTGTGATCTTGTTACATTGTACACAAAGCGGATTTTGAGACCGCAGCCTTCTTATCGTGCTAAAATGGGAGGGTCACGATTTAAGTCACGAACACTCTATTGGCTGTGTCAATAAAATATGGCTAAGTACGGTTTATAGCAGAAGAAACTACGTAGTAAGCAAACTTAGCCAATTTACTACTTTCACATGTCAATAACAAAGTATTTATTTATTTAATATTATCTTGGCTTGCACTCTTGCAGGTAGTAGTAACAAGTACTATTATCTATTCTGTGGTAATACCGGAGAATATTATTATTCTTAGAGTACATAATACATTTACCTATAAGCAAGCATTATTGCCCATTTTAGTCCTGGCACACACTACAAAGGCAACAAACTAGTAAATTCGGCTCAGAGTGGGGACTCAGCCCGGTTCCACTCGGCTCGAATAATGGGGACTGAGCCGTAAATTCACCCAAACTATGAACTAACAATTTTTGAATAGCATTTTATTCGAGCCTGCATTGAACTGCTCTACTGGATCATTTGATATGTTGCCACTTCCTAGTGGGCAGAGTACACAATTTCAAACTCTATTCCAAAGAGACAAAAACACATTTTATCTATTGCTTAACCGACGATTATTATCCTAATGTATGGGCCATTGTTCTACGTGTGTTATATTTCGAGCAATCGCATTACGCTAATAGTCAGCAAAACAAACATTTCCAGCGATCCGTTTTATTTGCAGTTTTTATTACATTTGGAATTCAATAGTTCTGTTTAACTTCACTTTGGACGATAGACCAATAAAATCTCTCGTCCCTTGTTCTGTTTATGAAATCAGGTTTTTTATGCATGTGGATTTGCTTTGGAAGAAAGTTGCATAAGTGCTCACATTTGAAATAATGTGATTTGTTCTGTGGATGGTTTATTATTATTTACCTGGTTCCTGTGGCCGTACTGTGAACTCTTAGCGCGATTCAAAACAGAGCCTATACTGAATCGCTTGTCAAAATTCGCATACAAAAAAAATAAAGCGATCCAATATAGGCTCTGTTTTGAATCGCGCTAAGAGCTCACAGTACGCCCCCTGATCTACGCTGTGCCGGAGCTGTAGCTATTACACCACGTGTATTAAATTAATATTCGGTTCAATAGGCAATGGTTTCTAAATCTGCATACTATTGTTTGTACCACGTCATCATCAATCATCATTAGTGTCAGAAGGAGGCATTTCAGCTAAAAGCTCTATATTTATCTTAATAACCTTTACTTTTGTTTTCTTTACTGTTTTGTTTATCTTATTAAGCTTTTGTTTTCTTTACTTTAGTGTTCTTTTGCGGACCTCTTTGCCTACGAGTAATTTCATTTACCTTATGGAACTCATTGGCTTGACTTTCACCGATGGCATATTATTTGGTGGAAAGGAGCCAAGAAACCACCTCATCAGCAGACGCTTTTACATAAACATCGACCGACGACCTCAGCTGAAAATAATTGTGGCTATTACCTAAACTCCGATAGAATGTGCGTCCTTGCACGAATTGTCGAAGAACCTTCACGAAGTCTTGGTTCAGTAATGCACAGATATAACAGACTACATTGAGAAACCATGTCACAGTGGGTTTTAAAGTTGAAAAGGTCAATTATTTTTCATGAAAAACATATCCAGTGGCAACATATTTTTTTTAGAGAAATAATCGAAATCAATATATTCGGGCACTTCTGTGCTAATAATGATAGCAAAGAGAAGATCAGGAGAATGGAAACCAACGTAATCGAGGATCTCCGTGCTAACAATGATAGAAATTCGAGAAGATCAGGAGAGTGGAATCACCGAGACACGTGGGACGACTAGTGAACAATTGACCTTTGTAATTAGTACTTACTTATTACTCGTCATAATGACAACATTGTACTTTTTGGTACAAGACCAGTATAATAAAATTACAAAATTGGACCGTCATTCGTTCCCAAATGACTAAAAACTACCGTACCTAGCTCCAAAAAAATCACGGGACATAAATGGAAGTGATTCGGGTGTCCTACTGCGGGGTGTTCTAGCTCTACCTCTGGACTTCCGCTTCACACTAATAATATCTGGGACTTCTTGTATGTATACATATTATGACATCATTATTTCAAAAATATAGCTCTTATTCGTAGTTGATAATATACATATTTTTATTTTCAATGCCATCTTCTTTGATTGTGTATTTATTGTAGACTAGCTTTTGCCCGCGGCTTCGCACGCTTGTATTGTGTTATTTCTACGTTTAGGTAGTCTAATAATAACTTAGTTCATGCATTTTCTATATACCAAACAACAAAATCCACTAAATCTTTTCGGAGCTCAGCAAGTATTAGCAGATTAGGTAGCACACGTGTAAAAATGTTGTTTGGGTAGTAGGTAAGTATGGCTTTTCACGTGTCATCAGATCACCTACACATTGATAAAATAGTGGATTAGAAACTGCAAATCATAGGTACAATATTTAATTAAATATGTACCTACTTAGACCTACCTTATACTTAGACGTTAGTTTTTTTAAATATACGATAGGTCTAGGCATCTAACTAATAAAAGTTCTATAATATGGTATACTTACATACCAGTGATACGGTCGATCTTTTCCTCGTCATTTTCACTTAAACAGATGTTCTTGTGTTTTCACCATAAAAACCGTTCAAGTCTTCATAAGAGGTTCCAGTAAATTTTGTTTAGGTACTAAGTATACCTACCTAAATAATAGGTAGGTAATCTATTATTTAGGCAGTTTAGAAAAATACAAAACAATCACTGTTTTCGTCAGCTTTTCATATCCGCGCGGTTTTCGTTTCAAAACCAAAGAGTATCTTTGTTGCATTCACCCACAGATTAGAGAAAATAACAATTTACTCTGTGCATTCACCACATAATTTTTTTTACTTTCTGAAGTTTGGGCCGATACGAATTGAGTATTTAGCCAGTGTCAATAATAAGTTTATAAAATGCAGCTGGAGTATTTATTGCATTTACCTATACGATGCGTACATAATTAATTTTGTTAATACTAATTAGAAATCACAAGTACTTACGTACGCCACTGTAAAAAGAGTCGACATTTATATTAAGTCCGCTATTTTTCAGGTTGTTTCATTCCCACTGCACTTTCAACATAGTGGTGGGAGTGAGAAAATAACATGTGTACAAAGCTCTAATCAGATTCGCTTTTGCAAAGAATGTTTCATTTTTAGGGTTCCGTAACAGTTTTAAAATAAAGGAACCCTTATATGTAAAATCACTTTCTTGTCCGTCTGTTTGTCTTTCATAATTTATTGCTCTAACCTGTGGTTTGTCCTAAAGAGAATCTAACCGCTCAGTTTTTTTAGTTCATTGAAAAGCCCACAGACCTAAAATATTTTAACTATTAAAACTCATTTACCTACGTGAAAGCAGAAGAAGAAATCAAAACCGAACGGTTTTTTTTTTATATTGACTACTGTTTCTGCCAAATACGGCACAATTTTGCCACTAACCATGTGTCACAGACCTACCACTTCTTCGTTAATGGCTTTCTATCGCTTTTAAGCAATAATGAGGCTTTTTATTTAAAAAAAAAACGCTGTTTCCGCTTCTTTTCTAGATGGCGCGGTAAGTACATAGTTTAAACCTTTCAAACCATAGAGTAGTTTAAACATAAGAAAATGCTTAGACTACCTACAAAGAAATGTCAAATTCAGTTGAGTGGACTACGAGTACATTGTCTGTAGTATCTTCTAAGTAGTCTGTGGTGCATTCTTCTTAAGTAAATTGAAGTACAGCAGAACTGCAAGACAGATAAACGTTAATATTATGATTCAAAATTAAGCCGAGCTATCGTGCAACGAAAATAGAATAAACGAAACAGTTTAGAGTTGTCAGTCAGTATGGTGACACATTTCCTATAACCTGTGGTCTATGCTGGAAACAGTGACAGTGACAGATTTTGGTAAAACCACAACTGGCGCCATCTATTGGGTCATACATAAAACACCATTTCTTTTTTTTAAATAAAACTCCTCATTCTGCCAATGTCAAGTGAGTAAAAATTTGTACGGTTATGTCATGTCAAAGTCCTATTTTGTCAGTCAAAATGCCATCAGTAAAATGGTGGATATTTTACTGAAGCTCTTACTCTTATTTTACTCTTAAAAAGCCGTTGAAGAGAAAACGAAAATGGATGGTTATAAAAACGTGGAACCATTTGCCAACACTCGTGCACGTTTACGAACACTTAAGGAATAATAATCCACCCTTATTAAACATTGAAATTCAAAAATACACAGGTTTTGGTAAAAAAAACAAAATTCACAACCACCATCGTCAGATTTTCTTCAAAGAGCTCCAACCGAACATTACTCGGCCATGTTGCTAATTCGAGGATCTTACCCTAATGTATAATTATACTTCTAAGTACCCTTTTAAAACATTTTTCATAAAATATTTCGTATCATTGGCAAATACAAATGTCGTCTAAAGCCAAAATAAAAAAAAAACTTGTTCTTTCACACTATTTAATATTTGTTGGTATATGTATCTATTTAACTTCTAAAATGCTAAACAACCGGTAAAAATATAAATAGGAAACCTATAAATTGTTTTGATTCTCTTAGAGTAGCGGTTGGTACTAATATTACTCTTTGGTCATTGTGGCACAGAGTGTAGTCGATTGTATTTTTTCTAATCTGTGACAATATGTGGTAACTTACAACGTTAGTAGCAAAAAAAACATGAGTCGGCCATGTTGTTTAAAACTCCGATTGATAGACAGAGAAGAGTTAGTTGTATGAAACGTACGCTACACGTATAAGTGTAGCGCACGTTCATACAACTAACTCTTTTCTCTATGGGAGTCCCATCTCTTCAGCGTAAGCGGTTATTTTCTCTATGCTTACTATAAGTAACCAAAAAAAAAAAACATCAAGCGGCCATGTTGTTTAAAACTCCGATTCGTTCCGTAATGAAATCTCAATAATTGTCATCAAATTTTTTTAACGATATATCAATTTTAATATATCCTATGTTAAGCGCCGGTTATTTCTAAGCATATCAGTGAAAACCGCATGAAAATCCATTCAGTATTTTAGGAGTTCAGTCATAACAAACAAACAAACAAACAAACAAACAAACAAACAGACAAAGTATTTAAAAAGTGGCTTAACGTGATCAGCGGCTAATTTTAAGCCAACCTGTGTCATTTTTTTCTTGATATCTTGCAATTACAGACTTTTTTATCTCTACAGTTTTATTATATGTATAGATTCCATATTCAATACAGTAAGAATAGTTATGGTATATTTTAATATTATTATCTGCATTGAAGGTAAAGTAAATTAAATAATTAATAAATGTATACAATAACCTCGAAACAATCCCGATTGTCAATGTAGGAATAGAATACACAATATGAATAAATATTACTGATGAGCATCAAGAAAAAGCAGTAAAACGTCGTTGAAAGCGAAGACCGATGTGATGCCTTTTATATTTGCGGGAAATGACAAAAATATACATTTACTTAGATTTGGCATATGCGCCACCTCATCACGCAAAAAGGGCCGCTGTGCGGCCTAGTTGCGGAAGACAGCCCGCGCACCAAATGCCAAATGCCAAATAGATTTGGCATATAGGTAGGTAAATAAACATTTGTTTAGAAAACCTGGATCCCACACTAGGCTCAGAGCCCATATTATGAAGGAAATACCCAGAACTCATCCTAATATGAAGTGATTACAGGTATTATAAATGGCTGAATATGTTTTGGGAATGTGATTCCCACAACATAATAAATGATTGATGAAGTGAGTACTTTGGAAAATCCAGCAGACCGCAATCATAATAACCGCGGACACTGACAAGGCGACGCCCGCCGTGTGTTTAATAAACGATAAACAATTACCATAGATGTGCACTAATTGCTTACACCAAACTTAATTAGTCTGTGTTATTAAATCAGTAATCAGAATAAGTTCACACGGAAAGAATTGGCGAAGTTTACTGAGATAACGCCACACAGCAGTATGTAAAACCAAACCTCTCAGAATAAAATGCTGCGGATATGAAATGCCATATTACGATAATCTCTATGATACGTTTTACAAGGTAACCTGCCAGCCAGGAAAGTAAATAAAGATAGTTGTTGATGACCCCTTGAAAACTCCGGATCTTATCAACAGATATCGAATTGTTAATGTGATTCTGAACTAAAATCTGACAATGATGTTATACAAATTCATTAAATAGTTTGATATTCAAACAGCATCAAACGAATTCTTCATAGCATGTGGTAACTGGTAACTAATACATTCAAACATTACCAGTCGGAATTTACAATAGCTAATGGTCTACCAACTTAAATATTTTCCGAACAGCTGTTTTGTATCGAAATTGGCGTAGGAAGCTGCGATAACAATGTGAGGCGGCATCTCAAGGACGCATGAGTTACCGACCTGGTTTCAACAATCAGTATATGGATGTACAATAATAAATATGCTAATGAGCTTAACTACTAAAACTGAACCAAAGATTATATTTAAAACGAATTCACGAATTCCACTTAGTGAGAACTTCCCAACTAACATTATTGATGCCAGAAAAGTGTATTTTTGTTTATATAACAATCATTAGGTAAAGTGAGAGAACTATTCAGTAGATTGACAAAGTAACGGGTAATATAACACAACAAAATTTATTATTTATAAGATAATCGAGCTTAAATGTAGTGGGTGTACTATTTCTCGAGTTTAAGAAGACATAATGGTTGTAATGTAACGTAATCACAGCTATTCAGATCTGCAAGTAACCGTAGTAAAAATAATCAATAAGTACCTCAAGAGATATGTGAATATCAAAACATTATTTGCAAAAGTGCACATCCCGACAGAGAAGGACATTACCATAGATAACATGACATTGTTTTTAAATGACAACGCGGCAACCAACGTTTTTTTGCGAATGTAAACGGTAATAAAAATGACTCTACATGAAACATTCAGCTTATGTTTATCAACGCGTTCCGTGAGGATAAAAATGTACAGTTTTCTCAGTCAAGTTCATCTATTCTGAAGTTCGGTCAAGATTACTCTCAGCTTCAATATCATAGGAAACTCCATACAGTGATATAGGATAGGAATACATAAAAGTAAATAAAACTAAGGCGAAACAAAATAGATTTGGCTTATTGCATCGACGACGTACACGACTACGGTTTTTACTGTATTGTTGTTAGATTTAAGAATGGCAAGACTCAAGAGTACTAGATAGTAGTTACTAAACTAAAGTAACCAAATTATATCATTAGTTCCTTTATTAGGTAGTTGAATAAAAATATGGTACTCGTAACAACAAGTGCAATGGTTACATATAAATCAATATGTAACATAATCTATGCTTAATCTAAACAGAGACATGTGGCATCTTAGTGACCTTGTTCTGCTTACTGAGATGGATCATACAATAATCTTGTTTGTCATCCATCGATAAATTAATAAGACATTAGGTGTATGTTTCTGATTGACCTAAAAAACAACAACATTAAATATTACAAAAACTTGGTAGACTAACGAAACGAGCTAATGTGAACTGACAAAGCCTTGCAGAATCTCAGAAACTGTTATAATTTAGAAATCAGAAACTATGAGAATTACAAATACATATGTCGTAGCAGAAAAATCAAAGCAATGCCAAAAAAGAGTTCGACGTAGTTTCAATATTCTCAGAACTATACCTTGACTATGAAGAATTAGATATATTATAACCGTTTTAATATAACATTCAAAAAGTTCTCTCAAAAATGCATACACAACAAGTTTACTACTTCAATAATGTGAAGGCATGTATGACTTATTTGCTTCCAGGCAAAGTCACCAAGAATAGGTAAATACAAAATGTATACAATGTCGTCACGGCTATTTCTGTCTTTGTATAATTACTGAACTCGAATCACACCAGTCAGTCGACCTAATTCATTCTGTTCATTGTTACAGGTAATCAAATTAAAACCGGAAAAACCACATACAACTTGTGTCATAATTAGGGTTTTGTTAAGTTCATAACCTTACCCTTGCACGACGCAACTCGCTCGGCATCACCTCGATAAGTCACTTTTATAATCGATCAATGTCAGATAAATCGATTATAATCGTTTTGTAATTTGTATTATCGATTGATCACTTCATTATCTCAACACACACATAGATAATGTCACAAAACGATACGAAATGCTTGACGTCATTTTCACGCAAAGTTCCTAACATCACAAGTATCGCAGTTCGATCGCTAAGTACTAATATTTCGAGAACTGACGAAAACATAAAGTTCGAGATCGGAAATAAGTTGATTACTCGTTTACGCGCGTGCGATCGCACCAACGGTCGATTACCAAGTGTCACATCGAGCGTGCGATCCCGAATCAGCTTCCTTATTACGGCAAAAAACGGTGGGAATTATAAACAAAATATATACTCGATTGCTAGGAACGTTCCGCGTCCGTATTCCGCGAAACTGTTTCCTGATTGCCATCGAGATGTGATAAATGGTACCCAATGAGTTGTGACGGTAAGTAAACAATGGGAAAAGAAAGTTCTTGAAAGCTAATAACTAAAGAAACAAAATCATGACAAACACGCGTGGAACAAATACTGAGTTGGTAACAGATTCTCGCGAATAGGTATTAGCGAAGACAAGCTTAAATCCAATATTGACAAACGTTTTTTCAAGTGTTCAGCTGTCTGTGGTGGCATTGAACTGAAGATGGGTAATGGGTGTGCAATGTCCATAATTAGATAAAGTATGTAATGTAATGAAATGACTTAATACTTGCGATTTTTTACATTCTGACTACAGGCAATGAATTACTTAAAAAGAGGATAAAAAACATTAGGCGTAGTCTAATAACATAAATTACCATGCCATTCAAGACTCAAAAGAGTTTGTTGCAAGTTGAATCAATCTAATTTTCAGAAATTAAGCAGGACTTTTACTAGGTGGTAGGACTTTTCTGCAAAGTTCGTCTAGGTAGTACCACCGCTTTGCCAGTTATTTTGCCGCCAAGCAGTAGTGTGCAAGCACTACTATGTTCCGATTTGAAGGGCATTGTAGCTAGCGAAATTACTGGGCAAATGAGACTTAAGAACTGATCTCACAGTCTTGAAATCTTTTTTAGACTGTGTGATGTCTCAGGATGACGTGCGCAGTGCGCGGTGTCACGCGAAACTTTAATTTAGAGTTCAAAGTGACACTGCAATCTGTGATGGGCAGCCGTGACGCTTAACACCAGGTGAACGACTAGCTCGTCACGTTATTTGTTTACATAAAAAAAAAGGTTTCCCACTTGATGGTAAACAGTTACCAACCTTTATAAGGACTCATCTAATACCCTTCTTGAAGACAGTCTTGAAATTTTGTATTTCATAAGAAAGCGCAAGAAAAGCGCGACAAACATTGCAAAGAGTGAGCAGGCATTATTGTAGTCATATTCTAGTGTCAACAACAGTCATTATATCATGCTCTGTAGGACGCAGGTAGAGTGATAAAGCGGGTATATTTCCAGTTGCCCCCACATGCTTCGCCCCCGGGTGGCAACTGGGAATAAAAATTCTCAGTTGTGACCCGGTGGAGACTGGGAAGCTATTGCCCCCACTTCATTCGCCGTACATTGCTGCGTAAATCGCCAACCCCTTCATTACTGTCCAAATGTAATATACTGGTTCTTGGGGGGAGGGGGGCAAGTGCGGGGGGAGCCAGGGCAGACTAAGTGAGGGGGGAGGTGGTGGCAAGTGCAGGGGGTGGCGGGGAAAGTGAGGGAGGGCGTACTAAGTGAGGGGGAGGTGGGAGCAAGCCTCCCCTTCACCTAGTCCGCCCCCCCCCCGCACTTGCCCCTACCTCCTACCTCACTTAGTCCACCGCCCCTGCACCTCCCCGCCTCCCCATGCACTTCCCCCCTCCCCCCACACTTGCCCCCACCTCCCCCTCACTTAGTCTGCCTCCCCGTACTTGCCCCCCTCCCCCACACTTAGTCCACGTCCCCCCGCATTTGCCCCACCTCTCCCTCACTTAGTCCACCTCCCCCGCACTTGCCCCCTCCCCCCTCACTTAGTTCGCGTCCCGCCGCATTTGGCCCACCTCCCCCCACTCCCCCTCACTTAGTCCGCCCCCCCCCCCCCACTTTCCCCGCCTCCTCCACACTTGCTCCGCTCCCCAGCACTTACCCCCCCTCCCCCCACACTTGCACCCACCTCCCCCTTCACTTATTCCGCCCTCCCTATTTGCCCTGCCTCCCCCCGCACTTGCCCCCCTCCCCCCTAGAACAATGTATAGATTACATTTGGACAGTAATGAAGGGGTTGGCGATCTACGCAGCAATGTACGGCGAATGAAATGGGGGCAATAGCTTCCCAGTCCACCAGTTCCCAGTTCGGGGGCGATCCATGTGGGGGCAACTGGGAATATACCAAGCGAAACACCTGCTTCTTGCTATATCTAAGAATTTATAATCTCTGTTGCATGTGCTAAAACTAGCAAGTTGTGAATCTTTACTGAACCATTAATTAAGCTACATGACATAAAATACCTGTTTGGTCTGTGTTAGGTAGAATACTAGATAGGTAGACAAATACATAAAATATAATTCTATATCTTTTACGAATGTTATTTCGTTTTGAATCGATATTTCACAACAACTACTTGAGACAACATCCTTCAGCAAACACAGTTGTTTGTTTGAGCAGTTGTCATGGATGTTGAGTGTTATTGAATTGCAAGCGTTTTCTTAATACAGGTTTGTTTTCAATTGTTCCAAATTTTAACATAAATCCACTTCTCGTAGTAGTATGGCATTGTTAAAATACTGTAACCAATTTATTATGTTGTATGTGTTGTTTGTTCAAAAGGTTAGGAGTACCTACCTTTGGTATCAATAGAGCTATTTCTGAAATCTTTTCTAAAAAATATATTGTAATTACCACGCTTATGCATACAGCACACTGTGTGTCCACGTTGAATAGCATTAAAAACACTTGTTTATGCGTTAGACGTCATTTAAACTTGTAAGTGCTAATATCATCCCAAGTTTAAGAAAATAGGCCCCAAATATTGGAAAATTCGTATATATAAAAATCTTACCTTTTCGCTTTCAGAAGGAAGGGTTCCATAGCCGTACCAGCTGGTGGCGGCTTTCAGGCCTGGCTCCTCCTTCCCAGCAAGCAGGCCGCTGCCCCATCGCACCAGACCTTCCGCCACGGCTGCGACACTCGGAGTGATGGGACTCCCATTTGGAGAGCTGGGAGTAGCTGCCCCTTTCTCGGCAACGGGAGGCAGAGTCGGACGAGCGCATCCCGTCCGTCTTTCGTAAATCCTCTTGCAAGGTTCATCAATATCAGTTTCCAGGAAGCCTTTCTTATCGTTCCCTCGCTTGATCTCCGCTACTCGCTTTACCTCATTCGGTTTTTCTATCCTTTTCGGATCAGAGTCTTTTCTCTTCGCGCTATCATTGGAATCCTGCCGGCATAGAAGGGCTTTCTTCAGACTCTCGCTAGAATCTTGCTTCGCCAGTTGAGCCTTTTTATCAGCATCTTTGATAGTGGCTTTTTTATCGGTTAGGAGAGCGCGTTTGAGACTGTCCGTAGAGTCTTGCTTGTTGATGAGTTTACGTGGACATTCGGTGTTTAGCGAGTCGGTTGTTTTCGATATGAGCAGTTTTGGGTAGTCGTAGGAGACATGGTCGTTGGACGCGGGGTTTAGTTCGAGGGATCGGCGGTTTTTCCGTTTGTCCGCCGGTGCTATTTGCGCTTTGACCGGCAGCAGCCGCCTGGGGAGGAGGCTGCGATGGTCAGCGAGAGGCGATTCCGGTCGCAACATGATTGGCGGCGATTCTGCACTGCCGCGGATACTTTATCGCCTGTAACAACAAGAAAAAATGTTAGACATGAACACATAGATAATATAATCAAAGAGCGTGGGTTTATCTCTTTCATAATATAAACTGTCAACATTTTATAAATGTTATTATAAATTAGCGAACGACGGTGTTATCGTAAGCGTAACTCTTTCTAAAGGTCGAGGGTGCTATCAATTCACGAGGCTCGACGTAAGATGTCTCACTTTACTTGATTAACGTTTTACGATTGTGTATTATACGTTTAACTTTGATCCTTAGTACATGGGGATAAAGTTGGCAAAGCTGTGCCGGTGTGCAACGCTTATTTCCTAGTGCATTCAGTATGTTATTTTTAAAGCTTTACGTGACTGGATTATTGCTTCGCATCGCAATACTGTGAAGACGTCATGAAATACTTGAAAATAATATAGACGGTACCAGCGATAATTGAACATAATTTTATTATAAACAGTGATTCAGTTTCAGACCTATCACGTCCTGGAACACGTTAGTCAGGAGGACAAAGAATATCAAAGCTACCTAATAAAAACAATTCATTAATTTGTGTCGACATTATGAATCTTAATATCCACAGTATGAACACAAGTATCGGAAATAATATTTCAGAGAATTACGAACTTTCCTCATTTGCTATAGCTATTAGTTCAGACTACCAGGAAAACCACATCGAGACAGGGAGCTATTTGGCCTGGCACAAGTAAATCAATGAACAGGTAAAGGCTTTGTAAATAAATTAGTGGAATTTAATAATAACTAGAAGAGAACAGAGAAAGCAGGTATATGTTCCATTATTAAATGAAATAGTTCTTCAAATAGTAATAAGGGGAACAACCTCGCGAGGAAGCACTATGTCACCTGATCAGACAAAAACGTAATTAAAAGATGTAATTTCTACTGACTGCGTGCACGCAAGTTACGTGGTCAGCTCAATTTGCCCCTTGCCCCTTGCTTATCTTTTTAAAAACAAAAGGCTGGCGATTACGGCCACAACATTTTTTTTGGGAGACTCACAAAAGACGATATGATTAATTTATAAAATAATAAACATGGCAAACATGAGGGTAGGACTCAAAACAACTCGAAAAAAGGCCTCGCCTCAGATATGCAGACTCAAAACTCCCAGGACTCACAAACCACATTCACTGTCTACATTTTTTATTGACTTTAGAATACCAATAGCTTGCTGCCTATCAAACGACATTTTTCATATCATTTTTAATTCCCATCGGCCCCGCTGTCACTATGGTGAATTCATCGATCCGACTATAACGGGGCAGATGACCCTTTTTCTATTCCATCGGCCCCGGTGAGCGCTATTGTTAAGGCTGCCAGGAAGGATGACACTTTTATTCCCATCGACTCCGGTAAGGGGGCAGCGCCACCAGGGAGGATGGAACTAAGCCGGACTTGGTACGTATTACAATAATAATAACAACCAATATAATATTATTATATATATATATATAATATAGTTTAGTAATCTGATTACTAAACTGGGTGATGTCTTAGGGTCAATTCAGATAGAGCTGCAAAATGCTCGAGCAGTTTTTAAGTGCTATTGGAATATCAACCTTATTTCATGTAGACAAAACTGAAAATAGTATGCAACATTAAAATCTTACCTATTTTAATGCTGCATACTATTTTCAGCTTTGTCTAAATAGATTAAGGTTGATATTCATATAGCACTTAAAAACTGCTCGAGCATTTTGCTGCTCTGTCTGAATTGAGCTTTAGGATGACGTGCGCAGTGCAGTGTCACGCGAAACTTTATTGTTGTAAAGTTCCGAGTGACACTGCAACTGTTATGGGCGGCCGTGTCACTTAACATCAGGTGAACGACTAGCTCGTCACGTCGTTCAATCACATAAAAAAAAAAAAAAAAATAGCAATAAAAACACGGTTGTACACCTCATTGCATTTGTTATAATAATAATGGTAGGTTCACATTTATCATATATCAATCTAGAACATAAGCTAACTCTATCCTAAATAACAAAGCGGCTTGATCTCCGCTACTGAGTGACATAACGTGGCTGACGCGGGCGAAAGAAGTGCGCGCGGCGCGCGGCGCGGCGCATTGCACACAGCTTTTGGGTCGCGTAAATGAATACGTCGTGCCGTCAAATAGTGCGGCTTAAGGTAGCGTAAAATACCTAAAGTTCCCGAAAAGGCTCGCCTTAAATTCAGGAATCAGGATCTAGCAGCTATAGGTGTTGGCTGCTGTAGGATATTCCAGCTCCAACTCGTTTCAATGCAATTTTCATCATCATCATCCTTTTTGCGTCTACTGCACGAACATCGCCAAATATTTTATCTCATCATCTTTGCCTGCGCAAAAGTCAATTTTAAATCTGTTGTAGGTCATTACCGTCTGGGAAGGGTACTCGACTCCAGTTCGGGCCAAGGTACCGAAATCCGATGGATTAACTTAACACTTAAGATACTTTTTATCCGGAGGTGAAACCGGGGGATAACTTAGTATTTTCAATAAAATACTTATTATGTTAGTCGTTTCAACCATATTTACAAATTATCTCAAACAAGTTTCCGTTTAAGCTCAATATTGTACATATTTTTATCTATCAGAAATAGATGTGTTTCTCATTTAGCCATTGCTTCAGCCTAATTTAGAAATGCGATTCTAAATTTCAGAGAGAGAGAGCGAGAGATTTTTTTCTAATGGGTGCATGCCATTAGATAAAAACTGCCGTGACTGAGTCGAAGCAAGTAACTTCTCAGTTAAGTACGTAAATAAAATGACAGGACAAGACTTTCGTTATAAATAGTTGTAGATTGTAGATCCTTCCAAATACAGTGACAACATGAGAAAGACCGGAGGATACTAAATGAACCGCGCTACAGAAAATACATTTAATACTTATAATGATAGTTGGCCTAGAAAACTAGGCAAGAGAGACAATGTTGGGAAAAGCATGTTGGACACGCTATATTACTGGTGGTAGCCTAGAGTATTTGGATTGTCGATAGGTCAGCGCAGTGCGACCAGAATACAGTTAAATATTTCTTGTAGTAGGTAGTGTAGCTGCATTTAGCAATAGTTGGTATCATTCTAGTAATTAGAGAGAGAAAAGACACCTTGACCGTTCAAAAACAGGCAAAATGCCGCCTGACATTTGCTGCCCCCAAGGGTCAAGCATAATATCACGACCACGACATATTCGTGGCATTAGCTCTATAATCATCTCGATTTCATGACTGACGTAAATTATACAACACAACAGTTTCTCTAAGTTATTTATTATTCGGAATTCTTAACTTAAAAAATTGTTTGTTGTTTCATTGAATTCTTATCGCAACATTGCGAAGATGACTCTACTTATTGTGTCATTGTTTTCAATGAACAATGTTCTATTGTTACATAATTGATAAGCAAACGTGTTTGTAGTCATGCACAGTACTGTACATGTACAGCCAGAGTCACCATGATTGTTGGAAAAAATTAGAATAAATAATATGAAAAGACAATGAAAGAAAAATACAATGCCGCATTGGTCTTATTGGTTAAGTAGACCAAAGGTGTTAACGTTGAGCTAGATAATAAAAGCAATAAGTAAAACACTGTCTGAATGATTTTATTCTCTAACAATTTCAATCGATAGAAAATAAAAAAGAATTAATGTTAGACATGAATTTGAAACGAATGTCAGAAACAAAACAATTGATCCAATAGTAGCCATCAAATTCTAGAAGTTACATTTTTTTTGGAAACGAATATATCAGTTAATTGCTTTAGAAGGAGATAATCAATTGATGCCCGTTCACGATGAAGCAGGTTCTACCAAAGACCAGATCAATGTGACTACTTATCAGTAGTTACATTGACATTGACATTATCATGTGACAATGACAACTGACTCTTTACAAGTTCTACAAAAGGTGCAAGAATGGTGGCTTCAATAATAAGCGTAATTTACTGCCAACTTACGTATAATGACAAAGGCATCACGAAAAGATACTTAAAGCGATAATGCCGTATTAATGGAAGATTATGTTACCAAGCTGTGACATTGTTAGTGTGGACTATATGTGTCACACATTGTAATTATATACCGGTTCTTGGCTCGCTTTAGATACGCTTAAGTCGTGAGCCTGTAGAAGGTTATTATTATATTATACAGAAATAATACACCAATTGTCAATGATAAGTTGTATGAGTTCGTTCGTTCGTCCTTATTTTAATTTTATGAGCGCCTTTTTAGGATCACTAGCATAGTAAATATAGAGAAGTAGCATTTTCTGCACAGCCGCAGCATTTTTTAATCATTTTTGATGCAAAATACGTTATGTAGACAAAATGCTAATTTACAAGTCTAATGCTACACTTTGTATTCTGAAAATTTTAACGACACAAAAAGTTTCACCATTTTCAAACAATAGGCCATTATGCGAGTCTAGAAACTGTGACAATGGCTGCAATTAATTAATTAAAATGTCTTGAGAAATATCCACCAGTTTCGATAGCATATTAACCTAATTATTTAACGGATTTGTTGAGTTTTGCGCAAAATGCCATGACATGCGATCGTTTGTATCGGCTCCATTGGAATGACCCAGTTAATTTCAAATTGGCGAATGGCACAGCAACGTATACTTGTTTAGGAAATTGTCACCATTTATCATCAGGATTTCCATGCAACAGTATACTTGGTTCTTCTCCCAGTGAGAAGGAATTCACAATTCCGATGCTAGGTCAGGGAGGTCTAGCTAGATCCTTTTCCATCAGCGTTAACGCCAAACGATAACTCCAAAATATATGGGAATGAAATGTCGCTTTTCCGCTGGTAATGACAATTGCATACATGTGGGAGTTATCATTTGGCGTTAACGCTAATGAAAAGGGATGTTTGCAATACCACTCTGATTTCCGGCATCTCTGTCACGTTTTTTACTAACCAAGAGGAATTAATTTATACACGCAGCGGCCGTCCTAAAAATTATGCTTAGAGAAATTTCGAATGTCTATATGTCATAAATATAATATAAATACAGTAGCGGGTGGCATGTGGCATCTAAGAATTATGAAACCCTCCAGACCGGACGTGCGATCTAGCGAATTATCTGTTATCAAACGATAGTTGGCTGATAAGCCTATTTGTCACCGAAAGACTGATAAAAGATCAGCAGAACTGCGGAGGTGCTATGTACCAGCAATCTCGACTAATTTATCTAGATACTTTTTACCATAGGTAATCAATCAATTATTTTCAACACGCGGATGGGCTAAGATTGCGTAGCTCCACTGTTTTTTGTCTCGAGTCAGGGGGTCTAGCAAAGATACCTTTCTTTTAGCGTTACCGCCAATCGATAACTCAAAATGTATGGGAATGACATAACCTGCGCAATGCAGGCAATGTCATTACCAAACATTTTGAGTTATCGTTTAGCGTTAACGCTAATGGTAAGGTATATTTGCTAGACCCCCCCAGGTTTCTAGGAAGTACCTTCTGCCATTTTCTGCCGTAAGAGCGGTCTAAGGGAATACCCAGAGAATGGGCAGCAGCATTCTTTTAGGTCTGTATTATTACAGACCTAAAAGAATGCTGCTGCCTATTCTCTGGTCACTATAAAGTGAACTACGGACGCCTGCCAAGCGTCACGTGGTGATATACAGTATACAGAGTAGGCCTACGGTCAGCAGTGGACATCTTCCGGTTGATGTGCAGTGAAACATTGGGGATGTAAAACTGGAAGGAAGGAAGGACTGCAGCTACATAAAACAAATGTGTATGTGAGTCAGCAAGCAAGTCAATTTATAAACACCCCTCCGTCAGGTTCCGTCCGAGAATACAAAGGCAAACACTACACTTTCAGCCGTCCATCCGTCAAACTGTCAAACCGTCAATTTAACTTCTGCGTAGGTGAGCCCGGCCTGAAGTATTGAACGTTCGACGTTTGGCATAATGTGCAGTTTGAGCTGGGAACTATTCGTGAATTTTACATGGATAAAACAAAAAAAAAATGTTATTTTATGCTGCGTTAACCAAAAACAGGATATCGAACGATATTTTATTCTTATCTACCCACATCATCGCATCTTTTCATCTGCTGAAGCACCAGTTCAGGTATATTATAGAAAGTGAAACTGAAATTCAGTGATTTCAGAATGGATTCAGTTTTTGTAATAAAAGCTATAATTTACAACAATATCTACGCTACAGCCGTTAATTAAAAACCTTAAAGCCCTACCTGTGTAACGCAAATGGTGACCTATTTAGTCGCAACCTACATCCCGGTCCCGGGAAAGCACGTGACGTCACACCTTCGTTATGACGTCGGTCGTTAGTCGCGATTCAGAGCTAACGAGATTTGTGTAAAACTGAAGCAAGCTCTTTTTAGTGGATGATACAAGCTTTATCAAATTGATTACGCAATGCTTTGCTCGATAAAACTGTTTGTATCGATGTTGCCTCCAAAATCAATACAGATTTCTTGAAGTTAGCAGTGCTATGGCTAAAGTACCAAGCTTAGAATATATCGCAAGACTTGTTGGTTGGGGTGTAGACCCCATCTTTTCGGATCATCTCCCCATCTTCAGAGCTGGACAAGAGGACAGTGCTACCAATCAGGTCAATTTTTCGCCGTCTCTTTCTAATAGTGCAGATAATGGTTTCGCTCAAAAGAGACTTCGGAGTATTTAACTGATGTCCAGTTACTGAAGAACACGATAGTAATCGTTGGTGGCACTGTACTTTACATTGAAGTGGTATGATTATAAATAGACTCGAATAAAAAATGGAACCATTGATGCATAAAAGTGGTGTTCCTTTCTCAATGCAGGAAAAACTTACTTTTAAAGGTTCTTTTAGAATGTACTTTGGAGATTGAATCTGGCGATTACGGAACTTGATCGCAAATTGCAACCGCTAGAAACACTTTGTATCCAGTGAATTTCACAGTTTCAATACACAGTTTATGTGCATAGTTACAAAAGAAAATTTTAAATTAGGAATCAATTTCTCCTGTTGCATTGCAATCAGAGTTCCGTGATCACCCCATTGGTACACGCGTACCTAAAACAGTTGGGAAAACAGTCAAGTTGAAGATTATCAAATATTTGTGCAACACACACATTAGCACTATGTGAACAATGTGTAGTCACGTATACGTATAGTGTATTATTTACTGTGATAGAGTGTAAAACGAATGAGTTTAGTATTTCTAACAAAAAATGAATTTCACAAGGGATTTGAGTTGAGACTTGAGATCCCATCGGCTTGAAAAATTGGGAAACTACTGGACGAATTATGGTTCCGTTTACTGTTTATGTGACCAATTCTTTGGAGTTCCGAGCAGGATCTTACGTAGTTCCTTCAAAATCGATCTAGCTTAGCTATAGTATACTAATTAATACAAAAAATATAATAAGTATTCTATCAGTTATCTGGTTCCCAGCCATAGTGCAGCAAGCTTTGTTTGGGCCTAGATGGCGCTGAGTGATATGACCGATTTTTTTTCGTATTATATAAATGGGTTTCTATTCCACATGCATGTATACGTACAATACATATACATAAAAACTTTTGCATGCATTTGTAATACTTTTACAATTTTACTAGGTGGTAGGACTTTTTCTGCAGTTTGTCTTGGTAGGTACCACCGCTTTGCCAGTTATTCTGGCGCCAAGCAGTAGTGTGCAAGCACTACTGTGTTCCGGTTTGAAGGGCATTGTAACTAGTGAAATTACTGGGCTAATGAGACATTATGATCTGATCACGCAGTCTAGTAACCTTACTACTAGACTGAAACCTGTGTGAAGTCTCAGGATAACATGCGCAGTGCAGTGTCACGCAAAACTTATATAACATAAAGAAATAAACTTGTATATTTTATTTATTCTGTGATATTAGTAGGATTAATAATAATACTTATGGAACTGAGACATGCGGGGTGATCATGTAACTTTGATAGCAATGCAACAAAAGAAATTTCAATCCAAATTTGAAAATTTCCATAGTAACTCTGTACATAAGCTGCGTACTGCAACTGTCAAATCCATACATTTTTGTGTTTCTATCGGTTGCCAACAAAATACATGATCGCCTAGCTGGTCTCATTAGTAAGCTCAAAGTCGCGCAGCGAGCTATGGAGCGAGCTATGCTCGGTGTTTCCCTGCGAGATAAGCGCCGGAACGAGGAGATCCGCAGGAGAACTAAAGTGACCGATATAGCTCTTAGAGTTAGTAAGTTGAAGTGGCAATGGGCAGGCCACATCACTCGTAGAACTGACAACCGATGGGGAAGAAAGGTTCTCGAGTGGCGACCACGAACCGGAAGACGCAGCGTAGGCCGGCCTCCCACTCGGTGGACCGACGACCTGTTGAAAGCCGCGGGGAGCCGATGGATGCAGGAGGCGAGCAGCCGCTCAAGGTGGCGTGCTCTGGGGGAGGCCTATGTTCAGCAGTGGACGTCTTCAGGCTGTTAATGATGAGTAGGATTAAAGAAAACTTCTAACCTACAAAAACCACCCATACGTCTGTGTATGCTGGTCAAGAATATTCGACAGCTGTAAATAGTCGACTAGTTGTGCAAATATTTGCGCTGTGAGCTAAACACCCAAGAATGATGGTATGAGTTATTTTGAACATTTGTTAAGTATGAAGTGTATCTCGGAATACAATGCGTTAAATGAAATTGAAATTCTTAGTCATGAATGCATTTATTTTTATTGAGGCTTCAATTTTTCATGATACTCTAGTCCTAGTGGAACTTCTCGCAAGTTAAGACGATAACTGGAGGCTTTGTACTACTATCCACTACCTACCATAATCTGTCGTAAAACCGAAAATGGAACAGTTTTTGCAAAGTCGGGAGACATGTTTTTTTTTTTTTTTTTTTTTAAATTACTACAAACGAAAATGGTTTTTCCAAAGTCGGGTGCCAAGTTCACAAAGCCATAACTGGATTCTAGATGCATGATAAGCTGGTCCCACCAGTGGGAAACAAGATAAATAATTGGCTAATTCTAAGTACTATAATAGTTATCCTGGCAATAGTCTACTCATTATATTACAGCATACATACGCACAAGCACATCTGCACAACAAATAAAAAACGTAATGAAAACCCTTGAAATACGTAGATGGTAAATGCAAATTAATTATCAGCTCTTAAAGCGTTAAAAATTCATCTTTTTTAATATTCATAGCCTGTGAAGATAACTAGGTAGTAGACACGAGCAATTTGGTAGGAGTAAAGTCTAAGTAACAACACTAACAATTAACAAGAAGTCCCATTCCTCAGAGTAATCCAGATCAAAAAACAATAAATACCTCTATCGAAACAAAATATCCTCATCAATTATTACTAACAGTCAAGAGGACGCAGTACGGTTAAAGTGGTAAGGGCGCCAACCTTGAAATATGTCTGTCTGTGTGTAATATCCACCCTTGAAGTCTGGGGGCGAAGAATTTGGCTATGAGCCCGACAGAGTAAAAAGCAAGCGCTAAACATTTGTCAACTATATACACTGGTTGTATTCCTTTAGTTACAAATCATGTAATTCATGTATGGAATTACGACATCGTTGGCTGACATTGTCATTTAAACTAACTCAAACTCGGAGCATACCTAATTCCGGAAAAGCACGATGTTTGAATATGAATTACATTTACCTATCTTCATCTTATCGCTGTTATATGAAACTGGCTTTAACGACAATAAACGCTGTTTAAAGGTTTAATGACATTGGCTGCTGTTTACTTATGATTAACGCAGGGAAATGCAAACGCGTCAGTGAGAAAACGACGTGTGACGTAAACGTGAAGTCGTCAATGAAGACGGCAAGCGAGGACATTTCACGTACCTACCTAAATTATGATAGTCTATTAGAGTTCTAAAAGAATGCAAAATTGTGACGTAGGCTACTAACTTTCTCCAACAAATACTGTTATGTTAAAGTTATGTCTTTAAAGCTGCTATTGTTATTAAAGCCCTGTTGACTTGGTCAAAAAGTTCATACGATTTTTATCACCTTCAAAATAGCCTGCTGAATTATTAGTCACTAGAGCAATTTCTCTTTTTTTCATTGATAGACTAACATTTTACCAAAGTTTCACCTGATGGTAAGTGTAAATAAGGCTCTATATGGAATACATTTATTGAAATTGTAACAGATGTTTTTGAGCACGTTCTCTAATTAAACCAAAGTTTTTCTCACTGAAAGATCTATAAAACCTAAATCATAAACTAAACCACCCTGTTTCATAATCCTTCATATCATAGCATCATTTTTGTTTATGAAAAGAGGCATTCAGTAATTTGACGAGTAAAATGTGATTCATAGTGAATGGTTTCTCCGCAAAACCTTTTTTTGGTCAGTGAATGTCGAACCACTTTGAAGCGAACGGATAAAACATTCTTGATCTATTTCCATCATGTATCGCAATCGTAGTTGATTAATATTGCAATTCACAGCCAAGTTGCTCCACATGACAGGACATGAGTGATCGAAGCGTGCCGGGAGATGACAGCCTACTATTTCTCTTTTACCATGAAAATAAACCCTCTCCACTAAGTTATGAAGGCTTTGCACACTCGCACACAGTTGCTTTGAGCAAGCAACTTTTTTCCGGTGAACGCTTCTTGGTAGTATAGAGAGATTTGTAAACCGGACAAGCAGCCACACAAGCAGCCACCGAGTCGCCTCGTCGATCTAAGTTCCAAGTGTGCGGAGGCCCGCGGCTGTTCCGTTCATATCAAAACATTGGCTCCCTCCAAGGCATTTTGGACGGTAAGGTTAAATTGGTTCCGTTCTCGGTTACGTCAGTTACGTTTTTGGTTACGCAACGCGGAAGATAATGGCTTTGTGTTGGTTTTCATATGGGTGTTACGTCACTCTATCGAAAGTGTCATCGACCACTTTCACTGAATGAGAGAAGTGCATGCAGTTGCGGAGGTTTATCTAAGCCAGTAAGCCAACCAATGCGGCTCTGTTCTTTAGTTTGTAAGCTATAACTAAGGATGGGTTTCTTGATCCGTAGTTAAGGATACCAATGGTTAAAATGTGTATCTTCTGTGCTTAAAACTGTTGTTGCAAATAAATTAATTTCATTTCATTTCATTTCATTAAAAGTGCTAACAAGTTTTGACCATTGGTTACCCACCCTTTTTTTGAGGGGGATAAATGCCATGCACGTAATGCACTTTCCTGCCACCACGGGGGTGATGGGTATGTGGAACTCGAACCCAATAAATCCCCCCGTGACTAAAAGCTTATTATGAATTAGGAAAAGTATTGGGTTGATATTATTTGGCATAATATTGTCTCCATGCTGAATAATACTCATCCAGTTTGACGGACTAATTAATTATTAAAATGGTGATATTACCATTATGAAGAAACAATGCTCAGGAACTCGGCTTCTGTAGTCTTCTGAAACAAAAACAAAACAATCAATTACCCTGGGTACAACCCAAATCATCATAATCTGACTAAATCAATTATATACATTGTGTGTTTATTACTGTGCGTGGTATAAATTAAGCCGTAAAACTAGTCATTGGATATTCATTTGCTCACACTGCAGTATAAATGCCACTGCAATCAAAATTACTGGGCGACTATAAACCCGTTGGCTTGGACTCTTAAAGTAACCATTTTTAATGTTGACCACATGAAGCAAAACTATGCAATATTCTGAAAGGCAATATGCCTGCCTCAAGTCTGCTTCTCATAGGCTAGATAAAAGCGCATTCTTTGGTGTTGCAATAGTAAAAGATCATGAACATAAAAGTTGTGCAGTGAAACAAGCATAAATAAATGGAATTACGAACTCATGGATGACTTGCGCACGATCCAGGGGGACAGTCCAGACAGCGAAGAAGACGTTGGGAGAAGTAGGAGGAAAGTACAAGTTAAGACAAATGGGTTCTGATAATGTTTCCTAGGTTCCTAACGAGAGGAATGCATCAGATTTGGTATAGCAGCAAAATCACCAAACCAAGAATCAACTCATGAATCTATTAAAACAGCCTAAGCTAAACTTTACCGAAAATATACGCATATAATATAATTATGTAACGCCCCAACGATAACATACAAATACTAATTACAAATTTTTACAGAAATTAATTACGCAAATAATTAACCATCGAAACTATAGATAAAATTACTTACTAATTTGCAAAATGCTGTGAGGCTGTGACATGTGTCGGATTTTAAAACAGTTTTTATGGGATTCCAGTCATTGAGCTCTATTATGGAACCGGTTTAGCACGGTTACTAGGCATTATATTACGTGGTACGGCTAACGACGAAAAATCTCTTAAATTCTCACATTTTACGTTAGCCTAACGTAGAATGTGAGATTTGAGCGAGAAAATATCTGACGACGTATAAGGTGAGAGAGATCCCATGAGCACAGATAATATGCCATGAGTAAGTTAAGTACTTAGCACTAGTGGCGCGCTCTGGGGGAGGCCTATGTTCAGCAGTGACAGCCTGAAGACGTCTTCAGGATGTTGATGATGAAGTACTTTAGATGTTATAAAGTCAATTTAGAGTCTAATGGCTGCAAAAAGGTAACGAGACTAGCTTTTGACATAATTTACATTTTCTCTTTTGGATTTTTTGGTAAATAGTTCAGATTTGAATCTTACTTCTGTAATTTAAAGCTTACTACCTAGTACCTACTAGATTATTCGGAAAGAGAGCTGCTGTAGCAAAATAAAAACAAACGATACGACTTTTAAATGGCATTCCACACCTGGTTTCTTTCAATGTCATTTGGTATTTTCTCTAGGTCAGACATCTTAAAATGGTCAAAAGAATCAAAATGGACCGGACGCGCTATGGTATCTAAATATAATACGTGTGCGAGCACTTCTGCATTTCACTACTACCTACCTGTTGTGTGTTCGTTTCACCCCTTTATCAAATACCTACAGCCAGCATAGGTCCTCATAGTTTTTATCAAAGAAGCCCATCATTTTACATATGCCTATGTTCCTATGTGGCCTATGTTCAGTAGTAGACGTCTTCTGGCTGATGAGCCAGAAGACGTCTACTACTGAAACATAGGCCTCCCCATAAAACGCCACTTTGGACGCTTATCAAAGGGATGAATTGTCATAATCACCAGTACTGCGCTTGGCAGGCGCCTTGGTGATCGGGAGAAGCCAATCATCATCTTCATCAACAACATCCCGAAGACGTCCACTGCTGAACAGTTAAACATAGGCCTCCCCTAGACAGCGCCACTGTGAGCGGCTGCTCACCTGCATCCATCGGCTCCCCGCGTGGGTCCACGGGGCCAGTCTACGCTGCGTCTCCCGGTTCGTGTTCGCCACTCGTGAAACTTCCTTCCCCATCGGTTGTCAGTTCTACGAGCGGTATGGCCCATCCATGCTACTTGATAAATCGGTATTCGTTACACCCAGTTTAAACATCAATAAAGACTTGCCTAGTGGAGCCCATAAAAGTACCATAAAGAACAAATCGAGCTTCTGAAGATTGACTGCGAGCCGATGACCGATACAAGCTAAAATTAACTTTTAACCCACATATAGGTTCATCGAACCTGCTCGGTTGTTTTTAAAGGCTACTTATAACTAAAAGATCTGCTGTGAGAGCGCCCGGCTGCAAGAATTACAACCGGTTTCGGTGGCTACGGATTCTGGAGGTCGGAAGTCTTGGTAGGTAGGTAGATTGTGGTCAGAAAAAATGTTCTATTTACATAGGCAGGTTTCAAAGCTATTAGGTAATTTATTATGGAACCGCGAATTATCGAGAATTTTTATTGATGGAATAGCTGACCAGCAATGGAGTGAAATGGGAATTGAAACCTAAATTAAAACAGGTAAGTAATATGACACGATGAGAATATTCATAATCTTAGACGTGATCATTTAAAACAAATCAATCGTATTACGTGAGCCGGCTAGTCCAAGTAGTCCAACGCGCGAAAGTGCCAGGGGCGGCGCGATAACGGGTGAAAGTAGCTACTACTATACACGGAACCAGTGTGTTCACAACTTTAGCTGTAGATATACTTGTTTATTAATATCCTGTCTATTATGTAAGTAGGTACAGGAATGTACAAGACAACTGGGCCATAATTCTGTATGAAAACATAGTTTCCACACGATATAGAAACCCCGTCGTTATCGTGTCTTGTTCAAATCGTGTCACACCAAGGAATCGTCAACGTCAAATTCAAATTCTGTATAATCTAGACAAATTATCTATGACAGGTTTTGGATTCCTTTGAGTGCGTTCCGAATTAGACTAAAGGATTTCTCATCCCAAAACCGGTAATAAAATTAAAATAAAGGAATGGCTTATATTTATGTTGTGAAATAATGAAGTCTTCAATTATATCAAAACTACTATTATTTTGAATAATTAATATTGTTATATTAATCAAAGTAGTGGTAATTTTTGACGGGTTGATGTTTCGGAACGCGCCTCGGTGTAACATATGATTTTTGACAGTTCAAATCAATTCAGTTCAATTTTTTTTTAAACATAGAATGTAAATCCAATTTTGGCTGTAGGTTTAGTGAATAAGGTATAAACTTTGTTAATTAAGGGCTGTGGATTTAGTTAAATAAATAAAATAAAATAATAATAATAAAATAAATCGCGCCAATCCCAGTTAATTCCACATTCATTTCGCGCGGTTTCGTTCTCATTTCATAGAGAATAGATTTTTGAAGATTTCTTATGTAAGGCAAGGAATTCGCGTGGTTTCGAAGCAAGGAATCGTAAAGTGGTCATACAGAATTATGGCCCAGGGTGTAATGCGGGCTGGCTTTGTTGCAAGAAAAAAGTAGCGTATTTAGTTTTTACTAACATAACATAGACAATCAATTTTTTTCGTTTGAGCCGAAGTTTTCAGCCAGAAAAAACAAATCATTTCCTGTTTTATGTGAGTAGGTGCCTCAAAGCCGAAGAAAAATTACGAAATTACAAGGCAGACGATCTAAAGAAGCCTTTCTAATTATTGTGTCTACCTTTTTATTTACCACAGGTACCTACACCCTTCAACTTATAGTGGTTGGAAACTAGCAAAAAGGTGGTCGTAAACATAATTTTGTGATGGATAACTAGCAAAATCGGTACTTTATGATCAGCATTATAGTCAACACGGATACCAGGAATTTGTTATAGAACATTATCAAATGATTCAATTCAAGGTTGTAGTAAGTAACTTGCAAAACATTATTACGGTTCTAAGATAGGTATGCACTTGCTTCTACATCTTGTTGCGTTCAAGGCTCAAAGTAGATTTTAGCCTTAGTTGACAGCACAAAGTACCCATATTTCATTTACAGTTTTTTTTTAGCAGGTGATCTGCTTTAACTTCAAAAATATTCATTTGCTTTCAACCATCTGACAATAAAAAAATCTTTTCCTTGATGTTGATTGATATACTGACAGATGGGTATAGTTTGATGAGGAGAAACCATGCTACAGGGCATTATATTGTGTTGTAAAGAGTTGACTAGTTTACTTACATTATTATAATATGCTGTGGCATATAAAGTTGTCAAAAACAATTACATTTGGTACAGACCAGGATGCTGGAAAAACAATTTACCTGTGGTTACATCCATTGTTAAATGGATTTATAATTGAAACCTGCTCACATGCTGTGCATCCAACATCTCTTGAATTTACAAGTCAGTGATCAACTTATTACTATACAATATAGTTATAAAATTTCAAGTCATTGAAGATTGTGTAATGAGTATGAGCACAGAGTAGATATACTACATACAGAAGACAATCATCATCATCATTAACAGCCTGAAGACGTCCACTGCTGAACATAGGCCTCCCCGCAGCTTTCACCAGGTCGTCGGTCCACCGAGTGGGGGGCCGGCCTACGCTGCGTCTTCCGGTTCGTGGTCGCCACTAGAGAACCTTTCTTCCCCATCGATTGTCAGTTCTACGAGCGATGTGGCCTTCCCATTGCCACTTCAACTTACTAACTCTAAGAGCTATATCGGTCACTTTAGTTCTCCTGCGGATCTCCTCGTTCCGGAGCTTATCTCGCAGGGAGAAAATAGACAAGTCATCTGTAATATCATTTTCAACACATTTACTCAAAAAATGCATTTACAAAGCCTGTATACATTGTTCGAAAGTTAAACATTACGCACCATACAACGGAGCGTGCGGTAAAATAGGTACTCTCACCTAAGTACCTATTTTACCGCATCCTTCGTTGTATAGCAATTGTTTTTTTCTCTAATCTGTGTTGTATAGCGCCGTGCGTAACCTTTACGGTTTTTTTTAAATTTCAATAAACATATCTATGAATTTCAACAAGGAGTTTCACATTACGAGAATAAATAAGCTCAATGATCGAAACTCCTTGGAAGAGTTTTTGCTCAATACGTTTGTCTCACTTTAATACTAAAGAGAAAATGAAACTAAAGATGTAGTTCTAATTTTTACCACGCGTACGTGGCGCCATTTGCATTGTAAATGCGCGCCATTTTAGCCCATTTTCATAGTGGATTAGAAACATCAAAGATTGTTTGTTGCGACTTTCCCACTAATAAACAAAAGTTTGTTTCATTAGCTATTGTACTGTTTTCTCGCAAATGTCTTGAAAAACGTTGTATGATACATGTGCGGAAATTGGTTTCTACAAATTCGTGACTATGGTAAACCCTCGGACTTCTCGTACCCTCGATGTCTCGGGCTTACATTTGTCTGCTCATTTGTAAAAACCAACTTACCACCCTAATATCATATATAACTATTAAATAAACAGCGACTCTTGCTCAGACACAATAAAGTTCAATTCCGGTTGCACATCGCTTATTACAAACTGTTATATTTACCTAGAAGTTTTCTTTCTTTCTATAGCATAGCTCTTATCTCTTCTGATGATACCATGGTTGCTGTCTTTACAGTGATTAATCTGAGTATAATACTTACCAGTGCCTGCCTACAGTGCTATTTTAGTGAACTGTATAAATATATGACTAACTTAGTGGTATTTATGTAGAACAGAAACCTATTTAATTTTATGACCTCTGCATAAGGTAGTAGATACTTTAACCTAAGAAGTAGCAAATTCTTTAGGGTATGAAAGTAACCATCAATATGAACTACTTTTACTGTGAGACCAAACTCAACAAAAAAATACAGCCGCTTGCTCCATACATTTTGTCTAACTGCCCAGCGGCAGCCCTCTGCAAATAAACCCGTCCAGGTGCACCACCCAGGTACTAGCTTTATACCTAAAGTGCGGAGTAAACCAGGCATGGTATGAGCCTAATATTATATACATAGCACTATAATAGGTACTGACCTATGTAAAATGAGAGTTCTGTGTATTCAGTGTATGAGGTGACCTGCCATAGATGGTGACAAGTAAAGATAAAACGTACCTAAGTACCATCATTGACTATCATTGACTAAACTAATAACAACTGGAAATATAATAACACTTTTACAAGCAATTATTAGGGAGTGCTTAAATAAAAGGCTAATAATAAATAGGTAAATAATAGGCTGTTGATGATGATGATGATGCGTAAATAATGTACCAAATACAGAAAAATTCGCTTCTTACCGGCCAAGCCCCAGCACTGCAGCATAAACACGGAGTCAGCATGGCTCTCACAGCGCAACAACGCAAACAAACACTACAACTCCACTAACACAACGGGACGGCGAATATTCCAGCCACAATCACATCACGCTTCTAACATATTATAAACATAGATTGCACTAACGTACCCTAGTCGCCACGATCTCACTGCTCACAGATTCACAGAATAAGTACTGCGGGTATTTTTTCACACAACGTACACATATAAAACACCTCCGTGGAAACCACTTGCGACTTGCGAAACGATATGTCAACTACCTACGTAAAATTATCTCAGGCGCATGGAAAAACACTATCAACGAAGACACATACATGCACATTATCACGCATAAGACACCAAGACCGCAGCTATGAATGAATTCGAATAATTTTACGTTTTATTTTGTCAAAACAGAAATTCTAATCGCGAATATACGCGAAAACGATCTTCCCGTACGCAAATCTACCGAAACTGAAAGAAATGAAACAAGCAAGCAAAGCAAATTGCCAGCTAAAAAGCACTCAGCTGATATAATGACAGTGACAGATGACATTTAAAGTGATACCAACGCAAAAAACTTAAACTTTTACACTTTCATTTATTTTTAATTCTTTAGAAGTTTTCATTTTAAACAGGAAATTAAATATGATCGAAGTTTACATATGCATATGAAATGCAGTTTGGCGGTAAGACTTTTGCAAGAGAAATGTGGCAAAACGGGGGTGTGCGCAGGGTGGCATTCACGTTTTAATCCCAGTGGGCACTGGGGCAGGAGGGCGGTGCATCAGGTATTATAATCATGTAATACCTGAATATATTTGTACATGCTGTTTATTGAGCAAGCGAACGAAGTGAGCGAAAGTCTCTGCTTCAACTCGCCCTTTGCTCTGTCCGGATGTCATGTCGCATTCCTCAAGGAAACAAGTCAAGTTCATCTAGGTAGGTACCGCCGCTTTGCCAGTTATTCTGCCGCCAAACAGTAGTGTGCAAGCACTACTGTGTTCCGGTTTGAAGGCCATTGTAGCTAGTGAAATTACTGGGCAATTGAGACTTAAGAGCTGATCTCATAGTCTAGAAATCTTTTTTAGACTGTGTGATGTCTCAGGATGACGTGCGCAGTGCGCAGTGTCACGCGAAACTTTAATTTAGATTTCCGAGTGACACTGCAACCTGTAATGGGCAGTCGTGGCGCTTAACACCTGGTGAACGACTGGCTCGTTACGTCATTCGTTTACATAAAAAAAAGCTTGGTATAAATACTGGTTCTGCGAGTTCAAGGATTTTTTTGTCGTTGGCGATTTTTAATTGGAGGCATATTTCTTCCAAAAAATAGGAGATGTTTGCTGTGGTGTCATCTATCGCCCAATTTTGATAATATTTAGCAGGAACATTGGATACTTGATTTTAAACAAGTATTTCAAGTATGAGAAAAATCAGTCAAGAGGTTGTCAAAAACTAAGGCCGTAAGGTCTGATGAGTTCGGGACAAACTATAAGTAATATAACTACTAAATATAACATCACACCATGTGGTCCCATCTTTTTCCGTAGATGCAGTAAAAGCCGGCAAAGGAGTCAATCCAGAGAATGAGCATTCTCTGATTAGGTGAATTTTCGCGCTCGCTGCGCTCGCGCTACCATTTCAGGGCTTTATTGAGTACCTATTTTCTGCAATAGGCAGGTTAGGTATTTATTATTAGCTCAAAGAGAACATTAAATTGCAATGCTACTACTTATACCAACATAGAGGCCTAAGGCGCATACAAATCTACAACTAAATTTTAGGGGCCCGGGCACCCTGGATTATATCCCTAAATATGCTAATTATTGTGGCTAACCCTATGATAAGCATCCAAAGTAGCGTTTTATGGGTACAACTGTGTTCAGCTGTGGACGCACAGATTAAAGAAAAAAAACGAAGAAACAATTGACGTCTTTTTTGTTCACATTGACTGGAACGATCATAAATGTGATATGGCTATTTCGTGACTAATTATTTCTGTTTACTTCAAAATAGTAAAAACTACAAAATCTGCTACTATTTTTTCGTGTTTGTATACTAAACTTGTAGACATAATTTATATCACTGAATAATTAACTATGATAAATTAAACTATTTACAAATAGGTATAAACTAAGTGTTATCAAAAAGACCTTTGGTGTAAGGGAAAGTGCCCAGCACGCTGGCTGCATTGCCACGTTGAATAGCAATGCTGATTTTCTCGGCAAAAAAACAAGCCAGCCCTCTGGTCACCAGTCGTTTACGCTTTGTGCCACAGTATAAATGTGAAGAAAATAAATGTGCCGAAATAGCAGAAATGGTCACGCTGCACGCTGGTGAGTAAACTGAAAGTGACACTGCGCTATAACAAAGAGCAAAGCCACTTTGTGAAAAAAATATTATAATATTAATTGTACACTGGATGCATAGACCATACTCAACTGACTTGAGACAGAAGCTGTCAGTGTAGTAACAATGATTCCAACAAAATATCGAAGTCAATGAATTAATTTCGTAGCTCTATTTCTGAATTTTACTTCAAAATAATAAAAAACCAAAATCTGTCAGAATTTTTAAGTAGCCACAAATCTGCCAAAATGGCAGAAATCTGCCCAAAATTGTCACACTGGTGAGTGAAGTGAAAGTGACACTGCACTATGACAGAGAGCAAAGCCACCTCACAAAAAAAGAAACCATATCTCAGTAGCGCCACCTACCTTTGGATGTAGATGCTTGACTAAAATTAATTTAATAAAAAATGTAATTGGCGTATTGCCGTTCTTATTATAATAAATAAATACAATACAATACAACTACGTGCCATCCAGCTGTCAGAAAATCTCCTTATAGGAGATTTACAGGCAACCAAATTAAAAAAATTAGTACTTTAAAATCCGTAAGATGGCGTTGACGAAACATGGCCGCAAATCACTGACCTTGACTTTTTCGTGGCGTGAATAATTATCACTACTATGTCTGTGGTTCTGAAGATTATGCCACAGATTAGAGAACAAAACAATACTGTGATTTATGCATGGACCATAAACAGCTACTCTCTGCATCCACGTCCACGCTGTGAAGCAAAAGCAGGGAAGGCTGTGACAGTATGACCATCTGTACATTGCAGAGTCTGCCCTAAATAGGCTAAAAATCTGCCCACACTTCGAATTCTCCCAGAAATATGCCTTGTCTTGTAATAGTAATAATACAAGGGAAAAAATAGAAATATTTTTCGTTAATATTTAGTAATTTTTTTTTAAATATCAAGAAGTTATTAAATAGGAACCCAAAATTCACGTAGAAATGATGAAAAAAAGGAGGAAAATTATCATTAATCACTTAGGGTCAATTCACATAGAGCGGCAAAATGCTCGAGCAGTTTTTAAGTGCTATTGGAATATAAACCTTATTCCATTTAGACAAAGCTGAAAACAGTATGCAACATTAAAATCTTACCTATTTTAATGTTGCATACTATTTTCACCTTTGTCTAAATAGATTAAGGTTGATATTCATATAGCACTTCAAAACTGCTCGAGCATTTTGCTGCTCTGTCTGAATTGAGCCTTAATCTACGTTATTTATATTCCTCTTTTTTTCATCGTACATGGATTTTACATTTATATTTTTTCTAATCATGTCTTTACTTGGCGTGAAGGTGCAACCAGCTTGTAATTTGCTAGTAAATTAAATAAACCCTTTAATCATTCAATGAATCCCAGAATAAGGACTAAGGTAAGTAGGTACCTACCTACCAGAGGCCGGCCTTCACTGCGTCTTCCAGTTCGTGATCGCCACTCGAGAACGTTTCTACCCCATCGGTTGCTAGTTTTATGAGCGATGTGGCTTGCCCATTGCTAATTCTAAGAGCTATATCGGTCACTTTAGTTCTCCTGCGGATCTGTGTGGTAACAACGATTCCCACCAAATATCGAAGTCAATTAATTAAGATATCGTAGCTATATATCTGAATTTTACTTTAATGGTCATACTGGTGAGTGAAATGAAAGTGATACTGCGCTGAGACTGAGGGAAAAGCCACCTCACAAAAAAATAAGCCATGTCTCGTCAGCGCCATCTATCTTCGGATGTAGAACTACGTGCCATCCAGCTGTCAGAAAACCCTCTATTATTTTTAATTTCTCTAGTCTTTGGCCTAAATTTTGCATTCTTATTGTTTTCGGAGGTTTCTTGACGACATTTTCATTTTTGTTGAGCGCAGCGACCTTGGTGAGCAGCCGCGCGTCTAGAATGTCATTGTCAGTAGATGGCGCTGACCAAAATTAACGAGTTAGAGCTGCATTATTGTCGATAGCCAACATTCCGCAAACGTCGATAAAAGTATTATATTTACCGTGAGAATTCGTGTTCTTTCAAATGCAGATACATTTCATTTTGCGATGCAGATACAGATCATTTTTTCAAATATAGATACGCGAAAGGAATGTAGGTAGGTATGTAAAGTAAATAAAACTGCTCACGATTTTAAATATTTTAATCACGAGTTTAAGAGAAATTTAAACTGTACGAGTGTAGGCACAGACCTATTCTGTAGAAAATGGAATTTTTGTAGCTAAATCAAATGTTACACTGTCAAACTATAAGGCCTTTTGGGGTAGATATTATTTGCTGCCGGTTATATTGATGAGTTTTTGCCAAAAGTATAATCATACATTGGGCTTGTGCTTTCATTTCACAAAGCGAATAGTGAACACAAAATACCTACAGCTCGTTGCAAAAGATCAAGATATACGTATATAAAATCTATAGGTACCTACAAAATAGTATTGTTACCGAAGCCAATCAACCCAAGTTATAATGATGTGAAAACATACAGCTTCAAAATTATTTACCTATTACTAGTACAGTAGTAAGCATCAGTATTACAGTGCAAATAATGCAGACAAACAGACAACAGAAACTTGACAAGATATTTATCTAAACTCTAATTCACCTAGCTAATTAGTCGATGCAGTATTGACAAGTCCTATGTAAATAAAAACTAAAAGTTCCTGTATTTTACACACAAGATAAAATAAATATTCCACTAAAATTAATACTAACCAAAATTCATGTTCATTCACATTCATAATGTATATGAGCTCAGTCCAAATAATAATAAAAACTAATTCAGTCTTACACCTTATTGAGTAGGAGAATGCTTCCAGGTAAGCTAAAAGGTCCTAGACGAGATCTGATATCCACCGCTCTCACGGCGAAGTAATATTTAAAGCCTGCCATGAATTGCGTCAGCGTACAGGCCATAGGTAACGGCAGAGCTTTGACATCTCCAATCTTTTTCCATAGAGCTGTGCAAGGAGGCGCGGTCGTCTCCTGGTACGCATATAGTTGGTAGCTCGCTATTGTTTCGTAACCACCTTCTGGGTATCCGTCAATTTTCCACGATATCACAATTCCATTTTCTACTTTTGACAGTTTAAGGTCCGGCGCCGGTGGCAGTGATTTCCATGTAGGCGGAGTATATTGCTTCACTACGTCCGGTAACGGCGCCGGGTGCCTCTGATTCACTTGCTTATTAATTCTAATTGGACTTTGCGGCATTCTAGGCATTGACGGTACTCTTTGTCTTGGCCCTGAAATATAAAAAAACATTAAAATAAACTATTGGTGGGTATTTAAAGCATTATAAGAAAATTAAACAACAAATTCATGAACTTACCAGACGATGGTCCATTTTTCATCATAAGAGTTTGCCCAGGTCTTATATTTGCAGACTGAGGACCGCTGATAGGAATATATACTTTTCTAGGATTATTTAAAGGTTGGTTAAATGGTTTCTGTAATTGAGCCATAAGGTTCTGTGGCGGGACCACTCTCACTGGTGGTACAACAGGTGACATTTTACTATTGTTAATCTTAGGCGGGGGCTCATCATCTGTTAGGTCTACTGTGTCGGAAGAGGTTGATTGCATTCGACTATGCGTCCTCTTTTCTGGCGCTTTCTGAACGGGTGATGGATTCCTCAACCCATTGGGGTTAGGACTCACTATTTTGTTTCCTGTATTGTTCGTCGGGGTGTTTGTAAGAGCCTTAGCAGGGCTGTTACTAACGGGGACTTTTCTTGGAACGGGTATAGCTGCGGGAGGAGCAGGGGGCTTTGTGTTCTTTGTGTTCTGCAACGCACGCGCTGGTCTGCCAGCTGGCACGGGGGAAGGCTGGGTTGGAATGGGCCCTTTCCTTCGCATGTCAACCTTGTCGTTCATCAATACTTGCATGCCCACAGATCTCGTAATCTTCAAAGGCTGTAACGGTACATGTGTGCGTTTTTTCTGCTCCTCTTGTACGGATTTTAATACTACTTGTAGATCTCGGTTCTGTTTTGTTAACATCATTGCTCTCTTCTTGTAATCTTCTAGGTTTTGAGCCATAGTTTTAATTTTAGTTTTGATATCGCTGAGGTTAGTTCTATCGACGATACTTTCGACGATCCTCAGTATGCAGAAATCTTCTAACTCATGTCTTGTCATGTCAGCTAAATTCTTTTTGGCAGTTTTTAGGAAGTTCTGAGGCAGTAGCGGCTTTTTCTTGTCCATCTCTTCATCTGATATATTTTCAGTTTGTGGTACTGAATCAAATTCTACATTTAATGTATCCATTGGTGAATCTGAAACAGATAAATCAGCTGTTTTAAGCACTATTTCGAAATGATGTGATGTTCCTTTGACAATCGACTGCTAGGTTTGTTAAATCTTAAGTACGTATGTAAAGTTGTACATATAATATAATTACAAACTTGCCTTTTTCATTAATTTTGGGTGCTAAATCCGTGATGTCAGTTGTAATTACGTTTTTTTCATAAGTATCCAGTTCAGTTTTCTTTTTTTGCTTGGGCTGAGTCTCTATTTTATCATTCAAAACTTCTGTATTGTCGTTATTGGTAGCGTCTTTTGAGTTTGAATCTTCTTCAATTAGCATGATGTCGTCGTCATCATCTATATTTATGCATTGTTTATCGGCAGGACTATTAACTGTTTCTAACAGTTTTGCGGTTTCTTCTTCGTCATCATCATCAGATAAAATATCTAAAGTGTTTGAGAGTGTACAGACGACTGGAAGCACTTTTGCTTCGTGTAATTCTGGAGATTTCTTAGTTTCTTGAATTTTAATAGAAGTATCATCTATTTTATTTTGTATGGTTTTAATGTCTTCTTTATCTAGAACTTTCTCTTTTTCTTCATTTTTTTCAACTACGGTTCTCGCTTTGTTTTCTATCGGAAAACCACTGGTAGTTTTATTTTGAGTCACAGCATCGGTCTTGTTCTTGACTTTTAAATCTGCATTTGTGAGAAGCTGTTCAGACTTGCTTTTATTGGATATTATTTCAGATTTTGGGTCCGGTTTGGTTATGTCCACTACATTAGTTTCACTACTGACAACGGCATCGGACAATGACTTTGGATCCGTTTCAGTTATGTCCACAACATTAGTTTCATTACTGACAACTGCATTTGGCAATGACTTCGGATCCGGTTCAATTATGTCCACAACATTAGTTTCCTTACTGACAAATGCATTCGACAATGACTCTTGTACCGGTTCAGTTATGTCCACAACAGTAGTATCATTACTGAGAACTGGATTTGAAAATGAATTCGGATCCAGTTTAGTTATGTCCACAACATTAGTTTCACTATTGACAACTTCATTTGACAATGACTTCGAATTCTGTTCAGTTATGTCCACAACATTCGGTTCACTACTGACAATTGCATTTGACAATGTCTTCGGATTCTTTTCAGTTACGTCCACAACATTAGTTTCACTACTGACAACTTCATTTGACAATGACTTTGGATTTTGTTTAGTTATGTCCGCATCATTAGTTTCACTACTGACAGCTGCATTTGACAATGACTTCCGATTCTGTTCAGTTATGCCCACAACATTAGTTTCGCTACTGACAACTGCATTCGACGATGACTCCGGATTCTGTTCAGTTATGTCCACAACATTAGTTTCACTACTGACAGCTGTGTTTGACAATAACATCGGATCCGGTTCAATTATGTCCACAACATTAGTTTCACTACTGACAGCTGTGTTTGACAATAACATCGGATCTGGTTCAATTATGTCCACAACATTGCTTTCATTACTGACGATTGCATTTGACAATGTCTTATTTTTATCATCATCTGTTTGTTGCTCCTTATCTACATCGACTATTTCAACACAATCAACTTCCATAGGAATATATTCAACATCTATGCCATCATTAATAATTATTTTTTCTTCGCAACTAGCTTTGTTTTCACTGTTTGTTTTCTGGCTGGCCGTTTCATTGTTTTCTGGAACGACATTTAAATAACTTTCCAAGACTTGATTATTTTCTTGTTCAAAACTATTAGAACATGCAACTACTGGTTCTTTCATTATTACATCATGGCATTCTTCCGTTACGTGTAACAGTTTCGGATCCAAAATGATAAGCCCTGGTGATGAATTTTCTTGTACAGCTGCAACACACTCCTCACCTTTTGACGTTTTCTCAATGGTTACCACATTAAGTTTTTCTACATCCATTGCGATAAAGCCAGTCTCTTCAGTACCCAGTATCGGATTTTGTTTGTCCTCGTCACCAGTACAGGGATTTGTATCTTCAACATCACATATTACAACATCTTCAAGTTGTTCGTGAATCAAGGGCGCCAGTTTAGTTTCTAAAACTGTATTATGAACTAACACATTTGGTTCATCAGCCATGTCAACATCTTCAGGTTGTTCGCACAGTTTGACGATAACTCCATCTTCTTTGGCATAATTTTCGGGATGTTTTACATCAATTATTGCCACATTTTCGATATTTGAAATTTCTTTCTCATTATATGTAAGCAGTTCACTACTCTTTGTTATTTCCTTAAGTATTTCAGGTGGATCGTGTGTCTCTGCATCGATCGAGATACTATTATCATCAATATTAACATCGCCATTACAGAGAGAGTCCGTTATCAAAACAGCATTATCATCTGTTTCTGCGTCTGGGTCAGGTTTGCTTTCATCAACAAAAGCAGTATTTATTGGCTCCTTTCTATTGAAGTTTTCTTTTTCCGACAAAAGTTTTTCTTCCGACAGTGATTGCTCAAAAATCTTTGTATTAGTTTCTATTGTTCCTTTTTCTTGCAAAGAGAATTCAGTTTCTTGTATTATGTTTGCTTTTGAATGTTCTGAATTTATATCACATTCATCATCAGATTTTTTAGATGTTTCATTTGGAATTGGAAGTTCCAACGAAGAAAGTACCTCATTTTTAAGAATTGAAAATTCATTCTGTTCTGTCAGCTTAATCGACTTTTCTTCAGTACTTCCTTTGACGTCAATATCACAATTTGCTATAGAAACAGCGTTTGCATTAGGAATTTCATTTTCCGACTCATTTCCATCTTGGTTTATGTATTTTCCGTTAGTAGTTGGTTGAGTAATTATAGTGTTGATATTTTCCGTTAAGTCCTCATTCTGTAATTTATTGATGTTGTCTAGATTAATTTTATTAATTTGACTCGTACTCTCCGGGTATATTGCTTCGCGAAGCTCCACAGTTTTTCTATTTGTATCAGAAGGTAATGCCATACCAGAGTCAATTTTATAATCTTTTTCAGGTATAACAATAATCCCATCAGCAATAATAAGGTCATTTTCTTTATTTTCGCAGTTTAATTCTTTTTTGATATCACCGACGTCTCTATTGACCTGGCTTTCTGCTTGCGTCGACATGTTTATTTTAATGTCTTCAACAGGTTGAGTTTCCAGAATCAATTGCATCGTATATCATTTCCCTTGTTTATATTGTTTGAGCTGGCACGAAATCTGAAATGAAACAGAACAGGCCGTAAGAAAAAATTACAACTAGTTAAATGCAATTAAACTCGCTGTATTATGGACGCGCCCCGTTGTATGTACATTGTACTGTACAGAGTGGTTAAATCACGTGACAAATCTATCTTGCCACCTTTACCAAATTAAATTGGTTACGTGTACGTGTCAATTTTGTCTAGAAACAGAAATGCATGCTATTCGAATTTTTTTTTACTTGGTCTACAACTACAAGCGAGGCCACTTTTCATGCTAAACTTTCACACGCAGATAAACAACGAGATGTGGAACCCTAAGAATTACAACACCGCACCTTTCAAAACAGTGTACGCCTGTGTAAGTAAGTCGGTACTATGTAGGTAGGGTACCTATTAAAATTCATTAACATTAGCTGTAAATTAATATTAACTGACATAGGTACAATGAGCAAAACGGAAAATATATGTACACACACACACACACCCACACACACTAATGTTACACTAATACACTACTGTGTTTACACTAATTTATTAATAATAATACCAACAGCTATAAAGTAATATTTAGTTGTTCAAACGATATCGATAATTTATTATTATCAGTTATCACATGCATATTCACAACACTATTTCGCATGACGGGTCGCGACACCGGCCGGGCACACACACTGCCGGCCCACCCGGCGACTGTCGCGCTCGCTTGCCTATTCGCTCGCACTGCGCAGCGATATGCCGACTAGTCCAAGTAGTTTCAGAGTTCCAACGTACATTATACCTCTTTGGTTACTTCCAACAATTCCAATCAACCCTTTATTATTTTTCCAACTATTCATACGGAAGCAGTTACGAAAACTATTAATTCTAATTCTTCTAGTTTTAAAAAATATGTGGAATATAGGTAATTGCACAGAAATTGATCTACAATAATTGTGTCCAACCAAGTTAAGTGTATAAAATATTTATTATCATACAGCCTTTTTTACATACAATACAAAATATAGGTAAACAAAATAATGGGCAAAAATTAAATTTGTATAAAATGATCATACAGATAATTATTTCTTTATTAACAAGGTTTTACAATAATTTAAGTAGGTAAGGCTAAGTAGGAACCTAGGTGCATAAGTACAATCATTGTTAATTTTATCCAGTCTCAAGCTCATGAACAATAGTAAAGTCGTACGTAACTAAACGTAAAGTAAGTTGCGTAAAGGAGAACTTGAAACTGGAATAAACCGATTTATAAGATAAAAATAGTATCTCAATAAACTATTTTGTATTTGATATTTAATGTGAACAACAAAAGCCATAAATAGGTATTTAAAATAAAATAAGCAACTTTGTAAGCCAGAAGCGAGCGAGCCGACCCGAGCGATGGCTAAGGTTTGCCATGCCATCGATGCCATGCGTATGTGGAAGGTTAAGGAGGCTATGAGTTTAACGGCAAAGCCAACAGACTAAAATCAACTAAAACTTCGAGATTTTACGGAAAATATTATTTTGCACTGTTTGCAAAATATGAAATATTATGGTACGAAACCGATGATAATTCTAATTTTTAAATAAAATAAACTACATTTTGAATTAAATAAAAATGTCTGCATAAATAAGTTTGTGTCATCTCTTCATTACTCTACTCTATTCATATTTTTCAGGTAAGGTTACACACAACAGGTGTATAATATCTTAGAAAGGTCCTTTTATATATTTTAGTATGTAGCTTGGCATTGGCATGTCAGACATTTTATCTTTTCTTCAAAATAGCGGCCACCTATAATATATATATGAATTAATAGCTGACACTCGTATGAACAATATTTGTATGAGACTAAATTTCCTCGAGCGTCACGTTTCCAAGATACACCGGTGGCATCGCTGCAGTAAGTTGATTTTAGCTATAACTAAAATATTGAAGGTGTGAATTGGCTTTAATAATGTTTTACGGCCATCCAAGTTTATAATAGTAGTAAGTATAGTCAGTTTTGAAAGGCGATTGTAGCCTACAAAACAATATTGTTAGTTATATTGCCGTTTAGTTAAACACGCCCAATGTTAAAATTGCAATATTATTTTTCTCGATAATGTCAGAGGCCTTCGGGCGGCATGATAACTTTGATACCATGGCTGGGCCTACGGCCTACACGAACTACAATTGCTGTTAAGACGACTGAGAACGCAGCTGATGCTAACAATGAGTTTGAAAAATTATAATTTTAACTCCGACACTAAGAAGTTATACTTACTTATTTTTATCAGCTTACCCTTTCCCTCACTGACTTGACGCTTATTAAGGTGTTGGTTGACTGCATTACAATATTTTAGGACTAATTCATAGCTTATATTATTATAGTTTCAAGTCAACTTACCGGCACGGCAGCGCCGCCAGTGTGACTTTGTAAGTCAAAAAACGCTGAAAGATGACGCTGGAGGAGGTTGTATCTCATACAGACCTCTTTCGTGTTAGTGTCAGCTATCGATTCATATGGGTTTTATAAGAGGCCATTTTTTTAAAGAAAAATCAAGATGGTGGACGGTAGGTAAGCCACAATTATTTTAACTTCGTCTTAGTACTTATTCTATGTACCGGAACCCTCGAGAACTCCAGGACGCTAGTTTTACACCTATATAATATATTTATATTATAACTTAATAATGTACTTAAGCCAAAGTCAAATAACTTTTGCACTTTTCATCTCAAAATCAATATAGGTAAAACTTCGAATATAAATTATATTATATTTCAAATGCCACCTGTGCCACCTTCAGACTTTCAAAGCTGCCGAGTTCCAAGCTACAGAATGTCAAGTGTATTTTGTTAAATGAGACTGCTGTGCATTGAGGTAGGATACAAAACATTGACTATAAAAAATGCTGCCATGCTACTAAATCGAGAATTGATAAAATGCGTGATGAGGAAGGCATACATTTACAGTATAACACCTAAATCACTAAAGCAACGGCTAAAGAAAGAACTTTTAAGAGATCCAATACTGGCTAACCACAGTAGATAGAAATAATTATTAAGCTGGTAAATACATACAATAACCAATGTCAAAACGTTGTCATAGAACGTAGTGTTATCACTATCAGCAATAGGTTCCATCTCAATTAATACACGAATTACTTAAATGAAAGACGGTAGACTCAGATACTAGTTGAAAGAAGTCTTTTAAAGTTTAAAGGCACAAATCAAACAAATGCTAAAATATTGCAAGGCCATCTTTGATAAGCACATCGAATATACATATATGAGAAACTGCCAGAGATGGATACGAAACCAGCTGTATTCTAAATTGTTTAAAAACCGACAGCATTTTAAAAAGTTGCTTTATGTCAGTGCAAAATTCTAAACATTTTTTAATTATGGCTTCTTTTGAATCAGGAACCGAAGGTAGCTAAACTGCTAAATACAAGCAGAACTGACTGAGAGTGAGAGCCAATGGGCTCCAGAAATAGCAGCAGACCGGCACACTGCGTTTTAGTTTAAAAAGCCAGAAAATAGATACTGCCAGTCATATTATTTCTGTCTCGCGTAGGTACATAATCAAAATTAATCAAGGTCATCAGTCAAGTTCAGAACATGAACTATGAACATGGTCCAAGTAGCCACACTAAATTTAAGTATTTCGTCTAATCAACTTAATTAGTAGGTCAAAGTCAACATTTTTATTGCAAGTAGGCTATGTTTAGCACTTTTACAATAATACGTAGATCTGGCAATCCAATTCATGTAGGTACCTAAACCTAAATATATAAATATTACATAAATTCTAATAGACCTGAAGACTAACAGAAATGTAGTTGGGAGGTTGGGAGTAAGTAGACCTCAAAAGATTTGGAGGCGGAAGAATAACAAGGTATCAGCAAAATCTGAATATGAAAAACGAAGCTAAACTAGATTACAGAGGAGTAAGATGGGCATAAATGCCAAACCTAAGCGGTTTTAGACAATAATAATAATATAATAATAATAAATATGTGTGGACATTTTACACAGCGCCATCTAGCCCCAATACCGCACCTTCATGTATTTATACCTACCTAATAAAGAAAAAGAGCTAAACCAGTTTTGATTGAACTAAATCAAACCACACAATCATTCTAAAACAGAATTAGTGTTGTTACCTACCTTTATGTAAAAGATAATATGCACCTACTTCAAATCTTGCTAAAATTACCATTTTGCTAACACGAAACACGGAAAACAAGATGGCGGCGATAGAAAACCGAGTTGCACGGAACAGCGTAACAACTCCCCACTCACTTATAAAGCTGCTAGCTGGTCGCCAAGTTAAAAGCGGAGCGTAGAACGTTGGCTATCGCACTCTGACGTAGCGCTTGCAAATTGCGAGCGAGCGAGAAACGAGTATTTCCCTCGGGCGCACGTTGAGAGTTGAGAGCGAAGGTGAATGTGGAAGTTGGACGGCTAAAAGACTATTGAGCGAAGCGAACGAAACGAATGACCAAATATCGCTTGTGCTTGTGATTTCATTGGCGTTCGTGCTGTGTTTATCATCAGGCGAGGACAATCACCACAAGCAATACATATCTCCAGCTTATACAGAAATAAAATCTGCTGATATAACTCCACCTATATATAACCTATGTATATACATATTATGCCAAGATCAGAAGAAAAAAACATATCTTTGTTGAGTACCCTGATTTTGATGTTTTGGGAATATGTAGGTACTTAAGTACACTTATTCTCAAAACATCAAAATCAGGGTACTCAACAAAGATGTTTTTTTCTTTGTAAGAATCGGTAAGTGTACGATACGACCCCTACCCAATAGGTATACGATGACAGGTGTGGGGATTGATTATGATTTAAATATTAAGAACGAGTATGCAGCAAACAATTAATTTAATAACTGGCATAATTTAAATTTAAACAAAAGAAACAATAATAATGCAATTAGTTGTGAAATCATATTATTATAGCTAATAAGCACAAGAACGAAATAATTATTTTAATTCCCTAAAACATCACTCAAAAATGTAAATAGAAATATACCATACAAACTTACAAAATATAACATAACCTCAAATCAACTGACAGAAATCAAATGACACTTGACATTTTTTTAACTAGAAATGGCCGTCTAAAATCAACAATATATCTATAAGCGTAAGGTCCAAAATAGCACGCGCTATTTTGACAGTTGTCAGTTTTTGTCAAGAAATAAACAATCAACATAGATACCTATAATAATAACAACAAAAATAAATATTAACGATAAACAATAAAATAAACGGAAACATTACAGAACAACATTTTTGTGTACCAATACAAGTTTTTTAAACAATATGTTTAAAAAACCCACACCACCAAATGCCTAGAAGGTACCTACGTAGGTACTCACTCATACCTATATCTCAAAATAATGTACCTAAGTATTTCATGGTACTTACACAAGAATATGACACAGTACATACCTGTATGCGACAAGAGATTCCAGAAGAAGAAGATTCATAGAGAAGATTACTAAATGCACAAGCGCGGGCAGTCGGTAACACGGTTACATCGACACTGACAGGAGACGAAGAGAGAAGAAAATGGCGGCCGCTAACATGGCGACACAGACCGTGGCGGGATTCCGAACTACAAAAATATAGAGTAATGCATACGCAAAGACTCTCACACAGGCGAAGTAACCACAACAAACTGTGAATAAACGGGACAGAAACAGGGCCGCATCGTGCGCCAAACAAGGTCAGCAGTATCAAGCGATAAGCTTCGGGCGAGTATTCTCTAAAACGTGCATTGCTCTGTAGACATGTACTCGTCAAGCGAGGTCAAATTACGAAACATGGTTCGTTCTCTTGCGTTCTACTTCTGTATAATGCATGTTTATTTGGTAAATCTTAACATGAGACGAGAGTAGGAGTAAGATGAGTCATCGATTATATTTAATAACGGGGGCGTGGAATGGCGTGAATTAAAATATAGGTAAACGCTTTGAATGAAAAACAGATAAAGTTTATAAGAGAGATTGATTAGGTATATTTTGGAATTAAGCAAAATTTATATTACCACGTTTACCTTTACTGAAGAGGCGTTGCGTTGCGATGTTATAATGAAAATGCGACGTTGCCGCTATTCTTTCTCGCGTGGCATACATTATGATACTACACCTAGGTAGATTATGAAATCGTGACGATTTAGGAATACCTACTTAATAAAATATATATTATAGTAAAATAGATAGATTCGTTATAAAAGTGTTTTGAAGCCCTAAGTGAACCAATACCAGCTAGCTATAGGAGCTGTAATAAGAATAAACTTCTCATAGTGCTAAGTGAACAAAATGAGAACACGCGGCGTTGCCGTTCTTACATCAAGCGTTGCCCGACCTGTGACTAGAGGGTCGTCCGACTTGACTCCGATGCCGAACTGGCAACGGCTCGAATAAACGTCACTAGAACGTCATCATGAAAAAATGTTATCTATCTATACCTACCTACTCAATGCCTACTCATTATTTGTTTCTGAAGTTTCTAGTTCTGACAATCCAAGACTAGATAATCAAACGTAATGATACGAAAAGACACTAAATAATAAAATGACTTATCTAAGTACGTGCCTAAATAAATTGAATTGCATTCTAATATCAAGTTAAAAATTACATTGGTCTAACTTACCTAAATCGGTAAGTAATTGCTTAGTCAAAGACTACGAAAATTACTTTGAAATTAAAACTGTTGAGCATCGCTGATAACCAGAAACCACATTACCTATAATAAGTGGGTATAATAGGTAGGTACCTACTACAGGCACAGCGGGATGATTATTTTTTTACAACCTAGTAGTGGGTATAATAGGTAGACACTAGGTAAGGAGGTACTAACTAGTACTAAGTACCTACTGTTCAATAATAGACTTTTATACCTAAAAAAGTATTAAGTAGGTAGATAGGGTACATAATTATTAAGTAGTAGTAATTATATTTACTTACTTATACCTAGTATTTTTTAAACTTTTAAATGCAATGCAACCATTCATCTAGAATCCAGAAGTCGATAACCTAAATAAAGAATCCAAATAAAACATCACTAAACCCGACTCTAGGAGCTGAGCTAACGATCATTGTGATAAAGACATTATACGTTGCTTTTCAAGCCCCAATGTCTAGAGTAAATTATTATTAAGTGCAGCAATGGTTGTGCACGAATATTTCAAAATCATCTCAAAGTCGTGATGTGAGGGATACCAAACCGACTGGACCATCCAGCTAAATTGTTTTTAATTTTTTTTTTTTAGTAGGCGTGTAGGTTGACTTCTTCGATTGTAAAATATCTTTAAATAATATTTACTTACAAAAGTGATCTCATCTAGATCGAACCAAGTTTACTTAGGTATTAAATGATTTTGTAGATAAGTGATTATGTAGTACCTACATGCATATCTAGTAGGTACTAGGTACCTACCTAATTAAATCATTATTTACGGTGTAGGTAGAAGAACTTTTGTTGAATTGTATGCAACAGAAATCTGGCGAGAATAGGAAAAATTTTAGCGTTTTGTGCAATCGGCTTTTATTTTGAGCTTAGATTAATAGGTCCTAGTTTTTAAGCCTTTCAAATATTTTGGCATAGGCAGAGGAGGTACAAGTAGGTACGTATATACTTAGACGATATGCTTGTATTGACCCTACTTACTTTTTGATGCATATATCACAAACTTGGCTCATTTAGGTTTAGCCATCCATACATGTATTACTACATTACGAGGATCAAGAAGACCAAGGCCATGGCTCTACTGATGATTATTGAACTGGTTAGATTTAAAAAAAGACTACCTAACCATTTGAGGTATTTCTAGTTTAATTGATATGGGCATTAGATGTTGCAATTTACAACGTTTTATCTTTTAATAGAAACAGTGCCAAAAATCGAGGTCTCTCAAATTTTTAGATTCCTGATGATGTGAATCGTAAATCGTGATCAATAACACAGCAAAATCTAAAGCCCAATGCCGCCGGAAAGAGACGAATATACAAATAAACACTGATGAAAGAGTAGGACAGTGCAACGCTGCGTCTAGAAGACTATCACTCTCAAAATGGCGGATGGTTTTATAAATAATGACGTTTTGTGAAACGATAAGCGTAAACGTCGATTACAAAGATTATTGTAAGTATTTCCTTCTCTATTTCTTTTGGCATTTAGTGCTAACTATTACCCTTCTTACATAGTTACTACACCTAAGTCCAATTTTGTGGGTTATTCACTAAATAGGTTTCACTTAAAAACGTCAGAGAGTATAGAATGATTTATGTTCTAGAAGATTAATAACAGCCACCTGATAACAGCATAGTGATGAATGCTGGCTTTGCTCTTCCGCGAACAACCAAGTCAGAATAATATCAAAAAAGTTGTTAGACAAGTCGCTTCGGAGAAGCGGCAACAGCGCACGGCTATCGTGACGAGTTTAGAGCAAATTGCGACGTTGCCAAACCGCTACAGCCACATCCACATGATCCACAATTCCACATATTGTATGTCCGAATGTCAGAATAAATGCGTAATAAATTGGAAGTAAACAAAGACTTCTGTACATTATAAAATATCTCCTTGGTAGTAAATACGGAATACGACTTTATAACATCAACATTAAATTTATTACATAATATATACTAATAATTATGTAGGTATCTACAAAGAATAATTTTTTACAACTAAATAAATAAATGCGGGCTCATTTGACCGCTATCGAGTGCTAGGTAAACTTAATTATCTATACCTACTGGGTACTTTTGTTTCATAAAATAGAAAATAGGTAATATTAGGTATTCTATTTAATTACGTAAGTCTGACTAAATATTACAAATTCAATTTTTGTGTAGGTAGGGTAGGGATTAACCCATCATAAATAAATAAAAAAAACATAAATACCAAGTGTGGGGTAGGCGCTGAACAATGCGAACGTACGCTATGGTTCTAAATCTATCGATTTATAAAGGAGAATAGTTGGAAAGAAGAACGCGATACCCAAGCCCACACTACCAAACCGTGCCAATCTGGATCTGTTAAGTGCAGCCATGCAGTGGTTCCGCACCGTTTTATTCGCCAAAAAGGACGTCATGATGAATCGCCGCCGCCGGTCAATAACCCCAAATATTTTAAAACAGAATAAGTAGGTAATAGGTACCTACCTATCTATACTAATGTGGGTAAGTATGTGTGTAATGCAGTTTCCAAAATGTATAGGGTGAGAGAGACATCTTACGACATGGATAGTTAGCCTGCACATAGACGAAAATGAGAAAATCTCGAACACAGCACAGCTGCAAACAGAACCCAGCAGTCAAGACCTGGAAAATAAATTTGATGCTACTGATTAACTTGCTTACTTACCATTATATTCGAAAGAAGAGCCAATTTCTGGATTCTGTAAGAAGACACGATGACAGCGCCAGATCTGCTGCAGAACTTTCTCAAAAGAGCTCGTTTCAATGAATGCGCGTACCGTGGACGATTGGTTGTGGTTGAGTGTGTCGAGTGACGGTGCGGTACGAGCACTGCGAGCGGACGGGAGAACAGCGGCGGCCGCCATTTTGTCATGCTTCACTTTTTGAGTCGGACAAGGACGGAGTGATCGTGTCGTCTCTTTTCACCTGGATTTGCTTTCCTGTGGGTCTGTTCTTTGGTCTTTACGTACATGACTGACTGTGTAGGTTAATTTCTATTTTAGGTAGGTACCTATGTACCTACATAGGTAGGTGGGTGCATAAGTACCTACTATTATAATTTCGTTTTTAGTTCTACTAAGTACCAAGGTACCTATATCCCCTAAACTTAAATGCTTTCTGTTTTAGTACCTACTACCTACGATAAAAGTACTTACGGAGGTCGGAGGTACAATAGACATCATTACTGTACTAGTTAGGTTCCTAGGTATTTCTGCGCTACTCTTTCCGGTCTTTGACAGGCACCTAATTTATGCCTAGGTATAGTAGAATTTGGGTAGGTAGGTAGGTACCTATAGGTAAGTTATATAAAATAGATACCTACTTAGGTAGGTAACTACCTAGGTACCTAACCTACTAATAGGTAGGTACCTAAGTACATATAGTTATTTAAAATATTACCTAATACTTATTGAATAATCTGCCATTTTATGTCATTTAACATACCTACCTACATAAATAACGGCACAATGACGGCACAAGTCGTTCTTTCTTGTCTTCTCAGTCTGTTTTACTAATTTTCTTTGCCTTTATTGCTTTGGTAGGACATGTGGACAGTAACATGAGTAACATGTAGGTATATACCTATGTCTATTTACCCATCATAGACATTATCTATATCTATGGTACCCATAGAAATATAACGCTAGCGTAATTCTAAATTCCCTGCAATTCCTCTTATAGGTAGGTAGGAAGTTAGGAACCCTACCTAGTACATAGGCCCTTGTCAAAATACGTAATTATTATGCTCGATGTTGAATTACCTACATTTCACCAATGATATTTTACCTGCATTTCACGATAGCATAATATCGACCTCCTCGCCTACACTACTACAAAGTAGAAAGAGCTCATCTGCCCAAGTTGCTAAATATTCCGACTTTCACTATGTTGTGCATAAGCGACATCTAGTAGGAGTGCTTCTGGTTTATCTACATCAAGTTTACATCCTACATTTTTGTTTAATTTTTCAAAACTTTTGTCACAATCTAATCAATGAGGAAATTAAAGCTAAATACAGATGTCACTGTTATTAAGAGTTAAGTTTGGCTTTTTTCCATAGCCTGTGGTGAGCGTGGCCGAATGTCAATAAACCCAGCTGCTGTTATCAATGTCAGATGTGAGTCACTATATTGTACAGTCAGGATTGCACGACCAAATAATTCACGGCCAGTATTTTATGACCTGTATTGCAAAACCCAGCTTTTCGAACATGTACACGGATTCCGGGCTGTACATTCCGGGTCGTGCGTTATTGTCTGTACCAACTTTGCACAGTCAATATTATACGAACCATGTTGCACGTTGTCTTAGAAATAGAAAAAAAAAAATTTATGGCAATGGGCAGGCCACATCGCTCGTAGAACTCACAACCGATGGGGAAGAACGGTTCTCGAGCGGTGACCATGAACCGGAAGACGCAGCATGGCCAGCCCTCCACTAGGTGGATCGACGATCTAATGAAAGCCGCGGGGAGCTGATGGAGAGGCTAGCTGCCGCTTAAAATGGCACTCTCTGGGAGAGGCCTATGTTCAGCGGTGGCATTTGGAGATTCTATATTTGTCTATGGTTGGCTTCCAATTCCGGGCCGTACATTCCAGGACGTACATTATCTGTCCATGCCGATATTTCGCAGCCAGTATTGTATGACCTGTACTGCACAACCCAATATTTCGAAGTCATGTACACTGGTTCCGGGCTGTACATTCCAGGGGTCGTAGATTATTGCCTGTACCAAAATTTGCACAGACGATATTGTACGATGATGGATGCAGGATGCAAGTAGCCGCTCAAAGTGGTGGTCCGTGGGGGAGGCCTATGTTCAGCAGTGGACGTCTTCAGGCTGTTGATGATGATATTCTACAACCCGTATTGCACAGTCCGATACTTGGAAGCCATGTTAAACACCAATTCCAGGCCGTCCATTCTTGGCCGTACAATATGGGCTGTGCAATATTTTGGTCGTGCATTCCGGTCTCTCTAACAGTAGTGGGTATTTAAGATTATTACATAATATTTGTCCATTTATTTATAATATTCTATTGATATAGCCATAGCCATTAGTAGGTACCTATAATTTTTAAATTATTAAATATCCAAAACCTTAGTAATCTCCCTCCCCCCCCCCCCCTTTTATAAGTGACATTAGGACACTGACCTCTATAATACAACGTACTTGTATTATAGAGGTCAGTGCATTAGGAGGTTTTCTAACAACCAAAAAACCAAACCGACCGGAGGGTTCCTTCCTAGCAGTAGCAACGCAACAGCAGTAACCGCCTGTTGCTCGCTTGCCGCTGAATCCATTTGACCTTAGATACTAGCGCCACTAGCAACAGGACAGCAATAGACGGAAACAAAATAATACAATTTTTAGTTCAATGATTGTCCGATAGTCGGTGATCTAGCGCTCGATCGCTTTCTGCTCTGCCTTGACAGCTTTGACAGCAATGATTGCGTTTACGCCTCTTGCAGATTTTACGTAAATACCCAGCCGGAAGTTTTGGCGGGAACGCGGAAAAGTTCACGTCGGTGCATTGTATTATTTTACAAAACTTATGCTTTATCCAGTGTTAATGTTTAAAATTGGTGGTGTTTTACACATTAAGTGCTGAATTACGAGCATGAGTGTGGGCAAGTGATATAATGTAGTGAAACATGGTGTTTCGTGTTGCTTCCAAAATTCCATAGAAGCCTCTAGTAAAGTTGCTATCACTTTACTAGGGCATGCCTTAGACTGGATTATGACTTAGACTAGACTATGACTACTCTGACTGTGACTATGTCCATAATACGATGAAAAATTAGAAAACTTGACACTGGCTAAATACACTATGTGTGGAGCCAAAATATAAGAAAAAAAAAAAATACCCGCCGATTATACTTCACAGATTTTTTTTTTCTCCTATATTTTGGCTCCACACATAGTGTATTTAGCCAGTGTCAAGTATTGTAATTTTTCATAATGATAGAATATTTCACGTAAAGTCAAGTTTTAGTCACAGTCTGCGTAGTCATAGTCCAGTCTAAGTCAGGTAGTCTCAGTCCAGTCTAAGTCATGCCCTAGTAAAGTGGTGGCAACTTTACTAGAAGCTTCTATGGAATTTTGGAAGCAACACGAAAAACCACGTTTCACTATATTATATCACTTGCCCACACTCATGCTCGTAATTCAGCACTTAATGCGTAAAACGCCATCGATTTTAAACATTAACACTGGAAAAAGCACGAGTTTTGAAAAATAATACAATGCACCGACGTGAACTTTTCCGCGTTCCCGCCAAAACTCCAAGATTTATTTTAATCTTGATAAACTAGATTAAAAGTCAGTTTGCAGTCATAGAATTAAAAAAAACAGGAGGAAGTTTTGATTGACATCGAACTGAGGTACAGCAATGGCGGACACATAAATATGTGTTACTGATTAAAGAATTGCCATGTGAAGAAAATTACCCGAAACCGACAAACAAAAAGATCTGACGTTGGTGTGACTTTTTGTATGACCAAAAAGCTAAGCGAGCTTGTAACAGAGAGTCAAACTTTAATGGCTTATGTCTTTTTATTTTTCATCCCTCAGGGTTAGTCCTATTTGAATTTGCAAAAAACAATTACGACATAAATATATACATATCCTTTTACACGCTATTGATGCTATATTTGCTCCGTTTCAGTACGAAAACGGAACCCGTATAGGGTTATTTTGTTGTGTGTCTGTCTGTCCATATTAGATGCAACTTACAGGGTACCTACCTTCTTTACGTTGACCTAGAGCTGGTGTGCATTATTTATTGTATAGGCTTAAAGTTAGATGTTGCCAAAAGATTACTAAGTTTTTAATCCTAGCTGTAATTTCACGGTGTACGATAGTATGGCGAGCTTCGGCAGTGAAGCCCTTGTAGTTATAGTTATACCTGCGTGATGTAATCCATACACTTCGATAAAACATCGTCAGCAACGAAGCTGACGCCACTCCTTATTATCCTGTATGCTATAGGGGAGAGAGAAGGGAGAGCGAAAAAGATAGGGGAAAAGGATGAATGTATGACGGTGAACAGAGGCGCACCTGCCTCCATTCATCCTTTTCCCCTCCCATTTCTTTCTTCCTTTGGACAGGGCTAGGGCGTAAAACTAACTAACCGGGTCGGGTCAGCTAGTCTGTCAATAAAACTGTTTATTTCGCACAAAGAACTATAGCCAGGCTGTTGCTTAAAATGTTTTATGAACATATCATTCGTATTTTTCTACTTTACTTTTGAAATGAAAACTCTTCTTGCATCTTCTATTATGTATATTTGTTGTTTCTTATACAAACTTCCAATACTAGTTAGTGTTATATGTCTTGACGCTACTGCTGCTCAACGGGAATTAAACATTTTCGACATTTTCGTAATGGCTGGACTCCCCAGCAAACTCAATATTCGAGCGGAACCATCCATGATTGGCTGATGGTACCAACACTACCAACCTATCAACCAATCATGGCCCTTCTGACAGTTTGCCAACCAAAAAAGTCAATAACACGTCTTAATTTTTAATAGTAAGTATCAATTAATTTTCACTGCACCTTATAGAAAACCTGCTCAAATATGCACGATTGGTAGGTCCATTAGGTAAAATATTTATTAACCAGAAAAAGGCCAACACATGCACAATATGCATAATAATGGAAATATGTATTTGCATATAGTCAGATCTGTAATTATGATCAATATAGGTGAATAAGTTGTATTCGAACACAATTTCGTCATTCTCCCACACTTCCGGGTAATTTGCAAGCTTGATTGTTGGCAACACTAGCTGGTTTTGTGTTTTGATTGCATATCAATAATGAGGAGTTTTATTAAAAAAAAAAACTAGTTCCGCTTCTTTTCTAGATGGCGCAGTGAGTACATAGTTGAAACCTTTCAAACCACAGAGTAGTTTAAACATAAGAAAATGCTTATGACTATCTACGAAGAAATGTCAAATTCAGTTGAGTGGATCACGAGTACATTGCCTGTAGTATCTCCTAAGTAGTCTGTGGTGCATTCTTATTAAGTAAATTGAAGTACAGTAGATCTGCGAGATAGAAAAACGTTAATATTATGATCCAAAATAAAGCCGAGCTATCCCGCAACGAAAGTAAAAAAAAAAAACGAAAGAGTTTAGAGTTGTCAGTCAGTATCGTGACACATTTTCTCTAGCGTTCCGACTTCCTATGGGTACCTCGGTTCGGGATCAATTGGGACTCCGTCCTTCTTTTTTTATTAGGTCCATGTTTGCGGTACGCCTATTACTATACGTATAATATACCTATAAGGAACCTACTCCTACTTACTAGCTGATGCCCGCTTTTTCAATTTCAATGTTTCGTCCATAATAGTATAAAAAACAGGAAGGAGTTTTGATTGACATCGAACTGACGTACAGCAATGGCGGACACGTAAATATATGTGTGACTGATTAAAGAATTGCCATGTGAAGAAATTTACCCGAGACCGACAAAAAAAAGATCTAACGTTGGTGTGAATTTTTGTATGACCAAAAAGCTATGCGAGCTTGTAACAGAGTAGTAAAAATTTAATGACTTTTGTCATTTTATTTTTCATCCCTCAGGGTTAGTCCTAATTGGGGATTTTCTGACAGCTGGATGGCACGTAGTTCTACATCCAAAGGTAGGTGGCGCTACTGAGATATGGCTTCTTTTTTTGTGAGGTGGCTTTGCTCTCTGTCATAGTGCAGTGTCACATTCACTTCACTCACCAGTATGATAATTTTTGGCAGATTTCTGCCAATTTGGCAGGTTTGCCCTTCATTGTGCCACAGTGTAAATGTGGCAGAGGCTACTTTAAAATTCTGACAGATTTTGTTTTTTTTTATTATTTTGAAGTAATATTCAGAAATATAGCTACGAAATTAATTCATTGACTTCGATATTTGGTTGGAATCATTGTTACTACACTGATAGCTCCTGTCTTAAGTCAGTTGAGTATGGTCTATGCATCCAATGTACCTACAATTAATATTATAATATTTTTTTCACAAGGTGGCTTTGCTCTTTGTTGTAGTGCAGTCACTCACCAGTTTACTCACCAGTGTGACCATTTCTGCCTTTTCGGTGTTAAGTTATTAGGAGGGGATACCTGAATGTCCAGTGCTGCAATTAAAACATCTTAAGCCCTTGTAGCCTAATATTTATGGAGAAAACAATTATAACTATTGTACCAATATTTTTCACATGCGACATTAGATGACATAAGTAATAGAAGGATCGAATGCTTCTCTCTATGGACTACAGGCGTGGGTTGGTATTGTGCCCGAAAAAGGTTTCATACCAACATTCAGCACATTTATTTTCTTCACATCTATACTGTGGCACAAAGTGTAGACGACTGGTGACCAGAGGGCTTGTTTTTTGCCGAGAAAATCAGCATTGCTATTCAATGCGGCAATGCAGCCAGCGTGCTGGGCACTTTCCCTTACACCAAAGGTCTTTTTGATAACACTTAGGTTATACCTATTTGTAAAAATTTTAATTAATCATAGTTAATTATTCAGTATTATAAATTATGTCTACAAGTTTGGTATACAAACATTAAAAAATTGTGGCAGATTTTGAAGTTTTTATTATTTTGAAGTAAACAGAAATAATTAGTCACGAAATATTAATCCATTAACTTCGATATTTGGTGGAAATCGTTGTTACCACCCAGATCCGCAGGAGAACTTAAGTGACCGATATAGCTCTTATAATTAGCAAGTTGAAATGGCAATGGGCAGGCCACATCGCTCGCAGAACTGACAACCGATGGGGTAGAAAGGTTCTCGAGTGGCGACCACGAACCGGAAAATGCAGCGAAGGCGGACCTTTGGTAGGTAAGTGTTACCTACTTACCTTAGTCCTTATTCTGGGATTGGTTGAACTCTGTGATTAAAGGGTTTATTTTATTTACTAGCAAATTACAAGCTGGTTTCACCCTCACGCCAAGTAAAGACATGATTAGAAAAAATATGAATGTAAAATCCATGTATGATGATAAAAAGAGGAATATAAATCTAATGTTATAAATCTTCTCTATCTAATCTTAGTATTATAAAAGACGAGGCATATTTCTGAAAGATTTCAAAGTGTGGGCAGATTTTTAGCCTATTTAGGGCAGACTCTGCAATGTACAGATGATCACACTGTCACCTGTTTATGGTCCATGCATAAATCACAGTACTGTTTTTTTTTCTAATCTGTGACATAAATCTTCTGAACACAGATATGGTAGGTCTGTGATTCTCAACTAGGTCTCGTCAACGCCATCTAACGGATTTTTAAGAACTTATTTTTTTTTTATTTGGCTGCCTGAAATCTCCTACTGAATTTGTAAAAAAACTATTACGACATAAATGTATAAATGATGAACCTGCCGTATTATCGTACATCATGAAATTACCGCTAGGATTAAAAATTTAGTAATCTTTTGGCAACATCGGACTCTAAGCCTATACGATAAATAAGCACACCAGCTCTAGGTCAACGTAAAGTATGTAGGTACCCTATAAGTTGCATCTAATATGGACAGACAGACACACAACAAAATAATCCTATACGGGTTCCGTTTTCATACTGAAACGGAGCAAATATAGCATTAATAGCGTGTAAAAGGATATATATATTCATGTCGTAGTAGTTTTTTACAAATTCAAATAACACTAGCCCTGAGGGATGAAAAATAAAATGACATAAGCCATTCAATTTTGACTACTCTGTTACAAGCTCGCGTAGCTTTTTGGTCATACAAAAAGTCACACCAAAGTCAGATCTTTTTTCTGTCGGCTTCGGGTAATTTTCTTCACATGGTAATTCTTTAATCCGTCACACATATTTAGGTGTCCGTCATTGCTGTACGTCAGTTCGATGTCAATCAAAACTCGTTCCTGTTTTTTTTAATTCTATGGTCCTAATGTACTCTTTGGCCCCATTTGGCTATGTCGTTGCACTGCAGTTGATTTTGATTACAACTTACAACATTCCTTGGTCTGAGACTTACAACAATCAATATTTATTTACTTTGTTCAGTGTTGCCAAATCAGCTCTTATTGAGCTATATTTAGCTAATTTTTCACATCGTTAGCTCTAAAAATTGTATTTAGCTCCTTAGCTCTTTTTTTTGGGATATTTGGCTTCTTTCATTAGGTACATAAACATAATTTTCTCGTGAATGTATGTTCTTTTAACATTTCTGAATTATTGTTTTTCGCTTTGTGTATGAATCTGTACTTGTCCGGAAAATTAAGAATTTATTAAATTTCGAATTAGGAAAATAAAGAGTGCAGAAAATTTAGACTAAGGATTAATAAGATTGTGTACTACTAAGAAATCGGAAAATATAGAATGTGGAAAATCCTGAATGTGGAATTTATCGCTGACACTGCCATGCCATAATCATCCACTACTCGGTGATCATTTGGCTTTTGGAATATACAAACGAAAGTGTTGTGGCAAAAAAAGTGTCACTGGCTTTGACATTGACTACTCATATTAAAGGATTATTTCCTAAAATTGTTCGTTTGTTTATAATTAAAGTTTTATCAACTTCTGAATATTATCTGAGATGTGGTGTTGTATATATAAGTCAAAATACAGCGGATATAAAAATAAAAATAAAAACCGTAAAAAAAATGAATGGACTTCATAGGCGCCTTTGTAAGATTGGTTGAAAGTAGTAACTACTGAAAAGCTCAAAGCATACCTACTGTAGTCATTATTTCTGCGAGTTAAAGCCCGAGAGGGCTGATTTATTGAATCATTCAGTGCAAAAAGCATGTCAAAGCTGCAGAACCGTTTTCATAGTGACAAAAATGGTATTTTCTTGGTTTAGCTCCTTTATTTTGATAACTTTAGCTCTTTTTTAGCTCATTTTTTGGGACACTTTAGCTCTCATTGACGAAACAGAGTTGGCAACACTGAGTTTGTTGTGTGTAGTGGTTTATTTTTGTTGAGAACGTGAAAGAGTTGCATAGACCCTGAATAAAGTTTTAGTTGAACATGAACATGTCCACCATCAAGGGTTGAATGTAAAATAATAACGTTGGAATATCACTGAAGTAACAAAAATATGTGGCCACGAACTTCAGTTCCTGTTTTTAGGTTAATTGTAAGATTATCGTTATTAAATTTTGCATATAATCCAATTTCAGCTAGCGCAGTAGACTGTGCGTCAATGAGAGTCAATTGATAGCGTTTGGTAATGAGAAGCTCCTCATGTTTCAAAAAAGCTGAAACTTTAAAAATTCGCTACTGTACTTTTGTTCGTAGCTTAATGGAGATAATTTATAATATGAGAATTAATATGACAAAAATGGAGGTTGCCAAAATATAATGCCGTATGGTCTGAGCTTGGGTCATACTTAGTATAAGCATACTTTAATAAACAATAGCGTTAATAGTTTCTATTGTTAACAATAGTGTAACAATAGAAACACCTCAATTGTTTCCATAGATACTGCAAAAGCCGGCTAAGGGGTATATCCAGAGAATGGGCAGCAGCATTCTCCTTGGTACATTAAAATTTTCTGTGTTCACCTAGCTGGCTCCCATGAGCGGTGATTATGATAATCATCCAGTGACGTTTCGCTTTATGAGGTGGGCCTGCGTTCAGCAGTGGATGTCTTCCAGCTATTGATGGAACCACAAATACCTATTGAATCAAAAACATTTGAGGTTGTGAGGTCTACTGTTCGTAAAACTACTAGTTTATTTATTTAGTATTTATCTTATTTACATGTTTTGTTTCCAGAATTCTATGTGCACAAATTGTCGTTTGGCATTATTAGCACGGTTCTACAGTTTAGAAACTAAATATTCCATTGAGGATAAAGAAAAAATAATAGTCACATTGAATGAATCAGATAAAAATGTATTATTAAGGTAGGTAATGCATAGATCTAATATTTGACAGTTGATATGAAAAGAACCGCAATAGCATTTTATGATGGCTTATGATATTTTTAAAAGAATAAGGTGCCATTTTACCTATTTGATCAAGTATTTAGAGTTCTAGCTTACAGCAATCTGCTTTTGGGGTTGAGTTCCCTGGCTTGGGTTGTCTGAAGAGTTGTGCAAGTTGAAATGCAATTTTTTGCTTTATTTACTGAATAAAAATAAATAATGAATCTATTCCTTAATGAATTTGTTTTTTCTTTGAACAAAGATATAAATACCTTTTTTCTTTTATTTTGACCCCTTAATGTATCTTCATAATTTTTTTACCATTATATGAATAGTTATTATTCCAGCCCTGTTTAGTTTAAATATTTTAATTTTTTACAGGTATGACATATCAAAAGGCAGAATAAAACAATTCTCGCAATGGAAAAGCAATAATGGGGCTTTGAAATCAATATCCGATGTAGAATTGATTGAAGGATTCTCGGAAAAAACAGCAAAAAAACTGTTTGATAGTATACTGAAAGGGCCAGTGGAAAAAGAACGAAATGTGTCAAATAAAATTAAAGGGCAAATTCTGCAGCCTCAGTTGAATCCTGCTGATGTGAGGGTAGGTTCACATTTAATTTTGTGGTGATAGGTGCACCTGTGGTGCAGGGCCTTGCAGGACCAGCATGGTTGGCATGAGCTGCAAAAACCGGCCAAGTGCGAGTCAGACTCGCACACTCAGGGTTCTATCCATTATATAAAAACAAGCAAAAAAATCGCGTTTGTTGTATGGGAGCCCCCTTAAATATTTATTTTATTCTGTTTTTTAGCATTTGTTGTTAAAACAGCAACAGAAATACATCATTTGTGAAAATTTCAACTGTCTAACTATCACGGTTCATGAGATACAGCCTGGTGACAGACAGATAGACGGACGGACAGTGGAGCCTTAGTAATAGCCTAATAGGGTCTGTTTTACCCTTTGGGTACGGAATCCAAAAAATGGAATCATGTGGGTCACATAGTCACATTAAAAACCTTTAGTTTTTGTTGGGCAAACACTTTCTCGAGAGAAGCAATATATGTATTGATTTCTACATCGCATGCTACTTGTGGTAGGTGTAACACTCGGAGTCACCGGACTAACTCTCTCCTTGTGCGTTTGTTAAATTCATGTCAATTTAACACACGGAATACTGAATGCTTATTGGTTGCCTGTTGATCATCGGCTGTCGTCACAGTATTCGGTGTGTTAAGTTGATATTTGTTATTAGTTGATAGACAAGTTAGCATGACTGCTAATTGGTCTATATGTAGTGTTAAATTAAATTATCAATGTTCATTTTCGGACAGTGATCATTTATTAGATTTTATTGAAGTTTTGTATTATATTTTTCAGGACATAAATGCGGTGTTGACAGTGTATGTTACAGCAAATTCAGTGTCATGGACCTTGATTAATAAGAAAAATTATGATGTGGCTGAATGGAAGTACCATGAGATTGAATACCCTGGGGGGAAGAAGTTCCAGATCACTGATATCTTGGATATTGTGAGTAAAAAACTATTTTGTTCAAGATTTAAAAGATCTGTAGGAGAACTAAAGTCGCCACCCGGTGCTGCCCCCACTTCAAATTGCTGTACATTGCTGCGTGGATCACCAACCTCCCCATTGCTGCATTGAGGGGGTGCAGTCAGATTTTTCTAATGTGGTTTTATTAGTCGATGAATGACATTATTAGGGACTGAGAGGCTTTCAAGCAGAAAAAATTAAGTAATTAATAGGGTTGGCAACTTTTAAATGGCATTGGGCAGGCCACATCGCTTGTAGAACCAACAACCAATGGGGAGATTCTCGAGTGGCAACCAACCCGAAGATGCAGCGTAGTGCCCCACCAGGTGGACCGACGACCTGGTCAGAACTGCAGGGAGACGATGAATGCATGAGGAAAGTAGCCGGTCAAAGTGGCGCTCTATGGGAGAGGTCTATGTTCAGTGGACATCTTCAGGCTGATGTTGATGAATTGGCCCGTACCATTCTTCGTTTAATGGCTTCCTATCGCTTTTTAATGGTAATTCTGCCAATGTCATACATTTGTATGGTTATTTCATGTCAGTCCCATTTTGTCAGTTAAAATGCCATCATTAAGTTGGTGGATATTTTATGGAATGCTCTGAGGGTCCTCACACTATCTCCAAAATGTATGGGAATGACATTAGCTATGACATTAGCTGTGGAAAAGTTTTCCGCAGGCAATGTCATTTCCCATACATTTGGAGCCAGCATGAGGCGTTAACGTCTCACGCTGGCATCTTTGCTAGACCCCCTGGAAGCCTTGAAGAGAAAACGAAAATGTATAGAACCTGGAACCAGGTGCATACTGTACCTGTACTATAATCTTCATACATCCTAGGCATGGGACATCACAAATCGATTGCCGGTGGCTGATATCTACGTGATGAAAGCCGAGGCCACCACCCTTCGAGCAGCCGGCAGCGATCCTAACAACCCTAAAGTGATGGCTGTCAATCTACAGCGGGCACAAATGGTTGCCATGATTGTAGCTCTGATCAATGCCAGGGATAGTACGAGGGAGAGGTTAGTTTTTTAACCTATTACCACCAACCACTTATACCCATCTACAGTAAAGTTTGACAGCTTTAAGCTAAGTACTCACTTATAGGATGTACCCAAATGCATTGCAGTAGGTATGTCATAGAAGATAAGTGCGAACTTAGGAGCTGTCAAAGTTTAGTGCAGACGGGCATTAATAATAGTACAAGTGTAATTACCTCTTAGCGCGATTCTGTTGAAGAACGACTTACTTCAGATGTGGCCGAATTAGCGTGTTCTTAGAATTAACAAGTTGAAATGGCAATGGGCAGGCCACATCGCTCGTTGAACTGACAACCGATGGAGAAGAAAGGTTCTCGAGTGGCGACCACGAACCGGAAGACGCGCAGCGCAGGCCTCCCACTCTTTGGACCGATGATCTGGTTAAAGCCGCGGGGAGCCGATGGATGCTTAGAGCAAGCAGCAGCTGGTCAAAGTGGCGCTCTGTGGGGGAGGCATATGTTCAGCAGTGGATGTCTTCAGGCTTTTGATGATGACGACGACTTAAGGCGTAATAAAATTACGGGAAACGGAGCCGATAATGTGGCACATTGTCTAAAGCTCACGAGATACGTACGTAAACTTGAAACTGGCTAAATACGTTAATCGCATGGGCGTACCCGGGGGGGGGGGGGGATTCCGAATGGATGCATTGGGCGCGGGCACTCTTACGTTGTTTATGTAGTCAGCCAAGTCCGCAGCGATGCCTCTACGGGTAATAATATTAATGGGTAACGGGTGAGTTCGTTCGAAGCTGCTCCAAAATATCCAGCGACATGGGAGAAAAAAGCTTCAATGCAAATTTTGCGCTTTAATTGCACTGTAGCATCAATTGCTCAAGTGGCAAATACAGAAAATTTTCGCGCTCGCTTCGCTCGCGCTTTTCATGTTTGTGTGCTTTGTTTTAGTAGAAATTTTTTTCGCGCTCGCTTTGCTTACGCTATTACTTTTTGTACTTTCTTTATTTTAAACAACATGCTTATAGATAGATAGATAGATAGATAAACTCTTTATTGTACACCAACTAAACAAAAATATACAAAGAAACTTAATAGACTTATAATTGCTAGTGCAATGGGCGGTCTTATCGCTTAAAGCGATCTCTTCCAGACAACCTTGGGATGGAGAGAAAATGAAAAAATTAAATTGGGACTACGGTGTACAGCTAAACTTAGTAGTGATATTACACTCATAATTTCAAATATAAGAAATATATAATATATATCATAAATAATTATACTAACTATGTATATGTATATATATTGCGGATATATTTAAACAAATATTATAGATACTGATTTATTGTTAAGTAAATGACATAATTTTTACTCTATTCCGATCTGTGATAAGTACATTTTCTTCACTCTATCTTTAAACATATGTAGTGACGTAGACTGACGTATAGACACAGGTAAACTATTCCAGAGGCGAATGGCTTCAACGGTAAAAGATTTGTCGTAAAAGGAAGTTGTATGAATAGGCATATTTAACTGCAGTATATGTGTCGACCTCAACGAACGGGACTGCTGAGGCTGAGAATGAGCAAACTCAAAGCGTTCATTGAGATAGCGTGGGAACGAAGGATTGAACAGAATACTGTACAGCAGGGAGAGAATATGAGTATTCCGGCGAAGCCGTATAGGGAGCCACTTGAGCTTATGACGAAAATTGGAGACGTGGTCATATTTGCGCAAGCCAAATATGAACCGTATGCAGAAGTTTTGAAGGCGCTCAAGTTTATTTAGCTGGTCCTCCGTAAGGTCGAGATAGCAGCAGGCATCGGCATAATCTAAGATAGGGAGTAAAAGAGACTGTGCAAGCGTAATTTTGGTAGCTGTTGGCAGAAAGTTCCGAAGTCGCTTAATAGAGCCAGCAGAAGCAAACAACTTTCGACTCACAGCCTGGAGTTGGGGACCCCATGATAAGGACTGATCAATAACCAACCCAAGATTCTTGACCTCTTTGCTATACGGTATTATAGTACCATCAAAGACAATTGGTGGTAAACTGAGCCAATCTATCTTAGATATCATGCGAGAACTACCTACTATGATCACTTGTGTTTTGATCGGGTTGACGCTCAGTCCAAATGCCTTGCTCCACTGTAATATCTGTTCCAAATCTTTATTGGCAGCCTCAACACCGGCATGCAATTGCTCGAGAGGAGCTTGACAATAAATTTGAAGATCATCTGCGTAGAGGTGGTAGGAAGAAGACAGCTTGTTGGAGATGGAGTTAATAAAGATAGCAAAAAGTAAAGGAGATAGAACACCGCCTTGTGGAACGCCGGCCATTGTGCCACACCATGAAGAATGCGAATCATCAAGGCGAACTCTCTGCCGGCGCCCGAGCAAGTAGCTCCGAAACCAATCAATCACGGTTGGAGATATGTTAATAGAGCGTAATATCCCTAAGAGGATATCGAAATCAACGGTATTAAATGCGTTACTAAAATCAAGGAGCGTAAGCACCGTTAACTGACGTTTTTCCATACCAGATCGAATATCCTCCGTGATCTTAGTAGGGCTGTTACTGTGCTATGCGCTGGGCGAAAACCAGATTGGTATGGATTAAGGAGATCGTGTCTGGTGATAAACCTGCTCAACTGATTATGAACGAGGCGTTCAAGTACTTTCGAAAGGAATGGTAGTATGGATATGGGACGATATTCAGAGAAGGACTTGGGATTCAGTTTTTTGGGTAAAGGAATAATTTGCGCATCTTTCCATAATGATGGAAAAGAACCACTTATTATGGAATAGTTAAGGATATAGGAGATGAAGGGAAGGATAATGTCGAGGATAGGAATTATCATGTTGCGGCTTATACCATCTATTCCGACCGCGTTAGACACAATAGACAGTACGCTCTTTTTAACATCACAATCCGAAAATTGAGTAAATGTAAAAGAAGAATAGTCAGGAGTTGGTGCGTTGAAAAGCAGACTAAGTGTTTCATTTTTATCAGATCCATCAATGCCTGACAAAGACAAGAAGTGTTTATTAAGGGAGTCGATATCTAAATCGTTAGGAATCGAGTTTTGTCGTGTTTTACCAACTCCTAGTGACCTAAGGAATTTCCAGACTTTGGCTGGATCTTCCTTATCGACAGATTCGTGAATATGGCGACGTTGTGCATCCCTACACACTCTATTGCAGCGATTGCGGGACGAGTAATATTTGTTTTTATTGTAATCGGTAGGGCGAGACTTGTATTTTGCCTTTGCAGTATCTTTTTTGTGCATCATTGACTTAATTTCAGGTGTTAACCAGGGAGCTGGCAGATGCTTCAACTTTATTGGTTTCATAGGAGCATGAACATCATAAAGCTGCATCAACAAGGAATTGAAGATGCAAACTTTATCATCAATTGAGTCCGAGTTGTTTAGTGAAGCCCAATCAAGGTTTTCAGCATCATTGCGCAAGTTGTTCAGATTTATACTACCAAAGTTACGTTGCAGAATGATTTTCGGCTTTGCTTTTGGAGGACGAACTTTGTAGGACAGAAAAATTAGGTCGTAATATGAAAAAGCATCAGCCGTATATTGACCGTGTAGCGCAACATGATTAGGAGAAGAAACTATAATCAAATCAAGAAGTGAAGGCGTAGAATTTGGAAAATGATGCGTCGCATTTGTGGGAAGAATGTGCATGTTGCTACACTGTAAGATAGACTCCAATTTGGAGGAGCGAAAATCTTTTTTTTGGAGGCAAGTATTAAAATCACCCATTATAATGGAATGACTATAAGAAGGAATTAGATCTTCAAGAATTTTTTCGAAAGAAGAAAAGAAGTTAATACGTAAGGAAGGGCTATAATAGACTCCGAGTAGTACTTTTGTGTGCGAAAGAAGAACTTTTATAAATAAATGCTCGCCAGCATGGGGCGGCGGTGGCTGTGCAGACATATGGACAATTGAAAAAGGAATGTGGGCGCGAAGATATATAGCTACACCGCCACCACCACTACCAGTGCGATCATTCCGTATTAAGTGAAAACCAGGTAAAGGATAAGAGAAAGAAGGTAAGGATGGTTTGAGCCAAGACTCGGAGACTAATATAGCATGAATATGTTTTTGCTGTTCAAAAGTTGCCAGCATACCTGGATAATGGGCCGGAATACTCTGCGCATTAATATGGACAACATTAAGGTTTTTAGGGACACTAGAAAACTGAGAGCTAAGCGAATCAGAAAGAGATGGAATGCTTACAAAGCTATCATCACTGGAAATTGAATTTGAGGTACTGCGAAGAAAGAGAAAAGAAACTATACTGACTTATACTGACATGATAAGAGACAAATCCACTTCAGCATCACGTTTCTAAGAAATGCTTTCACATTTACGCTGGTGGCGCCGCTGCCAGAGGGTTGTCTTGTAGTTATGACTTGGCGTTAGGTCTCTCCGTGTAGTGGTATTAAAAAATCGTACTGGGAACCAGCCATAAGAAATTTCGGGTTTGCCCTGGACTAAAAGCTGGGTACGCCCATGTCCAATTGAACGCCATCTAGTGATCTCTTTTAAAACAAACAACGCTTTTCTTTGTATCTAGATTAACCTGAGGTTAACTGATGTTTAGGGTGATAAAGAATTGATTTACACATCAGTTATCTGGTTCCCATCGTATAGTTTGGGGCTAGATGGCGTTGTGTGAAATGTCCACACATATTTATTTATTTATTATTACGATAATCATGTATTAATGTGTATAAATACAATTACCTTTCTGATTTCAGCAGCGAAGAAAGTGCCGGAGCTGATGAAATAAAACACAGGGTGTACTTTTTGAGACCAACTCTACCTTTTAGGTAAGCTACATGGCTTTATATTCTATTACGTTGTACCTTACTGTTGTCCAGAAGAGGTCTACTGTTGAACACATGTCTCCGCCATTAAGGCCCACTTGCGCGTGCCGTTTTAACTAAATAAAGAATTAATCCTGGATTAGTCCTTTAGTTTATTTGACTGACATTATAGCTCAGTTTTTAGTAACTCTGCCTTCTGAACTGTAGCCTGTGGGTTGGATTCCCACTCAGGACAAATATTTGTGTGATGAACATAGGTTTGTTATATTGTATTCTATGTATGTATTGATAAACAAAATGTATTTAAGTATTGTATCAGTTTTTTATTTTTTTTTATTTTTTATTTTTATTGTTCGATAGGCTTGCGCTTGACCACTATCTCACCTGATGTTAAGTGTCGATGCGGTCTAGGATGTAACGCGCTTGCCTAGAAGATACCTGTTCACTCTCGATTTGAAGACTCCAAGATTGTAGTTCTCGGGAAATACAGACGCCGGCAAAGCGTTCCACTCTTTGGCTGTTCGCATGATAAATGTGGAAGCAAATCGCTTTGTTCGCACATGCGGGATGTTAACCATGTAACGATGGCGTTTTTCGTACATCTGCTTGTCCGATGGTGGAAAGGTGATGGCGGAATCAGGTTATGCAACTCCAGTGCGCACTCTCCAAAATGCAATCTGGTTCCCATAATACAAGCTTTGCTTAGTTTGGGGCTAGATGGCGCTGTGTGAAATGTCCACACATATTTATACATCTTAACAAATTACATTTTCCCGTTAAATTTTTAACACGGGCAAAATTATATTTTTTTTGAACGGGCTAATGCTGTTGGTCTCTACCGACCTTTACAGCGTCACCGGGCGGGACGCAAGTGGGCCTAATAGCCACAAGAAACGATTGGTAGCCAATGGCACAGGTTATAAGTACCGCGTAAGATCGCGGGTTTTTATTTAAAAAACTTGAATAAGTTTTTGTAAACACTCATTCAGACACAGAACAGGCGTCGATGTTTATCAATTTTTTAATTTCAATAATGACGTGAACTACGTGCGGGGCGTGACGTGTGTCGTAATTCGTCGTGACACTGCACTGAGCACGTCATCCTGAGACATCACAGTCATCACAGTCTAGACTGTGAGATCAGGTCATAATGTCTCTTTTGCCCAGTAATTTCACTAGCTACATTGCCCTTCAAACCGGAACACAGTAGTGCTTGCACACTACTGCTTGGCGGCAAAATAACCGGCAAAGCGGTGGTACTTACCACCTAGTCGAACTTTGCAGAAACCGAGTAAAAAATGATCACACAAATATTTGTCCTGTGTTGGAATAGAACCCACAACCCACAGAAGGCAGAGCTGCTGCTACTCCCAACAACTGCAAACTGCTGTGCTTTTCCTTTCAGACTATATGGAACCCTAGTTGGAAACGAAAGAGTATCAACAGATCAGACTGTAGAAATGCTCCTCCAAAACAAGGAATCTTCGAAGCCACATGTGATAGTTCCAGAAAACCTAAAAGACATGTTTAGATCTCAAAAAGAACTTCAAAAGGATATGTTAGGCCACTGCTTGTTATTAAGCCTCACCTTTATGGACCTATGCATTTATAGAAATGAAGAACGGATAGCCATGTTGCTACAAAAACGTGAGTGAGTTTCAATTTTGAGGGTAGTTCTAAGTAATCTAAGTATGTCTAAGTAATGCGGGTGTGTTTTAATAAGTTATATGAATTAAATATATTAATTGTGTGAGAAAATTTTAATTCTTTAATTATACGTTGTATATTATTCTAATAATAAGATTACTAGACCACAAACCAGATCACAAAGTCTCATTTGCCCAGTAATTTCACTAGCTACAATGCCGTTCAAACCGGAACACAGTAGTGCTTGCACACTACTACTTGGCGGCAGAATAACTGGCAACGTGGTGGTACCTACCACCAACCTATGGCTAGACGAACTTTGCAGAAAAGTCCAAGCATGTTCAAGAATCACAAAATTCGAGAACTATCATGTGTCATCAATTAACCCGCACTTGGCCAGCGTGGTGACTTTATGTCCTATACCTACTCTCTTCATGTGAATGAAGGCCTGTGGGCCCGTCTCTCACTGTGGCCCCTGATAATAAGTGGCCGAAGGAGCTAAAGCCTATTAAAAAAACAAATTAAATTAAATTACTTTAAACAAATTAAATCGCCCCACAGTACAAAACAGAGTAAAATGTGATAGCCATGATGTATGAATTTCAAGGAGTACTCAGTATCACACAAAAGTTCGCATTTATATTGTTGTCTCACAATCAATGAGTGCCGTCTCGATTTTGCTCGTGATATTTTACGGCAGCGAGAAGTGGACGGGACACTTTGGGACACTTGAAATGTAATCGTTTTAAGACTGTTATTTATTTTTAATATTCTTCTGTGTAGGGTGGTAAAATAAAACTTCCTGGTATTGCTTCAGTTGGACTAAAAAGTGTTTATTTGATAAAATACAACGAGCTTACTTTTTACAACATTTTACTTCTATTAATGACAAAAAAAAAACAAACAAAACCCTTAATAGAATAATAATATACATAAATACGATGGTATCAACTTCAAACGTTTTATAAGTAACTAACATAAATGCAAATCTAGGCAAGATCGTTACAAAATCATTTATATAATTTCTAAATTAAGGAAAAAAATATAATTACAATAATAATATAATTACAAATTAAAAATAATTAATTTTATAAGTTACACCAAGAATCTAATGCAAAATTTCTATAGATCACACATACACTTTTGACCTAACCAAAGTTGAATTTTGTATTTAATACTGATATTATTGTTTTGGAAGAACTAGAAAATATATTTACAATTTTTATATTACGCCAATGTTATAATTTTTCGCCTGGATCTCTGTGATCATCGCAACCAACTGTTTTTCACAAATATTACAATAGTTCTATAAAAGAAAACAACTGAACTCGAAACTGTTCTGTAAAAAAACAACTGGAACTCAACTGTTCTGTAAAAAACAACTGATCTTGCAACTGTTCTGTAAAAACAACTGGTCTTGTAGCTGTCGTGTAAAAAGTTCGATCTTGTATTCTGGGTTTGTCTAAAAAGAATTTCATAAATAGTCTATTTCGGTTGTATTCTGTAGTATGTAGGAAAATATACTCTATTGTAACATGTGGACTGGTGCTGCGGCAAACTCTTTTAGGCCATTCAAAATTTGACACTATTACTTTATTATTTTAATAACATCTGCCTATAACATTGGATAGGTTGTATTTTATAAAAAAAAATTCACGATGCCTAAACTAAAAAAGAAATAATCACTGGTAATTAAAAAAAAGTTTGCGTAAACCCACCCATAATTAACTAATTACTCATCACTTTATAATGTTATTACTAAAAATCAAGTTATTACACTTTAATACTCTGTAAAAATAAATGCAAAATGAATACGTAAGTTGCACGCAACACCAGTAGAATAACTCTGTAGAAACCTAACAACATTGTAGAATTACCAGTCTATTGTTGTATATTACAATAAATATGTACAATTAATGTTACATCAGCACCCATGTTTAAAAACCAATACTTTGCGTCCATCTACGTCGCCTATCATGCTTCTTTATAAAAAACGAAACATCTTGTATATATATCTATAATAATATCACCGCTGTTTATAAAATCTGTAATCTGTAAGTATATTATATTGTATAATATGTATAACTATTGTACTATTGAGTAGGTATACGGAAAAACTGTATTGTGTTGGCTTCAAATAAGTTTTGTAGCAAAAATAAGCTAATAGGCGACGTAACTAAACGCATTCGACACAAAACTGCGTACAATAAAATCTGTAAAAAAAAAACTCAATCCAGATTACAAGATCATTAATCTAATATGTTCATCTTTATAAAAAATTCAACAACACTTATTTTAATTTTGGAACTGTAACAAGTCTCTATTGTGATTAAAAAAATTAATCATTTCTCAATATTAGACAGCGGTTGGCGAGAGTGGCAGTGTAGAGTAGATAATTGTAGGTAAATCTAATTAAATGAAATATATAGGCCATTATGTTGGCTACCAATTATTTTATTACCTACGTTAACATCTACTATTTAAAAATAAGGTAAATAGATTTAAAAATAAATTATACGATAAACCGCCAAAAATTAGTGTTATTGCACTAGGGCTGCACTATCTGCAGGATGATTTGTGTAAATAATAAAAAAATAAAGACTAATATAAAAAAGAAAAATAGTCAAATTAAGACCTACGGCAAAATGGAAGACGTTGAAATAATTCGTAGCCAACGGTCTAGGGAACTTAATTACATCTAAGCTCTTTAATCATGCAGGGTAATACACCCCTCCCGTACTATTTATGATGTAAACATGCTATTTTTCTACAGTGCGACGAAAGATTTCGTGAATTTTGGGTATTTACAATTTTGATGCGGCATCGGTTGTATAGCGCTGAAAGGGCTGAGCAACTATTTTACGAATGCTTCTGATTGAATTATTTGTTTACTTCGAACGCTAGCGCATTGAAATATACTAATTTATATTGAAAGCCGTCGTCTTGTAAAATAAATCAGCATGCTTAACAACATACCACCCCAACTATTTCTTAATTTCAGCTATTTTAAGAAATATCAGATTATAATGGATATGTAGAAGCGGTTTTAGATAAATAATTAACCGAAACTACCTAATTTATTGAAAGTGCCCGCCGATTCTGTATTACATTTCATTCATTATGAGATCACAAATAAATGCATTAATCGAAAGGAATCAGTTTAAGAAGATGTGACATTTTTTTTCGTTTTGAATATCACCTAAAAGCTATCGGATTCGTTTAATTATTATAATACTCTTAACGTAATTTTACTAAAATTTCCGAATTTGGTTTAACATATTGAAATTATACTGATTAGAACTAGTTTATCTAATAATTTACTGAATTATCTGTAAAAAACTTTACATGAACATGAAATATTCTGTAAATTTAGTTTAAGTTCCGTATAATAATTAAATGAATCGCGTATAAAGCCCTATTCAAACCGGCGCGGTATTCGTACCGCGGTGGGTAGCGGTAAATAAATAAACTTTGTACTGAAGTTTATTTATTTATTTGTCTTGTTTTCCGCGGATAGCGCGAAACTTGAGCGAAACTTCATACAAAATACCCGAGAGGAAACCTGCGTGGGATACCGCTACCCACCGCGGTGCGAATACCGCGCCGGTTTGAACAGGGCTTTAAGTCGACAATGTATCAGTTTCACTAACATTGCCCAAATACATTGTATTTAATACAATTGACGTGTTTCTCATACGTTAGCATTATGCAAAGTACTTGCAATCTTATTCTCTCCTTTTTATACCTTTAACAACTTAAAATATACAAAAAGTACCGAAGATTATTGTTTATATTATGAAGAAAATGATTTTACATTGTTATTGTTAAAATTGCACTGGTTCGCAACGCTGTCGTTTATAACCGACATCCTAATACACATAATGGTTATGGAATTACATTCCATTTTACATACACTTTGAGTAGACAAGAATTGGCAGAATAGATCGGAAACTTATTCTATTGGTAGACAATCCGGAACAGGGCCACTAGTAAATAAATGACGTATCTCAAAGGTCAGGAACATGTTTCAAACTAACCTTAGCAAAACTGCAAAATAAAATTTAAACATGCATCTGCGTGGATTTTTTTACTCTTGAATTGGACGGCACGTTTATATTTATGTAGAAGGATATGTCCAATTTATCGTAATCTCTGCATGACACTGTTAGACGATACAGCTTCTTAAAATATAGGTATTAAGAAAAGCAAAACCGTGCTCTCTAAAAAATTATGGTACAAAACACATTACATACTCTTAAAATGGTAGAACTAAATTGTCTAACTTTATAGGTATACGTAATTGAGCAAACTTAACAAAACAGTGAGCAATACCAACAGAACAGCCTGAACTTACAAAACATTTAAATCACGATTTCATATTCCAAACCTTCAACTGAAAAGTTAAGCAATTTTTACAAATACACGCCCAAACACAATCGTTATACAGAGTTTCAAAGATTCTTAATTTAGAGGCAAATATGAAGATATATAAACGGTAACATTAGGTAATCGGAATTACTACTATTACTTGCAACACTGCCTGGGTTGCTATTTCGCAATGATATGTATTTACAATAACCACGCTGAGTAAATAAAATCATTTTTCACGTGCCTGGACCTCGCACCCATAGACCTGCGCACGGCTAATAATCAAAGAAACTTGAATATACGGCCGAGCAGGTCTATCGACATGAGAACAACTTATTTCAGAGATGAAACATATGAAGCTATATAAAATACTTCAACTCTCCGGAAATAAGTATAAAAAAACCAGGTCAAGTCACTTATTTACTTGGACATATTGCAAACACCACGCTAACTTTAAGACTATTTCACATGTACCTTTTAATAATATTGTTTGTAATAAATGTATAAAATATCATCTGTAATCTCTGTATACTTAATCACTTTGTTATATTTAAAATTAAATCCATTTGTATCGGTATAAAAATCTAATAAGTATAAATCTGAGGTTTGTAGTCGGCTATGGCACTGTGTAGTATATGTTTGCATTCAAACTTTGTACTGGCTTCGCCTTCGCCGTCCCCGGGTCTACGGTAAAACTGTAACATTCATGTATAAAAATACTTATCGACTATTATTGTATAAGGCTGTGTTTGTGGTATATTTAAAAATATAATATCTGTAAACGGAAACGTAGATTATAGTGGTGCGACGCGGGGACGGCGCGCGCGGCCTGGGAGGATCACATGCGTCACTGGAAAACCGTCACGGAAGATAAACGTTTCTAATTCTCTTCGATAATGGTGTCTTTTCTTTTGTAAACCTCCAAAAGTTTGATAGGAAAATCAATCGTAAAAAAAACTTGTCGGAACGCGCCGCCATTCTGACCGCCGATGCTCGAATACTCAAATCGGAACCCAAAATAGCAGCGCTTACAATTTTAGTGATAACGGTCCAATGCTTATTTTCGTCTTGAAATCAACATACATAACACAAACAACTCAAACTCCACATCATTGTCTTAAATCATAAATGGTATCCAAGAATGTGACTCCCACAACTCCACCTTAATTACATCTATCAGTTAATTAACATTTCATATTATGCGGTAGGAAAACGAAACCATCACAATAATATAGTAAAATAAGCTATATAAGTCGTCTATACATACAAACAGAGATGTTAAAATGTTTAAAAGCACTTGTTGGAATATTCCGCCCCCGTCCAGTTTATAGTCAAAAAGACTCGCCGTATCCAAAACAAAAGTACAACAAGGTGATATATTTAATATATCGCAGTTCACACTATGTATCTACGTTGTTTGTGCTACAATTATTGAAATCTACTTGATTGCGGACGTGAATTAACCAAGGACGCATGCTTCGGCGGCAGAATACTCCGCAAACGGTACAAATTCAAATATATCTTTATTTTTCCTAAATGCTAAGCTATTTCGCGATGAATGGTCGAATTGCTTGGTAATTCGAAGTTGATAGGCTAAGCTAAATTAGAAATAAGATTACTCTGGCATTCCGCTTTCTTCTGTCCCCGGATCAAACTACGGCAAAGCACTTGCGGCATCACACGTTACCTAAATGGTACAATTTACTAATCTCACTCTCATATTAATTATCAATATCGATTCAGTCGAGGAGGAAAGATAACCCGCTGTTAAGAAAAGCGGTAAATAAACCTGAAATAGGTTATGTCGCCTGTGGGTCTGGATTATGGAAGAACCTTCAGAATTATTGTCAGAAGTGTCTTCTAGATAACAAATTATCATATATCAAAGTTCTCTGCCGATAAATTAACCAGCAAACCTCTACAGTCGACATACTTTTTCAATAATTTAGGAACATAAAAAGTTAACGTTAGTTTGGCAATTTCAAGTCGACATATAAAAGTAAACACACTAAACATAAACGAAAACAATCTGAAAACTTCAACTCGATCCCAATGGTCGACAGTTTCAAGAGACACGTTTTACCGCTAAGTGAGCGAATAGACCTAACCTACCTAGCTATCACAGTCCTTTCTCAGTCTGACCCTTTCCACATAAATGCAACGCTTCACACTTGACACATCTTGAAAACTGGTAACAACCTAAACTAGGCCAACTACAATACAAGCAGGTCGAAAGAATTGAAAAATCTACACTATTTGGCACCTATAGTGTTACAGACCATTCTGTAATCTCAAATTCATTAGTTCAGTAACGGAAATGTTGTAATACTAAAGAAACAATGCTGATGGCAAAAGGTAACCTACGTTTTTGGTCTGCATTCTTCTGTTCCCGATGTTCTTAACTTTACTTTCCTGTACATTCCCGATCTCTGGCCTAAAAGCTTACGCGAAAAGTCTTATTTAATGATATCTTGAGCATCACGAATTCATCGAACTCTCAACCTTCCAGATTTTATCCCTCGATACACGTAAATAATATTAACTTAATAAACCTACACAATAATGTACATTAACTACGAGCGGGCGCAATAACGCACCGAAAACATTCATCGCGAAATATTGTTACATACCGGTAAACGTTCAATTCTTATCTTACATCTCAACGAAGTTCATTAAATTCTAATCTCTGGTTCGATCCCCTCAGACATCGACACTTCGACCGCATCGAGATTCACCGAGAATCCTAACTCTTACGTGGTAACTTAACAATTACGGGGCAAAAACGCTAAACGTAGTGCGTCCTCGGTAACACTATCGGCGACACTCGGCGGAGAGGTCGGTGCGTGCGGGCCGAGCGGGTCGCACGTCGTATACTGTTGGCCTCAGTAGAGGCGGTCCGCGTACAGTTCCGGGTGATGGTGCGGCGGCGCGGGCGGCGGCGGCCAGCGCGGCGGCGCGGGTCACTGCGCCGGCAGGCAGCCGCCCGGCGCCACCGTCGGCTTGAACTCACCGCCGAACTGTTGGAACGGTGGCGCGTAGCACTGCGGGAAGTACAGCTCCGGCTTCACCACGGCGGAGGCGGGCGGCAGCGGCCGCGCCGGCTTGGTGCCGTCCGCGCGCCGCGCCTTGCCCGCGTGCGGGTTCATGTGGTTGTCGATGTGCTTCTTCACCTCCGGCTCGGTCGCGAACCGCCGCCGGCAGTTGGGCATCGGGCAGCAGAACGGCCGGTCGCCCTGGTGCGTGCGCGTGTGCTGGTCCAGGATCGCCTTCTGCCGGAAGTCCTTCCCGCACTGCGTGCACTTGTACGGCTTCTCGCCCGTGTGGATGCGCAGGTGCTGGTTCAGGATCGTGCGCTGCCGGAAGAAGCGCGGGCAGTACACGCAGCCGTACGGCTTCTCGTTCGTGTGGATGCGCAGGTGCTGCGTTAGGTGAGACTGTTGCCGGAACCGTTTGCCGCACTCGGGGCACGGGTACGGCCGCGACTCGATGTGGATGCAGCCGTGCTGCAGCAGCGTCGACTTCTGCTTGAACTCCTTCTGGCAGATGGGGCAGCGCACGTAGAGCGGCATGGCGCGGCCTCCGAGTACGTCGGGTAGCTTGCCGCCCTTAAGGTACTGCAGCGAGAGGCTGGTGCCGAACACGGCATGGTTCAGCCCCTTGGTGTCCTTGAAGTAGGCGGGGTACTGCGCTGTGTCGCCGGGCGAGAAGCACGAGCCGCGCTGCTCGCCCGACCCGTCCGCGTCCCCGTACTGCGACTGGATCTCCTCCTTGTGCTCGTCCGGCGGGAACGGTACGTCCTGCGGCCATAGCGTCGGCGTCGTGCCGTTCTTGAAGATGAGGTGCGGCGACACGTCTGCAACAACGAACGATCAGGTCAGTGAGCGGACGGGTGCAAGAGACAAAGGTGACCGGCACGAGTGGGTTAATGCAACGGGACGGTTACGGGAGCGTCCGGCGGTCGGTTCCGCGTCTCGCGAGCGCCGCCGCCGAGCGGCCGGCGGGCGGCGAGGAGACCGAGAATTTGTCTGATAGGAAGGCCAATGGATGCGAGACCGAATCGAACGTGCGGGGGCGGCGGGGCGCGGGCGGCGCCGGCACCGCGCGGGTGCGGGCGGCGCGCGCGGGGAGCGGGGAGGGGCATATATGTGTGAATAGCGCTCGCCTTGATGTGTGCGGACGTGCTGGTTCAGGATGGCCTTCTGGCGGAAATGTTTGCCGCACTCGACGCACGTATATGGCTTCTCACCGGAATGGATGCGCAGGTGCTGGTTGAGGATCGCGCGCTGGCGGAAGGAGCGCGGGCAGTAGACGCACGCGTACGGCTTCTCGTTGGCGTGGATGCGCAGGTGCTGCGTGAGGTGCGACTGCTGCCGGAACCGCTTTCCGCACTCGGGGCAGCCGTACGGCCGCGAGTCCGTGTGGATGCGCTCGTGCTGTAGCAGCGTCGACTTCTGCTTAAAGTCCTTGCCGCACGTCAGGCATTTGAACAGCCGCAGCTCCGAGTTGGGGTTGTGCTTGCGTGGTTTGGGAGGCTCTGGTTGAACGATATCAGGCAGGTGGCGCAGGTCGGGCGCGCCGTACTGCTCCAGTGGTGCTTCCAGCGACAACACACCACCGTTCTGCTTCAGATAGTGCAGAGGGAATCCGCCGCCCCCGAGCATGTGGCCTGTCGGCCTCGTCTCTTTGAAATATGGAGTATACTGCTGCTGCAAGTCGGGTTGAGGCACAAAGCAGGGTGTTCGATCGAGATGGTCCGTGGGTGGCTGCTGCGGCTGGGCCTGGAGTTGTTGCTCGACTTGCATGTGCTCAGGAGATGTCTGTTGTTGTTGCTGCTGTTGCTGTTGCTGCTGTTGTTGTTGCTGCTGCTGCTGCGCTTGCTGCTGGGCTTGCTGTTGCGCGAGTTGTTGCGCGGCGTCCTCCGCAGTGATGGGGTCAGGTGGCGGCGGTGCTGGAGGATAGGGCGAAGGCGCTGGGGAAGCGAGCTGCGGCTCGGGCTGTGGCGAGGGCCCGCCGGGGCTCTGGTGCTGCATGGGCTGGTAGCCGCCGTCCAGCACCGCGCCGCCCCATTGGGTTCCGGGTGGGGCACGCTCCACGCCATCTTTGTATAGCACGTACGGTGCTGCCGTTTCTGGAAATAAAACAAAACTTTCTTTAATATTTCTTTAGTCGCACAATTTTAATTGTATATGGCTCAACGATGTCGTCGTTGGTAATCTGCATCGTAAAATGTTTAATGGAGCTACGCATCTCGAATTGGAGCCGATATTTACAGATAGCAATTTGTTTCCAACGTGTCAAAGAATATATTTATCACGTCGGTCTGTGCTAACTATAAATCGTTGGTAAATCGCTCCGGCGACGGGCGATGGCGTGTCTAAGAACCGGGGGATAGCAGCACAGAACCCGCGAGGTCGCGTGCGGCGCGCGATGGTTCCTAAACCGAGTCTGAGGGAAAGAATTTAATAAAATGTCACATTTCGTACGAGGCGAGACATTTCGGTTGTTATATACCTGAATACCTACCTACTCAACGAGCGGGAAAATGATATAGCGCTAAATGTCGCTGGAAATTCTATAGGTAGGTAACTAAAGGCGAGTTCATGCTGTTACCAGGCAGCTTAGTTACTAAAATTAATAATCAAGCCATTAGTTCTATAATGAAAGCAATTTCAGTTGGAATTTATGAGTTTCTGTTGAAGATCATTATCCCTAAAATAACGTTGCAATCGCCTTAAACAAGATAAGTAGGCATCTATTGGGCCCCGGATAGATCCTAGGCCTTGCAGAGCCAGCCACCAGCCGCGACTACTGGAAGGTATTTGGTAAATTGCAAGAACCTTTGAATGGCGATGGGCAGGCCACATCGCTCGTATAACTGACAACCGATTGGGAAGAAAGGTTCTCGAGTGGCGACCACGAACCGGAAGACACAGCGTAGGCCGCCCCCCCACTTGGTGGACCGACGACCCGCGGGGAGCCGAAGGATGCCCTGCATCCATCGGGCAGCTTCTCAAAGTGGCGCTCTGTGGGGGAGGCCTATGTTCAGCAGTGGACGTCTTTAGGCTGTTGATCATGATGATGATGAACCTTTGCGTCAAGAAACGACTGCATCTAATGAAAAATGAGATAAGGACTTTGATTGTCAAGATTCTTGACAATACGATCAATGTTTTACGAAATCATATTTCGCTGTTATGATTGGATTTTAATATCAAACATTTCATAAGGTCATCATTAGCATAAAGCATCACAAGAATTCACAGAACGATAGGTTTCTAATGATTCACTTTCTTGCATTTAGTCCGGTGCAATGTGCATTAGGCGGGAAGCGCCATTTTCTTTACCCGCTCATAAGTGAAATGCAAATGGCCGACCAATGATCATTGTAAGAATTGTCATGACATTTGAAATCATGGAGTTTCTTCTTGATTATGCTTAGTTTGGTTGTGAATTCTTTATGATATGAATATAGTTTTTATTAAAGAGTAGGTACCTAATTATAATCTTGACCTAAGTAAGCGTGGAGACAAATTAAAGAAAAAAACCTCGTGTTAACAATTTCCCTCCAAATCAATCAAAGAGGTCGTTAGAACCTCGTTATTGATTAAGAACTTAAACAAAGAATGTTATTTTTTACCCCGGGGCGCAGCGTCATTCGTCATAGAAGCGGACGCATTCAAGAGCGTTAACGCACTGCGTCCGATCCGAATGTGTAAATTAAACGCTGCAGGTAGTCGCAACCTTAGATCCGTGCACTACCTGTATTAAGTATTCTGTGACCCTACTTAATTCAGACATACAGATTTCAGTTCAAGTCAAAACTCTCAATGGGGAGACAGGGCAAAGCTTATCACAGAATATCACAACAACTTCGTCACACCATCAGGGCCATAATACTGTATGAAAACACAGATTCCACACGATATAGAAACCCCGTCGTTATCGTGTCTTGTTCAAATCGTGTCACAGCAAGGAATCGACAATTTTTGTATTCTGTATAATCTAAGACAAATTTTTTTTTTTTTCTTATAGTCTGGCTCCACACATAGTGTATTTAGCCAGTGTCAAGTATTGTAGTTTTTCGTCGTATTATGAAATATTTCATGTAAAGTCAAGACTTAGTCACAGTCAGTCAGGGTAGTCATAGTCCAGTCTAAGTCAGGTAGTCCAGGTAGTCATAATCCAGTCTAAGTCATGCCCTAGTAAAGTAGTGGCAACTTTACTAGAGGCTTCTATGGAATTTTGGAAGCAACACGAAAAACCACGTTTCACTACATTATATCACTTGCCCACACTTATACTCATAATTCAGCGCTTAATGCGTAAAATGCCACTAATTTTAAACATTAACACTAGAAAAAGCATAAGTTTTGTGAAATAATACAATGCAACGACGTGAACTTTTTCACGTTCCCGCCAAAACTCTCTAAGACAAATTATCTATGACAGGTTTTTTGATACCTCGAGTGCGTTCCGAATTAGAACTAAAGGATTTCTCATCCCAAAACCACTAAAAAAATAAAATAAAGGAATGGCTTATATTTATGTGATATAACGAAGCCATGGGTAATTATTAAAAATTGACAGAAAAACTTTACAAATACTTTCACTTTACATTAAAATTAGTTTTATTTTTAATAATTAATACTGGCATAAGTGGTGGTAACTTTTAACGGGTCGATGTTTCGGAACGCGCCTGAGTGGAACATATGATTTTTGACAGTTCAAATCGCGCCAATCCCAGTTAAGGCGAGACTGGCCCAAAAACGCCCTTGTAAGAACAGACTTTTCTCTGAGATAAACCACACTTTTAGATATGAAAAAAATATATGTTATTCTTAAGGATGTCTTTGAGTTAAACCATAAAACTTATACATAAAAGGAATAACTTCACTCGATCGAAAAAAAATCCAAAGTTACCTCTATCTTACATTTTTTGAAATGACTATTCGACTTGTTTTATACGAATCGTATTATTTAAATAATTTTTAATGCATTATGTATTGATCAAAAAATTTAAATCATTAATAAAAATGTTAAAAAGTTAATACGGTAATTTTATATGAATTTATATCTTGGAGTCATGGCATCCGAGCGCGTTTTCGGGGCCGCCAGTCCGCTCGCAGAGCCCGTCGACGCCGGACGTATGCCAAATTTTTGCGCTCTACGACGCGAAGGTACACTAATCGTAAATTTTAATTTAAAAATAGAATAATTTAATTTAATTGTTTATTTCGAGTAACTTAACTAAGAAGTGAATAAAAAAAGATGAGAATTAATAAAATGGGTAACAAATGTAATAAAAAGAAAAAAAACTCAAGTTATGCATTTAGAAAATCGTACGAGTCCAGGAGCAACAATTACACCAACTACCTACTACTAGATGCTACTAAAAAAAACATTCGTACTGTAGCCGCGATGACCTATAGACAGTCTCCAGCTCGCTACAGTGTCACTACATTACAGTCTTGTAGTGTTAGCACTCGGAACCTATAAGCTCGGCGCGAATTATACCTATTGTTATTACTTGCGCCTCTATCGGAGCGCGAGCGTATTTTGTTTTTCGGCTCTGTGTTTTGGCCCGTTACGTGTATTCGCGAAATAAATACCCGCCCTAAATCAAATCAAATCATTTGTTTATTTGCAATTTGCCTAGTATACCTACCTACATGAATACGCGATCTATTTTACATTTCTTTTTTGCAGAAGGTTACTAATACAGGATAAGGATAATATAACAAATGAAATTGAAATTGACAACACGTAAGTATCTTCATTGTTCTAGGTGGGGTCATGGAGCGGTGCTGTTCTGATAAGTTTTGACTAATTTGGTCACCAAATAATAATAGAATAGGTAGTAATAATAATAAATAAATAACACTCACCACAATCATACATAGATCCTGTACAACAAGGATTCCCTGTACCTAGGGCCCAGGAATACCAGGACCATGGTCCCACAATACCAGGACCATGGTCCACAATACCCACACTCAGAAAAAACAGTTGCGTTTTTTTTCTGTGCACAAATACTAGTTGTCTTGTCTCGAGAATCGAACCCATCACCTCCGGGCTATGAGCCGACCCGCTCAACCCCTACACCACTGAGGCTGTGGATATGTTTGCTTCATAGTATACATTGCGTATACATGGTGTCAAGCAGCCGCTCAAAGTTGCGCTCTTTGGAGAAGGCCTATGTTCAGCAGTAGACGTCTTCAGCCTGATGATGACGATACATGGTGTTAGATAATACGTAACTGGTGTGAGCAAGTATGGGCAGGTATGAATTAGTGTTAGCAGTTGAGTGGCTAGTGTGGGCAAAAGTATTCAGGTTTGGGCAAGTTTGAAAATGTGTTAGCGGGCATGGGCTAATAGGCAGTTTGTGTGGGCAAATGTGGACAGACGTGGGCAAGCGTAAGCAGGTGTGGGCAAGTGTGAAAAAGCTATGGGCAGGTGAGCGGCTGGTGGGGACAGGTGGGGGCAAGTGTGAAAAAGCCATGGGCAGGTGAGCGGCTGGTCGGGACAGGTGGGGGCAAGTGTGAAAAAGCTATGGGCAGCTGGGCTGATGTGGGCAAAAGTAGGCAGGTGTGGGCAAATTTGAAAATGTGTTAGCAGGCATGGGCTAATAGGCAGTTTGTGTGGGCAAATGTGAACAGGCGTGGGCAAGCGTAAGCAGGTATGTGCAAGTGTGAAAAAGCTATGGGCAGGTGAGCGGCTGGTGGGGACAGGTGGGGGCAAGTGTGAGATAGCTATGGGCAGCTGGGCTGATGTGGGCAAAAGTATTCAGGTGTGGGCAAGTTTGAAAATGTGTTAGCAGGCATGGGCTAATAGGCAGTTTGTGTGAGCAAATGTGAACAGGCGTGGGCAAGCGTAAGCAGGTATGTGCAAGTGTGAAAAAGCTATGGGCAGGTGAGCGGCTGGTGGGGACAGGTGGGGGCAAGTGTGAGATAGCTATGGGCAGCTGGGCTGATGTGGGCAAAAGTATTCAGGTGTGGGCAAGTTTGAAAATGTGTTAGCAGGCATGGGCTAATAGGCAGTTTGTGTGAGCAAACGTGGACAGGCGTGAGCAAGCGTAAGCAGGTGTGGGTAAGTGTGAAAAAGACATGGGCAGGTGAGCGGCTGGTGGGGACAGGTGGGGGCAAGTGTGAAAAAGCTATGGGCAGCTGGGCTGATGTGGGCAAAAGTATCCAGGTTAGGGCAAGTTTGAAAATGTGTTAGCAGGCATGGGCTACTAGGCAGTTTGCGTGGGCAAATGTGGACAGGCGTGGGCAAGCGTAAGCAGGTGTGGGCAAGTGTGAAAAAGCTATGGGCAGGTGAGCGGCTGGTGGGGACAGGTGGGGGCAAGTGTGAAAAAGCTATGGGCAGCTGGGCTGATGTGGGCAAAAGTATCCAGGTTTGGGCAAGTTTCAAAATGTGTTAGCAGGCATGGGCTAATAGGCAGTTTGTGTGGGCAAACGTGGACAGGCGTGAGCAAGCGTAAGCAGGTGTGGGTAAGTGTGAAAAAGACATGGGCAGGTGAGCGGCTGGTGGGGACAGGTGGGGGCAAGTGTGAAAAAGCTATGGGCAGCTGGGCTGATGTGGGCAAAAGTATCCAGGTTAGGGCAAGTTTGAAAATGTGTTAGCAGGCATGGGCTAATAGGCAGTTTGCGTGGGCAAATGTGGACAGGCGTGGGCAAGCGTAAGCAGGTGTGGGCAAGTGTGAAAAAGCTATGGGCAGGTGAGCGGCTGGTGGGGACAGGTGGGGGCAAGTGTGAAAAAGCTATGGGCAGCTGGGCTGATGTGGGCAAAAGTAGGCAGGTGTGGGCAAGTTTGAAAATTTGTTAGCAGGCATGTGCTAATAGGCAGTTTGTGTGGGCAAATGTGGACAGGCGTGGGCAAGCGTAAGCAGGTGTGTGCAAGTATGAAAAAGCTATAGGCAGGTGAGCGTTCGTGTTACGGCGGCGGCGGTGCAGGAAAATAGACGGCGGCGGCGGCGCGCTGGCGCGGCGCTCATGTCTAGCGCAAAAGTAGGCACGTGTGGGCAAAAGTGGGCAGGCCTGGGCAAGTGAGAAACAGTGTTAGCAGCTATGGGCAATCGGCTGATGTGGATAGATGTGTGGAAGTGACGGCAGGTGATTTTTCTGTTAGGAAGGCTTTCTTGTGTTTATCATAATCAATCAACATGCAGCTATTAGTTTACATGAAAAAAAAATTGTTCAAAATTATACCTGCATCATGTACTTTTTTTAACATTATAACATTTTAATCGTACCATTTATCATTATTATACCTACCTGATGGAAATAAGGTAATTGAAGTCGTTATTACCATGGGACTGGGTAGGTATTATAATAACAATAATAAACAAAAATAGCATTAAAAACACGGTTGTATCTCATACGTATTTTTTATCTAATAAAATAACGGTAGGTTCACATTTATTGTATTATTATGTCAATCCAGAACATAAGCTAACTCTATTCTCAAAGCGACTTGATCTCCGCTACTGAGTTACATAACGTGGCTAACGAGCGAAACAAGTGCGCGCGGCGCATCGCACACAACTTTTGCGTCGCGTAAATGAATACGTCGTGCGTTCAAAAAGTGCGACTTGAGGCAGCGTAAAATACCTAAAGATCCGGAAAAGCCTCGCCTTAATTCCACATTCATTTCGCGCGGTTTCGTTCTCATTTCATAGAGAATAGATTTTTGCAGATTTCTTATGTAAGACAAGGAATTCGCGTGGTTTCGAAGCAAGGAATCGTAAATTGGTCATACAGAATTAGGGTCCTGGTGAGATGTTGTCAAACGTATCATCGTATCGTATCGTTCTCATTTTAGCATTTAAAAAAAAGAATATGGCGTTACGTGGCTGGAGTTGTTCATGTCAAAATGCCAGTCTATGAAATAACGATTTACATACGAATAAGGTCAATAAGAGAAAAATGTCTTAAGGTAATGTTCAATCAGTGTACTTCCACTGTTCTCACTAGTCCGGGAGTAGGACTCATAACACACATTTTAATGAAAAAAAAACATGTCGGTAAATGATTATGTGATTTGATTTTATTTGACAAGGTAGGTAGGGATACCTACCTAACAAACCTAACATAACATTAATTTTTTTATGGGTTGGCTACCGGTTACTAAACTTGGTATTGTAACGAGAATAATAGCATTAGTACTTGAACTTATATAAGGTCTGGCTGGTCTAACTAAACCTTTGTGTGGAAATTTGGGAAATGAGATAATCAGCTCTACCTAAACTTCAGGCTTCAGGCTCAGTGCAGCAACTGAACTTGGCCAGAGCTTAGATCCGACTTCTCAGATTCAGATCGGACGCAGTGCGTAAACGCTAACAAAGAAGCCATAGCTAGCTATCTTGTCGGACAAGTCGGTTGGACGAGCGCGCCGGGTACGTTAATAAGTTTGAGATCGACTAAGATACCATCTGACTACCAGCCACTTATCCCTGTGATCGGCCGATATCTTGATGTGAACCTGAATAACTTTATATCATTTGATGTTCATTTGTTTTGGATCATTGTGTTATTTTTGAATCGAGACCGTTTTTTGTTTTGTGTCAACTTTGTATGGTTGGTATTTCGAGTGCTACTTTTCATTCTAACGGCGGTACTTTCGTAATACTTAATTATGAATTTGACGAGTATCGTGCCGGGTTAAAAACATTTTGTTAATTAACGATCGAATGACGTTTTGCATAACAATTAAAAGATGGTAGTATGGTACTTGTGGTACGGGCGACCATATAAATAAATGCCTTGAAATAATGTTTTCATTTTCGTACTGAGGACACAGGATCGTGCTTAGTAAATTGAGACGTAGGTAGACGTAGTAGATTTTTAAACCCAAATATATTTCGGCCCTCGTCTAGTTTCTGCAAACCTGTTGGACAAATCATTTACAGAGACTATCCAGTTTAACCACGAGGAAGAATCCATATTTATTTTATTTATTCTATCAGGTGCTTCTATGCTTAAATCATACGATAAACGTTAAGTACATAAAACTCCCTTTCACTTGGCCCAAACCTCTCTCATTCGTACGTAACTGCACAGTGCACATGTCTTCTTCATGTACTCAAAACTCATTAATACAAACAAATGAAACCCCACACATTTCCGCCCTACCCTCACATGAGAACTATCTTAACCTCACAGATTACATGATTGTACAACTTATAGTGACGTAAACGCTCTTAGAGGAATACAGACTAAAAAGGGGCAAAACTTTCCCATAATGTTGTACGTCATCCGAAAACTGTAATTTAAAAAGGGTTAAGACTTAAGACAAAAAAGTTTATTCGGAATGACACCACATGTGGACGCAGCCGAGCGAGAGATAAGATTCAAGTCCAAGGGTCAAAACCACGGGGCTTTAAGCATAACGAACATATTTTAATACATTGGCTTCCTCATTTCTAGGTACATTAGATAATTATAAAAAAAGTAGGTACATAAACAAAAAAAAATTAAAATTGCCAATACTAATTTATCTATAGCAATTCTGGTTTTCAAACGATATTAGTGGAACAAAAAGATATTCTGCATTTTTTGCTCATTTTCATTCTGGTTTTGTCTTTCTTTTTCTCTAAAGCGTACGAAAAATATTACAACTATTTAGTTGTTTATTGTGACAATTTGCGAATGGGACCAAGTGCGAATAAATCTGTTTTTTAAATCACGCTTAATAAAAACACAGAGACATAATATTTTTCATTCAAGTTACTGACCGAAATACAAAACATTTTGCAGTTTTGGGTTCTCAAATTTCTTCCATTTAGCCAGTACCTACCTACCTACCATTTTGCTCTAGATTGTAGTCCCATGATTGAACAGTTAGGTACTTGAAAAAGCATTTATTTATGTTGGATCTGGTAGGTAAATACGTTTGTTTAGAAAACGTGGATCCCACATTAGGCTCAGGGCCCGTATTATGAGGTTCAGGTAACTTATCTCCAAAGCGTTTCCTCTGAAGTCCTCAGGGATAATGAGGTTTGAGCCCAACTCGTTCGTCATTAAACTCGAGCTGTCAAACGAAGAAATGATTCCGAGGCGGAGGCATTTCCTCCGCATTATATTATTCTGATTATAAACACATGTTATTCAGTAATAAATCTCCGTCGCCGTACTATAACATGAAAGATATGGGATGTTCTCAGTACGTAAAACTATATTTTGGATACGATTTTGAAGCGTTTAGTAGTATTTTATATTTTAATCCTAAAGACTTACCTACAAGAGATTTTGTGGCTAACCCTTTCGACCGCATTGAGCTAGAGACAGGCAACTCGACTCTGTAAGCTTTTGGCTGCAATATATTTGGATCTTATATCTTATAATAATATAGTCCAAAGCTTCCGCAGCAACCAGATACCTTACCCCCAGCATGTTAACAGCGTCGCGCAGAAGCAATATTATATTATATAGATTATTAGATTGTTTGTTTGTTTGCATTGAATAGGCTCCGAAACTATTGAACCGATTTGAAAAATTTTCACTGTTGGGAAGCTACACTATCCCAGTGTGACATGGGCTATATTATATTTTCAAAAAATTTGGGGAGCCTTACTGAAACTCCAATAATGTAACCCAAAAATTACCTAAAATATTCTTTACATCGCGTGCGCTTCTATGGAATGCGTAGATGGCGCTGCAATAAGAAGGTGCAAGAAATTGGCAGTCTATGGCTCGCTGGCGGACGGCGGCGACTCAAAAAAAAATATGCAAGAAGGCTGAAGGATCTAAAGAATGGTAGAAGTGGTGATAGGCACGAAAATGAGCCAGATTAGCATATTTTTTCATTGGTTTTGCCAGAGAGATTGATTAATGATTAACGTAGTAATCTTTACGTAGTGTGTGTGGACCAATGTCGCTAGTCGCAGATGGATATAGCATACATACTGATGCTGTTGTATGGAGTTGGAATTGGAAATATATGATGTTGAGACAATATTCAATAAACAATTATCATAACTAGCAAGCCTGTTACAATAATGTGAGTTTGAAAAAAGTTCTCTTTCCCACTACTGGTGCAAGCAATCCGACAACGCAGAACAGAAAACCGATTCGTAGCTTCGATTACCTACACCTGTAAAGGAGAGGCTACAAGAATCTTTACAGTGACGCCTTAAAAAAACCGGGCAAGTGAGAGTCGGACTCGCGCATCTAGGGTTCCGTACCATTATCTATAAAAACGGCAAAAAAACATGTTGGTTGTATGGCAGCCCCCTTAAATATTTGTTTTATTCTATTTTTTAGTATTTGTTGTTATAGCGGCAACAGAAATACATCATCTGTGAAAATTTCAAATGGCTAACTATACGGTTCATGAGATACAGCTTGGTGACAGACGGACAGACAGACAGACAGCGAAGCCTAAGTAATAGGGTCCGTTTTACCCTTTGGGTAGGGAACCCTAAATCTAACGATTTTTTACGATATTAACTTGGTAGTATCAATATATTTATTTGATTCTCTTAATTTTTAACATATTTAAACCGGACACTATGATTAATATTCTACACGAATAACTCGTTTCAAAGCAGCAAGTGCGTTTTTTGCAGCACAGTCCCACAGAATATTGTAAATGTGAGTTTGTAGGGTGTTTCGATCAAGTGCGAGGTGTGCCGGCGCAGCAAACTGGTCCAGCAGGACCGCCCCTTTCTAGAGATCCTGCGCACGGTAGAGATGGCAAAGAAAGCCGTTTACATATTTTTGTTTGATCTTTCATTTTATTAACTGGATGCTTATATTGCCCCCGGTTTCTCGTACGTTTGTCAAATTTGTGTCAAATGATCACGCCAAATACTGAACGCTCATTGGTTGCCTGTTGATCATCGGCTGTCTTCAACCAATGAACGTACAGTATTTAGTGTGTTGACGTGCTTGTCAAACGTACTAGAAACTGTAGGTTAGTGTTAACAAGACTGGACTGGACTTGGTCTTGGAACTTATTTTATTTGTACTTAGTAGCCCTTGCACAATTACCCGCTATTTAAACATATCCTTGAGCTTTACGTCACATCCTCTGTCAAATATCAAGATTAGTATAACAATTTGGTCGTAAAATAGTTACAAACAGACACAGAGACGAAGTTCTATTACTTTATATGGAATTGAGAGCCTGGGGGCGTACCGTGAGCTCTTAGCGCGATTCAAAACAGAGCCTATACTGGATCGCTTGTCAAAATCCCCATACAAAAAAAACAAAGCGATCCAATATAGGCTCAGTTTTGAATCGCGCTAAGAGCTCACGGTACGCCCCCAGGACTAAATCCTACCTATCTCTGGATATAAGATTTCTGCTCTGTAGATACTAGGCCACAATAGGTTATTAATAAATGATCAAATAACTCTTAATAAGTAAAAGCAAGTGCAAGCCACTAAAAATCCTTTGTTCTTAATATGCAGTGCAGCGCAAGCGCAACACGACGAGTTTCTTAAGCATATACAGCTGTAGTATAAACCGCTTATTTGATTCTGTCTGTCTGACCGTAACATGTAATATTTTAAATATAGGTAGAGCTCAGATTTCTTATGAGGCTGCGCTTACGCACCGTACTAGATTCACGGATGGCCAGAGCCGTCACCCGGTCGGCAGCAACGACTCACCGGATTATTCCGACACAAACATAGCACATCCATCTACACCCACACCTTATCACAAAGCATAACGACCCAAAATCGCGTACCACGTCAAAATGAAAATGAAAATATGAGTTTGTTGAAACAAAATCGAACGGGTAAGATAATCTACATGAGTTTTTGTGGTTTGTCCCGAAGAATTTTGGACAATTATGATTTGATTCTGGTAATATTACGGCTGACGTGGTGCTACGCATTTGAGTAATTTAGCTGTAGGTTTTTGACATGGCCAGGTTAACTCGTTACTAAGGCCCGATTTTACCAAAGTAGTATAAATTTTACTCCAAGTATAAGGCTACTCGTTACTTTACAGCTGGTTGACATGAAATGACACTAAAAAGACGCCATTTTGATTGTATCCAAGGAATAAGCTTCTTATTCCTTAAAAACTGGTGCTATAAGGGTTACTCGTGTAAGGCCCGATTTCACCAACGTTTATTCCAAGTATACGGCTATTCGTTACGCTTGGATACAGCTAATTGACAAATGAAATTACACAAAAAAGACGCCATTTTGATTGTATCCAAGGAATAAGTCTTATTCCTTCACAAAATTGGTGGTATAAGGGCTATATTCGCGTAACTCGGTTGTTCTCGGAAAGTTATACCTGGAATAAAATTTATTCTAGTTTGGTGAAATCGGGCCTTACTCGTGTAACTCGGTTGTTCTCGGAGAGTTATACTTGGAATAAAATTTATTCTACTTTGGTAAAATCGGGCCTAAGATAGCGATAGAGATAACACTTCGGAAGCTTTTGCTGTCAACCATACCAAGCAGTTTGTTTAAGAAAACGGACCCTGAAAAGCAGAAAAAAAGAGTTTGTAAGTAACTTCTTAGCACCTAAAATTAAAGGGCATTGCGGCTTCACTCCGTAAGCTCACGTTCGGTCTGCTACAATTTGTTGTAACCCCAACAGGTTATTTTAGCTGAGACGTGATTCACTCTACAGTTCGATCAACAATGAAAACAGGACGCTTGATGCTTAGTCATCCGAGCTTTGTGACCGTTGGGCTTTAGACTGGAACTCGGAGATGAGGGCCACTCATTGTGTTTCCTGTGCAATGACTTTAAAGCCTTCAACTTGACTTCGAAAAGTGTAAGAATCCATTGATTTGAAATTGATAAGACTAACTCTTTTCTCCACAAAAGCGATAGATGTTTTATGCAGAAAAACTGGCAGCGTAACCTGGGCATGTGCAGCTCTTCTTTTTTCTTTACATTAATTCAATTGTTTTATCCTATCTACCGGGTAAAACTACTACCTAAGTTAAGTACCTACTATGGTGTGGCTAGCTCTACCACGCGCTGTGAAGGCAAGAAAAAGCAATGCATCAATAACAACAATTAACTTTTACCCCGCTAGGCAGGAGCAGAAGGTATTTAACGTTTAGTACGTTTAATTTTTAAATCTTTTTTAATATCTAGGTACTTTATTCCATCTTTATATTTATAACCATCCGATCCATGCTGCTTCATCTGTAGAATTAGGCGAATGTGATCAAATCACAAGTGGTCTCTGAGAAAACCGATAGGTAGGTATGATCAAGAAACAAAATTGTAAATTTCACAGAAGCTACGAAAACAGTTGCAGTCTAATTATGTGCGGCAAGTGCTGGCTGGCAATGGCATTCATTGCTTTTATTTTCTCGTAGAGAGACGCCTCACTACGTCCCCTTGTGTGTCGTGTGTACCGTCACAAAAGATAAGTTGGGATAGGTTATAGACAATAGTAGACTAGGCATCTACGATATGTTAGCATAGAGGACGAGGTCAGTAATGAAAGTAGGTAGTGCACAGATTCATGTTTTATTTCTTATTAGTGTTAAACTTAGAGAGTGTTGAATAATTATCATAAATGACGGGTTCTGTGAGCATTTGGACCATCTTTTTCCGCGATCGAAAGGTTCAATAACATTGGAAAGTGTGTCCAAGTTCAACAACTTCCAAACAAAACTCAATAATGCTTCATCGTAATTACAGTTTACAAAAAAGATTCTCGAGGTCGCATGCTCGTACGCTTAAGTGAATGAAGATGTTAAAATGTCAGTTCACAAAAAGTCGATGTCCGAATTTCTGTTCGTAAGATTGCAGACGCAAGTTCATCGCGGCGTCATCGCCATTTCGCGACGCATTACTTCAGGCGAGTGCAGCGAGAGACGGAACAAAGTGCGTAACAACGCGAAAGTGACGGCTCGTTTCGGCGGGAGACCGCCGCAGACGCTCGAGTCTGCCATTGGGTTCTTTACATCCACAAACATACATCCACACAACATCGGTACCGGTTGTACGCACCACGCGACTCGCCCCGCGTCGCGACAATTTATTTCGGTTCGGGGCAATGCACTTAGCACGCAGCCCTGAGATCTGCGCGTCGAATAAACGAGAGTAAACATGAAACGCCAAAGGAAAAAATAAAGGCGGCGGAGACGGCGACAAATCAAGGCTGTTAAAATTAGTTGACGTTTCAACTGCGCGGATGAAGGGCCACTTGTGCTGCACTGGGCTAATGAACGCGCCGGCAAGTGAGGGTGACCTTCCAGCTAGCTCCCACAGGGAAAACACACGAGTTATGGTTTGTGTCAGGCGCGGTGCAACCCGACACCTGTTCGTCGTTCACAGAGCCCTTCTGTTTGGTTTGAACCTTCAGCCTTCAGTTCGAACGCTTTGTTTGGACGCGATGTCGGCCGCCTGTCACTAAACAAACTGCACTGCACAACAGTTTTATGCTCTTTAAGTACATTTTCAAAATAAATACCATAAATCTTGTAAATGGTTTCGGCCGTAATTAATGGCGTGTTCGCACACTCGCACCGACTAAAGACTGGCACTGAAGGCAATAAAAGTTAATACTGACGATGTAACATGGCGCATTTTAGTTCAGTTTATAACTGAAATAAGTGGAATTAACATTGAAAAGCGCGCTTTAGCACGGAAATGCATTCGAAATATGTTAATGAAACAAGTTCAATGCTAAATTCGGATTTGAATTTTTATAGACCTGTTTTAAACGTGTTGTTGGAGTTAATTAAAATAATTGGCGGGTTCTGTCCGAATGCGTTAATGGCGGGCGTCTGGCGCGGCAATCTGTCAAGTCAAGTCAAGTGCACGTTTCGCGCCAAAAGTGACGTTTAACAAATCTTCGAAACTGCGCGAGGTGGTAATTAAACGCGCGCAATAACTGGCCATAAAGCAAACGAAGCGCATTGATGACGCGCCGCGGCCGCCTGCGCTATTTCAGTGCGCACCGCCCCTCGGCAAATGCTAATGGCCTCTAGGGCTCTCCAGCGGGATACTCCGTTCCCGACATGCTACTGCTGCATGACATCCATTGCCCATCACTGCATGTAGATATACTTAAGTACAAACCAGCTATCATATGCGACCTAACGGGAAATAACTCAGCCGTGAACTCTTTCGCCTGGAAGATGTTCGCAAAGTTTCAGGATCACTTCGACACTTAATTTTGACAGTTTTTTACGAATTTTAATGTTCCTTTGAAAAAGGAACATTAAAATTCGTACATTAAAAATGGGACAAAATGGGATGTAAGGAACATTAAAAATGGTTTTTTTGGCGGGAACGCGACAAGGTTCACGTCGTTTCATTGTATTATTTTTCTAAACTTGTGCTTTTTTCAGTGTTAATGTTTAAAATTGGTGGCGTTTAACGCATTAAGTGCTGAATTACGAGCATGAGTGTGGGCAAGTGATATAATATAGTGAAACGTGGTTTTTCGTGTTGCTTCCAAAATTCCATAGAAGCTTCTAGTAAAGTTGCCACCACTTTACTAGGGCATGACTTAGACTGGACTTTGATTACCTGATATAGACTGGACTATGACTAAGACTTGACTTTACGTGAAATATTCCATAACTCGATGAAAAATTACAATACTTGACACTGGCTAAATACACTATGTGGGGAGCCAAAATATAAGAAGAAAAAAAAATTATAAAAATGGAAAAGTGAATCTAGCTAACCATTAATCACATATAAGACAGACAATATGTTTGCTAAAAGCAAAATGGTAAGGGTCACGTAAATATCTGCTTATAACATGTTAAATGTGCTGTTTGACATTTGGAATCCCACATTAGTCCGTATTCTCATTGAAGTGACATTGGTAGCAGCTGCCATTAAAACTTAAAACAGGTGAATCTATTAGAAAATAGGTAAAATAAGGAGGTAGGTGCTTACAACATTACACTCATAGAAAAAGTTTTTGCAGGTTTGTGTTTTGTTTTATTTTCCCAACTTGAGAATAAATACAAAATGTCGACTTTGCTGTAGAAGTAACCTAAAACTTACAGGGAAGGTCCTCTTAAAGAACTTTGATTTGCGAACTCAGATAAATTAGAGAACTTATATGGGTTCGTCTTCAAATAGGTACTATAGGTGATTTTGAGACTTAGTCCCATAGCCATATTATTTTCTTTGAAGCTTCAAATTCATGTACAGGGGTAATTTTGACGCTAAATTGAAGAAAATTATACTTCCTGCATGGTCATTAATATTACGTAACTTTACCGATCGATAGGAATGCTATGGCTAGACGAGCTTTCCTTTATGAGCGCTATAAAATGGTTTGAGAGGGTTTTGTGAATAAGCTTTATTTTTTCGTGAAGTTTGCGTGAGACGATTGTAATTCCAATAAGAACTTTTCGTTTTCCTCTTTAGAAACTAGGCATAATTAGTGATAATTAGGTATCCAGGAAAATGACAGATTGAACATAAAGTTCTTTAAAAAGCGTTCCAAAAGTTCCGATTTTTGATTCAATGACGCAAACAGAAGGGTGTTATAAGTTCAAAAATGTATCTGTAGCATCGATAGCTTTTTTTTAAAAGGTGACTTGATTGAGAGTTTTTGTGTTTTAGAGGTATTTTTGTGTCGGACTTATCAAATTTTTTAAATGCGGGGTTCCTACCTTTAGGGAGTTTAGGGGAAGGTCTGGTTCACATGTTAAAATGTCCAAATGGTTTATTGTACCATGGTCAAACTACCTACTTAGGTTTTTTAATGACAATGAATGACGTGACGAGCTAGTCGTTCATCTGATGTTAAGCGGCCGCCCATAACAGCTGCAGTGTCACTCGGAACTTTAAAATAATAAAGTTTCGCGTGACATTTCACACTGTGACACCACACTGTGTTGTAATCAGATTACTAGACTGTGGAATCCGGTCATAAACTCTCATTTGCCCAGTAATTTCACTAGCTACAACGCCCTTCAAACTGGAACACAGTAGTGCTTGCACACTACTGCTTGGTGGTAGAATAACTGGCAAAGCGGTGGTACCTACCTAGTCGAACTTTGCAGAAAAGTACCACCTAGTAGGTACCTATTGTTACTATGGTTTTCGGCAATTTATTTCAGTCAGTGATATTAAAATCGATCTAGCAACAAAGATGAGTCATAACTCCCAACTCCAAGCAGTCACGGCCAAGTGCGGACTTCTCGGAAGGACAATCAGATGCAAAGATTAAATAAGTTAATTATGTGTTGGCCATTGATAGAGGAAACGATGTTACTCATTTTAATTTGATTATCGGTTTTTGTGATCTTATGAACATTTTTTGCGATAAACGTGGTGGGTGTTGCTAAATGTAAATATTACATTTAAGTTTTATGTTACAGTTAATATCTATATAGATATTTATGTTATGTTACATATTATTTAAGGTACCTATGCAAAGCATCAGTGGCACGTCTAGTATTACAGATGTCCATCAGCTACGGTGACCTCTTCCCATTATAATTAGGAGGGACGTACATAAAAAAACATACTTGGTGGGGAGTGATTCGGGTGGAAGCAATGGTTACTTTGGTATTTCGTATTCCTTTTTTTTTGCCTTCGCTTTCTAATTCTGAGGGCTGTATCTAGATTGTTGTTAGTCTTAGTACCTACCTACCTATTAGAATTGCTAGGTAAATATACGGCTTAGCCGGTCATTGTGGCGCTCTATGGCCTATGTTCAACAGTAGACGTCTTCAGGCTGTTGATAATGATGACGATCCAATTCCAGGATTCATTTTTTTTACTGGCTACGTAACTTTGTTGGTCTCTACCGACCCTTACAGCGTCACCTTAGCATAAGAATCAGTCCAAACTGGAAAGAAGTTACACCGACTTCATTAGCTTTATTTCATACTGAAAAAATAATACTTGGATGTTTAATACTTACATACTTAATTTTTTTCAGTGGTTTTGGTTTAAAAACTAAACTAGACGGATTTTGATAAAATTTCCGCAGAATTGACTTTTATCCTTTTTTTCCAATGACAGAGGCCTAACAACGATAAAAAAAAACAACCGATACAACGTCCTTTTTAAAGTCCGTTGAATATTAACTAATCCTCTTTTACATTGGTGATTTAAGATGACTTGAACCAACTTCTAATCAAGCTATTGCCATGCACCTAATTACAGGCATTCAAACATGATTTAAAGATCACTTTCTACCCGTCCAGTCGACAGTCAGTAGTAGTAATTAGGAAGTGCGAACGGATAGGAGCACGTCCATGCAGTGTCTCTGTCTATTTCTGGGTTAATCTATGGCGCGGCGGACGTGCCTCTACGGTGAGAGTGACTGTTATTTGGGTAAAGAATTTCGTTAGGAAATGGTAACGATGCTGTTGAAAATTTAAAAAGGAACCAGGTGCCTGAATTTCGGGATGTTTAGAACTCTTAGATCTAGATACTCCATCATCATCAGCCTGAAGACGTCCACTGCCGACCATAGGCCTCCCCCATAGAGCGCTAATACTTTGAGCGGCTGCTTGCCTCGAGCATGTTCCCCATCGGTTGTCAGTTCTACGAGCGATGTGGCCTGGCCACTGCTACTTCAACTAGCTAATTCTAAAAGCTACATCGGTGACTTTAGTTCCTGCCTGTGGATCTCTTCATTTCGGATCTTGTCTCGCAAGGAAACTCCGAGCATAGATAGCTCTTTCCATAGCTCGCTGCGCGACTTTGAGCTTACTAATGAGGCCAACAGTAAGAGACCGCGTCTTAGTGCCATAAGCCATCACTGGCAACACACACTGGTTGAAAACTTTCGATTTCAGGCTTTGCGATATTTTAAAAGAAAGATTCCGAAGCTTCCCGAACGCTGCCCAAAGCGTTGGATTCTTCGTGATTTTTTCGTGTTCTAGATACTCATAGAAGTTTATTTTTTTACATCGTATTTATTCAAGAAGTTACCTACATTTATTCTAATGGATCTATCTTCAATGGTATCTTAAAAAAAAAATGTGTAGCTCAGGGCGTAAATTTAAGCTTTCGTAGTAACATTTACTTCTTATAACCTGGCCTGCACAATTAATTATTTCCATAAGATTGGGTGGCCCATGGGTTTTTTAAAAAATGAATGCTGTTTTCTTTATTATCAAAATTGATGAATTTTGTGAACATTTCTGTCAACTGTAGTTTTGGAGGTCTATACTAACCTATCTCAATGTTACACCCGTATACCAAAGTACGGAGCTTTACGTAAAAATATTCGATTTTTCATGTAACCAATAGGTTTTATGCTACAACACGATGAATACTTTTCATTAACAATGTAAAAGAGACAGTAGCCATACAGGCCATACTATAAAAAACCAGCCAAGTGCGAGTCAGACTCGCGCACGAAGGTTTCCGTATCATTATTTGTACCTGAGTGTTGAGTAGCAAGCAGTACTATTTAAAGCAGCGCCATCTATGACTCATCTGGTAAACAAGCAAAAAAGTCACGTTTGTTGTATGGGAGCCCCCTTAAATATTTATTTTATTCTGATTTTTATTGACTGCTTTCTTGGTATATAGCGGCAACAGAATTACATAATCTGTGAAAATTTCAACTGTCTAACCATCACGGTTCATGAGATACAGTCTGGTGACAGACGGACAGACAGACAGACAGACAGATAGGCAGACAGACAGCGGAGCCTTAGTAATAGGGTTCGATTTACTCTTTGGGTACGGAACCCTAAAAAGCAATGTACCTATGCAAGCATGCACACCAAGGCAGAATAATCTGTCACCACTGAGACGTGATCACAAGACCCCGGGAAGACTGCAAAAGGCTCTTGTGGCTCGCAGTTCTATTTTTATAGGATTATGCACCGCGAGCACTCGGCCAGTCGTGATCTAGACTACCTGCACTTCATTACTGGTAACCTGGAATAAAAGGGAGAGGACCTGAAAAATATTTTTTAACTTGCTATTAATTTGTGGTAATTTTAAATTTCGAAACTATCACTTTTTTTAGGGACGTATAAGTGTGTGTATTGAGATGCCAATATCGATTTTTAAATATGTAAACTTCGTACGTTCCATTGGTACCAAAGAGTATATAAGCGCTACGCTAAGAATTGGTACGATTATGTAAGCCTAGGGCTCCAAATAGGTAAGTACCTACACCTCCTCTATTGCAGGTAGGCTAAGGTGGCAGGTTTTTATTTTGTTAACCGGCAAATAAAAAAACATTATATGGACATTTGAGTATCATCGTTTCAAATTAATAACCACCTGCCGAAATGCATTAAGATTCCATTAATTATTCCGCACAAGACAGCTGTGCAATGAATTAAAGAAAACCAGTGTGCAATCAATAAATCACGATACGAAACTTAATACCACCAAAAATATTGGCTTCTTTTCATGTACCTACCTGGTAAGTATTTCGCCACGCTACAAGAAGGTAGACACAGATATTATCTCTCCCAATTAAGGACATCGAAACGAGGAAATCGATTTTTAAGTATCATTCGATACTACGCGCTTAATCTAAAAAGTAAACTCAGGCAGTTACGGCTAATTCCAATGCTCGCGTGTTAACTGACTGCCATTAAATTAAAAAGTAAAAGTAATAAATAAAGGATCAATGAACCTTTTTCATTTTCTTTTTTTTCTTTAGGACGAAGGAACACGCGAAGCTTTGAGCAATTTATTGTTTGCATTGCAACAATGGTCGATTTATGTTGTTGAGGTGTGCGAGTGACTTAATTTTACAGACACTTTTGCGGTTTTCTTTTGTTTTGTGGGGTTTATTGACTTTTCTATTAGGTATTGTTGATTTTAGTGTACCTATTGGACATAAGAGAATTATTATTCTTCTAAGGCTCTATAGATAACTTCTCAGTATGTCAAAACATGACAAGTTGGTTATGGTGCATGTGCAAGTTTTCCATGGGTTTTTTTGGCGGGAACGCGGAAAAGTTCACGTCGGTGCATTGTATTATTTTACAAAACTTATGCTTTTTCCAGTGTTAATGTTTAAAATTGGTGGTGTTTTACGCATTAAGTGCTGAATTACGAGCATGAGTGTGGGCAAGTGATATAATGTAGTGAAACGTGGTTTTTCGTGTTGCTTCCAAAATTCCATAGAAGCCTCTAGTAAAGTTGCCATCACTTTACTAGGGCATGCCTTAGACTGGATTATGACTTAGACTAGACTATGACTACTCTGACTGTGACTATGACTTGACTTTAAGTGAAAATTTCCATAATACGATGAAAAATTACAAAACTTGACACTGGCTAAATACACTATGTGTGGAGCCAAAATATAAGAAAAAAAAAAAAAGTTTTCCATGCTTTTCCCGGCTTGAAATGAGTAAAGACATTTCAAAAATATTCCTCAAAAACCCCTGCAGAATGTCAAGTGTGTGTCTCCATACATAACACGTCTGCGACATCTTCAAACTGGCAAAATGGAGAAAAAATAATTTCATGTAAAGAATAGAGGTCGCCCAAGCGCGGGCATGAGACGGGTCATTAAAAGAACCTCGCTTGACTCGCTGAGGGACTTTAGTCCTTAATTTTTAACACATAAGGTGTGAAGTTGTGATGTTTAAAAAGCTGAATGTCTTGAGTGAACGACCTATGAAAGCTTTGCTACAAAAAGCTATAGCTTAGCTTTGGGTGTGTTGTCAGCATGTGTTTAGAATGTCGATTTAAAAATGTAATGTGAGTTCACAATTTCCGGGATAAAAAGTACATCTACAGGTAGGTACTAGGCCACCACCGCCATTACCATAGATAATTCAACTTAGTATACCTATCCTAATACTCGAATTAGTAATAGAATAGGTAATGGTTTCGGTCGGTAGTGTAAGAAATTCATGTGGAAAGTTTTGATACCTATAAACTGATTCACCCGTATGGTATGACAGTAACATACAAACACAACACACACAACAACATAGATAAACATCAAATCGAACGTTTTTGATACCTACATATTAAGGGTTAGAAGCATGGCCGTAGGCAGGGAGGGGGTTTTGGGGGTTCAAACCCCCCCCCGAAATCTGCGCTGGTCTAAGGGCAGAGTAAGAATGTTTGAATTGCCATACATATTTTCTGAAAAACAATAAGGCAATCGCTTTAAGGCTCCCATAGAGAATCCTCTGTCTCGCTCGCGCATTGCGACACTTTTGTAGGTATTAAATAACTGAATTTACGAAAAATGTGACTTTTTTTAACGGGCAATGTACCTTTATTCTTTAAACTAACTACTACAATACTAAAAACTAAGTAGTAAACTAACTACACTATCTACTAGGTAGCGTACCCAACATGCTGGCAGCATTGCCTTGTTGAATTGCAATGCCGATTCGTTGAGCCAAATAAGTGCCAGCGTTTTGGTCACGCGTCGCATCAACCAGGCCACAAAATAGTAGCGGAAAATCTCAAGCGGGTGGCGCTCGCACTCGCATTACTCCGAAAGACTCCGAGACATCGTGTCGGTGAGCGGTGACTATGTGTGCGTTGCTCGAGCGCACTTACTATGTTGATTGATTTCTGTACTATTTTGTGACCAGGCGCTCGTGAATGTGACTAAATTATGTTATCATAAATAACATTAGGTACAATGTTCAACAAAAATACCATATTAATCCAAACATGATTTCAGAAATACAACGGTATCAAAGTTTTTTTCTTTCTATGCTATTTTTATATATGCAAGCTTTTTTTGGATTAATATGATATTTTTGTAGAACATTTGTAATGTTATTCATGAGAACTTATTTTAGCCAGATTTTTCATATTTAAATTCAGTTATTTAATATCTTCAAAAATGTCACAATGCGCGAGTTAGATAGTGGATCTGCATATACAGCAGCCGTATGACTAAACCTTGATATTATCTAGAGAAGGGTAACTATACGTAGTAGATAGCTACCTAATATTATTCCGTCACTCACAGATTATAGAGAAAAAAACAATTGACTATAGTCTCACTACTTACATCTTTGGATCTCTAACCAAGGAAGTTGTAATAGTATATTTTATATAGAACTTCATTGCACCCAGCTTAGTCAATTGGTTTTTCTCCAATTTGTGACTCAGCTGTGCTAAAATCAAAATTTCGTTCATAATAACAATTTGTGAATACCACAATTGTTTTTCCTCTGATCTATGATACCTAAATACACAAATTATTGACAGCCTCCGTGGTGGGGTGGGAAAACTATTTGTGCACAGGAAAAGAAAGCGTGAATACTTGTTCTGTGTCTGGGTGTTGTGGGACCCATGGTCCTCGTAGTTCCTGGGTCCCTAGATACAGGGAATCCTACATAGGGTCCAGGATCTATGTGTGATCGTTGGGCGTTATTTGTTTAATCATATTTATTTAATCACTGAGCGCTGTTCCGTATACGGGCCTAAGATTTTTGTTTACCAAACCTGTAGTGAAATCACTATGTCGGTTATGCAATAAAATCTAATCATCCAATGAACATATGCTAAAATATGAACTAAACACTGAACGAGAATAAGTTCTCTATGCATAAAAACTAAACCGGAAATACCACAGCTATGATGAGAGCAATTGAACGCAAAACTACAGCTTCCATTCCATTGTTACGGGTAATATCTGTTTAGTTGCTTGATTCCAGTAGCTCGCCAACGACTCAATTTACTCGCTCGGTGTTTAGGGCTGCCAGTCGTAATATTGTGAAGCTCCTTCCTTCTTTCATTTAAGAGCTAAACTCTTGTCTGTGGAGTTTCTTCCATTCTTCTCGATTTTCTGCGAGCCCTTTCAGCCCTTCAGCTTCCATGATGGTTTTTATGAATTCGTCATGTCGTACCAACTGGCCAAACATCTTTCCTCTTCTGACTTCTATGGTACTGAGTAAAGTTCTTTCTTATCCTACCATGTCTAATTGTGAAGCTGTTGTGGGTGAAATTATAAGGGGTGGAACAAAATCAAATTCCTTATAGGTAACTACGTAAGAAAATAACTGCCTACAAATTTTCTTGCACTAGGTACCTACCTACTAGAGCGGGTGACAGGCAATAAACAGAAAAAATGTTGATTGCTAATTTAAAATATCTGTAATTTTGCTTAGGTTAACTTTTTGCTGGGCTGAAATGATATCACGTGTAAACATCAAATTAAATATGAAATCACGGATACTGAAACGTAAAAATTAACAAAACGTCTAGAACTAACAGTGCTAAATAAGCTATCGAAACTGTCAAAAATAACACTATACAATTTAAGCAATTCAACACTTGCAATAAATGAATACAGGTAGATGCTTATTGGTTAAACATGACCAATATAATTGATAAAAAAAGCTTACAAACATTAATTAAAAAACCTGCTTATTTACCTACATTAATGTTTATTAATGTTAATTTTAAGTGACAGCCCTAAGACAACTACAGAACAAGTGCACCGTACGCAACTCTCACTTTCAGGATGCATAGTGTAGTTCTAACTTTACAATGTCGGTCGCACCCACTCACCCACACCACTCGCTCATTTAAACGAGCACTAAACTTACATACTGTACTTAGTCGGAACTTAATGGTTTATTGTGTTATAGGTTTCTTTAGTTTTAATATGGATTTATTTACATTAGAATATAGTACAAGCTTACTTAGTTTGGGGCTAGATGGCGTTGTGTGAAATGTTCAGTGTTCACACATAATATTTATTTATTATTTATTTATTTTATTTAGAGATCCTGCTAAGGTATCGCGAATTGTTCTTGTATTGTCTCTGTTTTAAAAATAACACTATAAAGACACCCGTAGTTTTACCCACAGTTTTTAGTTTTCCCGCGAAAACTCCCAATATTCCTAGTGATAGGTAGGTAGTAGCTTTTATTGTTAATGAATGACGTGACAAGCTAGTTTTTTGCCTGACGTTAAGCGACACGGCCACCCATAACAGTTGCAGTGTCACTCGGAACCAGAGTAAATATTCTAATATTCTAAGTTTCGCAGTTATGTAGTTGACAGCCTCCGTGGTGTGGTGGTTGAGCAGGTCGGCTCATAACCCGGAGGCGGCGGGTTCGATTCCCGTGACAGGACAAGTATTTGTGCACAGGAAAAAAGCGCAAATACTTGTTCTGTGTCTGGGTGTTGTGGGACCATGGCCCTCGTACTTCCTGGGTCCCTAGATACAGGGAATACTAGTTAGGGTCTAGGATCTATGTGTGTGATTGTTGGGCGTTATTTATTTATTTATAGTAACCTACATCTATTTTTAATTTAGCTAGGTAGGTACCTACTTTGAGAACTTTAGGTACATTGTGGCTTAAGCCAGATTAAGTAATACTACAAACACAACAGCTAGTTTGTTACCAAGTAATTTAATATGAACATCCGATGGTAGCTATTGACTCTACATCACCTAATCCATGCGTAATGACCTGTCAGCTGTCAAATCTGACAGTTTGACAGCGCGCGCCGTCGTAACATATTAATAACTGCACTTTCTAGAGTTCTAGAGAGATTTGTAAGAATGTTATTATTTTTATATCGTTTTACACACTGGGTCGATATCTAGTTATTCAATGAAATGCTCTTTACGGCTAAAAATATCAGATGTTAATATAAAAATAAAGAAAATAATAAAAAAAAATATTCGACGTTTAAAGCACTTGTATATACATGACCAAAGTAGTTCCACCTACTTATACTTTATACTATGGAACTCCGTTTTACATGAAATATTTATCCCTTATTTACCACAGTTATTTACCTATAGGTTAAAAACACGGATTAGAAAAAAACAATCGTGCTTAAGTTCCATATTTAAAAATAAATAATGAAGATTTCTTTTTCTTCCTGGCTTATAGCAAAAATTCTAATTTAGCCTCTTAATAATATCAACAAAAAAAATCTCGGTACCTTTGTTTTTTTTAAGTATCAAAAAACAAGATAAATAATACGTACCTGTATCTGTTGTCATTCAACAAATTTAAAAAAAAAAGCAATAATTACATTAGGTTTTAAAAATTTTGAAATGTCCATTATGTGAACCATTTATTTTTGATAAAACTATCTTATAGCATTTAGCATCTACCGACCACGGACCTTTACAGTGCTTTTTTTTTTGTTAGTATTAGTTCTTGACCTGGATACAAAGTCCTTCAGTCGCAATATTAAAAAGTCTACATAGTCTGCATTATATATATTATATTTCACTTAGTCATAGTCACAGTCATAGTCCAATTCAAGTCAGGTAGTCATAGTCCAGTCAAAGTCATGCCCCAGTAAAGTGGTGGCAACTTTACTAGAGGCTCCTATGGAGTTTTGGAAGCAACACGAAAAACCACGTTTCACCACATTATATCACTTGCCCACACTCATGCTCGTAATTCAGTACTTAATGCGTAAAACACCACCAATTTTAAACATTAACACTGGATAAAACACAATTATTGAAAAATAATACAATGCAACGACGTGAACTTTTTCGCGTTCCCGCCAAAACTCACTCCCTTTACAGTGCAACTGCCGCTGACACTGATTTGGTTCAGAAATGAAAAAAATTGACGCTTCTCCCCAGATAAGACGAAATTCTACATGAATTTCGTGCCAAGACATAGTCCATTGTTTAGAGAGGTTTTATTGGAAACGCAGACTAATATCAACAGAGCGCCTCAATCTGGATGCGAATATTTTTTTAGTGGTCTGTGGTGTAGTGACAGTGTTACTGCCAAGGAAGTTCCATGGTATATTCTATACTAACTGGAACTATCTTGGTTACTGCAGCTGTGATGTTCCATTCATCCATAAACAATTTTTATAAAAACTTTTAAAATTTTTAAAAATACATTACATAAGCCACAACACATAACGTCGTTATCCATCAGTCGCGCAAGCACATTATTGGCTTTGTCCAACGGCGTTCTGCCATTATCAGACACCGCCATTTTTCAATTATGCCAAATGTGTATTGCGTATAAATCATGTACATAAATGTATGTAATGTACGAGGGTGGTAAAGGGTAGGTAACACACCCCGCGTTTAATTTGTAAACGGAAGCAAATTGAAATATATCTCGTCCAACATCAGGCTGGACGGGGATGCAGTGCCATTTCCAAAAAAATACTGCAACGTTGAAAAGATTTTATGCGTTTCGATGTTTTTATACGTTCAGATATTTTTATGAGAGACGAGCGGTTTTATGGATTGAAACGGTGTCCGGGTGCTATGGAATTTTGTGGATGTGAAATATTGAACGATATAATGTAGGCATGTGAGCACTGAGCAAGTCTGTTGGACGACCGCTCCATTTTTGCTATTTTTTTTATCTAGACATGGAAATTGCATATGGGATGAACGTAGAACGCGGTTAATAAAATAACAACTTTGCTATGGATTGGAAATAAAATCACAACCCGCTTTGAATGTAAAATTCGAACAAAATATCCTGCATCACAAACTCTGAAACCCCTATAAACAGGAAAAGAAAATGAATAACAAATATTATTTAATTCATTTTCTATTCATCTAAAGCTAGCACTAGGACTATTCTGCAAAGTTCGTCTAGGTAGGTACCACCGCTTTGCCAGTTATTCTGCCGCCAAGCAGTAGTGTGCAAGCACTACTGTGTTCCGGTTTGAAGGGCATAGTAGCTAGTGAAATTACTGGGCAAATGAGGCTTTACGAACTGATCTCACAGACCACAGTCTAGAAAACTTTTTTAGACTGTGTGATGTCTCAGGATTACGTGCGCTGTGCGCGGTGTCACGCGAAACTTTATTTTTTTTTAACGGGCAATGTGCCTTTATTACTCAAGCTAACTACTACTAACTTTAATTTTGAGTTCCGAGTAATACTGCAATTTGTTATGGGTGGCCGTGTAGCTTAACACCAGGCATTCGTTTACTTAAAAAAAAGCTATCAGAACATTTCGCAATCCCATTGAATATAGAAAACTCGTACATAAAAGCCAGCATGTAGGTTTAATAAACCACACGTCTTTATAAAACCTCTTTGGTTCCGCATGACCGATGAAAGTTAAGAACCTCTTTTCATGAAAACTTTTTTCTTCAAAAATGCTTGGAATATGCCACGTTTGTATAGGTGGCCAGTACGATGTTAATTCAATCGATCATTACTCCCACTGCAATCCGCCAATGGTGAAAAATAAAAACACTGGCAACCCCACCTGTCCCCCCGTGTACCCCTGGCGTTTCCCACTTCCCCCCTCGTCTGCGTTCGGGGGTTGTGATTTTTCGAGCGTCACTCTCGATTAGTCCGAGTGTTTCCTATATGCTCATAATATGTTTGTACGTGTGGGTATGTCGGAAATAGATAACGAGATAATTGAGTTTTGCTGATATTATCTTTACTAATTTGTCTCGTATTTTGTAAGTATATTACTTAGATTTATTCTCAGTTTTTGAAGTCTTATTTTTCCAATTGGTTCTATTACTATCATGGCAATGGCAGTTTCAAATCTAACCCTACAAAGTAAAACACAGTATTTACATTGATTTCAGCGTTATTTAAATGCAACCATAACATACTGTCTAAAAAAACTACTTTGTCTGATGTTAGAAGCTACAAAGCTCATGATTATCAAATCAGTTTATGGGCGTAAGCCATTCTAATCCTCAAACCCTAAACTCCGCCTAATCCATCACCTGTCACTGTGTAAGTGTATAAAATAGTATAAACAAATAAACCCAGTGATACACTAGTGTGCGCGCTTGCAAGCCCGAGCTCGAACCTAGCGCTCTCGCGTGCAACCTCTTTGCAAAAACGCACCACCAAAAAACCCTGACCCCCCGTCCAACTAACACGCCCAAAAACAAAACCAACAAGACCTCGCACGATAGCTCAGCTCACACTGGCCGTGTTAGAAAGGGGTAGATAACGGTATGCGGGCCCCTCTTGTCATGTATCACGTTTTAAAACTCGAGCAATTGTTCAATTGTTTTGAATTCGATTTGAAAATGGAACAATTGCTAGTGGTGTAGTTTTAAAGTTTTAATATCTGTTGATTGCCGCATTGCCAGTTACAATCAAGATATATTTGTGTTTAAAATGTTGCCCTTTGCTAAGATAATAAAAATCTACTTTCTCTATCGTCAGAAGTAGATACGATTGATTTCTTACTTCTTAGTATTCAATTCTCCGACAAAACTAAAACTAACAATTAATGTTGTTCTATCTATCACCACAATATATCAACTGTAATTTCTATAGGTTGCTTTTAACTTTTTTATGATAAACTAAGTACAAAAACTGTACAAACTTAAGCTGTAAAGGCACATTCAGTTAAAAAACTATTTGAAAGATCCGTTTTTAGTTTTTAATTAAGTAACAGCCTTTGAATCATTTTACTTGAGATCGTGAAGCAGCAAGTTAACGAAGTCATGATTATGCTTTTAAGTCTCAAAAGAAATGCTTTTTTTACATTCAACTTCAATGAAATGGCTTTCATTAAAGTTTTATAAAAAGTGGGTTACGTCATAAGTAAGTAGTATGTTTAGGTGGTACGTCATTAACCTATTTTTTTTGTCTGAAAGCCTTTAATGTTTTACATCCGTGCTTACATACTAATTAATAAATATATAACACATAAGTAGGGTTTAAATATGTTGTATATGTTGCCTTTCTTCGTAAAAATACAGCTGGTTTTAACATTCGACTCTCTAAAGGTTAGCACATGTCAAAAATCAAAATATTGTATTATCATCGGTACGGATGAAGTGCTTGAAACTTGAACGCGCTAGGTCAAGTAGAGTATGGAGGGTAAATTACGAAGCAAGATTTGATTTAAGCATAACCACGAAGATACGATCTTAAATAATGTCCAAAAACCTCCATTATCTCATCTCATGGGCAACCACGTGCTCCACCTTAGACAACTTCGTCACTTACCATCAGGTGAGTTGTTGTCAAACGTATGCCCATTTTAGCATTTAAAAAAAATAAAACAAAAATTCACACATTTTGTTTGTGTATAATATATAACATTATGCTCAGTTTAAAAATAAGGCTCAAAAACAAAAGCGGATTTAAAAAAGAACACATAAGCCCCCATCTATAAATTAAAAAAAAAAAAAAAAAAAAAAAAAAAATTCCAAATTCAAACATCGTTAGTTCCGCAAGAGGTGGACGGACTTCGTGGCTGTAAAGTTTTTTCTACACACTCCCCATGTTGGGTGAGCAAAGAAAGAAAAAGGTAAAATGGAATAGGCAAGAGAAACTGTGTTATGAGGTAAGAAGGAGCGAGGCCACGGCCATAGCAATAAAACGATGCTGGGCCAGCGACGGAGCAGACGGTAACTTTTCCCTTTATTTTCTTTTTTTAATTCGTAAACGGAGCAAGCGAGCGTCTCGGATGCAATGTGTTTGTAGACTGGAGTAGCAGGTTAAAGGTTATGTTATGAGACATTTTATTTAAAAAATGAAATTGTATTTTATGCATGACCTAATAGATGGCGCCAGTTGTGGTTTTACCAAAATCTGTCACTGTCATTGTTTCAAGCATAGACCACAGATTAAGAGGGAATGTGTCACAATACTGGCTGACAGCTCTAAACTCTTTTGTTTTTTATTTCCATTGCGCGATAGCTCGGCTTTATTTTGGATTATAATATTAACGTTTATCTATCTCGCAGAGTCGCAGTTCTATTGTACTTCAATTTACTTAAGAAGAATGCACCACAGACTACTTAGGAGATACTACAGACAATGTACTCGTGGTCAACTCAACTGAATTTGACATTTACTTGTAGGTAGTCTAAGCATTTTACTACTTTGTGGTTTGAAAGGTTTAAACTATGCGCTTACTGCGCCATCTAGTAACAGAAGCGGAACTGGTTTTTGTTTTAAATAAAACGCCTAAGTATTTAGCTTGTTTGAAAATCGGATCTGTGATCTGTCATAGAGCAACTCCGTGAACTATCGGATTTTCAAACTACAAGTAAGGTACATTGAAATTTCTGTTTTCTTAGTAGCAGCACAGGGATTTAGTATGTAATACATAGAATATACTTTAAAACTTCCCTGGGGTGTTACATAATACTGTGATAATAATCTTTGTCACAGATAAATAAAAAACAAATAAAAAAACTAAGCCCATGTAAAAAAAAAACAAATAATGAATATCACATGTTGGGAGCATTAAAACTAAAGCTTATTTAAATTTTGTATTTTATTAACTCAAAACGCTTGTGAGTAATTATCAAAATCAACAACGCGCTTCCTTTTATCATCCTCAAGCATTTTGAAAACAGATTAGGTAGGTATAAATTAATTGTTATGATGATTCTAGTTTCTGTAGTTAATGAATGCGAGATTGGAGTCTTGATAACAACATAATAACTTATTTTAGTTCAAATTCTCAGGTTTTTTAAAATTCTACCTAAATTATCAAAATGCAGTCCATTAATGCCTACTGGACCGACGATCTGGTGAAAGCCGCGTGGAGCCGATGGATGCAGGAGGCGAGCAGCCGCTCAAGGTGGCGCTCTGTGGAGGAGGCATAGGCCTATGTTCAGCAGTGGACGTTTTCAGGCGGTTGATGATGATGAATCATTAATAATTAATGAAGTTAAAGGAGCGTCCCATGACTTTCCTTGTAGGTAGGTTTTTTTTAATTTTTGTATTTACCGAAGAGGTTAAGGTACCCACTAGGTACCTATAGTGCGTCCATGTTTGTTACCCCCCCCCCCCTACCTCCCTATTTATCAGGATTTCTCAAGGTTGTCTTAAACTATTGCTCATGCTGGGATATCCCTCCAAGAGGAAAATGAATAAGGAAGAGGAAGGTGTCTTTTTTTTCACTTTTTTCTTTTTATTGGATGTAAAAACTTAAAGATGATTAAACTCGATGTCTTGAGTGTTTGACATGGATGTAACGATACTCTGACATTAAAAAACTTTATTACGTGCAAGCAACACGTGTGTTAGTGAAATTACTGGGAAAATGAGACTATGCTATGACCTAATGTGTCTGAATCGGATGTCGGATGAATTGAGCAGTGCAGTGTCACGCACAACATTGTAATTTAGAGATTTGAGTGATACGCAATTCATAGAAATCGTAAGAAATAAGGTTATTTAGATTTCTATGGGTGAACTATAACTACCCCTAGAACGTCACAACATCTTTTTTTATTATAAAAAAATATACCTCTGATGAAAATATTTTCCGCCGGAAAATCATCGCTTACTTCGTAGAGGCAAACATTGTATGAAAGACCGGCCATATCCTTTTCAGGGTTCCGTACCCAAAGGGTAAAACGGACCCTATTACTAAGTCTCCGCTGTACATCCATCATCCGTCTGTCTGTCTGTCTATCTGTCCGTCTGTCACCAAGCTGTATCTCATGAACCGTGATAGTTAGATAATTGTTTTCACAGATGATGTATTTCTGTTGCCGCTATAACAACATTAATACTAAAAAACAGAATAAAATAAATATTTAAGTAGGCTCCCATACAAGAAACGTGATTTTTTTGCTCGTTTTTATAGATAATGGTACGGAACTCTTCGTGCGCGAGTCCCCGGAGTTGACCGGTTATCTTACACTACATGCAAAGAATTTTCACGTCCTTCATCCTTGCCTATATTGACTGTATAAAAAATAGATAAATCAGGATTTAGATAAGTTTAGGTGTATCTTTGTCTTCTAACACTTTGCTAACTGCGTCACCGATCAATATGTAGGTGATTCAGATAAGACGATACTGGTCCGGACCACTTGTTAGCTTATGATTATCACTTCTAATTGTGCGCAGTGAAAGGTGCATAAGAGAGAAAGGCGATTTTTTAATTCAGCCGAAATAAATGCGGTTGTGGTCACCGACGATTTTGGCTTTCATTGAAGTAACATCTCTATTAACGTATTGCTCATCTCTATCAATCTGTAGCTCTATATTATTATCTTAAGGCTGCTTTTACATTTTGGCAAGCTCAGAACCGCGCGCGCGGTGTTGAGCTCGCAGCGTCCGCCAGTTTGACCAAATATATCTAGTTTCATTTATTGATATATAAATAAGAACATTAATTTAAAATTATGAAATAATTTGTAGTAGTTTAGAAAAATGATGAACTTTATTTTGGTAACAATATTTTGTCGATGTAATATATAACTCCGGAGATACTCGACCCTTTGTTGAAGCCTTTTTGAATAAAATCAGTTTTTTAACTGCTTTAAAGGTAACATCGAAAATCTGTTCTGACATTATTGAAGTACGGGGTGGATTTAGTGGGGTACCTATAGTTTAATTTGGAGACTTACGTTACACAGAATTCGCAAATTAGAGCTCTCAAATCTGGTCTCTGTGTGTTTTTGCCAAAATGAACACCAGGAGAATGATGATTACTAAATAAATAGGTAAATAACTTAATATTTGCTCTGCAATTACCGAAAAAGAAGAAATGAAGGGTATTTTTCATATAATGGCTAAGTATAGACATTAAAGCTATACATCAAATATATGCTGCTATGTAGCTATCTATTCGTAAATAACACGAAAACCTTGAAACTACGCATAATTTTGTAAAAGCAGCCTTAATCATGGTGACTTCTAATTTAAAAGAAAGTAGGATACCTGCATTCAGGCTCGTTATTTATGTATCCTATAGGATGTCCAATAGATATTGGCTTTCTTATAAAGTAACAGCTCTATCAATCTTTAATGCTTTAACTCTATCATAATTATGATGGTGACTTCTAATTTAAAAGAAAGTAGGATACCTACATTCAGCCTCATTATTTATGTAACTATATAGGATCATCCAAATCAGTAATTTATAGGTATGCAACTTATTACAATATATATTTCTATAAATACATGCATACCCATAAAATGATGATAAAGATAAAATGATGATGATGATGACATGGATACCTACCCATAAAACACATCATTATATTGGTGACTACTTATTGCAATAGTTTCCTGAGTTACATAATTTAAAGTACATAGGTACAAGTGAAACGTTTTCATATCAATTCAAAGAACGTCGGATGTACGGATGGCAGTACCTACAGCTTTTAATAGTTAATCAATGGTTTGCAAAGGTTAAATATTCGACTGGTTCTCATTTAGTTTTACTGAGAAAAGCGCGCACACTGGTTCCTTGGGATTAATACGCAACCAAACTAAGTAGGTACCTAAGTAAGGGAGAAGCTTGGACGATTTAGCCACTGATCTTTCCAAGGGTATAGAGGCATTGCGAGTGGAACTGGCATCAGCTATCAGCCACTAGGTTACCAAAAGCAAGTGGCAAAACTGTTTTTCATAAACTGTTGCTTATAACAGTTATAACAGACTTTAGAGACATTAAAAAGGCTTTACAAATTATTCTGCTCTGCTAATCAAATAGGAAGAGTACTGCTGAAATTTGGACGAAGTTCAATGTTTACATTCAAGCTTTGAACATTGTTGTGCTTTCTCGAAGCATGCTCAAAGTTTAAAGCATGTATTGAGTTATGATCGGGGCAAAGCCCTAAAACAAGCATTATCGCGTCGACCGCGACGCACACCAATGCAGTAAACACCGCTTCCCCCTACCCCCCTCTCCCCACACGATTCGGCGTTTTTATATTTTTGCACATTCAAAAAAAGCACGCGGCAGACAAAGATGGAGTGATGACGAGATCCGCGAAACAATACAGCGCAAGCGGGACAGAGCCACTTCTGTCATTGCGATCGTGAAATAAAAATGTGCAAACCGCTCCTTTTTTAAAATGTGATGCTTTTTTTACGTTAGTCTGCGTTCGCAATTAGTGTTGTGTCGTTGTCGCGTATCGAGCATTAGGAATATGCAAATAATACGCCCCAGGTTCAGTCCAATTCGATTTCTAAAAGCTTTTATGACTCATTCAATAACATTATTAGACGGTCTGTGAAGAGATCGCGGAAGCTTCATTGAACGGACAAGGTCGCCGTGTTCCATGGCTTATAGAATTAAACACACACTTGGTACGTTCGTTGGAGAATCCATTCCTCATTTTGCCGCAATCCTTTTAAGAGCACGAGTTATAGCGGTTCCTTGAGAATTTGAACAAAGGGCTGATAATAGAATGTTTTCGAATTATTTCCTCGTTGCCTTTGGAAACGTGAAATACATTTCGCCGAGTGGTCGGTGCTCAGTGAGACGTTTTGTTGTCGAAGCTGTCGGGTTACGTGTGCGTTTGTTTGTGGCACGTCATTTCCCGGCACAGGAGGCGTCTTGTCACAAATTGCCCGTGACGGCAAAAAAAAAATGATATTCTCGGAATTTCAATAAATACAAGAGCTTATTGCGTAAGCCCTCCAGGTGCATCGGGTTAATCAAAAGCAAAGTCAGGACAGTACGACATCACAATTTTTAATGTTAAGGAAAAATGCTGGCAACCCAATGCAGCTTGCGCGTGTGTGCGTGCCGTTACACACAAGGAGGCGCGTCGTGTCGGTGCATGCTTTACGTGCGGAAAAAAGTGCTGCGTTATTGATTTTTCTGTACAGCCACGAGGGGGCGAGGGTGGGAAAAAGGCGAGGGGGTGCACGCCCGCGGCCTGAAAAACCGTCTGCTGAAAAAAACCGAGACGAAAAGGCACCCCTCCCTTTTTAATTGGTAACGTAGTGTCAATAGGGCTAATCTCGGGGCCGTAATAGCCTGCTTTTGTCTCGTGAATGCATTTTTCAGTGTTGCCATGCTCGTATCCACTCGTATTTTCAGTTTCAAGTAGCTGTGGGATGTGGTAGGCTCCTTGAATCTACCTACTTGTTCCCTTGTTTCGTAATATATTACCTACTCCGAGATTCAGGAACCCATGACGTTTTTAAACAGTTTTAGAAATAATTTGGAAATGTTTTACATTCGCTTATTGAATACATATTCCAATAAATTTGTTTACAGTTTTCTATTGTTATTTTTTCCGAGCCATTCTTCTGTGAACGAAAGACAACTGAAATAAAACCAACTAAGTATCTATATACTTAAGTGTATATAGTTATTTCCTAAAGTAAAGCTTTTATTAAATTTCAAAACACAGTTTTTAACTAGCTTGAGGACCGGAAGCTTCGCAAGTTTCACCCTAAATTACGTACATAAAATTCGTTCCTCCATTGAATTTAATTAAAACGATTACTAATGTTTAGACACTTATTACTAATCAAACTATGTCTAACAGATTTTGACCGCTGCTGCTAGCCACTCTGTACCGTTGTATCTACTAGCTATAAAAAGTCAAAGACAGCTTTGAGCCTTACATACACTAATAACTACCAAACAAACACAGTTGGGTTCACTTTGCCGCATTATAAGCCCCCCCCCCCCATACACGTTCAATTTTATTGATCAAACAGTTGACGAGACCACTTCCGTCAAAGTTTTCTCCATAGTGTAAACCAAAAAACATTGACCAATACTAACCCTACTAGATCAATAAAATTGATCAATCACAAAGATAGATCAATAAAATCGAACGTGTATGGGGGGCCTAATACGCTTGCAACATTCACATTACAACTAAGAATTTGAACACCTGAACATTTTGTCTGATCTGCGCTCAGTTTATAATTTGCTCATTTTGCAACGTCATCTAGTTTTAGGCATATTTTTGATCTATGCTGTTTTCTTAGTGTATTGGCATTCCTCTCCTTCTTGTTCCATGATGCTACGTACAACGTAGACTAACGAAACAAAATAGTCAGGCTCGAAAACATGTCTGACATCATGAAATAAAAAAACCCATTTCTGTCGCCGAACGTTTTAATATCATAATAGAAAAATAACAGGTTTTAGTCCGATGTTTTTTCAATGTCATACTGAAAAGCCTAAGGCTGAAAATTTTGGAGAGAGCTACATATTTTTTTTACGGTTATACAATAACATGTTTCTATGTTTAAAAAAACTACAGACTAATGTAACGTCTGTGCGCGTAGGTGCTGACTTATTTTAATTTTTTTACTATAATGTCTAATGTGTCTGTGGCAGGTACTTAAGTACCTACATTTAGAGCTATATAGTTTTATAAACATCCCTTCTGTAGTACCAAACAGTGAATATTTAATTGTCACCTCAGTACAGCTCTTTTACTGAAGGTGGGTAGTACCTATGCCATTTTAACTACGGTTTTTTAAAACCCACCACTAAATGTCAAAGTTAGACACAGACTATAAGACTAGGGAGCTACTACCGCAACCATAAGACTCTATAGTTGTAAGCGTAGTACCTAATTAAGTTGTATTATTGTTAACAAGCCCCAAACTAAGCATAGCTTGTACTAAGAGAACCAGATAGCTGATAGAATACTTAGACACTTTTTGTTTGTAAATACATACATAGAATACAATAACACCCAGACACAGAACAAACACCTATGTTCATCACACAAATGTTTGTCCTGGGTGGGAATCGAACCCACAACCTACAGATCAGAAGGCAGAGCTACTACTAACTTTTTTTTTTTTTTTATGGCATTGAATGACGTGACGAGTTAGTCGTTCACCTGATGTTAAGTGACACGGCCGCCCATAACAGTTGCAGTGTCACCCGGAACTTTAAAACAATAGTTTCGCGCGACACTGCACTGCGCACGTCATCCTGAGACATCACCCAGTCTAATAATCAGATTACTAGACTGAGTGATCAGATCATAAAGTCTCATTTGCCCAGTAATTTCACTAGCTACAATGCCCTTCAAACCGGAACACAGTAGTGCTTGCACACTACTGCTTGGCGGCAGAATAACTGGCAAAGCGGTGGTACCTACCTAGACGAACTTTGCAGAAAAGTCCTACCACCTAGTATAACCTAACTGAGCTAACAGGTTAGTCAAAACTAATTAATAAAAACAAAACGGTATTGTTGTACTATCTAAGTTATGTAAAACTTACGGGGGTATGAGTACAATAGAAAAAGTCTGCAATGAACATAATCCCCGTTTATACCCGGGACGTGTGTGGATTTCCGGCGGTCGCAGACACGCAATTAGCGAGCGGAAGTGCGTGCGTGACGTCACATCCGCGCAGACAATTGGACCATGGCTCGAGGTCAGGGTCCTCGGACGGGTAGTGTCATCTTTAACTTTATTTGGTCTGCAAAAAGCTTATATTACGGTTGATTCTTTTGCTTTTTCAGATGAACGCATAGGATATCACAAGAACATAAATATCATGTCACAAGTTACAGAAGCAAAGCTTGTAGTACCGCGCTATTTTGATGTCGTACTTAACCTACGCAAATTAAAGCAACACTTTTTACCGGGTTCTTGTACGTTTGTTAAATTATTGTCACTGTACTGAACGCTCATTGGTTGCCTGTTGATCATCGGCTGTCTTCAACCAATGAGCGTACAGTATTTGGTGTGGTTACTTGACGCGTTTGACAAAGGTACGAGAAACTGGGGGCTAGATAGATAAGAGCGAGAGAAGCTGTCACTGAGGAGAAAACTTCAGCGCATATGAGCATAAGAAGTAAATCTTGTATTGTAGGTATCAGTGATAAGTTTATTTATGGCAGAACTTCACTTTTTTCCAAACGAAACTTTCCAAACCAGTCCGATAATTTAAGTAAACTAATGACAGCGTCACCCAATCTTACCTACCTCAAATTAAAGAGCCCTTGACAGCACAAGTTCGTTGCACAGTGCACAGCGGCAATGGCCCCTTACGCAATATCACTTGACATCAATTCTGCAGACGACTCGCGCAAGTTCAATGTATCTTTCCCACCTACAGTGGCGTAAGGACGCTTTATGTTGACTAGCTTCCCCTCCCGGCTTTGCACCTTTTGTTATTGGTTACTAGCTGACCTGCCCCGGCTTCGCACGGGTTTATTAGTTTTACGCCTTATCTCAGTCTAAAGGAAGACAGAAGAAAAAGGGATTTCCTCCTTCCCTTCTCTCTAGTATAGGATAGGAGTGGCTTTGGACCTAATACTGAAGGTTGGATGTCTGTAATTAAGGAACCACAAAACCGACAACCTTGAAATATACGGAAAAAGTACCCCCTTTCTAACAAAATAAGAATGAATGAAATCGGACCACGCGTTAATGAATTACAACTAAGTACATACTTTTACTTTCACGCCCTAGAGGGCACCGGTAGACCAAGGGAACCGTGCTGAATTTCGGGATTAAAAGTATTCTATAGCCTACCTTGTAATATAAACTCAAATCATGCCGAGTTTCATTTCAATCCATTCAGTGGTTTCGGCGTGATGCTCAGCCAAGGTACAGACGGACAGAGTAAAATGAAAAAAATATAGTTTTGGCTTTAGCATGGATAATAGGGAGCCATCCAAAAAACATTTTCAAAATATCTTCAATGTATATAATTGAACCTGTTGCAGTTTTATTAAAAGTATAGATACGGCCGGCGCACTTCCGTGATATGCCAATTAATTATTACCATAAATTGTGAAATTACAAACCATTTTTTGACCACTGTCATACTATTACCTACACACATAATATCTATTCTGTGTCACTGTCTAAATAAAAAATCTTTATAGTTAACCCTTTTGACCGCATAAAATACATATGCTTTTCTTACATTTTGGAAGGTTCAATTCCCGGTTCAGATAGGCGATTTAAAAAATCTTTAAACGCAGTTCGTATATAATATTTTAAATTATTAATGAAGTGTGCTTTCAGTAAGTTTTCCTGTCTACAATTTTCTTCCTTGTAGCATAGCCGTGAGACGCTCTAATATACATTTTGGTCGCTAAAAATTGGATTACTTATATTGTGTCCATAGAACATTATATAACCGTGGAATTGAATTTGATTTATTCCTACAATGGATGTACTCAGGCTATGCTATAGAACAATATTACAGCGTTAAATTAAAAATTAAAATAAAATAAATGCCTCAAAAAATAATTCGCCGTTAGCCGAAATGTCTATTTCACACTACATGCTGCGAGTAAATGTTTCGTAGGTAGCTAAAACACCCGCACTGGCCCTCATCGCTGTGCCGGAGCTGGAGTGTCAAATTTATACTTGTCGTAGGCCTTTTGTTAAGAATTTGAATTTGGACTAATTTTATAGTACCTAGTTTTACGTTTTACATTTGTGTTTAGCTTTAAATAAACATTCTAAAGCATGGACTGAGTACATACATTTCAGGAAAATATCGAATTGAATTCCACGGTGTATAAATAGGTACTTCCATACTACTTTATCTATGTTGTAATCTTGACGATAATTCTGTCAAAGAATATGATTGGTTATTGACTCCGAGGCGACAAATCGTCATCCAGCCCGCATTAAATAAATCTATAGCCATAGATATCACATTATAGCGAGGTACAAGATTGTAAAAATTGGGGTTGGGTCGCAGTGAAAGAGGTAAGTACATCTAAATATTCTGAGGTTAACTGGGAGTAAGGAAAGTTTGTATATAGCCATATTATTATCACCTGCTTAGCGTAATCCACAGATTAAATTTTAATGTGAAGGAAGAATAAATCGTATACTTTGGCTTGATAGCTCAGTTGGTAGTAACCCTGCCTTCTGGTTGTGGGTTCGATTCCAACTCAGGGCAAACATTTGTGTGGTGAACATCGATGTTTGTTCTGCGTCTATTGTATTCTATGAATGTATTTACAAACGAAAAGTATCTAAGTATTCTATCAGTTATCTGTACTGTGCTTGTACCCATAGTACAAGCTTTGTTTAGTTTGGGGCTTGATGGCGCTGTGTAAAATGTCCACGAATATTTATTAATTTAGTTACATTTAAAATAAATCAAAAGAAAGGTACTTTATTTTACTTTAATAATGACCAGAATGCTGGCTTTTATTTTGAACAAAAGATAAGCATTGCCATTCAGCGTGGTAATGCTGCTAGCATTCTGGGCACTTTTCCCTCCACCAACGGTTTATTTTAAGTTTTATATTTTAGTTTTAATTTTAGATTTAGATAGTTTATTTTAGTTAAGATTTAATTTAGTTTTAGTCTTCATATTTTGTGTTCGGTATTATTAGCAATTTAATATAGTATTAAAGTAAAAAAAGGAAGTATTTTTATGTTAACTTACTTACATTTATTTTTTGCAGATGACCACTTAGACAGCATATAACTATAATAAATAATATATACACTAAACTAGAAAACCAAAATAATAATCTACCTAAAAAAAGTTATAAATAGAACTTGAACGAATTTAAGTCACCTTCTACGGGGAGCGTACTCAAAACTCCGGCGACATTCCCTTGTTGAATAGCCAGGCTGATCCATTGGACGAGTTATCAAATATTTTTTTGTTATTATTTATAAGTAAGTAGCCCCTAACAAACGAGCCCCACCTCGCCTAGACAATCGGTGTAGGTTGTAGTACCGCGATCACGGTCTCGTGATATCACGTGCCGGCTACCGACAAATATAGCCAATAACAGCCGGCTCTGTTCATGGCTTCTTTATGTTTTCTTTTTTTATGAGAATGAATGACGTGACGAGCTGGTCGTTCACCTGATGTTAAGCGACACGGCCGCCCATGACAGTTGCAGTGTCACTCAGAACTTTAAAATAATAAAGTTTCGCGTGACATTGCACTGCGTACGTCATCCTGAGACATCACATAGCCCAGTAATCAGATTACTAGACTGTGAGATCAGGTCATAAAATCTCATTTACCCAGTAATTTCACTAGCTACAATGCCCTTCAAACCCGAACACAGTAGCGCTTACACAGTACTGCTTGCTTTTGCTTTGCTTGTATACTCCATGAATAATATTAATTAACGGATTTCAGTAATACATTTATTATGAACATTACGCGTATTTGCATCCACAATTCACTAGTTTTCCATCTAGGATATCTTAATTTTCTGGGATATGGGTAAATTTCTATATTTTCATTAAATCGCGAATCGGTAAGTTAAATTCATCAAGCATGCAAAAGTCTAAAAAAAGTAACGTGAACTTAAAAATAAGTTATCCTTTGAAATATTTATTATATCAATTATTTGTAATTTTTCTGATTAAATCTCTATTGAAAGTGCAGCACAATAAATTTATATGTGTACTTGCTAAACAATGCTGTACAATATAATATTAAATTGTACCTAAAATAGCAGGTTTTCTGAAAAAGCTTTTACACTGATTTTAAATTTCGAACATTTTTTTTGGATATGTTTTTTAACTTTTTTGTGTTTATTTTATTTTATTCAAAAAGTAAACCTTTTCATTTGATACATTTTTTTGTTTCGGCAATCTTAAAAAAGTTTTGAAGTTGATATGAGTTCGAGCTTTATTTTACTGCTATTCGTCATCGTTTTATGGTAAGACATTAAAAAAGGTTTGTATAAAGTTTAATAGAGTTTGGAGGAGTAATAAACTTTCTTGATTGTTTTGGAACAAAATTACTATAAGTTATACCTACTTACTATTTTGACCTTACGAGTTATCTACTAAGGCCCGATTTCACCAAACAAGAATAAATTTTATTCCAGGAATAACTTTCCGAGAACAACCGAGTTACGCGAATATAGCCCTTATATCACCAATTTTGTGAAGAAATAAGACTTTTTCCTTGGATACAATCAAAATGGCGTCTTTTTTGTGTAATTTCATTTGTCAATTAGCTGTATCCAGGAGTAAGGAATAGCCGTATATCTGGAATAAACGTTGGTGAAATCGGGCCTAAGTAAAATACCTAGCCGATTAGCAAACCATTCATTTAAACCTGCAGTCCAAAAAGCATGTAATCACCACGTTTTATTACAGTCGTCTCTGTATATAAAAATTTTGACACCAGGCACAGAATAAAAATAGTTCTGTGTACGCTATAAGGCTAAACCAGGGATTTTGGCGGGAACGCGGAAAAGTTCACGTCGTTGCATTGTATTATTTTTCAAAACATGTGTTTTTCCAGTGTTAATGTTTAAAATTGGTTACGAGCATGAGTGTGGGTAAGTGATACAATGTGGGGAAACGTGATTTTTCGTGTTGCTTCCAAAATTCCATAGAAAGCTAGTAATGTTGCCACCACTTAACTAGGGCATGACTTAGACCGGACTATGACTACCCGAACTGTGACTAAGACTTGACTTTACATGTAAATAATATTCTATCACGATGTAAAACTACTATACTTGACACCGGCTAAATACACTATGTGTGAAACCAAAATATAAGCAAAAAAGATTAAACAAACGTTAAACTAACCCACTGATTAGAGAAAAAACAAACTTTTGGGCTGGGGTTTTGGCGGGAACGTGAAAAAGTTCACGTCGTTGCATTGTATTATTTCACAAAACTTATGATTTTTCTAGTGTTAATGTTTTAAATTAGTGGCATTTTACGCATTAAGTGCTGATATACGAGTATAAGTATTGGCAAGTGATATAATGTAGTGAAACGTGGTTTTTTATGTTGCTTCCAAAATTCCATAGAAGCCTCTTAGTAAAGTTGCCACTACTTTACTAGGACATGACTTAGACTAGATTATGACTACCTGACTTAGACTGGACTATGACTACCCTGACTGACTGTGACTAAGACTTGACTTAACATGAAATATTTCATAATACGATGAAAAACTACAATACTTGACACTGGCTAAATACACTATGTGTGGAGCCAAAAAAAAAAAAAAAAACTTTTGGGCTAACCCTTTGGAGTACATAACGAACGAAGGATAAAACTTAGCCAACTAAAATAGCTATCTATGGTAAGATTATTGTACTGTTTAATTTTTTTATTATGGCAGGCAATAGTAAGATAATTATTAAGATAAGTTAATTTATAAAAAGTAGGTACTTAGTTTTCTTCTTCGGTCGTCGACCATCACTATTCATTCTAAAACAAATGAAGGCTATCAAATCCTTGGTTTGTGTATTGAAGACGTTTCACCTTCACTTGTCCTCCCCTAAAACTCCACAGGGTTGTATTAGTATTATCTATTTAATTAAATCATAGGGCGGGCGTTTCCGCACCACGCGGTGGCTCCTAACTACTCGTAAACAAGGGAGGGCGAGGGTGGATGTCTCTATCATAGACAAAGTAATCACTTGGTCTATAATAGAGCTTGTGGATTTATGATTTGTAACGGAATAAAAGAGTTTTTAGTTACAATTTATAGATCGGTTTTGTCTATGCTATGTTATTTTATCTGTCATGTAGTACCTACTTACCCTTAGTACGAGCTGTTTCGAATGTATATCATCATCAACAGTCTGAAGACGTCCACTGCTGAACATAGGCCTTCCCCACAGCACGCCACTTTGTGCGGCTGCTCGCCTCCTGCATCCAGCAGCTCCCCGCGGTTTTCCCCAGATTGTCGGTCCACGGGCGGCCGGCCTACGCTGCGTCTTACGGTTCGTGGTCGCCACTCGAGAACCTTTCTTCCCCATCGGTTGTCAGTTCTACGAGCGATGTAGCCTGCCCATTGCCATTTCAACTTGCTAATTCTAAGAGCTATATCGGTCACTTTAGTTCTCCTGCGGATCTCTTCGTTACGGGTCTTATTGAGTGTACATTAGAAAGGTACTGTACCTATTCATTGTTAAGTATCGTAAGTTATGTAATATAGACAACCTTTCAAATTCTTCACCCCAGTTTGTATTGGTTTTATTAAAAGATAGTTTAAAAATACCGAACACATTTTTTTAAAATTATTTTTAATGCATTTATTCAAATTTTACCGTTATCTACAAAAGGCTTCAAACGTCGGCATCATAAATCGTCACTTTGTTTTTTAAAAGTAACTTGAGTAATACAGAATATAAAAATCTCGTTTGGGACGGCATAACTATTATACTAATGGAGTAATTATTGCATCCATTAAAATAAACTGTCTATATACATAGTTGCATCGCAAAAATGTATAAATATTTTTTATTTCGCATGATAGCTAAGGAACTGAAATAAAAATTTACATAAATAACCATTAAAATAGTATTTTAATTAAAACTTTGTATTTTGATTAAAATAAGCATCGACGTGTCTACTTAAAAAAAAATCATCTGGTTTAGGAACGTCTACTTCTAGTATTTGATTTACCATCTTTTTGTAATTCTCTTACGTCAATGTATATCCCCCTAGCCATGGATGTATCAGCCGCTCCCTCTAGCTTATGCATGTCATACTGAAAGTCATTATGGACCACATGCATATGGACCGTAGAAACCCTTAGAGTATAGACTAAAGCATAGAGAGAACTTGCTTATGTGTCAAACGTACCACATTTTTGGATACTTTTTATATAATGTGGACACTTTGATGTGAAGGAGTCTGACAGATTTGTATAGAAAAAACAGTTGAGTCGAAAAAATGGTACGGTGCGGTAGCTAATTACTATATGTTTGTTTCTTTCCTTCGCCACTGACGTAGCGATACGTGTAAGCAGTACAAATATAATATCGCTTTGATGATCTCTCTATGCTTTCGTCTATACATGTTTCAATTTTAATTTCTATGACTTTTACTTATCTGTAAGCGAGCGGGAACTCAATCGATGTCGAAAAGACCCGTAAACAACGAAAAATTAAGGAGCTTAAAATCTTGAAAATGCATATCAAATTCTGCCTGAAGTTTCTCACTGTATCGGTATACTTTGTTGTTTGAAATTGGGACACTTAGTTTTCCTGAAGGGCTGTTCCTAAAAGTTGACCGGGCCGCAAATAATTACTTGAGGGCCGCAAGTTTGACATGCCTGCTTTAGCTAGTCCATAGTTTCGATAGGACAACACAAACAGTAGAGGGTTGTGTTGTGTCTATGAGGGCGTCTATTTATCTATGGTTTATCCGGAACATATGCTCCGGTGAGTGGACAGGACATATCGTACGGTGTGGTGACTTCGAATAGATAGTGAATGTTATTTAATTGTGTTTATTTATGAGTTAATTGAATGAGCGGTGGTTACTATTAAAATAAATATAAAATTAGCTGGCAAATTATTTAGACACGAAAGGCTATTTATCTACAAAGTTTTTTCTTAAATTTATAAAGTAATGAAAACACAGAAACAAGCATTCTTATTGCTCCATGCAACCATTTGGCCACTTTTTAAAACATAAAGTATTTTAAATTGCATTCCTGAAAATTAAATATAACCATACCAAGTTTCATCGTAATACATATATTCAATAGTTAATCGTGTTCAAAGGGACAGATAGGCAGACAAACAACAAAAATGATTTAAATTCTATATACTTACACACACTACAGTGCACTACTGTGTCCCGCCCCCTAATTACCTAACTCGCAACAGGTTTGCGACAGGCGTAAATCTCGCGGTGATTGCTGTCATACATCATTAGTGGTGTCGAGAATGTATGCTTCGCTACTGCTGTCGCATTGCTACTGCTGTCGCATTGCTGTTGCAAATTTTACGTAATTACCCCGCCGGTTTGAAGGGCATTGTCGCTAGTGAAATTACTGGGCAAATGAGACTTTATACGATACGATCACACAGTCCAGTAATCTTATTACTATACTGTGTGAAGCTGAAGTCTCAGGATGACGTGCGCAGTGCAGTGTCACGCAAGGAGTTCTGAGTGATACTGCAATCTGTTGTGGGCAGCCGTGACGCTTAACATCAGGCGGACGTCTAGCTCGTCACGTCATTCATTTACATAAAAAAAAAATAAAGAAACTTAGTTATAGTACTGAAATTAAAATTTTCAATAAATATTCATCAGACAGATTTGGCTTGTTATACAGTTTAATTATATGTATGTTTACATATGAACACAGAAATGAGGTCTGTGCATATGAAATAGATAGGTAGTATTCGTTTATCACAAACCTAATAATAATTTATGACATTTTAGTCTAGACATAAAAAAAACTAGACAGGACAGAGAAATGCAGTAAATTAATCAGAACTAAATTAAGCGGTAGGTTTTGTAATTTGGACTGATATACTATCTCCTAATCAACATACTCGACTACCATGACATTTGGTGCAGTTTTCGTGAAATTAGGAGAAATTATGCATTTTACAGTCTGCAGCCGCATAGACTATGTTTAAAAATAATTTGAATCGATCGTTAAGATAATGGGGAATGGTTTTTTTTTATATTATGCAAGTTTAAATATTATTTTTATCTGTAAACGTTTGACAGCACGTAACAAATTGACAACATAATTATAATCTTAAACCATAGAAGAAATACATCGTGAAAAGATGATGTACTTGCGAAGTACTTATTAACCAAAGACTTCTATGTATACACCAGACAGGACATCTCTAACTTGCATTGTCAACCACTGCAAATATGCCAATGAGCATCTTCTCGCTCATACGATGCTCAGCTCTCAAAGCGACTGCACGTGCAGAAGTGAATAGCAGTAAAAATTATGATCCGAATGTGCCATGGCACTAGCGCTGCGTGTTGTGATCGTTGGTTAGACGATTTAATCTCGTAAAGCGCTGTAGCGGATTTTAGTTTAATTATACAAAAAATGACAACTATTTGTGCTTTGAATAGCTTCTCTAGTACGTAGTACATATACCTCTTTGTTATTAACGGGCAATGTGCCTACATTCTTTAAACTACTGGGCAAATGAGACTTTATGATCTGATCACATAATCTAGTAATCTTAATGTGATACTGTGTGAAATCTCAGGATAACGTGTGCAGTGTAGTGTCACGGCAAAACTACAGATAAACAGATAAACAGTAAAACATTTTATTCATAATTTTTTCGAATTATAAGTCCATAATTATGTGTCAATACAAGTTATTACCAATTTAATTAATAACATTCTATAATACATTAATTTAGAGTTCCGAGTGATACTGCAATCAGTTATGGTCAGCTGTGACGCTTAATGTGTCGCATTCATTTACATAAAAAAACTAACTATTACATTAATAAAAACGAATAAACTAGCTACACTATCTACTACAAAGAACATTTGGACTACTATACGCGATGGCCTATTGACAGTCCAAATGCTGCAGTCCACTACCGGTTGGTAGCGTATCCAACATGCTGGCAGGATTGCCTCGTTGAATTGCAATGCTGATTCGTTGAGCCAAATAAGTGCCAGCATTTTAGTTATCCGTCGCGTCGACCAGGCGCTCTGATAAACATTGGAAAACGCGATGAGCTCCCGGTCCCCAATACAGTAATAGTCATCATCACCAACAGCCTGAAGACGTCCACTGCTGAACATAGGCCTTCCCCAGAGAGCTCCACTTTGAGTGGTTGCTCGCCTCCTGCATCCATCGGCTCCCCGCGGTAGGGGTGAGATGTTGTCAAACGTGAGCCCATTCCTTAGAGTATATGCTGTATAGTAATTACTGTTAAAGTTACGAAAAAAGCAGTGGTTAATTCATTAAGACAAAAAAATACTAATAAAACTACCTACTCTTACAAAACTTGTTATAAAATAAAACAAGTTTAAAGATCAATGACAAAGTGTCAATTTCGAAACTCACCCACCCTAAAACCATGAAAACCCTTTTAAAAACAACCCTCCAGTACCTAGCATTGACCCAAATATAACAAAACAAGTCCATTTAAGGGTTGCACACTCGCATAAAATAATGATATCGTGTGTTGACCCACCACGGGCCGGCTTCAAGGCCAAGTTCAAGAGGGGAGCGACCCTTACACAACTTTACGTCCTACAGGTGGGGAGAGTACCTCATTCTCTCCTCCTAAAAGTTTTCTCTCTATTTAAAAGTTGTAGAAGATATATATCCTTTTTTTTACCTCTTCATAAATTAAAAACTTTTTTTGATTTAAACGAATGACACGACGGGTTAGACGTTCGCTTGATGATAAGCGTCACGGCCACCCGTAACAGATTGCAGTGCCACTCAGAGCTATAAATTAAAGTTTCGCGTGACACTGCACTGCGCACGTCATCCTGAGACATCAGCTCAGTCTAGTAAGATTACTAGACTGTGAGATCAGATGAAAAAGTCTTACTTGCCTTGTAATTTCACTAGCTACAATGCTCTTCAAACCGGAACACAGTAGTGCTTGCACACTACTGCTTGGCGGCAGAATAACTGGCAAAGCGGTGGTCATCTAGTATTTATTCGATTTTTAAATCTTCTCTCTAACCCAAAGCTTGTCTCAATAAAAAAATTACAAACTGGTTGTGCCCCGTGGTTTCACTCGTGGATAAAAAGTATCCTATACGTTAATCCAGCCTATAAGCCATCTGCATTCCAAATTTCGTCAAAATCGGTTTAGTATAACGTAACAAACATTCACACACACTCCCACACAAACTTTCGCATTTATAATATTAGTAGGATAAAATTTTTTTTTATGTGATTGAATGGCGTGACGAGCTAGTCGTTCACCTGATGTTAAGTGACACGGCCGCCCATAACAGTTGCAGTGTCACCCGGAACTTTAAAACAATACAGTTTCGCGTGACACTGCACTGCGCACGTCATCCTGAGACATCACACAGTCTAGTAATAAGATTACTAACTAGACTGAGTGATCAGATCATAAAGTCTCATTTGCCCAGTAATTTCACTAGCTACAATGCCCTTCAAACCGGAACACAGTAGTGCTGCAATGTAATAAGATTAATTTTTTGTTAGTGTGATAATTAAATACATAGATTTTGACAGCTGTAGACGCAAAAGGAGGAGGGTAGGTGCGAGAGAAAGAATACTATTATCAAAAAGCTCCTGTTTTAACTGTGTTCCTGTTGTAAACGCGTTTTATTTAATATTTTTCAACACATTTGCTCAAAAAATGCATTTAATAAGCCTGTATAAATTGTTCGAAAGATAAACATTACGCACGATACAACGGAGCGTGCGGTAAAATAGGTACTCCCACCTAAGTACCTATTTTACCGCATCCTCCGTTGTATGGCGCCGTGCGTAACCTTTACGGTTTATTTTTAATATCCATGAAAAATATATAAGAATTCCACCAAAGAGTTTCACATAACGAGAATAAATAAGCTGAATGATCGAAACTCCTTGGAAGCGTTTTTGTTCAATACGTTTGTCTCACTTTAATACTAAAGAGAAAATGAAACTGAAGATGTAGTTCTAATTTTCACCACACGCACGTGGCGCCATTTGAATTGTAAATGCGCGCCATTTTAGCTCATTTTCATAGTAGATTAGAAACATCAAATATTGTTTGTTGCGGCTTTCTCACTAATAAACAAAAGTTCGTTTCATTACCTGTTGTACTGTTTTCTCGCAAATGAGTTGAAAAACGTTGTATGATACACGTCCGGAAATTGACTCGACCTCGACTTCGTCTCGGGCTTACATTCGTCTACTCGTTTGTAAAAACCAACTTACCGCCCTAATATCATAAATAACTATTATTTTTATTTTATTTTCATCGGAAAACTAACAGGTAAATAGTAACATCATGTACATTTGTAATAATTATGAGATGTGCCAGGCATCTGGTAACGCGTCAGCTCGACTAAAAAAAAAATGAAACAAGAAATTGACGTCACTGTAAAGTTTCTTGTAGCTTCTTCTTTACAGGTGTAATCGAACGGTTCGGAGTTATCTATTCTACATAGTGTCGGATTGCTTGCACCTGTAGTGGAAATGAGAACTTATTTTTCTCAAACTCACATATTGTAATAGGCTCAGTATTTACAATAATTTAAGTGTTTTAAATACCTAATCTCATTTGACTTGTAAAGTGCTATGAATAGCTTATCACACTAATATTATAAAGGTGAAAGTTTGTATGTGTGTATTTGTGTTTGTGTGTATGTTTGTCACTCCTTACGCTCAAACGGGTGGACGGATTTGGATGAAATTTGGAATATAGATAGCTTATGTACTGGATTAACAAATAGGCTACGCTTTGTCCGCGGGTGGAACCGTGGGGCGTAGCTAATATGCATTAAAAACTTTGGATTTTTGAGTTTAAGCGTCTGGACAGCTCCCTTGACTAGAAGTCGCGTCTGCGACCACCCAAAAACAGTTTCATTATGTTACTAGCGGTCCGCCCCGGCTTCGCACGGGTATAACAGTTTCCGCAGCGCACGCGATGTAAATAATATTTTAGGTAATTTTTTTTACACCTTGGGTCACATTGTTGGAGTTTTAGTAAGGATCCCTAATTTTTTTGAAAATATAATATAGCCTATGTCACCCGGGGATAGTGTAGCTTCCCAACAGTGAAAGAATTTTTCAAATCGGTTCAGTAGTTTCGGAGCCTATTCAACGCAAACAAACAAACAATCAAATCTCTTTATAATATTGGTATATATTTAATATTTCGTTTGTGGTAAAACTGCATATTTCCGCGATAACCTATAACTAAACAACCTTCTTATCTTAAACCGACGTAAAAGACCATTCACTAATCTCAAGCGCTATCACAAGTAATGTATACAACGCACTTAAAGTTAGGTTCGAACCTAAACCTAAGTTTAACTGGATTGTAAACAGAAATACCATAAACCGTGGTTTGAGTTATCGCTCGCCGGACGTGTGATAATCATGTTTTGTAAACTTTTTGCAGTTTCGGCGGGAAATTATTACGTGATTTTTTTTTATCATGGATTGATTTTTAAGTGTAACCCACACCTTAGGTATATCTATAAAGATATTATAGTCCTTAAAATTTTAGCAACCAACGGGATTTGAACCCGCGCCTTCGAACTCACCGGATTAGACGCTCTACTAATTAAGCTATGGTCGCATGACCGTTGACTGCGAAAATCTTAAGGACTATGTGACTAAGCAGTCGTGGTGACATCTATAGAACCTGTTTAAGACAGGTAATCTATTCATTAGTAGTCATTCCGATACTATCAAATGACGAGAGATGACGCGCTAATCCGGTGAGTTGGAAGGCGCGGGTTCCAATCCCGCTGGTTGCTAAAATTTTAAGGACTATAATATCTTTGTGATTTTTTTCATAACTGTGACCTTCTTTTTTATATTAAACGTCATTATGTGCTTTGTCGTCTGGACTAAAACTTAAAAAAATATGATTATCATCATCAGCCTGAACACATCCACTGCTGAACATAACCCTCCTCCATAGAGCGCCACTTTGAGCGGCTGCTTGCGACCTGCAACCATCACCTCCATGCGGTTAAAAAAAGTAGTTTATTTTTATATTATTTTCATTCTTTCTTGACTTGGAATGGACAATTTGGACTGTGTGTAATATTAATAGGAATTACTTAAAAATAACTTATTACTAGGCAAAAAAAATGTGACGCCGACATTAAATAAAATGTCGAGAATACAGAAAATGCTTTACCTTTTTTTAGTGGAAATCCTAAAATATAACAGACTGGCTAAATACACTAAACGTGTAAAACCAAACAAAACGAAAAAACTGGTCGCGTACCGACACGTGAGTCACGTGGTGGATAGGCCTACGGAGCCTACGCCGTAGCCGGCTACGCTCGTAGAGGCCTACGAACTTTGAACTTGCAGGAAGTTGGATTTTGTAAAACTTTGCCGAGAGTTAGATCAAGTTGTAAGTCATTGCGGGAACGCTTTTGTTTTTAGAATGACGATTGCTTTTTGTTTAAAATTAAAGTATAACCTCAGGATAAATAATAAAAAGTTGTATGCATTACGTAAAAAGGTTTTATTGTCAAAGAAAGAGGTCCTAATACAGACGCAAGAAGGTGTCAAATAGATTATTAAAAACTGTAAAGAAACGCAACAGAACGCGGGCAGTTTTTTGAAAAAAGAACGAAACTGCACTGAATTCTACAAGGTTTTTCAGACAGCTTTATTAAGAGGACCGTCTTGGTATTTGAAAATGTGATTGCCGTCGCTCTGCTTTCCATACGTATAGGGACAATAGAGCCCATGAGTGAATTTATCTACATTTTAGCGTTTCAGAGGGTTTTCACATTCTAAAACTTAACAAAAGCTTTTGATCTTGATGTCAATCGTTTGGATAGATTATGATCTATGCTTGTACGTCTTGATTTTTTTGAAAATATGTTTCATGTTATAATAACAATTACTTTTCTTCGTCATAATTTTGACGCCACAAATTCGGAACTTTAGGTGGCTACAAATACGAAGTAAAAACTCAAAAAAGAAAGACGTACGAGCATAGTTTTTAACTGGGTATTTTTTTATACAAACGAATGACGTGACGAGCTAGTCGTTCACCTGGTGTTAAGCGTCATGGCCGCTCATTACAGATTGTAGTGTGACTCGTAAATCTATATTAAAGTTTCGCGTGACACTGCGCACCGCGTACGTCATCCTGAGACATCACACAGTCTAAAAAAGATTTCTAGACTGTGAGATCAGCTCTTAAGTATCATTTGCCCAGTAATTTCACTAGCTACAATGCCCGGAACACAGTAGTGCACGCAAACTACTGCTTGGCGGCAGAATAACTGACAAAGCGGTGGTACCTACCTAGACGAAAATATAAAACCACAGCATATAAAAAAATCATCAAGATCGGATAACATTTAGAGGTGGAAAGGCGTTGGCACTTTTTATATGGACAAGAGGGGGAGTGTACGTTTCTCTTGAGTATCTACAAAATAAAAATGAATAAATGAATCCTTGTTTTTAGAGGAGTTATACTAAAATATTCTTATTTAATTTTGTATATAAAATAAACTTCTCCGAAACTTCTCAACTTCTCTTCTTATAAAATAAACTTCTCTTCTTTGCCTGGAAAATGTAGAATTTCCGAGATAAAACTGATAAATTACAAGTGAAATGATAAAACGCGTATCTACTTTATATCAAGTGACAAAAGTAATTTTACAACGGCCCAAAGCGTCGTCTTCGCCTGTAACGAATTCGAAAAGGCGTTTACTAAACAACACCAAATTGGTTGGCGGCGCCCAAAAGCAAAAAATATCCAATTAGATGGTGACCAGACACCGTTAGTGGCTTCACGGTCCACGGACCTCCGAGATTGGCTTGCAGGCTGTGATTGTGTGGGTTAGTGGTCAGCTGAATGAGGGTCGCCGGTTCGATTCTCGGCGCAATACAATCGTTTTAGGGTAGTTTACACGAACTACATAAAATGGAGCGTGATGTATGAACAAGACCACCCTATTTCTTCCCGTGGGTGCCGTAAAAGCCAGCTAAGGGTCCAGGGAATGGGCAGCAGCATTCTTCTCGACACATTAATATCTTCTGCCAAGCTGCTTGCCAAACGTGAACCCCCCTACAATAAGCGTCCATGGCTTTTATGGGGAGGCCTTTGTTCAGCGGTGGATGTCTTCTGGCTGTTAATGTGACATCGTAAAAAAATGGTAAAGGCATACAAGACCTATGGCATCTGAAACTTTGGCATGTTTTCTGGGGCGCTAAATGTCTCCAAAGCGCTAAGAGAAGGAGGAAAGGGGGGGGGAAGGAGCACAAAGCCTACCAGTCTTCGCATCTCTCGATACTCTCTGACACTGACTCAACTCTTAGTCAATGAACTCCATCTTCAACAAAAAGCTAATTTTCCCCGTAGCTGCGCCCATCGCACGCCCAATTACATGCGCCCCAGAATAAGTAACAGTTTACAGTGCTGCGCCGCAAAAACTGCCGCGTCACCTGCGCGCGCGCAGCGATCGGCTGCTGCGATTGTGCGCCGCTACTAGGGATGAGATTGACATCAACGTCCATATCGATATTGTGTAACGGATTCATTCGTGTAAAGAACATGAATATTGATTTAATTGGTCGATATGATATGGTAACCTTAAATGGGACGTAAATACGTTTCAGCAGACAAGTATGTCTTATCAGTTTCTGATATTAATTGCCTTACTTATCAACTCTGCTTAAATTAGCTAATGTCAAGTATGTTGTGCGTGATACAAAATATAGTGCGTAATTTTAACTAATGCCATTTAATTTTTAGATGCGTTTATAAGAAGGCCAATAAGTGACCTTGTGGTCGATGATTATAATACGTTAAATTACCACAAAGGTAAGGGTTGAATAAATGGGTTATTACTATCTATCCCCACGTCCTGTCCCCAAGCGGGGACAAAATAAACAAACGCTGGTGTTAAATTGCTAGTTTTTCACTGCACAGAACGTGTTCCTTGTTCCTGCTAACTTCTTTGTTAGGTGCTAGTTCATAGATTAAAAACTAGTTAAAAAGTCCACAAAAGTTGGAATAGTCGATACTTTTACAGTTATCGATATCGCATCGTACATTCCTAACAAGTAGGCACCTACTGCTCTGATTTGAACTTACCTACTGGTAAATGAGTTGCTATATTAAAATCTTTGATAAAAAACTAGGGCAATACCGACTATTGTCGATCGTGTTAATTGTAAATAGTCGGGATGTTGTACTGGAGAAAGGCGGAGTGGTTTGTAAAAGTGTGACTTTCGAGACTTGGAAATGGAATGTTTGTGTTGAGGAAAGATTCAAAGATTAATTACTTAACGTGATTACATGAAAACTAATTTTGCGGATATAAATAAAATGTATCAACAAATTACGATTAAAAGTATCTCCTAGATATCATTGGTTTAGCGACAAATGACAATAAACAATTTTCTTCTTAGTTTTTCAGTCTACTGCCATTAGTCGCTAAACCAATAATAAGTAGGTGATACTTTTAATTGTAATTTATTGATACATTCTATTTATTTGCAATCACGCTGAGTAATTAAGTTATTATTCGCAAAAGAACGCAAAAAAATTTGAATTTGGCGCGCGAGTGTAACGTTCCACCTTAAAGAAAATGACGAATGCTTTGTGCCAAGCACTGTGTGTGTCTTAGTTTGAGAGTAGCTCCACACCGCCGCTCCGCTCCGCTTCAGGTATACATCAATTCTTTGTCTCGCTCACGCATTGCAACATTTTTGAAGATATTAAATAACTGAATTTACTTACGAAAAATCTGGGAACTATGTTCTCATGAATAACATTAAAAATGTTCAACAAAAATATCATAATAATCCAAAATGTAATAAATCTTTAGTAATTGTAGCTATTTTTCTATAGCTTATTCCATCACCGTTACGTACTTCAGAACACTAACAAACTTTATCAGCGAATTTAGTAACAGAACAATTGGCAGGAACCAGGCGTATCATTGCCACCTCATTACTACTGGACCATGGTCGGAAACAGTACTTAATTTCAACCTTAAATGTACGCCGTTAAAGTTTATATTTGTAGAGATATTTTCAATGGTCCAATGAACCAGAAGATGATTATTGATTGCAAGGCAGTTTGACTAAGGGTGGGGTTTTTTGTTCCATAGTTAAAGTAACAAATGGTTAAAAACTAACGAATTTTGACCATTGGTTAGAATTTGTTAGCATTTTTAATCATTACCTAAACCAAAACATTATATAATATACTAATACAGATACCTCATCCCATAGAAAGGAATAGTTCGGGCTATTTCACGAATTATTTTATATCTGCATAGCGCAAGATTAGCGAATTGGCGAGGTATTGGGCTAAACGAATACACTGGCCACTAACTAATAACGCTCACGACACGATCACTAGATTTTTTTTACATTCGGGCTATTTTTTCTTTGTTCCTGATGAGACCCCATGGATCCCCTTAACTATGGACCAAAAAACTCACCATAGATTCGTCCATTTCTCAATTTTTTAAGTGTTAGGCTACAGGCAGGGTTAATTATAGCCTCATTGGCTATGTCCTAGTCACTAGGACATAGCCAATGAGGCTATAAGTAGGTACTAGTCCACTTTAGGTCCTAGTGGACTAGCACCTACTTATCAACCTCACAATCATCAATCACAAGAATTTTTGAAATCGGCACAGTAGTTTTTGAGTTTATTCATTACAAACATACACACAAAAATACAAATCTTTCCTCTTTATAATAGTGGTGTAGAAAGGATTAGATTCTATCAGTCAAGTATTAATACTTAGGGTGGGTTTTTTATCCGTTGCTAAAGTAACCATTGGTTAATTGTAACAAATTACCATTAGTTACAATTTGTTAGAATTTTTGACCATTGGCTTCCTTAACCACAGATCAAAAAACCTACCCGTTTTTAGTGTAGTGACCTATTATAGACGCTATACATACGTTTATACTAGACTTGTTCCAGTCCACATCTACGCGACCTTGAACTTTCCTTCGTTGCACTTATTTGCATATGCATTGCTTTGTGCACAGCTATGCCAGGAAACAACAGTAGCTGATAGGCATGGATCAAATCACAAGGAGCACGTGAAAAATCATATGATTTTATTTTTCATAAATTACTCTGCTACTTTTTGTCAGACACCCTGCTACAAATCACAGTGTGATAAATGAATCGCGGCTTCGGATTCAATACGAGAGTAGCATAAGCGGTGAATATCAAAACATATCATTTTATTTATGCTTCAGCAAACAAACTGAGACCTAAAGAATACTTATAATTTTATTAACATTGTGGTGTAGCGGTGAACTTTAATCTTGTTTAACTTAAGAGAGTAGCCTTAGATTACTTGTAATTATTTGTAGCAGGTCGCAACTTCACTAGGTTGCTCCTAAATCACATCTCTGTTCCATTTTATAAAGCACAGCCAATCGCCATTGATCATTAATTCATTAGGCATATGAAAAATCACAGGTAAAATCACAGTGACTAAAATAAATCATATGATGAAATGACAATGATTTTAAAGTAGCAATCATTTCCATGCCTAGTAGCTGAACTATATCGAAGCTCGACTAGCCGTACTACCAATGAACGGTCACGTGGATGTCGTCATAAACCTTTTGTTGCATTTCCATTGGTCAAAGGCTTTCTCGAGGCTTCTCTCCACGAGTCCAATTCTCTCTTGAACTATGAAAACACAACAAAATGTTTTTTGATTATATCGTATCTACATTTCGTGCTACCCGTGATTGGTAAAGTTAAACAAAGTTCGCTGCAGTCACTACTTGGACAAACTAACTTGCTTGCGAAAGCACAGCCGTTGATCCCGGCTGTTATAAGACAATAGTCGTTAAGCCAAGTCAAACACACGACAGGACAAGTGTTTGTGAACAAGAAAAAAGCACAAATACTGGTTCTGTGTCTGGGTGGTTTGGGACCACGGTCCTCGTAGTTCCTGGGTCCCTACCCTCAGATTAGTTAAGGTCAGTGCATCCTAGTTAGGGTCCAGGATCTATGTCTGTGATCGTTGGGCGTTAATTATTGAAAAAAGGCCTTTGAGGGGCCTATAAATCTGACACCAATGGCCTTAGCCCGATTCAATTAACCTACACGAGGAGAAGACTATATTGAAAAAACTAAAACTGTGCCCCGTCTGTCGTTATATGTGTGGTCACTAACCCTTCAGGAAATTTTCGTATTTTATTTTACAGTATGATTTATTAGGTATAAGTAGGAATTATAATAGGATGTAAATATGAGTAGGTAAGTAAAAAGAGAACACGAAGTCTATGTCAAAAACAGACTGCGTTGCGCTCTTCTGAGACGCGTATTGCTAAATATGTTATTCGTATGGAAAATTGTGTACACTGCACCTAATTTAAACAGCACACTTTCGAGACGCAAGTGCTTAATCTTCCCCCTTTTATTTAGATGTATGAATTTGAATACTTTTTCAAACAAGCCTTAAAAACTCCCTACGATTTTGATTGTAAACAATTGTCTTAGACAGACACAGACTAGTTCGCAAGACTACGTCTACGCGACCTTGACCTTCCGTCGATGCACATATTTGCATACAAACGCACGGCGCCGCGCGATGCCGCGATACTCTAGACCGGTTATGTCGATGGAACTTGGAAGCCGGGACGACTGGTTTGGTCACCCAATACTCGCCGATATAAGGACGTAACTACCTAAGTATATTTGTCCTGTAACATTCTAATGTTGGACTACCTTTGATAGAGAGGATCGGAGTCTACACTTTTTTATCGTTGGTTGCTTATTTTTGTTATAGGTATACTACTAACAATCAGTCGCAATTTGCCCGATCCACAGAATGCGCCACATTAACATAGGCCCGATCTAGGTAGTAGCTTAGGCACCTAATCTATTGAATTTTGGCAGAGTTAAACAAGATACTTAATATTTTTGTTACAATTTGTAGTTTTTATGAGAATTTACTACTGGTATGACTTTTTGTTGAGAAATCTAAATAATACCTTAACATATTTTTATCTAGATAATTTGATTCTCGGGTCTAGCCCGGACATTTAGGGGGCATTGGTGGGGCCGAAGCTAACACCAAGAGGCCCTGTTGAATATAAAATTAATTATAACTGACAGGTATGGTGTGGCATATTATAAACTATTTTTTATAAAGGTTAAAAATAAATCTGGGCTATTGTGGTGTATTTTATGGAACATGACATTATCTAGATTATTATTATTTTATAGTATTTTACGGAATTGTTGTACTAGTGACGTTCCCTATACCAGATTAATATTGTTTGTAATCAAGTTAAACTATGTATGTAATTAGCTTGATGTGCCTACTCAATCAATGAATTCTTTTGAAAGCTGTTTTATATTTATGTGTAGGTACTGTAGCTAGTAAATTAATAAAAAGGGGCGGAGCAATTTTCCGCAGTACGTTATGGACAAAAAGTGAAAATGGGATGTTAGAAAAGTAAAATTTTCTGGATAATTATTGTGCATAGCGACACATTTAGAAAAATTAAAACGTGAAAAAAAATTAGACGGGGCAATTTTTCGGAATACTATGAATCAAATGCCAAGCTAAAGTTCCTGTCTCTCTCAAATTGAAATATTCCTGGATGGTGAGACGTACCAATACATACTTCATAATATATATTAACACATACCAAAGAAAATTATGATGGAGCAATTTTCCACTGAGAGCTAGAAGTGATTTCCATGTTTAGGTCCAAATACCTCACTTCTAAATAAAAAAATCCTAGATAATACCCACGTTATATCAACAGTAATCTATAAACATAAACACACTGCAAAGTTTCAACGATAGAGGAATTATTGTAGGAGTGTCCAATTTTCCATACGAAGAATATCCTCATTGATATAGGTGTAGGTGCAATAAGTAATTTTTTTATTTTAATAGTTTCATCTCATAATCTTAAATCCTCTGTTACTTTATATATATCACATACAGGAGCTTCTGTTGATATTAATAATTATGAATGCTATCAACCTAATAATATTAGAATATTTATACTCAAAAAGATTTAATTTTAATATTTCAAGCAAGTAATACCAAAAGAACTTTAGATTATGACAGGTCTGAAATAATATTTTTATAATGTAATTTAGTTCAAATGATTTAAATTTATTTTATGAGTAATAGTCCAAACGTTTGGTGGAGGCATCAAAATAAATCAAAAGAAAGGTACTTTATTTTACTTTAATAATGACCAGAATGCTGGCTTTTATTTTGCACAAAAAATAAGCATTGCCATTCAACGTGGTAATGCTGCCAGCATTCTGGGCACTTTTCCCTCCACCAACGGGCTATTTTAAATATTTCTATTTTAGTTTTAAATCGTTATTTTAAGTTTTTAGTTATAGTTTAGTTTTTAGGCTTAGTTTAGTTATGTTTTTTAAGTTTTTAATAAGATATATAAATAAATGAGTAATTTGTTTTGTACATAAATATATAAATATCAAAACTCTCCACATGTATTGTATTTATTCATAAACAACATACATTGTGTTCGAATTACATTAAATAAAATTTTAATTAAGTACATTACAGTTATTAAATAAAATAAAATAATTGGCTTAGTAGCTGCATGCAAATCAAAATAGTTTCATAATAAGTACTAGCCATGTCATATGATAAGGAAATACAAGCAACATAGAAACAAAAGTTATAGTATCACAATGCTAGGTCAAGTACTCATTTATGCTATTATAATTTTTCTCCAAAAGAAGTGCTTTTACTTTGTGTTTAAATATATTAGGCTTGTAGACCACCACTACCTACCTACCTCTTGTTGCTACTTCCTTAATATCTAGTGGCAGAGGTTCGGTAACTTCGGTTATTCCGGTTGATCGAAACAGTGCAACTTTTCTGTGGCAGTATGGTAGGTACGGTGGTACATAACAAGGAATGTAGTGGTTGGCGGTGAGTACACAGGGGAAAGTCGTGCCTGCGTAATTTATTATTAATAAAATTGTTTATGATAAAATATCTTTTAAAAGTTCTGCATCAGGTTTTTTCTAACAATTTAGGTCCTTGTCGAAGCGAAGGCGTGGCGAGACGATATCAACCGTCATGCATAATGATGAATAAATATTCAGACAGCTAATAATACAGATTATTAAAAAGATATTTTTGAGGAGCTACATCAGTTTCATTAAAAATGTATGCATGTGTCCTTGCTATAATTAAGAAATACATTTTTGGAAAACAGACAGACTCCTTAGTTTTTACAGCATCTTCAACAAGAAGTGGATTTGTATACAATTCTTTTGTATGTTTTTGATGTAAGTACTCACTAAGCATTTTGAATCGACTTTAACGCAATTATCAAACTAGTCTAAAATTGTAAATTAAAATTTTCATGAGCCTCATTGCTTGCTGACAAGAGAATGCTAAAATATCATTTACAATTTTTTTATAACATGGACAAGCAAGCTGTTGGCCCGCCTGATGGTAAGCAGTTACCGTCGCCAGACACCTGCAACACCAGGGGCGTTACCGATGCGTTGCCTACCTTTTAAGACTATTTACCCATCGTTTGAAGTGCCCCATGTTGTAGCTCAGCGGAAACACCTAAGACGGTAGCTCATTCCACAATACCGCACGAACCCGCGATAAATACTAGTTTAATAAAATAGGTCATTTCTAATTATAAAAAGTGTTGATAGAAGCATAAAAAATATCATTAATGTACTGTGATGGACACGTCATTAAGAGACTTGTATCAAAACCTCATTGATTACCAAAATGTTTATTTTCTCTAACTTCTAATATAGTTTTGACAAGCAAGTGTTTGCATAAGTGAAGAGGATTTCATTTGCCACCATAAATAAGTAAGTAAATTAAAGTCATCCGAGTAGGTACTTATGTATAATATTATTTTGTAAAAGTAAAAATAATATGTGTGCTAAGTAGTAGGTATTTTTATTTTACGTAATATGGTTGGTAAACCGTCGGCCCCCCTGATGGTAAGCGGTAAGCCACGTGAATGCCGCACTGCCAGCCAGAGCTGTTATTCTACTTCGAAAGTTAGACAGTGAAAAAAGATATGACCTATATAACTAGCAAAAAATTTAATTTAATAAGATAAGATAAGATTTCTATGTTTAATATTAGATTATAACTAAGCTTTCTTATATGTAGTAAGTATAGTGAAATGTTATTCATCAAAACACAAATTTCCGAATATTAGTAAGGCGCGGTTTTCCAATAACCAGATAAAAGTTATTCATTGGATAAAGCACAATACAGTAAAAATAAAAAGTTAATTTTGCTAAATTAACATTGAAAAAATAAAGTAATTTAAAAAAATTAAAGGTTCACAAAACTGGCTGTATCGCCTTACAATAGACAATGTAATAATTAAAAAATAACGCTGGCAAACAACCTACTCGATGTGAACACAACACAGCATTGTATTAAAGTTCTCTTTAACTAAAAAATAAAATCTAAACAGAATATGGATACCTACTTACTAATTAATTTAACAAAACTGTATCTAGGTATCAGAGAAGCAAAGTGACTATATAACTACGATAATTAATTATTAAAAAGTTAAATTAAATATTGAGTTTAAACAAAAAAAGATAATGAAAGCATTTTGATGGTAGCGATCGATGCATTGAAGATATCAACTTTGTCACTGATTTCATTACAAGCTGAGGACATACGGTAGACTGGCGAGCTGTTTTAGTCAGTTTGTAAATTATTAGTCGTATAACCTTTATTCAGTCATTGAAAAATTACCCTTAAATGTACCTACCTACTTTATTCCCCGACGCTTATAGGTAATTTAAATTGGGAACTTTTTATAAGTAGGCATTGAAAAAAAAACTCAAGCTGATTGTAATGCCAGTATACCTACATAAGTATAGATTTAAATTTAAAAGTTAAATTAAATATGTAGGTACCTACACCTAATTAAGATGTTTATATATGTGTCTAATTTCAAATTATTGATTTATGTCGTATTGTTCTTATAATTTTAAAACATCGAAGCGTTATTAAAAATGGACTATTTTTATGACTAAGTGAAATTTTAATGCTAATATGTTAAACATGGTTTATGTTACTGCTTTATAAATATACCATTTATCATAACTAAACGTAGATATATTACGTTAGAAATTAAAATTAAATTACAAAAAGTAACACTAGACGCGTGCCGTCGCGTCGGCGGTTATCAAGTGTTCTTAAAGTTGAAAAATGATTACCTACGAATATTTTAAAGCACGTAAATTATAGGATATCTACGGTCAGTTTAGGAAAGTTACCTAAACAGTGTTAATTAAAAATAAAATAACAAAACTAAATAATTATAAAGTAATTTTTACAATTGTGTATTTCAAATGTTTTAATGTTTCCTATTTTTTTTATTTGAACTACTGGCAATTATGAAAAATGTTTTTAATATTACTTATGATATTTACCGTGGTTACAATCATTCATAAATTTTTTGAAATAGTGTTTTGAAACAATGATTTATTTCTGTTATAAATTATAATGTTGGACTTAAATTGAAATAATAAAACAATATTAATGATAACCTATTGGCACTACAACCATCATGCCCTCTTATGGGTAGAAGGTATATAGAGAGCAATTTACTCCACTTTACCCTTGCATATTAACCCACTATTTTTACTTTGCTGCTTTGTATCTATTTTTCAGTAATAAATAAAAACTATTTAAATTGGTTACGTTCCGCGCCTTTTTTACCGATGCGTTTTACCTAAGTTGAGATTCGTATTGAGTCAAAAGCACGTAATTATATTAGGTATCTGGCTGTAATTGCATTCCGAAACAATTACATTTTAAGGTTGCGTTATTCGTACGTTTTTATAATAAAGTATATTAGCTTTATTGTTAAACAAGCTGGAAGTACCGGAAAGTTCAGTTGCATCTTTTCAAGTGTGTGTTTGCCACCTGTAAAAATGTTTTTTTCCATCCTTCTGGAAACTTGTTAGTTCTTACCTGTATGGCAGTAGTCTTCTAAGTAATGCCGAGCGGCCCGCTGAACTATCGAGTAGTAAAGGCTGACAGATGAAGCAAGCGCCATCTTCTCTTCTCTTCTCTTCTCCTCTCCTCTCTCTACAGTTTGTTACAAAATGAATGTTTCAAAAACGAAAACAACATAACAAACTCCAACTTAAATAAACAAAATCTAGTTTGAACTGCGTTTGTTAATTTTTGTTTGCCGGAAAATTATTTTTTTGCATGTCGAAATGTTTGAGTGTTCCATTTTTGTAATGTCCGAAAAGTCACAATTTTGTGCACGTGCCGCGTGAAGTGCCGCCGTCCAAAACTCTACGCGAAATGAAACACGTAATGTAAAATAATATAAAACGTTTTGGGAGCGGGCGGCGCGCGCTGCGGTCGCCGTGAGACTGAACCACCGCTACGCTTTTTTTGTTCGCTCTTGTATTGAGGAGGTTGAAATACCAAATAAGTTCAGAATTAACCGACTTTGATGTTTGTTTATTACTTGGAAAATAACCACCACTTCAAAATTTACCTAGCAGATGGAAAACAAATTCACAGCAAATTTTCATAATTTTGCTTGCAACTTTCTTGATTGAGCTTTAAAGTTTTCTTACTAAACCTAGGTCTTTAGCATTTTAAGGAAAAGCAAACTTTTAACCAATTCCAATAAAACCATAATAAGAAAATAATTCAGCGTTCTAGTTAGATTCGCATTAGCCATAACACTACACCACAAGTCAGGTTGTAAAAAAAAAAAACAACAAATATGGCGTCGCGTGAAAACGCGGGAAAATAAGTTTCCCGCCAGACGCCGGCCGAGACATGCGTACGTAACGCAATGTTTACTTGAGCTTTTTTGCTCATTTCGCTCGCTTTTTACCGCTTTATCTTTCCAAGTTTCTTATTTTTAGTTTCTTTATCTTGTTATGCTGCTTACGGGCTCAGGAATTGAACTGTTTGTTGACACATTCCGTTCAAACGTTGCATTATAAAGCTGTGATGCAACAACTTAATGGAAAATATGTTTTGTACGTGGTGAAGTTTCGAACGGGGGTGGTTTTAAGTGGTGAATATACAAGATAACAATATTGCAAACCTGTGTATTGTTAATTTTGACTAAATAATATACAAACCAAAATACAAATTAAAATTGAAAAACAATTTTAAGTATTATTAGGTAGGTAAAAATTAAAGTCACAAACTAAGTAGGAATGTATCTTGCCTTCGGTATTTTTTAAATCGTCAGTATTTTTATTTAATAGTAATTTTATGTTAATTAAGTTAATGTAATGAATAGTAGCTTTTTTACACCGTATAATTTCTAAACGTAATTCAATAGCTGCAATAATGGCAAAAACAACTTTATCTTAATGTACCTAACTTGGATAATTTTATGCAATGCATGTAATAAGTGGGTAGGTATGTCAAGTGGAGATGAATTTGTCTAGGATTAATTATTTTTAACTACCTATACTTACTTAATTAAAATATCAAGTTTTAGCAATAAACGCCTGTAGCATAGGTACATAGTTTTAATTTATACATTACAAAAAGGTGGGGTGGGTGGGTAGTACTAAAACTTAAGTTTTGATAAACAATTCGTGGTTTCCTTCAGCAGCTAATTAAGTCCTTTTGTCCTTCTTGGCTTAAGTTATGGACTTTAATCATTCGAGTTTGGGTTATCGCTCCCGCTAACATAATCGGGTGCTACGACGCAATTATGACGAAACCCTTTTTAAAAACGATTCGCGTAAAAATAAAGAAAAAATGAGAAAAATGTTCATCAACGCGACACGACACCCCCCGCGACCCTGCTTCCCCCTCGCTCCAGGCAGCGGGTGGCGTACGAAAGAGATGGAGATACGGACTGTATGTCTGTCTCGGTGGCTGCATCTCGCGCCACCAAGATTCATACGAAAACTACCCGCGGCGCGCAGCTTCCATTTACTAACCGAACGGTGTATCTCCCATTCTAAGCCAGGTTAAAATAAACCTTATTGTAAAGATGTAGAGAATACGATTGCTAGCACCCAAACAAGGACATTCCGTGACTCCCAGACCAACACAACCAAACTTTTGGACTCTCCAACTGTGAGACACAACACATACAAACTAAGCTAAGTTTAGCCCTCGTACACACAAGCTGCACTCTCGCACACTACCAAAACTTCCTTGTACACGTCAATGTGTGAGTAGTTTAAGCCAGTGTGCGTACAAAAGTTCGTATAGAAGTTTTCGGAGGACTTTCTTTGTGTCCGTGATTTTTTTCGCGGAGCTTTAAGCTTGTGTGCGGGTCAGTGTGATTTTTTCAAGTTTTTATCACGCACACACGGGCGAGTGTGTTTGTATGGGGTTTGTTTGAATGTGTGAGGGTGGACGGGCGTTCTTTGTGCCCGGGGATTGTAAAAAATGTCGTATTGGATTCTAGCTGCACTAATGAATGATAGATACGAGTGTTCCAGACTCCCCATACTCGTTCGCTTCTAAAAATCTGATGTGGGATTTGAATTTTGCGATGGTTTTATTGAACATCAATTTTACATTTGCCATCTTTGATTTTTGTGAGGATGTTAGGCTGAGATTTTGTTTGTTTCGTTTATATTATTTTTGTACATTACAAGTCAGGCGTAGTGTAATTACTTAGACCCTTGAAAAGACTTCAACGCGCTAACTTTAATCCCAAAGGCTTCCACAAAACGTATTAAATACTTATGCTTACATTTCATTATACATTTTATTACTTCAGTTATTTTTAATAAATTAGGTAAAATATTTAAAATCCTCATCATCATCAACAGCCTGAAGCTCACCTCCTGCATCCATCGGCTCTCCGCGGCTTTCACTAGATCGTTGGTCCTCCGAGTGGGGGGCTGGCCTAGGCTGCGTCTTCCGGTTCGTGGTTGCCACTCGAGAACCTTTCTTCCCCATCGGTTGTCAGTTCTCAGATATTTAAAATACTTATGTTTATGTTCTAATTTGTCTTGTTATGGTATGACATTATCTAGGATTACATTTTAATATTTTTTATTTTTTATTAGGTACCTATAAGAACCTTTTTTTTAGTTTTACGTTTAGAATAATATATATATATATATAGGGTCCATGACAGGCGCTTTGCACTCTGCCGCTCTGTGGGGGAGGCCTATGTTCAAAAGTGGACGTCTTCAGGATGATGATTACGATTTATAAGCATAATCATACATAACAGAGGAACTCTGCTAATATAAGTACTACACTCATATACCTATTTCACACACCAACAGCCTGAAGACATCCACTGCTGAACCTATGCCTCCCCGTAGAGCGCCACTTTGAGCAGCTGCTTGCCTCCTGCACCCAATGATTCTCTGCGGTTTTAACCAGACCGTGGATCCACCTAGTGGAGGGACAGCCACAGCCTATGCTACGTCGTCCGGTGTGTGGTCGCCACTCGAGAACCTTTCTTCCCCCTATTCTGCGAGTGATATGACCTATGCCCGTTGCCATATCAGTGACTTTAGCTCTTCTGCAGAACAGCTGCATTACCAGCATCATCAAGGCTTTAGCACCATAGACCACGTCCATACGCTACGCCAGATTATACCTACAGAAGACCGAAGAGTATAGGGGGCCGTTAAGTCTAGCTTTTTTTTATGTATTCGAATGACGTGACGAGCTAATCGTTCGCCTGATGTTAGACATCACACAGTCTAAAAAAGATTTCTAGACGGTGAGATCAGTTCATAAAGTCTCATTTGCCTAGTAATTTCACTAGCTACAATGCCCTTCAAACCGGAACACAGTAGTGCTTGCACACTACTACTTGGCAGCAGAATGGCTCGCAAAGCGGTGGTACCTACCTAGACGAACTTTGCAGAAAAGTCCTACCATCTAGTAAACAGTAGCGTTTGTGGACTATGAGAAAGCCTTCGATTCAATCGAGACTTGGGCGGTGCTGCAGTCCTTAAGCGATGCCAAATTGGCTATAGGTATATCGAAGAGTTGAAGTGATGGTACGGTAAGGCCACTATGTCAGTCCGACTACAGAACCAGACTACGAAACAAGACGAAGACGGGAACCAGAGTACGGTTGATGACCACCATCATCATCATCAAATAGTAGGGGATATACTAGCAACCACCGTTTTCAGTGTACCATCAAAACGTATGTGGAAGCCACTCAACATAATGATATGCATTAGGCGAAGTGTATTAATCTCTCAAATGCTATGTTATTGCGGAGGAAAAAACGAAAGAGGTCAATAACTGGACCGAGTGTGCGGTGGCAATGGAGTGCAGCCGCAGGGGAAACTGGTTTATTACGTACGTAAGTACGTATAGGAATAAGTGTGACAAAAGAGGACCTTATTATTTTCGCGTAATTATTACTTTCGTATAAAAATTCTCGTGAGTTAAATTCATTTCAAATGACTTAAAATCATTTTTATCCATCACACCCTTATATATAATTGGCCAGAGGATGTCCACTGCTGAGCGTAGGCCTCCCCCATAAAACGCAATTTTGGATGAAATTTGGAATAGAGATAGCTTATGTACTGGATTAACACATAGTCTATTTTTTATCCGCGGGTAAAACCACGAGGCACAGCTAGTACTTCATATAAATAATGATAAATAGAGACCTAGAACCACAGAACTAGAATATTTTCCGACTCGTATGAAATGCAAATTGCAGATTGCTTACAGGTAAGTAAGTACCCCAGAGATCATTGCAACAAAGGAAACTCTTATTTCAGGAAACTAATATTTTCCGCGGGAAATCCGATGATTGCAGGTAAAACCATATGCATACTTCTCCACAATTAGGTATTGATATTTTCTATTACTATTTCTAATATTCATCCAAAGTGAATTGTCTTTCAGCTTCTTCTTCTTCTCGTTTAAGCAAGTGGTCAGCCTTGGTGACAGAATTTTTAAGCCGCCCAGAGGCTTCTGACTTGGCTTAACGACTATTGCCTTCCGACAACAGCCGGGACCGACGACGGCTTAACGTGCCCTCTGAAGCACAGTAGCGCTCAGTTGTAAATACCACTTTTGCTGTAGCGGTCATCCATCAAAGTAGTGACCGCAGCGAACGTTGGTTAACTTTACCGATCGGTTAGAAACGGCTAACGGTGCTGCGCTATGAGTGTTTCAGTGAAAAGGTAATTTTCGTATACATATAGTAATCTTAAGATGAGGCTGACGATCTGAAGCCTATAATGATCTTTCCATCCATTAAATTCTAAATTTCATTTTTTCCTTTTTTAATGCTTTTGATTATTTTCACCAGCGGCCATACCTTAAACGGAGTGTCGACAGTAGCACCAGCGGCTGTACCTCTACTCAAGGCACCACGTATGTAAACACAGAGATCAAGACGCGGGCAATGAGAGGGAAACGGAAATAGTGTGGATAAGACGTAATATCCCGCTGCTGGTTTGTCCAGGGTAGAATGTAATAAAGTTAGTTTAATTACGATACGGTTGTTTAGTTTTTACATTTAATGTAAGAAATCTGTAAATAAATACATTTTAATAAATCAGACAGCTATGCTATGATGAGCTATGATCAGTGTTTCCCTGCGAGATAAGCTCCGGAATGAAGAGATCCGCAGGAGAACTAAGGTGACAGATATAGCTCTTAGAATTAGCAAGTTGAAATGGCAATGAGCAGGCCACATCGCTTGTAGAACTGACAAGCTATAGGATGCAACATCGATATGGCTCTCCTAGACTATGAGAAATAGAAAAATAAGTTCTTAGGAACCATGCCATCGATTTTAAATACAAGAAAAACGGCATTCATAGATTTTCAAAAAACTCGTACATTTTTTTATGTAAACAAATTAAGTGGCGAGCTAGACGTCCGCCTGCTGTCAAGCGTCACAGCTGCCCATTACAGATACAGTGTCACTCGGAACATTTCGCGTCACTGCACTGCGCACGTTATCCTGGGACATCACACAGTCTAATAAGATTTCTAGACGGCGAGATCAAATCATAAAGTCTCATTTGGCCAGTAATTTCACTAGCTACAGTGCCCTTCAAACCGGAACACAGTAGTGCTAGCACACTACTGCTTGGCGGCAGAATAACTAGCAAAGTGGTGGTACCTACCTTACCTAGACGAACTTTACAGAAAAGTTTTACCACCTAGTAAAACTAGTAGCACTTGACTCAGGAATCGAACCCGCGGTCATTACTAAAAAAAGTCACCAAACCAGGTGCCTCTGATATGGATGTTAGGTACATCGTATACAGCACCTATACACTACCTGCGTTAATTCCTATGAATCTGAAAGTCCGGACATGTCCATACTAATATCTCTGTACGAGCTAAAGCGAGATGTAAGTAATTACGTCGTCAGAGGCGCTCCCAAAAAGCGCAATTACCGTCGCGTCTTCAATTAGTTGCCAGTGCTGGCACGAGAGATTAGCTCACCTCTTACTTGGCTACTTACTGTGTTGTCAGAAAAAGGGATAAATGTCATGAACTTAACTGATTCTCGACCGGTCCAATATAAATGGGTTTAATGGGTACCTAACTGTTGCAATTAAAATTGAGTCAGGAGTGTATGGGGTTTTGTGAACTTTCGTTCACAATTCCGAGTAGATAAAAAATTCACCAATGCTTAATTTCTTCGAAACACCCATTGACTTCAATTATATTGATAGATCTTGTCTAGTCAAGATACTGCAGTGGTTTCATACTTTTATTAACATAGAGGCGTCACCCGTTTTGAATTCTAAGTTTCCCGGGATAAAATGTTGCGTAAGTTATTCATATTTTGACGTCAGTTATATTTTATAAGCAATCTGTGTGCAAAATTTCATCAAAATTGGTATAGTCCACAGTGGTTAAGGCCACACAAGCAAACAGACGTTTCACTTTAATAGTTATATTAGCTGTGCTCTGCGGTTTCACTCGCATAAAAAGTACAAAAGTAGCCGCATAAAAGTAGCCTCTAACAAATTCTAACCAAGTAATGGTCAAAATTTGTTAGTATTTTTTACAATTGGTTACGTTAACTACGGGTCAAAAAACCCACCCTTGGTTGTTATCCAGCGTCACAGTCCAGCGTATACGCTATCTCCATTTAAAATTTCATACAAATCCATTTAGCCGTTGCATCGGCCAGAGTAAACAAACACACACTTTCTCATATATAATAATACTAGCAGCGCCCGCGGTTCCACCCGCGTTCCCACAGGAACCGTTCCCGTTTTTGGGATAAAAAGTAGCCTTTGTTTTAATCCAGGGTATAACCTACTTCCATGCCAAATTTCATCCAAATCCGTCCAGCTGTTACAGCGTGAAAGAGTAACAAACATATACACATACGCACAAACTTTCACCTTTATAATATTATTATTGTGATTGTGATATTGTGATTAAGAAATAATAATAAATACTTATGTATTTATTACTAATCAAGGTCTCGGAGTTACATACATACTATATCTCCTGTAAGAAGTAGATAATATTTAGTTATTATGTGCAGTGTGAATGTATGCCTTATTTATTTATTTATTTTTATTTAAAGCAAACCTTTTTTCTCCTTTTTCTTCAGAAAATCAATCTAAATGAGTTTCATTCTAAAGAGCTTTTACATTTAGTGGTGGTTACGTTCGCGGAGTTTCATACCTTTGTCCGAGTCAAGTCCAAGGAAGGAGGCTGCGGACCGGGCGTCCTTGGAAACCACTCTCGGTCTCCGTGCCACAGTCTATAACTAGCACCGAGACAGCGCGTAGCGTAGAGTAGTATGTGTTGAGCTTTACATTACTCTATAGTCAAAGCAATAAAATATAATATATTGCAAAGAAGCTTTTTTAGCAAATTTTACAAGTCAAAATTAGTAACCATTGAGTAAGTAATCGTAAAATTAAGTAGGTAAATTCTAAAATAATTTAAATTGATGTTCTAAGCATATTATTTTCATTTATAATTTTAAAACTATCGACATTGCTTTCAACAATAGAAGAGCTGATGAACTTCGAACGCCTAAAAAGATTTTCATAAGAAAAAAAGAAAGATCAAATAGGTTCTGACAGACCGTTCACCGTAAGATGTCCCATGTATTTATATTATTTAAAAATATGCAAGTATTATCGTAAATGTAAAGTAATATGTAAGCATTATCTAAACTTGTATGTACCCACCACAGATGTTTTACTTGCATATTTTTAAATAATATTAATACATCAGGGGACAACTAACGGTGAACGGTCTATACCTATGGGAGAAAATGTAAAATTCTTATTTGGGAGCTACGACGCCACTGACAGACATACAAAACAGATACAGACGTTAAATTTCTAATACCATTATGTTTGGTTGAGGGCTAAAATACAAAAAAGTAGTACTTGTGGAGAATTTTACATCGTCATCAAGCCCCGAACTAAGTAATAAAGCTTGCACTATGGGAGCCCGAAAATATTAGAATACTTAAATCATTTTTGGTTGTTTATATTATATATTTTTATACATACCTATACATACCTACATCTACTTATTGCAATATAAGCACAGAACAAACTTAATTATGTTCATTACACAAATGTTTGTCCTGAGTGGGAATCGAACCCCCAGCTTTCAGAAGGCTGAGCTACCTACTGAACTATCAGGCCAGCCAAATCAATGCCAGTGCCAGCCAATGAGAATCTGCCCAAAGACGAACAGGGGGCGCACTGTGAGATCTTAGCGCGATTCAAAACAGAGCCTACACTGGATCGCTTGTCAAAATCTCCACACAAAAAAAACAAAGCGATCCAATATAGGCTCAATTTTGAATCGCGCTAAGAGCTCACGGTACGCCCCCAGGAGCTTTATTTTATTGACTTTCTAGTTAGCGTCTATATTGTTTTTTTAGCCTGGGCTCTTTTTCTATTCTTTATTTGTAGTGTACTTTTTACAACATTATTATGGAGGCACTCACATTTGCATTATCCATACGTGTAATTCTATTACATTTTCCTAAATTATACACTGTAACGTGAATGAATTTGACATGCGAGTACTTTCGTTTTCATAGATTGGAGATAAGAGGTTTTTCTATAGTCACTTTCTAAGTTATTTCCTTTTACAAATAATAATGTAATGAGAGTCGTAAGTACCTACCTATAAATAACATTTTTTTTAATGTAATGAATGACGTGACGAGTTAGTCGTTTGCCTGATGTTAAGGGACACGGCTGCCCATAACAGATTGCAGTAAAACAGGCAAGAGAATGCTTATACAAGGCAGGTATAGTAGGTAGTATACTGCAGCGGCCAGCAACAGAGGCATTGATGGACGAACGTGTAAATGCTCCATTCAAACAGTGTAGGTACCATTGCCACCCTGATGCAATCTTACATGGATCTGTAAAAAATGCTGGTGGTCGAGGAGTATACAATATAAACACTAGCTGATTTCTTTACCGCATTTCGATCTTTACAGCATCACCTGGCTGGAAGTCTCATTCACGCAGATAGTGATTTCCATCGATAAGACCTCCGAAGAGTCTCAAGGGTTAAAGACCTCCAGTATTTTAAACCACAGAAAGGTATAAGATATCACATTAGGGTAAAATACTCAAAATCTTCAAATGAAGGCTTTCCGTAGGCAATGTGCCTTTATTCATTAAACTAACTACTACACTACTAAAACTAGTAAACTAGCTACACTATCTACTATAAAGAACATTTGCACTGTATACTAGCCGCGATGGCCTATACACAGTCCAAATGCTCCAGCCCACTACCGGTGAGACTCTGGGTCCGTGGGGACCGGGAGCTCATCGCGTATTCCAAAGTTTATCAGAGCGGCTGGTTGATGCGACGCGTGACCAAAATGCGACCAAAATGCTGGCACTTGTTTGGCTTAACGAATCAGCATTGCAATTCAACGTGGCAGTGCTGCCAGTATGTTGGGTACCTACGCTACCTACCGGTAGTGGGCTGGAGCATTTGTACTCTCTACTCGTCGCGGCTAGTATACAGACCAAATGCTCTTTGTAGTAGATAGTGTAGCTAATTTACTAGTTTCAGTAGTTTAGTAGTTAGTTTAAAGAATAAAGGCTTTCCGTGGTGGCTTTCCTTAATTGTTCTTCTACAATCGGTATGCTGCACCATTCAGCTCTAACCAGAACAGCCATCCATCTTCGTCACCGGCTAGACTGCGCATTAGCCAGCCATTTTGAACATTACCCACAAAAAAACGCCGTCTCTTTCACACACTAGGACTTAGACAAAGCTTTTGTATATCCGTCTTTATCTTCGGCGGAGTGATTCAGTAAAATGCAGTTTTCGAAAGAATTTATTTTCGTTACTTTTCATTTGATTTTCAACCTTTTAGACTAAGTTTTAAGGTACACGTTTGGATACATAAAAAGTGCAGAATTAAATTTCCTAAGCAAGTGTTTAACACTGAGTGCAACAATCTTTTTCTCGGGCTTCTTGCGAATGCTCTGAAATTGGACGGTGTTATTCATTTGGCGACGCGATCCAATGTTATTAAGTGGTTACATCTCGTTTAACGCTGTTTTGTTTATGCTGTCCATGTATTGTGTGTGAGTTGCGAATGTTGTTTTTGTAGTCCTTTGATACTCTTTGTTGTCGGACAAGTGCGTGACTACTGTTGCCAAAAGAGATATAATTATGGGCGTGTCTTGCAGATTGAATGGTTGTATAATTTATACCTTGCAATGCATTGTTCTCTTTTCGAAGTTTTACACCTTCGAGATTTTTGTTTTTTTTTCAGTGCTGGTGAGAGAAAAAACAATTGACTGTGATTTCTACGTTTAGTACCAACTTAACAAAACTAAACCAAATTAAAACCCGGTCTATTTATTTATTACTTGAACCCATTACAAACCTTAAGGTGCCTTCTAATTAATCGTTAGATTTTTCAATTTGAAGGCACTAACCTAACCCAAGATAAGTTATAGTACCTAAAGGGTACAACAGGCGGGAACTGTAATCCATCTACTTCACGATCCAATGGACAGAGTGTGGTGCTGATTGCAGCGACAAGCAAAGCGGAAGCGGTAGCGGTTTCAAAGCTTATAAGTACAAAAAAGATACTGATCACAACTACATGACTGAAAAGTATTCAAATAGCATAGTGTCCAGTAAGGAATGTGCCCAATTCAAGTAAGTGTCGAGTCTGAGAAAGTAGTGAATTATTAAAAGTAGCCAATTAAGGAAACTGGGCAGAAGGCAAGCAGCCGATCGAAGTGGTGCTCTATGGAGGAGGCCTATGTTCAGCAGTGGACGTTAACAGGCTGATGATGATGATGAAGGAAAGTGTCAACTCGTTTCTGGACTTTTTTTAATAATGATAGCTGATAGAACAAAAACCCATGTGTGAGTCTTATTGTTTTAGGTCTACCATGGGTTATAATTATACTTACATTCAGATTTTACGGGTTGAAATGAGAGTGCATATCTGATATATTTCGGTAATTTGCAAATCGGGTACAAACTTGGATGATTTAACGTATTCAAAGGGTACAAAACGTAAAATTTTAAATAGACCACAGCCACAGGTAACCCCCAATAGATACCGCATTATGGGATTTTTGTTCGGATCCTAGCTCACCAAAACTGGCGGAAGGCGCGGGTTGCGGGGACTGGAGCCAATGCGCTATTATTGGTTGTTTCGAGTGACGCTCTAATAATAAACTCTAATACTTGGTCGAAACTAAGGCCGTGCTGCGAAGCGGCGATTTATATAGAACCATTTACGCCAATGCGTGGTGCGCGGTCGTCGTCTTTCATGCAGTATCTATTGGGGGTTATCTGTGACCACAGCTCACAACTTATTGATCAAAGTATATCCCACTCGCTATCAATGGGACCGAACCTTTCGCTGCATGATGCATTAATCCCTGTTCCCTTGGGACGGATCCTTAATATATGGTCGTGAGTTCGAGGCGGTCACACCACGGATCATTTTAAACTTGATCCTGACTTCCCATCTATAATGGGTTTTATTTTCATTATGACATGGTTGCGAAGCGCGTCTATGCCACTTTGTTATACTCACATTACATAGATTAAACACCCAGCAGCCTATCTATTAAGAAAATACATTATTTTTTAGTAATTTTGAAGCTTTGACCAGTCACAGGTTGCATTGTCTAAGTTTTAAATCCTAAAGTTTGGTAGTGGGGGCAATTTGCGTCTTATAAAAACTGAGAGTCGAACCCAACACTATGATATTAGTAAAACATCAACCAAATGGTAACAATTTTTATATTTATTACTTCAGGTTTCATTTTCGAGGTGTACTTCACCTTTGCTCTATTCACACAACCATTTTTAGAGTTCCGTACCCAAAGGGTAAAACGGACCCTATTACTAAGGCTCCGCTGTCCGTCCATCTGTCTGTCTGTCCGTTTGTCACCAGGCTGTGAGATACAAATAATTTCAACTGTCTAACTGAACAGACAGTTGAAATTTTCACAGATGATGTATTTCTGTTGCCGCTATGACAACAAATATTGTACTAAAAAACAGAATAAAATAAATAGTTAAGGGGGCTCCCATACAACAAAAGTGTATTTGTTTTGCTTGTTTTTATAGATAATGATACGGAACCCTTCGTGCGCGAGTCCGACTCGCACTTGGCCTGTTTTTCATAACTAGGTAGCTATGAAATAAGATTTTTTCCCCAATGTAGATCAACCCAAGAACCATCTACCACCACAAACCTTTGAAAAAATTCGGGCCTATGCGTAAAATTAATTGACATTTCACTTCCAATTTATTTCAATTCAACAATGTATATATTCCTAAAACCATTCCAAGCCAAAACAAAAAAAAAGTAATTAGTTGACAATACAGTGCGGGGCTAACATGATTTCTTATGCAATGATATTTTATTTATTTATTTATTTAAATACTAACTTAAGTAAGTGTTACATAATATTATGGAGCCTTAGATCCCGCACTTGGCATGCCTGTGTCGCAGGATCTAGCCTCTTACGTTCCTTATTGAGATAGGTATTCTGTGCTAGTGAGTTCTAATGAGGTACGAAAGTGTATGTATATATGTGTGTCAGTGAATAGAAGTATTTCTGCAACCATTTTTCATTCATTATTCATATTTCAAATGAAATTGAACTTGCCATTATAAAAATACTATTTGATTATTCACGTTTTGGAATAATATTCCCAAATTCACAAAACATTACCTAATTAGGTATTCACTTATTCCTATTCTCATATCATGCATTAAATTTTTCCAGTGCGTAGGCAAGTATTCAAATTGATATATCCACGTTAAAAAACATGTGAGAAGGTCTTTGACTGCTGTCCTATAAGGACCTTTTTTTCATAAAGAAAACCGGCTGAGTGAGAGCCGGACTCGCGCACTGAGGGTTCAGTACACATTAGGCTCAATTTTGAAGGCTTTATTTGATATTCTTTAACTTATTAAAAATATAGCCGTCTTTTACATTTTCGTCTATATGATATTTGCAGAGTATGCGTTATAATAAAATCATACTGAGCTTGAAACTTGCATCTAGTTTTTAAAATAGAAAAAATAAATCAAAAAACCGTTATAAAACACGTTTCCTGTCTGGGAGAGACCCCACTTAAAAATAGGTAATCCGCCTCATAATATAGCATCTGTAAAAATTTCAGCTTTCTACTCTTCACTATTTAAGAGACACATCAGTTTGTAGATCGGACAGACAGACATACAGACAGGCAAACATAAGCATGCAAGCGTTTCGGAAACTTCATCGAGTTTTCTCGTCACGTATACAGCAATGCTTGAAACCCAAAGTCTATAATCATTAATCAGTGCGTCCTACCAGTCATGCGATACACTTACGGTACGACTAGTCCACCAATTTAAAGTTGCTCAGAGAGCTATGGAAAGGGCTATGCTTGGAGTTTCTCTGAGGGACCGAATCAGAAATGAGGTGATCCGACAGAGAACTAAGGTAACCGACATAGCCCATAGAATTAGCAACTGAAGTGGCAGTGGGCTGGTCACATTTGCCGCAGAACCAACGACCGCTGGGGTAGACGTGTTTTTGAGTGGAGACCGCGACTTGGCAAACGTAGCGTACGACGCCCTCCGCTCCGACTAAGTGGAGCGACGATATACGCAGAGTTGCTGGTGGCAGCTGGATGAGATTAGCCGAGGATCGGGCTGAGTGAATTAGGAGAGGCCTATGTGCAACAGTGGACTGATACAGGCTGATGGTGATGATGATGATGAGACATAAGAGGCTAAGTAATAGGGTTCCGGTTATGTCTTTTGGGTACGGAACCCTAAGATGGATTTAGTTCGCTAATCTAGTCTAGGTCGTGCTAAAAGTCGTTGTGTGTCGTGTGCTTTCAAACGTGTTGTAAACATATTATTATTGCATTCCGGTTTGAAGGTTATTTTACGAATATTAGATAGACTGCGCCTAGGATAGACTAATAATTAAGTAGGTCCAAATTTGACAAAGAGGTCGCACGAAGAGTCCAACTCGGCTGGGCAGTGTTCGGGAAGCTTCGGCGTATCTTTTCGTCCAAAATACCGCAGAGCCTGAAAACAATAAGGTTTTGAACCAGTGTGTGTTGCCAGTGATGACTTATGGCATTGAGACGAGGTCCATGGGCGTACCCAGCTTTTAGTCCAGGAGGAGGCAAACCCGAAATTTCTTATGGTGGGTTCCCACGATTTTTTAATACCATTGAAGTGACCTAAAGCCCAGTCATAACTTCAAATCAACCCTCTGGCGGCTGCGCCACCAATGTAAATTTGAAAGCATATCTTGGAAACGTGATGCTGGAGCAGATTTTGTCCCTTATAATGTCAGTACAAGCGTGCTGTTTATAAATTAAAATAATTAGTGAGACCAAAACGAGCCCAAATATATTCTTTACTAAAATATAGAACCTATATAAACATGAAAAGCGCGAGCGAAGCGAGCGCGAGAATTTTTCTGTATTTGCATCATTTTATACTTCAGAAAATACGTGCAAGGGTGTTCAAGCGTGCTGGTCATGTAAAACAAAGCATAAATATGAATAGCGCGAGTGAAGCAAGCGCGACATTTTTTCTGTATTTGCCACATTTTATATTTCAGAAAATACGTGCAACGTACGTTCAAGCATGCTGGTCATACATTAAAACAAAGGACAAATACTAATAGCGCGAGCGAAGCGAGCGCGAAAAATTTTCTGTATTTGACACATTTTAAATTTTAGAAAATACGTGCAACGTACGTTCAAGCGTGCTGGTCATGTATTAAAACAAAGCATAAATAGTAATAGCACGAGCGAAACGAGTGCGAAACATTTTCTGTATTTGCCACATTTTATATTTCAGAAAATACGTGTAACATACGTTCAAGCGTGCTGGCCATGTATTAAAACAAAGCATAAATAATAATAGCGTGAGCGAAGCGAAGAAAAAAATTCATTATTTTGCCCGTTTACTCTAAACTATCAACTCTACCTACAACTACCTACTCTAAAAATCTTAGTCTCATTATCAAAATTATCTCAGCGAAACGAGCGCGAAGCGAGCGGCTACCCCCCCTGCCCCCCTCTGGGTACGCCCATGCGAGGTCCGTTACGACTTGGCGCCTTATGCGCCTGCTCTCCCGCTTAGTAAAGCTGTAAAGGTCGCTAGACACCAACATTATTAGACCGTTCAAAGAAACCTTAGATTAGACATGACTGAGAATACGGCAGGAAAACCTTTAAAATAATATAAAACAGATATTTTACTGTTCAAAAACCTATCCACTCTGTCTCACCTCATGAATTTTGCATATTTGAATAACCTGTCCCATGCACTTGATCTCGTGAACTGGGGTAACCTTCCACCGTCCTTGTATGTCGATGCGTCTATGCAAAAGCGAAGTGACTGGAAAAATGTAGGATAAGTGTCATTATGTGTATTTATATAATATGTAGCGCTCATAGCGAAGCACCACTAGCCGTTTCTAACCGGTCGGTAAAGTTAAGCAACGTTCGCTGTGGTCACTACTCTGATGGGTGACCGCTACAGCAAAAACTGCTATTTACAACTGAGCGCTACCGTGCTTCGGAGGGCACGTTAAGCCGTCGGTCCCGTCTGTTGTCCTAAGACAGCAGTTAATAAGCCAAGTCAGAAACCTTTGGGAGGACTAAAAATTCTGACACCAGGGCTGACCACTTGCCTACACGAGAAGAAGAAGAAGGATAGCTCCCAACGCATCCCACGAAAAAGTTGGCTCTTGTGACGTCGTCTTGTATTAGTACCTCGCTAGTAGTAGCGCTATCTCGTTCCATCTTGAGTTATCTCGGTTCATCTTAAGTAGTTTTGATTCATATTTGGCTTTCTTGTTTCATCTCTTATTGTCTTGGCCTCCTGTCGTCTTGACCTACTACGGTAAAAATCCTAACCGAAAAATTAGGTACATGTTGGGGAAAGTGAAACTGTGATAGCAGGGGTAAGAGAAACATAATTTGAAGAGAAAGTTACATACATAGAGCTAAAGTACAATGGGCGGACTTTTCGCTAAAAGCGATCTCTTCCAGTCAACCTTTAGATGGAAAAAATCTACTAAACTCTAGTTAATTAAATAAACTCCATCAGTTAATTTGAGTTGACAAAGTGCTGGCTACACTGGCCAATACCTCCAAAATAACAGCTGTTAGTCGATTTTCAGTAATCAACAGGAACATTGGTGTTCCTGCCCTTTTTATACCAATCAGATTGCTGGTCGGGCACACAGACAGTATTTTATATGTATACTTACGTCCTGTGCTATGGATGTGGGTAGGTGTTGATTTTTCAGATTAAGCGCATTGCAGGATCGCCGACTATTTTGAAACGGTAGAGATCCGTGGTATGATTGGCAATCAAATTTGGAAAAATAAGGATAAATTACGAATTAAAAATCCCCTCGATTAACTTTATCTTTTTCTTTCTTTTTTTTTGTAATCCTGCAGCATCAGGTCAAGGTTAATGTGTTTCAATATCATTGCATAAACAAGATAAGTACCAAAAAATCATTTGGAAGATTCTTTCATACCTTCATTAATTAGAAAAGACAGACACATGTGTCTGTCTTTTTGTATGATACAAAGAATGCGTCAGGTCTACTAGGTGAGAAATGAGCGAGTGGGAGTGAATTCTTTGAATCGGCAGACATTGTATGATGCCTTGTGGCTGGAGGGGGAGCGAAGCCATACGCTGGAGTAGCTGGCAGCAACTGGACAAGAATTGATACAATATCGTTTGAAAGTTATTAATTAAGAGAATTGGGCTTCACGTTCACGGTGTATGAAGACCATTGCTTGCTGGTCATGGAATAATGTAAGCTGAAGATGATGGCTAAGACATAGGTTATAATTATGAACTTTACGTTTAAATTATTCAACTCAATGGTAGATGTTAGTAGAATATTAACCCTAGGAATAAAACTGATCACACATAAAGAACTGGAAGACTGCTGAACATAGGCCTCCCCCATAAAACGCCACTTTGGACGTAATCATAGGGACCATAATCACCACGCTTAGCAGGCGGTTTGGTGATCGCAGAAGATTTTAATGTACCAAGGAGAATGCTGCTGCCCATTCCCTGTATATGGAAAAGATGGTGGTGATCCTATTCTCACACTGGGACTACACGGGTAAACGGGAATGGTATCATTATATCTTTATTATTTCGAGTCGGTTTTTAACCATAATGAGTAGACCTATCTATATACTTACGACGATGGGGATTTTTTACCATGGGGAAGAAAGGTTCTCGAGTGGCGGCACGAACTGCAAGACGCAGTGTAGGCCGGTCCCCCACTAAGTGGACCGACGACCTGGTCAGAACCGCCGGGTTCCGATGGATGCAGGAGCCAAGCAGCCGCTCAAAGTAGCGCTCTTTGGGGAGGCCTATGTTCAGCAGTGGACGTCTTCAGGCTGATTATCCTATTTTGAGTCGGAGTGTTAACCATATGAGTAGACCTATCTATATACTTATGTGTGCTTGACGACCATTAGTACGGAACCCGTTAACCCAGATAAGTCGAAGCTTCCCATTTTTTTGTCAATTGATTGGCTCTCAAATAAAGCAAATGAACTCCGATTGAATTTGTGATGAGCTCTGGTGAGTTTACGCTCGTCGCCGATGTTCATCCTATTGTTCAGCGCATATAGCGTGCTCGATCGATTGGGAATTTTAAAGCAGTATGTAGAGCGGTGCGATTTTCTTCCAAACGCAAACACGTGCGAGTTTTAAAATTTGTAGTTTCTAACTATCATTAAAATGCTATTTCAAATCATCAAACTTAGAAACACATAGCAAAAAAAATTACCCTTCGCACTCAGAATGAGGCGCCCTGTTGACATAGGTATGCGTTTCCAATAAAACCTATTTTTTTTCTTTGTTTTAATGCTAAAATGGGCAAACGTTTGACAACAACTCACCTGATGGTAAGTGCCAAAGTTGTCTAAGGTAGAGTAAGTGTCACGTTTGCCCATGAGATGCTCATTCACTCTTGACTTAAATGGTCCATTTTATTTTTTCTTATATTTTGGCTCCACACATAGTGTATTTAGCCAGTGTCAAGTATTGTAGTTTTTCATCGTATTATGAAATATTTCATGTAAAGTCAAGTCTTAGTCACAGTCAGTCAGGGTAGTCATAGTCCAGTCTAAGTCAGGTAGTCATAATCCAGTCTAAGTCATGTCCTAGTAAAGTAGTGGCAACTTTACTAGAGGCTTCTATGGAATTTTGGAAGCAACACGAAAAACCACGTTTCACTACATTATATCACTTGCCAACACTTATACTCGTAATTCAGCACTTAATGCGTAAAATGCCACTAATTTTAAACATTAACACTAGAAAAAGCATAAGTTTTGTGAAATAATACAATGCAACGACGTGAACTTTTTCTTACACAAACAATCGACTATGGCAAATGACATTAGGATGCGCTATGCGCTTAATGTCGGCACGGAATCCATGTAGAATTTCGTCTCTAACTGAGGGCGAAGCGTGCAGTTTGCTTTTCGTACTGTGAGTTTTCCCAGTAGATGTAATACTCTTATCTACGAACTGAACCTATTCCTTAATTCTGTAATTGATAACTGATAAAAAGAAAATACATTACATACCTACCATTTGCTGGCAAGTTTCATAAGTTCATGATTTTTATAATTTCTAAGAAAACCGATAACTTTACTGAAAATCCTTAAAATATAAAATGCAAGTGTTGCGCTAAAAAGAATTCTTGTCCCGAGCGAGTTGGCCGTTTTTGCGTGTTCCGCTAACTTCTGTCATTCGTCTTCGCGCGATGCATAGGGAAACTTACTGACAGATCGGTCCACTGCGAGACAATACAATGGCACACTGGAAAAAATATAAAAATTAAATTAATTGGCTAGTTTTCCAACGTGATATAACAACTTTTGTAACTCAACGCATAATAATGGATTAATCAAAAACAAATTTTACTTTTAAAATTACTGTCTGTCAATAATAACTGTGACCCATTAAAGGTCAGCTCAATGTTACAATGCTGTGACAGTCCACGTAGTGGTAGTTTTCATTAACATAAGCCTATTTAATTAAGTCACAGAATACTACAGGTAATCATTCAACTTTAATTGCAATGAGCAGGATTCGTAACTTGTTTATCTTAGTAATTATGCACACTATAAATGATTTGTGTTTCTATAGGATGCAGTCAAGTTACGTCGCGGTGGGTATGTTCATCACCATATTAATGTCTGTAGTTTTATACAGGTTAACAGTTCTACATCTAACCAACAAAAATCTGCTGATAAAATAATTCACCATTAAGTAGGTAAAAGTAAACAAATAATGAACAAAAGTAATATGATGTCAATATATGACATACTTACCTATAGTTTATCATTATCTTCGCTAACTTTAGACCATTCTTGGAAACGCTGTGGTGTGTCATTTTCTCGGCCATAACTGCTTCCCTAGTTGCAACGTCACGCCACAGACGGGCGTTAATTTATGGAGAGCTTCGGGAAAGTCGCCTGCTTGCCGTAGACCACGCGAACTTCTCTACGAACGCTACCTACGGCCTTAAGTGCACTACAACTCTATAATTGCAACTTATCAAGTTATGATTTAGTTTTAAATCTCAAGAAATGATAAAAATCAATTGAAAAAACGAAGAAAAAAAAAGTGAATGCTAGTGAAATTACTGGGCAAATGAGACTTTATAACCTGATTTCACAGTCTCGTGATCTTATTACTAGACTGTGTGATGTCTCAGGATGACGTGCGCAGTGCAGTGTCACGCGAAACTTTATTATTTTAAAGTTCTGAGTGACACTGCAAGTGTTATGGGCAACCGTGTCGCTTAACATCAGGTGAACGACTAGCTCGTCACGTAATTCATTCTCATAAATAAAAAATAAAAAAAAACCTGAGGATAGATAGATAATAAAAGTAGGTAAACCTACGAATAGGTATCAATAAAATTCGACTCAGTTTTCAGCATGTTGAGAATATAGACTTTAGTGGCCAAATTATTTGTAAAAAGAGACGTTGTTGATGGAGTAATGAGAAGGTATCTAATTGTTCATCATCATTATCAGCCTGAAGACGTCCACTGCTGAACATAGGCCTCCCCCAAAGAGTGCCACACGCGTTTTAATTGTTACAAAACGTGAAAAATATATTACAACAGATACATTTCTGTGAAAAGTCGTGGAAAATTTCATGAAAAGAGTAACGGCCTGTCATTAGATCCGTAGGGGCATTTGACGGATATTTTATTCCATACTTAATCGAAACAGGTCTTCTTTACAATACAATAAAAAAATCACAACTATCACAAAAAATACGGGTTTTTATTTTAAAAAGAAAAAGTGCATTCTTACTGAGACGCACGCCATAATTTCGCCCGCGGATAAAATTATTATCCTATGAGTTAAACTACTTATAAGCTATGTCCATTCCAAACACTTAAATCCGTTCAGTTGCGGCCTGAAGAAACAAACACACACACACACGCACACACACAAACTTTTTAAGGTGATTTTAGTGTGATAAATACTTACCTACAATGTATGTTGACAATGGAAAAGAAAACAGTTTACCTACATTTTTACATTGTTAAAAAAGCACACATAAAGTTATGTTATTCAGTGTTGTTGAGTGATGTTGTTTGTGTTGTGTTGTTGTGTCCGTTCAGTTGCGGCCTGAAGAAACAAACACACACACACACACCCCCACACACCCCTCCACACACACACATATACATACACACACACACACACACACACACACACACACACACACACACACACACACATTTACACACACACGCACGCACACAAACTTTTTAAGGTGATTTTAGTGTGATAAATACTTACAATGTATGTAGAGAATGGAAAAAAAAACAGTTCACTTACATTTTTACATTGTTAAAAAAGCACTCATAAAGTTGTTATGTTATTCAGTGTTGTTGAGTGATCTTGTTTGTGTTGTGTTATGTTGTGTTACACATTCCTTACATTTAGAAAACGTTAAATGAGTTGCAACAGGTTGCAAATAAAATATTCAATTTAAATCAGACAAGTCCAAAATGACCACCAAGACATTTTAAAATATACACAACAGTTAGGTATTTATTATAACTATTATAACAAAACCAAAAACGAACAAAACTTACGTCATCATTGCCCGACACTTTAGGAAACTTGTTTCTTTCCCCAGCAACATGCATAAGGCTGCAGCTACACTTGTAACATTCTATACAGTGAAACAGTGCAAACATTGAAAATTGTGACAAATCTGATAGAATTTATAGGTAAAATCATCGTAATTCTGATATCGCTCCGATATAGATGCACTTAGAAACATTGATACTGACGTGCTACATATACCTTCGACCACATACCATCGCTGATGGTGGTCAAGCTTTAGCCTAGTCATATATAAAAAAGAAATTGGTGCATTTAAAATTGACATAGTTAAAAGTAAATAGTATTAGGTGTTGGATATAGTGAAACAGTGTGACTAGATAAGTAGTTAAAACATTGGATATAGTGAAACAGTGCAAACACTGCTGAACATAGGCCTCCCCCATAAACCGCCACTTTAGACGCTTTTCATAGGGGGGATTTGTTATAATCACCACGCTTGGCAGACGGCTTGGTGACCGCAGAAGATTTTAATGTACCGAGGAGAATGCTGCTGTCCATTCCCTGGATAAATATTACCTTAGCCGGCTCTTACGACACCCACGGAAAGAGATGGGGAGCTGGTAATTTTCTTTTTAATTCACTATAACTGACAGCTCTATGAGTATGTCTGATGACATCACAAGCTACTTTTTTTTCTCTTATATTTTGGCTCCACATATTTTATAGTGTATTTAGCCAGAGTCAAGTATCGTAATTTTTCATCGTGTCTTAGTCACAGTCCAGTCTAAGTCAAGCCCTAGTAAAGGGGTGGTAACTTTACTAGAAACTTCTATGGAATTTTGGAAGCAACACGAAATACCACGTCACCACATTATATCACTTACCCACACTCATGCTCATAATTCAGCACTAAATGCGTAAAACGCCATCAATTAAACGTAAACGCAATCATTAAAACAGGAAAAAGCACAAGTTTTGAAAAATAATACAATGTAATGCGACGTGAACTTTTCCGCGTTCCCACCAAAAACCCACAAGCTACTTAAAAAAAAATTAAGACGACCAATTACGTCAGCATTTTTGTGAACCATTGTGCACACAGCTTTACACGTACCTATCTCAACCATAGACCGTAACCTTGTCCGCGACCTACCACAACTTGTAAAATAAAACAAAACTGCGATCTAGTCCATGATCGTTTATTTGTTTTATTTATTGGCAAAAACTAATGAGTTTAATAATAGCTCCACACTTTTGTTGTTGTCTCGATCTGAAATTGAGACCGAGTTGATTTGCATCTCCTAATGTTTTTGTAAAACGATTCAAAAAAACATAACTTAACATAAACATAATTTTACAAAAATACTCATGGCACAAATACGTCACAAAAATAAAAATAATAATAAAAGCTTGTAATAGCGCGCTATTTTGATATTGTGCTTAACCTAGAATGTTCTAGAAATGTTCCTCTTGATGGCAGACTACTTACGCCCCGTGGCTTCACCTGCATTGCAATTTTCCGGTTTAGGAAGTAGGTATCTTATGTGTCACTCCTACATAAGCACGTTTTCCAAGATTTGGTAAAAAAAATACTATAAATACTTACCTTAAAGCCACAAAATATTTAGCATTTAAAAAAGGAGCACCAAACACAGTATAATCGCATTAAAAACCCTACCTATTAAATAAATAATATATAAAGTCATTTTCAGTTCATTACGATAATTCAGTATTCTGTCATCCCCCAAAGTTTAGCAGCACGTTTATTGGGCCTAGCGGAAATATTTCGATGACGTCACTGTAATTTTAGAAAAGTAGTAGCACCGCTGAAGCCAGCCGCGTTCACCAGAGTTGAATGTATCGCCTTGGTAATGAACGTGTGAAGGTCGCGCCGGCTGAAACAGCTACCTACTACGTTTACATTCTCCTTATATCAATAAATCTTATTATAGGCGCGTTTTGCGTTTGCCGGAGTGTTTTGTAGAGCAAGGATAGATTTAAGGCGTTTTTGTGGGATTTCCTCTAAGCTTTTGAACCAGCGACGCGTCAAGTAGCATCAGCGAAGCTTCAGCGTTAGCCGTTCGGTACTCATCGCTACCCGTGGTGTTCGTGGACGGCTGCGCCTGCGCCGCGATCGCGATGGATAGCGAATAAGTTCGCAACGCTGACGTTTCGCTGACCCGCCGCCGGTGCGGTTGAAGCTTTAAGCCTTGCAACCACCTAGCAAAAAAGCAGATCTTAGTGTATCTGGTAAATAATAAGGTAATATGGAAACTGGCGAATCAGCGAGACTGAAGAAAAAAGAAATTTACAAATGAATACGCAAACCCGTTTTTTAGATGCTCTTTTGAAGCGATGTCACAAAGGAGACCATGTTCAATTCGGCATGTATGTTTTTAGTGTCATCGTTAGCCTGAAGACGTCCACTACCGAAGTTAGGCCTCCCCTCTCCACAGGCTGCCGCTCAGAGTGTGCTCTATGGCATAGATCAACACTCTGAGCGGCTGCTTGCCTCTAGCATCCAACGGCTCCCCGCGGTTTTGACTATAGATAGTCAATCCACCTAGTTGGGGTGCCCAGCTACACTGCGTCTACCGAGAATCTTTCTTCCCCATCGGTTGTCGGTTCTGCTAGCTATGCGGCCTGCCTATTGCCATTTCAACTTGCTAATTCTAAGAGCTATATTGGTAATTTTAGTTCTCCTGCGGAGCTCCTCATTGCGGATCTTATTTCGCAAGGAAACACCGAGCATGGCTTTCAATAGAACTATTACTATTGAAATTTGTGCTATTGAAATTGGTGATATTGAAATTGGTTCTATTTGAATTGGTGCTTCAGTAAGAATACAGTGATCTTCGTTTTCGGTTTTCTTCACAGATGTGAGGCAAAAGACTAAAGCAGAACCAGAAAGCGTTAAGTTTTCCTCTGAAAACAGGAACACAGTAAGTAAGTGATAAAAAAAACCAGCCCTAAATAATAACAATGAAGGTAGGTGTGTCCACTCCTCATTCAACATTCAAAAACATTAACCAGACGTGACGTTCACCGCGACTTTGAACTGCAGATTAAATAATAGTCACTTCACTCAGACTACAAGAAATATATAGACGGTCGGACGGTTGGACGGTTTCGGTCCAACTAGTGGGGGGTTACTATTATTTTACTCAGAACTAAAAACTGAAACCAAAAAGGATAATAAGTCCTAATACTTTTTATGATAAGATAAGTTCGTTTGACCACATTTCACCTCATGGGCGGAAGGTGCACTCTATGCCCCCCAGCATGTGCACCGCGAGAAAACTTTTTGTCGTTGTTCGAGTGAGGCACATAGGGAAAGAGGTATATGTACTACGTACTAGAGAAGCTATTCGAAGCACAAATAGTTGCCATTTTTTGTATAATTAAACTAAAATCCGCTACAGCGCTTTACGAGATTAAACGTCTATCCAACGATCCCAACACGCAGCGCTAGTGCAATGGCATATTCGGATCATAATTTTTACTGCTGGCTGCTGCACGTGCAGTCACTTTGAGTGCCGAGCATCGTATAAGCGAGAAGATGCTGGCCGGCCGGCATATTTGCAGTGGTTGACTGCAAGTTAGAGATGTGCTGTCTAGTGTATACATAGAAGTCCTTGCTTAGGCGCTACCATAATCGTGTCACGGTCTTTGGCGAGAAAAAGTGCTCGTGCTAGGCGGGGTTGTGAACTGGCTTTCAAGTGAATCTGCTGAAACACAACGTTAAGTGCTGTGTACCAAGATGTTACCTACCCATTTCATTGACGATCATGTGTTTAATCGCTACATTAGAAATACATTATTAGACCTCCTACCTAATTAGTCATCTGCTCAAAAATGGAGCAATTTGATAGCGCTTGTCTTTTTCGTTGTAGGAGTGGAACGAGCGGTAAGATTGTACGACTTCGTATTCCTTTTTTCGGTTGGACTTTATTTATAAGCTTCGTCTGTTTTCAACTAGTCTATGTCACAGGTAAGTTGAACGACAGTCTCATCGGGGTGGTCATGAACGAAGGCCACCAATGCATTGCATTTCTGTTGGATATGCAATTCTAATTGCATATTGTGAGAGTGATAATCAAGGCTTGCGGTAGTCCTATCCAAGTATACGCTATCTTCATTTCAAATTCCATGTACCTAAATCAATCACATCATATCAACAGCCGGAAGACGTCCATTGCTGAATACAGGCCAACCCCATAAAACACCACTGGACGCTTATCGTAGTAGACCAGGCCTGAAGCCTTTGAAAATGGTAAAAAATGAAAAAAAATAGTAGGATGAAAATAGTAGGTAATAAAAAGATCTACAACTTTTGTATTCACACTTTTGTCACATAACCTTAAAACTTATGTGAAAAATTCATATAACCAATTTTTTGGTTTTTGAATGTTATACTTACAAAAAAATATTTTTCCACATAATTTGGTGAAAACTTACTTTTTTATGTCTCAAACACACTATGTTATTTTTTCACCTTATTTTGATTTAATATCGAAAAAGCACTAATTTACCATCGAAAATTGTCACGTCAAAATATCAGCCTTTGTAAAAAGAGCCAGCTGGATTTTTGTTCGTTGAAATCTCTACTTTCTCATGGTGTAAAAAATATATCAAAAGTAGAGATTTCACTGATTTCAGATTTTAATGTACCGAGGAGCTGCTGTCCCATTCTCTAGATATTCTCTTAGTCGGCTCGGCAAGGGAAGAGATGGGGTGGTTCTATTCTAACACAATCAGGACCACACGGCCAAACCAATCAATCGAAAAAAGAAACAATGGCTAACGTTAGTAGGTTTAGTATAGTACCTCTTCGACGTGCATTTTCACTGGCCATTTAGTCGTTTTCCGGCGGTAACTAGGCAATCCGTTCAGCGGGCCGCGCTGCTGCGGTTTGTATTTTTATCTTCGCGTAAGTGGCAGAGAGAGACAGTACCTTTTTCAAACATTTCCACGAGTTATTTTAATGTTTCGCATATAGAGTAATCAGCATACAATACTAGTATATCTATGTATTTTACTTACCTTATTTTGAGTTATATCGATGAGATGCTTTTTTATCGATATCGGTACTTCATGTGTATACCTGGCCTACCTATACTTATTGACATTTGCGTTCAGGAAAATTTTCAAAATTTCACTTAAATTGGGTCAATCGTTTTGCGTTCAATTCATACTTACATACATACATATACAAACGGACAACGTAATAATTCACACTTAGGTACCTAACAGTTTTGCGATGAAAAGGAAACCAAAGAGAAATTAGGTATATATTTGAAGTCACAATCTGACTATACCTATCACATAAAGGAGAGCTTCAAAGAAATGCCTGTGTAGTGCCAGATGATTGGAATTTTAATGATGTAACAAATAAATTAATAAGTAGATTACCAAAAATAGATGTTATTAAAACAAAATGTCATTTGCTCTTCAACGAAAATGTCTCTCGCATAATCAATCTTAAAGAAATAATATCATTATTGGTCAATTTGATTCGTTTTTAACAGAATGACTGGTATCGCAGACAGACAACCGGTCCGACGGCTTTTTGTAGGATTCCACCCTCATCCGACGACCTGGCTACCTTCTAGAGTCTCCACTACACCAACAAACAAAAAAATGCCTTGAAATCTCTTCCATAATGTACAAAATTGAACTTTACAAATCTCGTTTGACAGTCACGACCTAACAGCAAGGATCACGTAAGGATGCACCACAAAAACAATCGAAATACGATCCTAAATCGAATATCGCAAAATCTATTTTCAATCGAATGATATTTGATGAATAGTATAAGATTTTTATCGTAAGCTTGACCCGTCATGTCCTGGGAATGTACGAAGTACTATCAAATAGTTATTAGTGCTAAGCAAGTTTTTGTACTCGGGTCGGATCGGTTAATTTCTTTTATGAGTAACATTAGGCGCGCATGAGTAATCCGATTTACTAGGTGATGTTCTACAAGTGGATTTGCTAAATTGATGATGGATAAAAACTTTTTATAAGCGTAACGGATTGTACAGACGAGCGATTTGTCGTTGTTTAAGGTTGAATTATCAAATATTAATTTCATGACTTTCATTTGGGGTTTTACTGCCCAAAAAAGTAGTCAGAAAATCCCTAGTTTTCCAACTTTTTGAAAGAAAGAAAGAAAGAAAATACATTTATTCATGACACACAGCACAACACTACACTACATGACATTACAATATCCTAATACATACAATAACAACACAAGTAAAATGATAAACATGTAAACACAAGCAGTGCAATGCTGCGCGGTGTCACCAATAGGCTCCGACTCAGCATACAATTAAGGTCCTAAGCAAGACCCTAATTACTGATTTTCAGTTGGAACCCATTTGTGGCACCATGAACGTCAGGACATAATTAACAAAATTCCCAAAAAATACAATAAACAAAACAAAAAGAGCGATACAAACAAAAGACATATTCCTATTTTCATAATATCATTATATGCACTACCCCTATATTTATAAAAATACATAAATACATTTTAGTACAGGTTTTGTCTTTTTTATCAATGACTAGGCTAGCGTTTGACTACGATGGGATCAGAGATTTCTCTCCTGATGAAAAGTGAAGCCACGATGTGGTGTACCTATCCAGAGCCATACTCAACATGCAATACCTATTGCACTGTCAGTTGAATGAACTGATTTTCAGGGCTGGCGCCACGAAATGTACACCAATATCAGATTTACGACGATTTTACCTATAAATTCTATCAGATTTGTCACCACTTGCAATAGTTACGTCAATGCTATGGAAAATCTAACCACTTACTTAAATTTAGAAATCTTCAGGTGGTCAAAACCGAAGACTAAAATCACCAGAGATTTATCAGTGCCAAACCATATCGAATCTCAATTCTGACGTCCTGGTGGATAGGAAACAATTGGTTACTTTTTGACTATGATCCGTCGCCCCTATTATTTGTACCCCTAGCAACCAATAGGTTTTCTATGAAGCTGGTATGAAAACTTTTTCATGGGCGATTACCTACGCTACAGAGAAAAATGTTTGTAATTCCTGCTATCAGCTGATCCAACTGTCAGTGCAATGTTAGTATCTCTCGACTTGAACAACCCATTTTGCTAACTTTACATAAGTTGGGAAAAATCGGGGTGTTCAATATCCGACTTTTCACGCGCCTGAGTGAATAGGTAGGGAGTAGTAAGGGTTAGGGAGTTTTAACTTGCTGCTTTGCTTTGCGTGCGGTTGCACGCGTTGCAAAGCAGAAAGTTGGACGCTAAGACCCTAGCCATCAACATCATTATCATCATCATCAGCCTGAAGACTTCCACTGCTGAACATAGGCCTCCCTCATAGAGCACCACTTTGAGCGGCTGCTTGCCTTCTGCATCCATCGGCTCCCCTCGGTCCACCTAGTGAGGGGCTGGCCTACGCTGCGTCTTCCGGTTCGTGGTCGCTACTCGAGAACCTTTCTTCCCATCGGTTGTCAGTTCTATGAGCCCTAGCCATACCTAACTACTATAAATATTTCAATTACTAAAATATGTTTTATTTTGTCTTAACACGTGTAAGTTTAGGTCACTGCGACTACTGACAAAATATTTTTAAGGTTTCGGAGACATTTTTAACCTTTTTAGGGTTACCTACCCAAAGGGTAAAACGGGCCCTATTACTAAGGCTCCGCTGTCTGTTTGTCTGTCTGTCTGTCCGTCCGTCTGTCACCAGGCTGTACCTCATGAACCGTGATAGTTAGACAGTTGAAATTTTCACAGATGATGTATTTCTGTTGCCGCTATAACAACAAATACTTAAAAACAGAATAAAATTAATATTTAAGGGGGCTATACAACAAACGTGATTTTTTTGCCGTTTTTACGGACGGAACCCGTCGTGCGCGAGTCCGACTCGCATTTGGCCAGTTATTGAAATACAGCCTCTAGAGCCTACCTCGACTCTAGATAGAGGTGTTCATTTTATTTGAATCCATCAATTTTTTGTCGCCCGTGTGTATTGCGCTTTATATTGTTCTAAGTAGCCATTTGCTCTTTTTATTTATTTCTTATTTGACCAGTTTTATTTGCATACACATTTTATGGTTTACAAAACATTGGAACAAACCTGTGTGGGTAGATTACTTGCATGTTTGCCTTAACAATGAGTGCAAAATAAAGATAAAATTTATAATTTGTATAAGTACGCAAATTTTACACATAGAGATTTTTTATGCTCTCTAGCATTATTCATGTTGTAAATAAATACTTGGTTTTATACCCATTTAGTTACTATAAATAATAATGGGTATTGGTCCACTTCTATTGTACGTCCGGAATGGATAATACTGTTTGTGACAATTTTTATAGTTTAAGACGTTTGCATGTACACAGTTTTATACAATAAAGTTTATTCTGTTCTATTCTATTCATAAAAGAAGTACCTACAGATGTGTACCACTGATATATACTACACAACAGAAAACCTATATACCTAAAATAGTTTTTATAGGTTACTTGCTGGCCATCGCACTGCTTGTGTTTACATGTTATTGTATGTATCAGGGTATTGTAATGGCATGTTGTGTAATGTTGTGTTGTGTGATTGTGTGTCATGAATAAATGTATTTACTTTCTTTCTTTCTTTCTTTCTATTGGTAGAACCCCCACTCGGTGGACCGACGACCTGGTGAAAGCCGCGGGGAGCCGATGGATGCAGGAGGCGAGCAGCCGCTCAAGGTGGCGTGCTCTGGGGGAGGCCTATGTTCAGCAGTGGACGTCTTCAGGCTGTTAATGATGATGATGATTATGATTGGTAGAACAGATGTGATTTTTTCCTACTTGTTCTGTTGATAGAACAAATAGTAGAACAGATTAGTTTTTTTCTTATATTTTGGCTCCACACATAGTGTATTTAGCTAGTGTCAATTAGTATTGTAATGGTTATCATGTTATAAAATATTTCACGTAAAGTCAAATCTTAGGGTGGGTTTTTTGATCAGTAGTCAAGGTAACCAATGTTTAAAAATGCTAACAAATTCTAACCAATCGTCAAAATTTGTTAGAGTATTTTTTTTTTCCTTAACTACCCTAAGTCATAGTCTGGTTCAAATATTTTAGTCATAATCCAGTCTAAGTCATGCCCTAGTAAAGTGGTGGCAACTTTACTAGATGCTTGCATAATGGAATTTTGGAAGGAACACAAATTACCCCAATTTTTATTTATAAATTCGTCACCCTTCGTACAAAATATTTCTAAGAAATCCATTGTCCATTACTCACACCAATTTCGTACTAAACAGACGCAATGGTGCGATCCATATAATTTTCCCAAGATTAATGTGAATATAATTGCCATAAAAAGTATTGCCAGAATAAGCATTGCCACATGACATGACGTGTAAACGCAACATTAACGATGGTTTTTTTATGGAATGTTTGGTGTTGTTACGTATGCATATGAAGAAGGAAAGCAGAAAGGTTTTCTCAAGTAAATGGTTCCGTACAAAAATAAAAAGGAGCGGTAGGTAGACCTATCGCTCTGAAGTTGGTGCACCAAGGGGTCTAGCAAAGATTCCTTTTCATAAGCGTTAACGCCAAACGATAACTCAAAATGTATGGGAATGACATTAGCTATGACATTACCTGCGGAAAAGTTTTCCGCAGACACTGCCTTTCCCATACATTTTGAGTTATCGTCTGGGATCTTTGCTAGACCCCCTGGATGGCTGTGCAATATAATTTTTTTAAACAACTGTAAAACATAAGTAATTGGCTACTAGTTGATCTGCTCCGGCTTCACACGGGTTATCTAAACCATCCCACTCGAACGCATACAAAAAGTTAAATTTAAATTTGCCAAACCGTTTACGATGAGCTTAGATACATACACACGTACTTACAGAAGAATTATATGTATATTGCCTATATCAAGAAGAAGATACATGCACGAGTTGATGGAGCACCTAACTTTATAACGGTAAAGTGTTGAATTGAAAGCAAAAAGTGCGGCAAGGTTTTATTGGAATCGCTGTATATTATAGCCCGTGTCACTAAACACGCAAAGGCCTCGCGTGCACGTCTCTTCATTTTTTTGTTACGTAAACACTCAATTGGGTACTTTTATTCTCGGAAAGTATCTAGCTTTGATGATTGCAACCACGGGCGTAGCCAGGTTTTAGTACCGGGACGGGTTCAAGAAAAATAAAAACTTGTCAAGAGCGTGTCGGACCATACTTAGCATTTCCTATTTAAGAGTTTTTGCTCCATTATCTCAAAAGTTGTATGAGATTTTGTTCGAAATAGTTTTAAAAGAGGGGCAGGGCGAGGGATCACTTAGGCGGCCCTTATTTGGCAAGCAGTAAATCGGATAAAATTGATGTAGGATAAATTACTTTAACATTATTTAAAAGCGAGGAAAGTGAGCACGAAAATTGCAATAGGGAAGTACGTCAGAAGTAGATGGACAAATCCAATGACAACAAACGACGGTTTGAACCCTAGAACCCCCCCCCCCCCCCCTGGCTACATCCCTGGTTGCAACCGATAGCAACACAAGTCATCATCACCAGCCGGAAGACGTTCACTGCTGAACATAGGCGAGAGAGCGCCACTTTGAGCAGCTGCTTGCCTCCTGCATCCATCGGCTCCCCGCGGCTTTCACCAGATCATCGGTCCACGGAGTGGGGGGCCGGCCTACGCTGTGTTCTCCAGTTTGTACCACCACCGGTTGTGGTAACGCAAGTAAATCTTACTAATACTAATCTTAGCTTGCATGCTACACCTTTGACCGCATCTTCTTATCCTGGATTTATAGTCAATGTTCATATCCCATCGCGAAAGAGCAAGACTGAGGTCAATAGCTAGAGATAAATCTGATGTAAAAAAAGCTATGATATTTTCACTACTTAATGTCTAATGTGCAAGATAATGTAAATCAAGTAAAACAGGTGTAAAGTTAACATTGTAATCCGTTACGGAACCCCAAATATGGTAGGTACCTACCTACCCACTTGTTGAAAGAAAAGGGTTCTGTTGCTTTATCTCATTAGAAGGTGACACGTTTTTTTACGTAAATATATCAAACGAGGTTCTAGTTTGTCACAACTGGCACACAAGGTGGTGTGGGATAGGGGTCATTGAAATAAATAGGTGCCTACGTTAAGCAGGCCAGGATAATGAGGTCAGATCTTTTTTGTTTTAGTGACTCCTTTATCGATCAGTATACGGAAGTGATCAAGGGTGTCTGAGAGCAATAACTTACCATGGAATTGATTTTAAAGTGTAAAACCACACTTGAGGTATATCTATAAAGATGTCATAGTTCTTAAAACTTCAGCAGTCGAGGCGATTTTCGCAGTCAGCGGTCATGTGACCATAGCTTAGTTTGCAGAGCGTCTAATCCGGTGAGTTGGAAGGCGAAGATTCAAGTCGCGCTTATTGCTAAAATTATAAGAACTATTATATTATTATTATCTTTATAGCAATAACTTAAATTACTTACTGAAACTATTTTGGTGAAACTATGAAACCAATCTAAAGTAGGTAGGTATTGGTACAGTTTTAAATAAAAGATATTTAAATTACCTACTGGGGTAACAAATAAAACATACATCTCAAATACAATTGAGAACCACCATCCTTTTTATAAGTCGGTTGAAAATTGACAGCTTTGGGATTTGAAGAGACGAATTTCGAATCTGCCTACTGTAAACAGAAAATAAATACAATGATTTGTACCGTACAAACAAACAAATAAATAAAATTGCCGAAAGATTGTAAAAAGGCCATGTTCGTAGCCCAATGTCAATTCACGCACAATAAAAAAAAGCAAAAGGAAAAATCAAAAAGCAAAGCAAAAAAAATGCAAAGTTTCGGAAAATCGGGAATCAAATTCTACAATTTCTATTTTCTACACTCAGAGTGAAAGAGACGGAGAATGTAGATTTTGAACACAGAACTTGGTTGCAACCAATAGAAACACAAAAATGTATGGATTTGACAGTTTCAATACTTAGTTTATGTGCATAGTTACTGTGAAAATGTTCAAATTAGGAATGTTTCTCCTGTTGCATTGCAATCAAAGTTCTGCAGGTCTATCATTATCAATTTGTAGATCTCACAGTCTAGAAACATTTTGTTACTATAGACAGGTCTCAGGATGACATGAGCAGTGCAGTGTCACGCAAAGGAGTTCAGAATGGTACTATCATGGGCGGTCATGACGCTTAACATCAGGCTAACGGCTAGCTCATAACATCATTCGTATACGTTATGTATACGTACATAAAAAGAAGCACGTAGACCCCAGATCATCCATCACCCGCGCCCCCGCACCGCCCGCCGCATCAATCTTGTGCAGCGCCTCGCGCTTATGCGGCCCTGGTACCACGGCTGCAATTTGTTTCAGTTTTCTGAGATTCTCGTCGGAGTAATTGGTTTAAAGGTCGCATGATGTTAAACGTCAAAGTCAAAGTTAAATAATTTTTTTTTTTTTCTTATATTTTGGCTCCACACATAGTGTATTTAGCCAGTGTCAAGTTTTGTAATTTTTCATCGTATTATGGAAATTTTCACTTAAAGTCAAGTCATAGTCACAGTCAGAGTAGTCATAGTCTAGTCTAAGTCATAATCCAGTCTAAGGCATGCCCTAGTAAAGTGGTGGCAACTTTACTAGAGGCTTCTATGGAATTTTGGAAGCAACACGAAAAACCACGTATCACTACATTATATCACTTGCTCACACTCATGCTCGTAATTCAGCACTTAATGCGTAAAACACCACCAATTTTAAACATTAACACTGGAAAAAGCATAAGTTTTGTAAAATAATACAATGCAACGACGTGAACTTTTTCACGTTCCCGCTAAAACTTCAAATAATTTATTGCTAACACAGAATTTAGCACCTTTTCGTATTCTGGGGGTATTTGAAAATAATCCGACAATGGCGGTTGTGAATTTTGTTTTTTTTTTCCAAAACCTGATCTGTAATAAAATAAGATTGGATTAGTATCCGTTAAGTGTTCGTGAACATGTACAAGTGTTGGCAAATGATTCTAAGTTTATAAAACCGTGATTTTTCATTTTGTCTTCAAATGCTTTTTAGAGCCTTCAGTAAAATGTCCACCATTTTACTATGGCATTTTGACTGTGACATACAAACCGTACAAACTCCTCACTTGACACTGGCAGAATATTATTGCTAAAAAGCAAACAAAGACGAAGAAGAAGTAAAAATCATATTCTGAAAATAAGCATAAAAATCCTTTCCTTATCAAAGAAATACACGTAAGTACTTGGTACCAAGTGTTAGGTAAGTCAATAAAAATATAAACAATAAACTTAAATTATGATAATGTTTACGGCTTTATCGGGTCTGGGATAGGTTTTTATAACGTAAATTGACATAGTTTAACACTTACTAAATTAAATTTATCCAAGCCAAAACATAAAATAAAAAAATATGTCGTGCCAAAATTCCCGCCATTTTTTTCCCTCGAATACTTCGTGCAACCTTCTTACTCTCTTTATTGTATACCTATTATAAGGATGCGAAACAAAACACGTAATTAACAAGAAGACGGTAATGGTCACGAAGACAATGCCTCGTTCACAACTTCACACCGCGTGACAAAAGACACCAAGTTTTTTCGCTCCGGGAAAAAGGAAACTTCTTTCTTTTACTTTAATTTCGACAGATGGCGTTAGTTGGTTGTTGTGTATTTGAGTTTTAATTACACTGCATTTTTAAGAAAATTGTTTGTATAATATTACGAGATAGGTGTAATAATCACGTTCTGTATGCATTCTGTTGATTATGACCGTTGTAATTGATTGATCGTTGTTGTTGTTGTTTGGGTTTTGAGCGTGATAAGAACAGAATTTTTGAATTCCTTTCCTATTTTTTTCTATATCTAAGTAGGCAGAGAGTACGTTTTGAGTCACTTATAAGGTACCTACTAGGATACAAAAAAATACTCAATTAAAAGTACCCAATTCTGATTTTAAATCCTCATATAAAATGTACCTACATATTATTGTGCTTTTTGTGAAAATTCTTGACATAAACCATTAGATACACAACTAAAAGTCCAAAATAAACTATTTGTACAAATATGTTACAGATTAGAATAATTAGTTAAAAGAAAAACTCTATAACCCCTCAGAAAAAGGTACAAGTGTTGCATGCAAGATAGGCAGAGAGCTAGATGGTCAATTACCTTCTTTGTTAAACAGTAGGTAATTTAATATAAAAAATATTACTAGGTAGGTAAGTTTGTAATAAATTTAAGCTTTTTACGTTAGGTAGTTACGGAGGCTGCAGGTGGAGGATGCAGAAGAGAAACCAATATGGATTCTATAACTATTTTAATCTAATTTGAATATAAAATATTACATGATGTAGTATTCTAATATTCCTACAATCTAAGGTGGTGCTTCCGGCTCCAAGGTTGGAACCGGAGTACTTATATAAAGCAAATTATACCTAAAACGACATAAAATACTATATGCAGCATCAGCGCATTGTTCAGGTGATGCCTGTACTGCTATGTGGCGGGTGACGTCACGCGGTAACGTAACAAGGTACTAATTTCAATTGTAGGAAATATCAATACATAATCAAAATAAACAAGATTATTTTCAATAGTATATTTCACTAGGTCACTAAAACATTTATCTTAGTATTTACTAACTCTAAAGGTATATAAATAAACTAGCAACGCCCCGCGGTTTCACCAGCGTTCCTACAGGAACCAGATTTTTGGGGGGTTTTTGTTGCTCACGTCCGTAGAAGATACCATAATTTCTCTACACGTACCCCCTGGGTGGTGCTAAGAAGCAACTGTAACACCGGTGGAAGGCTTCGGCCGTGGTTGGTTACCACCCCATAGACAAAGTCTTGGTGCCAAGCGATTCGTCGTGTTCCACCATTGGTGTCTGTGGAAACCAAAGATACGGATGATGTTATTGCAGATCAGCTGAGTCGGGAATAAAAGCCAGTTATTGGTCATTGGTGTTGGCTTTGTCGGGTGCCTTGTTCGGAGAGCAGCGGGATCCGTGGCACGGTTTTATCTGCTGGCCGACCGCAGGTAGTAGGGGGCCCAAGTAGTCAGCTAGCCACTGATGAAAGGCTGCCCCGCCACCTCGCGAAAAATCCCGGAGTGCTCCATCGTGCCGGTTGGCGACCGGTCGAGAGGACCCGATGGCCACTCCTGGGGGGGCACGAGCGTCCCCGCGGTCTCCGTGCAAGTCTCCCAAAGCAGAGTCATTTACTAGTTTGCTAATGGGCAACCAAACCGATTCCTCGACTGCATGGCATTATCTATCCTATTCACGCAACAAACATGAAAAAGTCAAGAAAAAAGAGTAAGTATATACAGCAGATGCACTTCCTCTCACTGAAAACGCACCTCGCTAACATCCGAGGTCTACATTCTAACATTGAAGCGGTTCACCACCACCTAGAAACCGCCAAGCCTCACTTGCTTTTCCTAACGGAGACTCAAATCAAATGTCCGCTAGATGCGTCATACCTCGATTATCCCGGGTACTCACTAGAGTCCCATTTCAAGGCACACGCTGGCGTGTGTGCTTATATACGCGATGACATTTGCTGCAAAAGACTCCGCAATCTTGAGAAGCCTAAATTTTCGATCTTGTGGGTACTAGTTGATACTGGAGAACAGCAAACGATGTATGCGTGCTTATATAGATCACACTCTGGTGATCAAGATACTTCTGCTCTGTTTCAATATATGAGCGACACAGCCGAACTCGTTCAATTCCGGTACCCGCGTGCTAAGCTGATGGTCCTTGGGGATTTCAACGCACATCATCAGGACTGGCTGTATCCTTTCCAGGTTACAGATCATGCTGGTCGAGAGACTCGTAAATTTGCATGAAATTACAACCTTAACCAGCTTGTTGGTGAGCCAACGAGAATACCGGACGTTTCAGGCCACACGCCTAACTGTTTAGATCTACTGTTAACAGATGATCCTGATAGATATTCCGTATCAGTGTCGGCACCACTAGGATCATCAGACCACTGCCTGATAAAAGCAGTTTCCGAGTATTCCTCTCCTGACTCTAGTCCTAGAAGTAGGCGACTTTGGCGTTATAAGGGGGCCAAATGGGACGAAATGCGACATTTTTTTTCGTCCTACCCTTGGCGGGATGTTTGTTTTTCTTCCGAAAACCCTTCCACTTGTGCGGAAGCAATAACAGAAGTTGTCCGGCAAGGTATGGAGTACTTTATTCCTTTCACGGACGTTACAACAACTGGAAAGGCTCGCTCTTGGTTCAACCCTGACTGCGCTGAGGCTGAACGGTTTCAGCAGGATGCTTATAGGGCTTGGGCTAGTGCTAAAGCCTCTAAGTCCCCTGACATCAAGGAGAAAAAGAAAAACTACAATGCAGCCACTAAGGCTTACAAGAAAGCTCTTCGTATGTCTAGTTCTGAACGAATTGCTCACTTTGGTACCAAACTAGCTTCCTACCCTTCTGGAAGTAAAGCTTTTTGGTCTCTGGCTAAATCTATTGAGAGTAATTTTTGTCGCAGTTCACTACCACCTCTTTTGAAGTCCGATGGGTCTTTAGCCCATTTGCCAGAGGAGAAAGCCAATCTCTTTGCCTCTCTTTTTGCTGCGAACTCGGGTCTCGATTCCAGCAACAGTATACCATCTCCTTTACCTCCCTGTGCTACTTCCATGCCGGAAATTGCAATTCACCAAAAAGAGGTTTTTAAAGTGCTGACGAAATTAGACATAAATAAATCCAGCGGTCCTGACGGCATCCCAGCTGTTGTGGTTAAAATGTGTGCACCTGAACTAGCCCCTATCCTCACACGCTTATTTCGGCTCTCTCTGAAAACTGGCTCCGTGCCAGCGTCTTGGAAGCTTGCGAATGTGCAGCCAGTTCCTAAAAAAGGTAGTCGGGCTGACCCCAGTAATTATAGGCCGATTGCCATCACTTCTATTTTTTGCAAAATTATGGAACGTGTTATTAACACCAGGCTACTACACTACCTTGAAGGCAACGATCTCCTCAGTGATCGGCAATATGGCTTTCGCCGAAACCGGTCTACTGGGGACCTTCTAGCGTTAGTTACGCATTACTGGGGTGAAGCTATCGAGCGGCACGGAGAAGCGCTCGCCGTATCGCTCGATGTTTCAAAAGCTTTTGACAGAGTATGGCATGCTGGGCTTTTATGCAAGCTTCCTTGTTACGGAATACCTCCCAGCCTTTGTGAGTGGGTGGCTGATTTCCTACGCGGTAGATCAATCCAAGTTGTCATTGATGGCTACACGTCTAATCGGACGGCTATCAATGCTGGGGTCCCGCAGGGATCTGTTCTTTCTGCAACGCTCTTTCTTCTGCACGTCAATGACCTCCTTACATCGGGGGTTGTTGGGTATGCGGATGACAGTACAGTCCTAGAGAGATACCTGTCCACTCCTAAAGTCAAGAGTCACGAGGTTCAATGTGAGAGAGTTATGATGGTCGAGCGAGCAAACACATGTTTAAAGTTGGTGTCCGACTGGGGTGACACTAATTTAGTCAGCTTCAATGCTCAGAAGACTCAGGCTTGTCTCTTTAGTGCAAAGAAAGACCCATTAATAGCCACTCCAGTCTTTCGAGATGTGGTGGTACCCTTCAGAGACCGCATCGAACTTTTGGGAATGCAAATCTCTCCCAAACTTAATTTCGGTTTTTCTATTGAGTCCAGGGCAAAGACCGCTGCGAGAAAACTTGGTATTCTATCTAAAGTCAGGCGTTATTTTACTCCCACACAACTGCTGAACTTATACCAAGCGCAAGTGCGGTCTTGCATGGAATACTGCAGCCACTTGTGGGATGGTTCAGCAAAGTACCAACTGGCAGCTCTGGACTCTATAGAGAAGAGGGCTAGAAGAGTGGTTAATGATGAGACACTGCTTGGACAGAGGATGCAAAGTCTGGAACACAGAAGAAAAGTAGCTTGTCTGTCCGTCTTTTACCGTTTGCATTTTGGAGAGTGTTCTCAGGAGCTCCATAATCTCATCCCACCCTCTCCTTTCCGTCACAGAACAACTAGACGTGGTGAAGCCTTCCATCCTTATGTCGTTAACGTGCCCCATGTTCGCACAAATCGCTTCGGAAGCTCGTTTATAATCCGTACATCTAAGGAATGGAACTTGCTTCCCGCAACAGTTTTCCCTTCCACATACAATCTAGGCGTATTCAAGAGCAGAGTGAATAGGTATCTTCTGGGTAAGCGTGTCCCACCTTAGGTTTCATCTACACTTACCATCAGGTGAGATGTGGCCAAACGCTGACCCATTTGCTATAAAAAAAAAAAAAAAAAAAAAAAAAAAACCGTGCCCGTTTTTTGGGATAAAAAGTAGCCTATGTTTTAATCCAAGGTATAAGCTACCTCCACACCAAATTTCATCTAAATCCGTCCAGCTGTTACAGCGTGAAAGAGTAACAAACATACACACATACGCACAAACTTTCACCTTTATAATATTATAAGTGTGATGTGATGTGAAGTGTGATGTGATGTGATGTGATGTGATGTGATAAGTAAATGACAAATTACTTTGGTTATTTCACACAGCGCCATCTAGCGTCAAACTAAACAAAACTTGTACTATGGGCACCATAACTGATGGAATACTAGAATACAACACAAACGTGCACGCTACACAAAATTTTTGTCCTGAGTGGGAATCGAACCCACAACCTGCAACATAGAAGGCAAAGCTACCTACTGACCTAAGAGTCCAACAATCCCAAACAAATCTATGTTTATATGCGCAATGAGGAAGATAAGTGAGTGTTTTTTACCACCTACTCCCAGCCTATGAGCGAAGGCCGGATATTGTCTGCGGAGATGATTTAAGATAGCACTTGCAGATTTTACCACAGGTCTGCTTTTATTTTAAACTTGGCCACGTCTTCGTCTCCATTATCCGGCGGTGTTCGCGTAAACTTTTTTCCCGGTATAAACAAACCGTACCTATGGCATGTTTTCTTGATTAGTTGGAGGCTCTTGGTCTAATCAAAAATTGGGTAATAGATTTTTCTGAGCTCTAATAAGTATACCTCTTTTTGTCTAATTTAAAATTGTGTAATGGCATGTTGTTATAAAGTAGCTACTGCAATGTTTTAGTCTGCATCCATGTCAGTATTGCCAAATTACGTAAGTATTCTGCCGTCCTTATGAAAAATGCAGTAAGTAAGTAAAACATGTTATCGAGTGTGCTGAACGCACCTCCTTTTTATACTTTATTTTTCTACTATATTTAAATGTATTTTGCTATTTCTTTGTTTTTTTTTTTGATACGTCAGTTATTATAGATCTACCACCGGAACACCAGCGATTTTGTCTATTTTCCTATAATTTAGTTAAAATAAGCCTCTACGGGTTATATTTTGGTCCTTCGCACTTCTGGCAGCGTTGGGTCAAGGAGTACCTGCCTACCCTTGTGCCGAGACGAGGTCAGGGTACTAGTCCCAATATTACCGTGGGAGAACTGGTGCTTATAGCCGATGGGAATCTGCCAAGAGGATCGTGGCCCCGAGGACGTGTAAAAACAGTATTTCCTGGAAAAGATGGCATAATACGTGTCGCTGATGTTACGACTGCCACTGGGGTGCTTCGGAGGCCTGTCAAGAAGCTGGTTTCCTTGCTAAAAGGGGGAGAAATGTGCTGAACGCACCTCCCTTTTATACTTTATTTTTCTACTATATTTAAATATATTTTGCTATTTCTTTGTTTTTTTTTTGATACGTCAGTTATTATAGAACTACCACCGGAACACCAGCGATTTTGTCTATTTTCCTATAATTTAGTTAAAATAAGCCTCTACGGTTTATATCGAGAAAAACGCGAAAACAAAAGTTGCGAGTAGTCGCGAGTAGTCGAGTTGCTGCATTTTTACTTCCTGAGTTTTTAGGTTCCAGGTGGAATTTTGATACGTAAAAAAGAACAGAATATAGATTTTTTTGGCGATTCCGAATATGTATCTAACTCAATTTTGCCAAAAACGTTAGTTACTGCGTTCTTCATTATGAGCGACGTGACGGAACGTTATTTTTCCGTGAGAATAAAATATAATTAAAATATTTTTATTATTCTGATTTGTGTTGTTCTTATAAAAAATCTATGTTAACAAGTTTTCTGACTCTAAGTAAGATTTATTTAAATATAATCAGTCAAAAAAATTTTTGTTGTGACTCTTTGCTCTTTGATGTCTTGATGCCAATACTCTTCATTAGGTACGTACACGTGAAGTTAGTTACATCGGTTTATTGTTCTTGAAACTTCTTCTATTTATAATATCAATGAACACCAAGTTAATTATTAAACAATAATTGGTAAGGTAATTTAAATAATGGATTTAAAATTGTTCATTTATTTTTGTTACAATTTTTTTCTTGTTCATGTTAATGCGAACAAGATGTTTTGTATTGAATCATTGCTATTACATCACTAGACTCTGGACTAGACGATACCTGAAGGTGACGGACGATACCTATATTTTTCACCATAAAAATAACATGTAAAAAAAGTGATAGACTTAAATATTATAACGTAACGACCTCTACAGTGTTTTAAATATTTAAAAGCGTAATAAAATGCTGCACAACCGAATGCAAACCTTTTTTCAACGAACCAAAAATTAAAAATGGCGGAAGGCGCACCAACGCGTCACATACCTACTGTGCTCGCCGGGGGAAAGAAAAAAGTGGAAAATCAACGTCGAACGAGAAAAAACTTTATCCTGTCAAAAATAGTAACAGGAATAATTATCGCGAACATTGCATTAATCAAATTCCGCGCACGGTATCGGGTGTGGGGTGGTTGGGTGGATGGGATGGGTGGGTGAGTGGGGTGGGGTGTAAAAACGAATGCTGCGGGCTCGCTGCGAAAAAACGCTGAAAATGACCGATGCACAGTGGGGTAGCATCACTGGATATTCTCTTTTTGGTTTATTGATTTACAGATTTTGTATAGCGTTGTTTGACCTAACAAGTTTCGGGTGTTCTGTAGGTTTAATAGCTCGTGTATTTTATGCATTTTTGCTGCTATTTACGTCACCGATCAAGTCTAAGTAAGTGCACTCATAATGCATCTCGTTATTCAGTAGTATTGGATTTACTCATCATCCTCTTTGCTTTTTCCCGTTTGTTATTGGGGTCGGCTCCCAATCTAACATGTAGCGTTGAGGTACCTACTACCAGAATTATACGAGCGACTGCCATCTGACCTCGCAACCCATAAGGAACCAGTAACAGGTGTGGTTAGATCAGGCGTCTGACTACCCTTAACGATTGCCATAGATGTTCTTATGACAACCGGGACCGACGGCTTAACGTGCTCTCCGAGGCACGGAGCGATGGCATCGAAAATTGCACATAACTTACTAGAGAATTCATTGGTGCAGGGCCGAGGATCAAACCCGGTACCGTAAGATTGCGAAGCGCACGTGCTACCGCTAGGCCACCATCGCTCCTCGAATATTGGATTTACTATCTGGTGAAAACCATGGCGAGCCGATAAATGCAGGAGGCGAGCAGCCGCTCAAACTGGTGCTCTCGAAGGAAGGCCATGTTCAGCAGTGGACGTCTTCAGGCTGTTGATGATGATGATGATGGATTTACTATTACTGAATAGTTTACCTGCTCAATAGATGTCACCACGGCTCCTTAGCCGGTAGAAAAATATAGACAAAGATAGTTATAATAGTTAAAATAGGTCAAACTTTTTTTTTTATTTTTTTTATGTGATTGAATGACGTGACGAGCTAGTCGTTAAACAAGTTTCGCGCGACACTGCACTGCGCACGTCATCCTGAGACATCACCCAGTCTAATAATCAGATTACTAGACTGAGTGATCAGATCATAAAGTCTCATTTGCCCCGTAATTTCACTAGCTACAATGCCCTTCAAACCGGAACACAGTAGTGCTTGCACACTACTGCTTAGCGGCAGAATAACTGGCAAAGCGGTGGTACCTACCTAGACGAACTTTGCAGAAAAGTCCTACCACCTAGTAATTCGTTTATTCGTTGCATAAGATTACAAGCCAGTGGGAACGCTAATTAGAACCTCTAGAGTCTACAATAGATGTTTTTTAAAATGTTTAGTCAGTGCAACTTCACAATAGAGGACAATACTAACAATTGTTTTGTCTAGTTCGTAAGACTTTCCCGGGCATTCCCAATAAACTTCCATCCAACAAAACTCATCTTTTGTTCCTATAAGGTCAGATTTCTAAGAGTTCAGATTCCTACAAATATAGATTCGCCCAAGGACTTGCAGATGTTCATCGTCAACGCCAACAGTTTCGGAGAACGTGCCACATGGACAGAGAAAAGAAAAAAGTTGTAGAGTGCGATTCAAACTAAATGGCGGCTGTGAAATCGGCGCGAAACGCTGCGCAGTAGCAAAAATTACATGTGAGCGGGCAGAGGTACGCGGTGAGCGCAGCGTGCGGGGGGCTTGCAGCACACTTCACAGCCGCCATTCAGTTTGATCACACTCTACCTACTCTACCAGTAGCCTTTCAGGTAGGTGTCTTCTTAGATATGCTTATGTTAAAGTTCTTGACCAATAATGTTCGCATTTACCAATCTTGATCGATTGCTACCCTTCACATACACTCACCATAATCGCATTCTTTTGAAAAATATATCTGGCGATAAATCCTTTAGAGCTTGATCTCGTGTATACCGTGTCAGTCCAGTGCAGGCTACCTATATAGCTGCAAAAAATGCCGGCACCCCCTCCCCCTAGGGGGTCCCTTCCCGGCCCTGCATTCATTAATTGGTAATTTACAGATCGCGGGTCAGATGTATGCCCATCACTGGATGAGTATATGATATCATACAAGTTTAATAGTGTAGGTATACATATAACTAATACAACATAGTGCAAAGTTTCATCCAAATCGGTTGAGCCGTTTTAGCGTGAAAGTCACACAAACAAACAGACAAAGTTTCACTTTTATTGGTTGAGCGAGCGTAAAGCGTGCGCGACTCCTTTGCTTGAGCAAAAATGATTTCGTATGTCTGTCCAGCGTATCCGGCTGTTCTCCTCTACAGTTCGCATTCCTCAACCGATTGTCGTGAAATTTTGTGAGCGGTTCGATAATAATATATGGAATTGTCTTGTTGATTAATTTTTTTGAAACTTTTCAAAATGGTGGTGGTGGAGCCATGGGGGTTGAAAACGTAAGAAATAGTTTTGCAGATTAACCTATGCAAAGACAGACTCGCGAGGTCTACAGCTCACGGAGCCACTAGTATAGTAAGTAAATAAGGATTTATGTATACCTAATATACTTATGTAGGTTATGTATTGGAAAAGCTTGCATACTATTTGGGTGGTCCAGCTGTGAGAAAACTGCCGTGATTTTATTATCGGTGCGAAATAACCTGACGCGTGTCATTTTGTTTAAATAATTTATTTGTAGCAGATAAAGCCTACCTGCCACCCCAGCCACCCCAGTGAAAAAAATTAAGCTGCACTTTAATCTGGAAACCAACTACAACCACTGTCCATCGGTGTTGCTGTCTGTCGCAAATCAAAAGCCACGTTTTGGCTGGAAAAACTACTTATTCTCGTCATCATCGTCAGCACCACCTGTGTACACTCTATTTTTTTATTAGACGGAGTAAACTGACAGATCAAAATGTCACTTGTGAAAATAATGCTGCCAACTTCTAAATCGAGTTTTGGCGGGAACGTGAAAAAGTTCACGTCGTTGCATTGTATTATTTCACAAAACTTATGCTTTTTCTAGTGTTAATGTTTAAAATTAGTGGCATTTTACGCATTAAGTGCTGAATTATGAGTATAAGTGTGGGCAAGTGATATAATGTAGTGAAACGTGGTTTTTCGTGTTGCTTCCAAAATTCCATAGAAGCCTCTAGTAAAGTTGCCACTACTTTACTAGGGCATGACTTAGACTGGATTATGACTACCTGACTTAGACTGGACTATGACTACCCTGACTGACTGTGACTAAGACTTGACTTTACATGAAATATTTCATAATACGACGAAAAACTACAATACTTGACACTGGCTAAATACACTATGTGTGGAGCCAAACTATAAGAAAAAAAACAACTTCTAAATCACAGTGATGATCTATTTCAGCTCCTACAGTTCAAAAGAGCCGAACTATAATTTACCACTACAAAAAATTACACTTTTTTAGTTTTAAATACTATCGCCGACACCTTTTTGGTTTGGTGCTAGATAATGAAGATGATTCTTCCAATGTTGAATAAAATATTAAGTCATAAAAATGATAACTTGTTTTATTTTGTTAATTATTATTTAAGTATATTCCATTTTTTCACAGGCCGCTAATCAAAATCAATCAGGAATCACAATTTTTAGGAAATGTTCAGAATGTAAAAAATGGAATAGATCACTAAACTGAAATAAATCAGTGAACTGTATCTTTTTTACCCACCACTATTTATTTGTCGTGAAAAAGTGGCAACACTCGTAATGTCAGTTTACTCCGTCTAATTAAAAAATAGGGTTTAGGAGTTTTGGCGGGAACGTGAAAAAGTTCACGTCGTTGCATTGTATTATTTCACAAAACTTATGCTTTTTCTAGTGTTAATGTTTAAAATTAGTGGCATTTTACGCATTAAGTGCTGAATTATGAGTATAAGTGTGGGCAAGTGATATAATGTAGTGAAACGTGGTTTTTCGTGTTGCTTCCAAAATTCCATAGAAGCCTCTAGTAAAGTTGCCACTACTTTACTAGGGTATGACTTAGACTGGATTATGACTACCTGACTTAGACTGGACTATGACTACCCTGACTGACTGTGACTAAGACTTGACTTTACATGAAATATTTCATAATACGACGTAAAACTACAATACTTGACACTGGCTAAATACACTATGTGTGGAGCCAAACTATTAAAAAAAAAAAAAAAAAAAAAAAAAAAAAAAATTGGGTTTAGAGTATGATTCAAACTCAATGACGGCTGTGAAGTGTGCTGCAAGCCCCCCCTCACGTTGCGCTCACCGCTTACCTCTGACCGCGCACATCTAGTTTTTGCTACTGCGCAGTGTTTCGAGCCGACTTCACAGCCGCCAATGAGTTTGAATCGCACACCTATTTCGTAATACTCTGTGGTAAACGGTGCTGGGTACCACGAGAGGGTGAGGAATGAAGACGGGTCATGGCCGTATCATGGACGGGTCATAGAAGATGATACCTACGTCCATGGGACGGGTAGTTTCATAACACGGGGTAACCAAGAATACAGACCTACTAGTTCCTTACTCAAAGTAATAATTAAAAAGCTAAAAGACTATTTAAGTTTTTTATTATGTAATCGAAGACGTGACGAGCTAGTCGTTCACCTGGTGTTAAGCGACACGGCCGCCCATAACAGATTGCAGTGTCACTCGGAACTCTAAGTTAAAGTTTCACGTGACACTGCGCACTGCGCATTTCATCCTGAGACACCACACAGTCTAAAAAACTTTTCTAGACTGTGAGATCAGTTCGTAAAGTCACATTTGCCCAGTAATTTCACTAACTATAATGCCCTTCAAACCGGAACACAGTAGTGCTCGCACACTACTGCTTGGCGGCAGAATAACTGGCAAAGCGGTGGTACCTACCTACCTATAGACGAACTTTGCAGAAAAGTGCTACCACATATTAAAAGTAGCAGTAGTAGTGTCAGTAGTAGTTAAGTAATGACTTATCAATAAATTCGATCATCATTATCATATCAAAACGTCGTACATAATAAATAATTACTAGTTAAACTAGACTTTACGTATTCAAGAGCTCATTTCAAAGAGAGATTTTTTTGGATGCGACGCGTGATCAAAATGCTGGAACTTATTTAGCTCAACGAATTAGCATTGCAATTCAACGGGACAATGCTGCCAGCATGTTGGGTACGCTACCCACCGGTAGTGGGCTGGAGCACTTGGACTGTCTATATAGGTCACCTTTTAGTCCACCACAGAGTCTGAAAACAAAGGTTATCAACCAGTATGTGTTGCCATTTGCCAGTGATGACTTTTGAAACTGAGACTTGGTCTCTTACTGTTGGGCTCATTAGTAAGCTCAAAGTCGCCCAACGAGCTATGCTCGGTGTTTCCCTGCGAGGTAAGATCCGAAACGAGGAGATCCGCCGCAGAACTAAAATGACCGATATTGTTCCTAGAATTAGCAAGTTAAAATGGCAATGGGCAGGTCACATCGCTCGTAGAACTGACAACCTATGAGGATGAAAGGTTCTCGAGTGGCGACCACTAACCGGAAGACGCAGCGTAGGCCAGCTCCTCACGAGGTGGACCGACGGCCGGGTGAAATCCGCGGGGAGCCAATGGATGCAGGAGGCAAGCAGCCGCTCAAAGTGGCGATCTGTGGGGGAGGCCTATGTTCAGCAGTGGACGTCTTCTGGCTGTTGATGATGATAGGTCATCGCGGCTAGTATACAGTCACTATATTTTTTCGTAGTGGGTAGTGTAGCTTAGTAGCGTTTAGTACCTTAATACCTATTATTATAGTTTAGTTTAAAGAATAAAAGCAATTTGCCGGAAAAAAATAGGTATTCAAATTAGTCGCAAAAGAGCTATGGCACAGATTACTAAATATGTTACTACGTAAGCTATACGTTCTCGTTATAAAAATTATGGAATGAAAACACTGGATGTTTCGTATGAAAACAATATAAACTAGATCAATGGGATATGGATGAATAGACTGAATAAAAGCAGAGATATAATATCAGTAAATTTAATTACATAAACCCACAATGTGCGTATCCTACATAATGTGTTTTATTATAAAAATAAGAGTAATAAGCTTCTTAGGAATTGTATAATATTACGTGAAAATATATGCTGGTGGTCAGTCCAAAGTGAAGGCATAGTGCTCATTCAGCGCTTAACTAAACATTTAGTCGCGTGGTCCCGGGGCGTATGGATAGGACCACCCCATCTCATCCCGTGGGTGCCGTAAGAACCGGCTAAGGGAATATCCAGAGAATGGGCAGCAGTATGCTCAGTGGTACATTAAAATATTCTGCGATCACAAAGATGCCATAAGCATACTGATGATGGCAGCAGCTCATCACAGGGCCCAGTGATAAGTGTCCAAAGTCGCGTTTTGTGGGGGAGGCCGGTGTTCAGCAGTGGACGGCTTGATTTGTGTGAAACATTGAGCCCTCAGGAATAATAGTGAAAGATAGAAGAAGATTTCCATAGCACTGTAGTTTCATATCGCATCGGTGGCTTCAGTTTTGGCTGGGCGGCTTCATAGAGCGCGTGGCAGGTCGTGCCAGCTTGATGCAACCTCTTACGAACCTCGATTAAGAAAAAGTTGTATGAGAATTACCTACATACTAATATTAGTCTTCTTCTTCTTCTTGTGTAGGCAAGTGGTCAGCCAGCCCTGGTGTCAGAATTTTCAGACCGCCCGAAGGCTTCTGACTCGGCTTAACGACTATTGCCTTACAACAACAGCCGGGACCGACGGCTTAACGTGCCCTCCGAAGCACGGTAGCACTCAGTTGTAAATACCACTTTTTGCTGTAGCGGTCACTCATCAAAGTCAATCAGAAATGGCTAGTCATGCTTCGCTATGAGCTATATTAGTAAACATATTAAAATAAGGAGTTTAAGGTCCGTATTACACTCTATTTTGTGGTATTACAGAACGACACTCAGAGTTCATACATAAACAGATCTTTTTATATGAATAAAACATCTATCTATTAAACTTGAGTAATTCTCAACTGAACAAGTAATACAATGGAATTCGACAAAAATCTAAAATCTAAATCTGTGACGTAGAGCTGCTTGGAAATGTTACAAAGTGGTTACAAGTGTTACGTACTTTTTAACCACATTTTAACCAATTATTAATGAAAGCCGTGAAAGCTATTGAAATGTTTTTTTTTAAATGTAAACGAATGACGTGACGGGAAGTCGTTCGCCTGGTGTTAAGCGTCACGGCCGCCCATTACAGATTGCAGTGTCACTCGGAAATCTAAATTAAAGAAAATGTCATCTAAAGTACCTAATACCTGTAGGTACTAAGTAGCAATGAGTATTTTGTGACGTAATTAAATGATTAGGAACATTAAATACATTGTCGTTACATTGTAATCAGCATCAGCATAACAAACGGATCAAACAAATCAATTTCTAATAGGATGGCATCAATTAGGCGCGGCGTCCATCGCGTCAAAGTTGCCCCTACCTCCCCCTTCCCGTTGGGGTGAGCGGTGCAATTTTTTTAGGGGGTAGCCCCCTGTGGGCAGGCAGACTGTACGGTGACGGTTGCACCACTATAGTGGGCGTGGGGAGGATTGGTGTCGTTAATAATCATTCATCACAATTACTACTATTTTTTTTAACGGGAAATGTGCCTTTATTACTCAAGCTAACTACTACAATAATAAAAACTAACCTAAGCTAAACTAGCTACACTACCTACTACAAAGAACACTTATGGACTGTATAATAGCCGCGATGGCCTATAGACAGTTTACTACTGTTAATTATTCTATGTCATATTACATTTACAGAATACAAGAAGTCACAAATGCACCAAACGTATTCAATTCTCACTAATACTTACTTATTCTGTAATTGTCGTGGTATTTGGCATGTACTACTTTTAGAATAATAATAATAGAATGTATCAGTGTACACGATGCTGATGATCGAATAAATAAATAAATAAAATAAATACGGAAATGCTTCATGATGAAACTTCTGAAGGCCAATAATTCTAGTAATATAAAACGTTCAAATATAAGTCACGCATTCGAGTTTTCTTTTCATTTCGTTTCGGGACTAACATCTGCCAAATAAATACCTACAGACTACTTAAGAGCTTAACATACGCCAATGACCTTGAGCGTTGGACACAAAGTTATTAATAAGAGCCACCTGGGGCGCCACACTCGCAGGTTTGACAATGAGCTAGAGTTTGTCAAAGATAAACAATTCCAGATGAAACTCCGTGAAAAATATATCTACCTATTATAATAATATTATGGTGCCCGGTTTATTACTTATATAATATATCTATATATATTACTTATAATAAAACTGTAACAGGTCCAAATCTGTACATTGAAGATAATGTATAGAATTTTTTTTTGAGGGCTCCATTTTGATGGCCTTGATAGCTCAGTTGGTAATGGCTCTGCCTTCTGAACTATAGGTTGTGGGTTCAATTCCCACCTGGGACAAACATTTGTGTGATGAACATAGATGTTTGTTCTGGTGCTGGGTGTTGTATTGTATTCTGTGTATGTATTTACAATCAAAAAAAGTATCTAAGTATACATAAAAAAATATTATTTTGGAGGCTTGCATTAAATAAAATTAAGCAAGATTTAAAATATATTTTACAAAATACAATCAATCGTAACACTTTTTAAACTTTTGTGACTTTAACTCATATTATCAGGTTAGGGAAAAAGTCTTTTCGCATTATAGTAAGTATGAACTTGTAATAAAATTTCTTTGGCTGTACTATTTGTATCTGGCTGGTTTTATCATTAAAAGTTTATATTTTAAAGAAGATATTTCCATATTCAAATTAGGAAAATGTGTGATTTTTATTTGTTTTTCGTACTGTGAAGATGAGTGAATCTAATGAAGAAACTCCATACATTTTAAAATTTTACTACAAAAAACATGGACCTAATAAAAAAAGAAGGATGGAGTCCCAATTGATCCCGAACCGAGGTACCCTTAGGAAGTCGGAACGCTAATAAGTACAAGCGGACACGCACACACTCACATCATAGGAAGTCTATCGCCTGCCATTACTGCTACGGACGTCGCCCAAGACGCTTAGAAAAAAAATTATAAAATGCTGTCTTGCGTTGCGAAAAGTTGTCGGAATCATAGTAGTTTGATAAAAAAAACTCAAGGGATCACTTTTCACAAGTAAGCTTGTTATAAGCTTGCTTGTTGTGTGCTTGCTTGCTTGTTATTCCACTAATTTTTTGCTTTTTCGATAAAATTATTGAGATGCAATCAATACACAAAACCAGCTTAGTGTTGCCAACAATCAAACTTGCAAATTACCCGGAAGTATGGGAGAATGACGAAATTGTGTTCGAATACAAGTTATTCACCTATATTGATCATAATTAGAGAACTGACTATATGCAAATGCATATTTCCATTATGCATATTATGCATGTGTTGGTCTTTTTCAGGTTAATAAATATTTTACCTGTAATGGACCTACTAATCGTGCATATTTGGGCAGGTTTTCTATAACGTAGAAAAAGTAAAGTGTCATGAAATGTATTAATAGATACTTACTTTTACAAATTAAGACGTGTTTTTGACTTTTTTGGTTGGCAAACTGTCAGAAGGGCCATGATTGGTTGATACCATCAGCCAATCATGGATGGTTCCGCTCGAAGAAAATTGAGTTTGCTGGGGAGTCCAGCCATTACGAAAATGTCGAAAAAGCAGTTAATTCCCGTTGAGCAGCAGTGGCGTCAAGACATATGACACTTACTAGTATTGGAAGTTTGTATAATAAATAACAAATATACATAATGGAAGATGCAAGTTTCATTTCAAAAGTAAAGTAGAAAAATACGAGTGATGTGTTCATAAAACATTTTCAGCAAAAGCCTGGCTATAATTCTTTGTGCGAAATAAACAGTTTTATTGACTGACTAACAGACCCGACCCGGTTAGTTAGTTTTACGCCCTAGCCCTATCCAAAGGAAGAAAGAAATGGGAGAGGAAAAGCCTCAATGGACGCAGGTGCGCCTCTGTTTACCATCATACATTCATCCTTTTCCCCTATCTTTTTCGCTCTCCCTGTAGTGTATGGATTACATCGCGCAGGTATAACTGCAAGGACTGCACTGCCGAAGCTCGCCGTACTATCGTAAATTACCGCTAGGATTTAAAATTTAGTAATCTTTTGGCAACATCTGACTCTAAGCCTGTACGATAAATAATGCACACCAGCTCTAGGTCATCGTAAAGTAGGTAGGTATCCTATAAGTTGAATCTAATATGGACAGACAGATACACAACAAAATAATCCTATACGGGTTCCATTTTCATACTGAAACGGAGCAAATATAGCATTAATAGCGTGTAAAAGTATATATATATTTATGTCGTAATAGTTTTTTACAAATTCAAATAGGACTAACCCTGAGGGATGAAAAATAAAATGACATAAGTTATTAAATTTTGACTACTCTGTTACAAGATCGCGTAGCTTTTTGGTCATACAAAAAGTCACACCAACGTCAGATCTTTTTTTTTGGCCGGTTTCGGGTAATTTTCTTCACATGGCAATTTTTTAATCCATCACACATGTTTAGGTGTCCGCCAGGGCCCACAAGTATATGACGTCATTCATTGGCAACAAAGATATACGTTATATACGTTATATACGTGCTATACGTTCGGTACTAAGCAAAAAAAAGATGAACGCAATATCTTTGGTCCTTGTCACCGTTACCGGGTTTTTTATTTGGCTTCGTTTGATCTAAGCCAAACAGGTTAACAATTTTTTTTTAATATTGTGGTTTCTTGTGAAATAATCCAATTGAAATAGTGATTAACGCAATAAATATTTGAGAAATAATGTGTGTGCAGTAGGTGAATGCAGCATTTTATGCAGCAGAAGTCGTACTGAGGCGTAAACATGAAGGAATAATATTTCACAAGTAAGTAGACATTATTTTGTCTATTTTCCCTTTTAGAAGAGTTTATTGTGAAAAATATAAATACAGCGTTACATTTCATGTAATAACAGGTCCCTCAGCTTAACAGAAAAACAGCTAAATGATTAATTCATGAATAAAATAACCAAACATAACCAAAAAATTTCATTGTCAAGGTACTGCCAGTTTATGCTTTTTAATTTCCCATAAAACCAGCTAGGTACCATGTTGATTTGCAAATAGTTTATAAGTCGGAATAAATCTTATTGTAGGTATAGTAGCTAATTATTTGCTTGATTTCACTTATTTTTTCGATTGTAATTTGTTTTGTGCTTAAATAAATAAATAAAGTAAAATATATCATTTTATATTTAGGGTCAGAGGGGGTAAGTGAAACATACTTGCACATCTGTCCACTTTGTGAATTCTGCTAGGACGCTAATTTTTTACACATAGAAAGCCTTAATCTGAAATGGCAAATGACGGCAATAAATACTTTTCAAGAAAATAATTTCTGAAAATACAATTTGCATGAATGAAACATCACTTTAAAAATGGTTCACGATTTTGACAGAAACGTTCCGATTCAATATTCTGACGGTAGGTTGACATTGGGGTTTGATTATTTTGTAGGTGACTATATTGACAGTTTTGTTTTTATTATCTGTTATCCGCAATTATTATCCTACTTATATAATAATAGCTGCATAGTATCTTTATAGCACTTTATAAGCGCAGAATCTCCATCTCTTTCTGTGGGTGCCGTTAAGAGCAGTCTAAGGGGCTATCCAGAGAATGGGCAGTAGCACTCTCTTTGGAACATTATAATCTTCTGCGATGACAAGCCATTTGCCAAGCGAGGTGATTATGGCAAACCTCTAACCTCTCTATAATCAGCGTCTAAAATGGCGTTTTATGGGCACGCCTGTGTTCAGCACTAGACGTCTTCCAGCTGTTGATGTGAAATACGCGATTTTCACCCATCGGACATTTACAATGACATTTGTAATGTAGTAGGTATTTGATTGATTTTATTACCTGTGTCGTCTGTGACTGCAAATACTAACCGCACATTACGCGCCCTTTCATGCATTTTTTGTGTAAAAATGTACATAAACACTATTAAATTGCTTCATGGCATCAACCGAGTTGTGTTTTGTAAACTTAGAGATTTCTTTTTATTATATGACCTAGCAGAAAGATTGTGTGACGCGTGTGTTAGAGCATTGAAACCATTTCGCCACATAGCATAGAGCTAAACTGCGTGATTTATTGATTACGATAGGGTTTCACTTAGGTACTCCTTCGTTTCACTTACCCCACCTGACCTTGCATTTTAGTTTTTACAATAAATTTGAAACAATGAACACTGGTAAAACATAATTTTTAGGTATCAAAGTAAATTACTCTATAGATAGAGCTAACGCAATCACCCATTATTTACCCAAAATTTTGGGAGACGTTCTTATTCAGGCAGCACCTTGTGTGGGAGCAAGAAACAACTAGGCGGGCACGCGCTGTAAAATTATACTAGTGGGAATTCTGTGGTGTCCGCCATTGCTGTACGTCAGTTCGATGTCAATCAAAACTCACTCCTGTTTTTTTTAATTCTATGACAAAAAAGGTAAAAATGAAACGCAAGCCGCGAAAAAAAATTGCGATGTTTATGGACCTAGTGCAGTGTCTGTGAGAGTAGCACAAATTTGGTTTAAAGCGTTTTCAATCCGGACATTTTGATGTCAAAGATGCACCTCGCTCTGGTCGCCCTATTACGGATAAAATGGATGCCATTTTTTTAAAAAAGTGGAGCAAGATCGGCATATCAGTAGTTACGACGTAGCTGAAGAACTGGGAATTGACCACAAAACAGTTTTGGCGCATTTGAAAAAAAATGGGTATTTGGCTCGATATTTGGGTCCCTCACGAGCTCACTGAAGGAAACCTAATGAACCGTGTACTCATCTGTGATTATTTATTACGACGTAATGAAACCGAACCATTTTTGAAGAAGCTGATAACTGGTGATGGTAACACGTTCAATTTTATAGATCATGAAAATTGACGAGACCACTTAAGTCAATGTTTTCTCCATACTGTAAACGGAAGAACATTGACCAATACTAACCCTAAACGATCAATAAAATTGATCAATCACAAAGATTGATCAATAAAATGTAACGTGTATGGGGCCTAACGCTAATTTAGTTCGACTGGAACCCTACCCTGCCAAAAGAGTTTAAAATACCTATACTGACCTTCTGTGCTAACGATCTATTATTGTTCCAAATACTTTTACTGACATTAAAGTCACTAAGAACTAATCAAATGGCTCCAAAACCGACTTTTTCGTATAGTCAATACCTATTTATTGGCTGTTTAATTGATAATTTTCATACAAATAAGAAAAACATGTAAAATATTTTATAAAAAACAGCAGCGCGTCCACCCGTTGGCACATGCCGGGGCAGACTAATTCACGCCCCGCCAAGGGCCTCGCCCTTGGCTCGCCGCAAAATAACGCAAAATATTACTAAACAGACTTAATTTTGGCTCTAAAAATAAAATGATCAATTGAGCTTGTATATTTTTAAATTTCCTATCCGAGGGTGTAAAAATATTTAATGACGCAATCTTCCTTTACGCGGCATTGTACACTGTGTGACTGGAAAGGCGTTCTAAAAGTATTTTTTTTATTCATAATGTACCTAGTAAACGAATATTTTGTTCAATTGATAAGTACAGGTGCAGAATGATCTTATTGGTGATATTTTTTTCATGTCTGTAGAATTCATAGGTTCTTCAGTATGATTAGTTAAAAAGACGCGTTTGGCCTATGTTAAAGGCTTAAACAAAAAAAATGTTGTGGACGTTAGACATCACGCACGTTATTAAAAATTTATTCTCGCAGTGACCAATTCTAATCAAACCTACTACAACTGCGTCCATTTTGACGCGGCGATTTTTTCCCGCGCGCGCTCTGTTTTCGTTTATTTCGGCTATCGGCCTCTCCTGCGATCGATGGCTGGTCCAGTCTGCACCCATGCACGCTCCACAATAATTAACCATGTATTTATGTATGCATACGGTAGACTACTTTTCTCTTCGAGTATAGACTAAGGCATAGAGAGATCATCAAAACGATATTATATTTGTACTGCTCACACGTATCGCTACGTCAGTGGCGAAGGAAAGAAACAAAGATATAGTAATTAGCTACGCTTGCGATAAGCACCGTAACATTTTTTTCGGCTCGAGTCAACTGTTTTTTCTATACAAATCTGTCAGACTCATTTACATCAAAGTGTCCACATCATATAAAAAGTGTCCAAAAAAGTGTACGCTTGACACATAATCAAGTTCTCTCTATGATTTAGTCTACACTCTAAGACTTTTCTCATATCAATTTATCAATAAAATTAACAATATAATACAAAACTACCCTAATAAGCTAAATTAGATTAGGTAGGGGAAGATATTATTTCGTATTTTGTTCGAAGCACTGCTACTTTTGTGCATGGGTTGCCAAGAGGCTTAACACCAGGCGAACGGCTAGCTCGTCACGTCACATTTACTAGGTGGTAGGACTTTTCTGCAAAGTTCGTCTAGGTAGGTACCACCGCTTTGCCAGTTATTCTGCCGCCAAGCAGTAGTGTGCAAGCACTACTGTGTTCCGGTTTGAAGGGCATTGTAGCTAGTGAAATTACTGGGCAAATGAGACTTTACGAACTGATCTCACAGTCTAGAAAACTTTTTTAGACTGTGTGATGTCTCAGGATGGCGTGCGCAGTGCGCAGTGTTACTCGAAACTTTAGTTTGGAGTTCCGAGTGGCACTGCAATCTGTTATGGGCGGCCGTCTCGCTTAACACCAGGCGAACGACTAGCTCGTCACGTCATTCGTTTAAATAAAAAAAAAAAAAAAATCAATCGTGTATAAAAAAAAGAATTATCAAAATCAGTTTATAGGTGTGGAAGGTAGACAGAATACTCTCTGGTTTGGAAGCTATACACATGTTAAACTTATAACACCCTCTGTTTGGTTGGGGGTTAAGTCTTTGACTGCCGTCGTGCATCGACCACCATAACAATACAAATATTTTTTATTATTTGGGGGTCACTTGGCACTACAGTTAATGTGAAAAAAAAAACCAAGTAAGTCCTGTCCTTAAATCAAATATACGTTCTATCACTGTAATTATTATACGTACAGAGAACAGACCTACAATAATAGAACTCAAGTACAAATAAGATTATACATGGTGCGGTGGCTTAATGCGACAAACAAAGAGGAATCGATCAGAGTGCTCTAATTTTCTTAAAGTTCTATTTACGACCTAATTCGCGACGAAGAGTACGCCATGTATAAGGCACTGCACGCATGCTTGGTGGCCATGGTTTGGCGATTCTACGGAATTTCTATGTACTTAATGTTTTTATAGATGCGGATGGATGGATGCGGGTTCAAATCTCGTTCGTGATTCAACTTTTGCCTTTACAAATTAATCTGTAAATTAATACAGTCTGTAATTGACATGTTTCTCTACATGCTCTGAGGAGCTTTTTCATATCATCCCCGCTTCGGCGTTCTATCACCGTACCTACATCACGCCACCGTCAAAAGACTCATCCACATATCTTCCAAGAATGGACATCTTGCACGACCCGCATGCGTTCCTTCTCACCACGCAAGATATGGAATAATCTTCCCTTGGAAGTATCCCCGCGATGCTTCAATATGCAGTCATCTTAAAAGTGTATCAAAATAAGCTTTACTACGCTGGCAACGCATCGACAACGCCCCTAGTGTTGCAAATGTCTATAGGCTGCGGTTACCGCTTACCATCCGGCGGGCCGTACGCTTGTTTGTCACTTATAACATAAAAAAACTTACAAAAAATCTGGCTAAACTATGTTCTTATGAAACAAAAATATCATATTAATCAAAACAAATTATGTATGTGTAATTTTTCATGCGTTCTTTTGCCAATAATAGCTTAATTACTCAACGTGATTACATGACTAATTTTGAGCAAATAAATAGAATGTATCAATAAATTACAATTAAAAGTATCACCTACATATCATTGATTTAGCGACAAATGGCAATAGACTGAAAAACTAAGAAGAAAATGGTTTGGCTATTATTGGCAGAAGAACGCAAGAAAATTTGAATTTGCCGCACTAATGTAACGTTCCACCTTAAATAAGTCGCAATGCTCGAGCGATATAGAGGATCCGCGAATATTGGAGCCTTAACTCCTGGTCACCGTTCTCCATAAATTCGTCACTGGCAACTCGCCAGGAGCGCTGGAGTTAGCGCCTGGCGACCAGCATTGATATTGTAGAGGTATATTGGGTTTCCATACAGCTTCTACTGAATGCATGCATGCTTTGGTATACTGAAACAATGGGATGGGACGGGGTTTTCATGGGGTTAAAATAGGGTATTATTTTGCAAATAGGTGGGTAGATACTTATATCTATTTATGAAATAATACCCTACGTCGTATCTTGGTTATTTACAGTTTTATACGTAGGTATTACGCATAAAACTGTAAACAACCAAGAAAAATCAGCACATAGATGATAATTAGAAAAAGAAGGTATTAAAAAAGTTAAAGTTGTATGTACATTTTACATTAAAGTTTGAACCGAAAAATATCGCATTTAGAATTAATCTGTTTTACTGTATGAAAAATTTGTGGGAGCCTTACTTGAAACTGCGTGTTTCCAGACCTCCATACTAAAAAAATATATCCACTCACAAAATTGCACGTGCGATCGCTACGAGAGTTAACAAGATACTAAAATAAATAAACAGATTCATTTCTAAACACAGGTCGTCAAACTCATTTAAGTGCATTCGGTCAAGGACGAAGTTCAACCACCCAGCTGCGCTAGGGCTATCTTCGAACGTACACTTTACATGGCATTTCTTCAATGAAAAACTATTAATTTAGAAAAGTCGTAGAAGAAACATTGTCTAACTTGGGGAGTAGATTTAGCCCCTTTCGGGATAATATACCAATTCAAACTCAGATAGTATATTACATTCTTTAGCTCTCGGACAAAATACGAAGAAACTTTTCAACTGTCTTAATACTATAGGTACCTGCTAGCACCCTACACCTACCACTTGTTGCATGAACCATTTACGCTGTCGAACACAATACCAATTACATCTAAACACTTCTTCAATATCGCCAAATATAAAGTTGATCGCTAATAGGTCGTAAGTGTGTGCGGCACATAAATCCGTCAACTATGGCTGGCTAGTTGCCAATGTGCGCCGAGCTTAGCGCCTTTCTTGCAGAGATCGCCATGCGTGCACTTGCGTATTACTAATCGGTCGTTGTATAACTTTATCTACGTCTTAGACTATTTGAATAATATAGATGGTGCGCGTCGAACTAAAAAGTGAAGGCATAAATAATATACAAAGGCTATCGAAGTGGCATGTACTTGCTTATAAAAAAGCCTGACTGCAAACGACGATATTTTTTGCGACTATATAATGTATCAATAAATTACAATTAAAAGTATGTCCTAGATATCATTGGTTTAGCGACAAATGGCAATAAACTGAAAAACTAAGAAGAAAATTGTTTATTGCCATTTGTTGCTAAACCAATTATATCTAGGAGATACTTTTAATCGTAATTTGTTGATACATTATATATATTTCCGCAAAATCAGTTTTCGTGTAATCACGTTGAGTAATTAAGCTATTATTGGCAAAAGAACGCAATAAAATTTGAATTTCCTGCGCTAGTGTAACGTTCCACCTTAAACAATTCCACAATGAAAATTTTGTAAAATACGTTCACAAAACAAATGAGCAGTAAATTTACACGCCTTTTTCTGTCCAGCTATACAAAGAGCATACGCACATAAATTCGTCAGGCAAACCCTGGCGGCGAGCCAATGCGCCGCGTAACGTGCCAATATCTGAATTTACTTGGGATTTACTTACCCCGTTATTTAGTGGATTGCTATTATAGTCTGTGGTTCGTTCGAATATATAGCTTTTCCTATGGCTGTCTCCCAGACTAAAAAAACAATAATCATTATAGACTCAGCGCTAAGAACTAGAAATTTATGCCAAAAAGGAATACGATAAGTATTACAAAATCATAACATTTTTGACTGGCCTGTTAGCTCAGTTGGTAGCTCTCTGCCTTCTAAACTATAGGTTGTGGGTTCGATTCCCATCCAGGACAAACATTTGTGTTATGACAACATCGATGTTTGTTCTGTGTCTGGGTGTTATATTGTATTCTATGTATGTATTTACAAACAAAAAAGAATCTAAGTATTGTATCTGTTATCTAGTTCCCATAGTACAAGCTATGCTTAGTTTGGGGCTAGATGGCGTTGTATGAAATGTCTACATACATATTTATATATTTCAGCTCTAAAATTAGGTTAGGTTAGGTTAGGTTTATAAAAAAGAGCACAGTTTAAGGTTTGGAAAACTTACCTCGAAATTTAAATTATTAAAAAGCCCCTACTCGTTATTACGTTTTGTGTTATTAGGTAGGTACCTATTCCTTCTAAGTTAAAACCGTCACACTATTTAGTTATTCTGTGTGCTCCACAGATTAATTATAATACCTACTGAAGTGGGTAGTTAATTATGTAACTGTGTATAAATGATAAAAAAACACTAATCATCCTGTCAAAACCAGGTGCTCCAATCTTCACCTATACATACATAGTTTTTGCAATAAAACCGAAAGTCATTATATTTTTTAGCACTAATGATGCTAAAGGTTAATTAATTATAAACGAATTTAGCAAATGACCTATGCACTGCACGTCAGAAAGCTGTCAAATTTAAAATTGGAACGCAAAATGGCGCGGTGATGCCAAACTGTTTAGATAAAAAGACTTCTAAAATCAAAGTAGGTTCGTACTAATGTACGTACCTACTTTCAATTTAAAAGTTTTTTTGAAGCGAATTTACAAATTACTACGTCCGAGAGTCGTTTAAATTCATGGTTAGAAATATAACGGTGTTACTAGAGCCAGTAATAGAGTTCCGTGATATAGGTTCATCATCAACAGCCTGAAGACGTCCACTGCTGAACATAGGCCACATATTGCCACTTTGAGCAGCTGCTCGCCTCCTGCATCCATCGATTCCCCGTGGTTTTCACTAGATCCTCGGTCCACCTAGTGGGGGGCCTACGCTGCGACTTCCAGTTCGTGGTCGCCACTCGAGATCCTTGCTTCCCCATCGGTTGTCAGTTCTACGAGCGATGTGGCCTGCCCATTGCCATTTCAACTTGCTGATTCTAAGAGCTATATCGGTATATATTTGATATATGTTAAATAAATATATTTAGTGGATGCCGGTCGTGGTATAGTTTATACTTGTATGACTTTCAAACCCACGCACGCTGGTTCAAATCCTACTGGAGTCTGTAGATAGAGATACCAATGAGTTATATGCCTAGCGAGATTTGCATTCTCTCTTGCAACTGTGAAGGTAAACTTCGTGAGGATAAGGGCGTGTTCAGGAATCACAACGTTCGAGAATTGTGTTGTGTCACCAAACCGTACAGGGGGTCTAGCAAAGATCCCTTTCCATTAACGTTAACGCCAAACGATAAAACGACAAACAAAAAAACCGTTTTCATGTCATTTCATACTTTCGCTGAGCTGCGTTTTATTTTAATTTTTTGTTTTAACTAGTGAAGAAATAATTTTTATCTGATTATTGGGGGGCCGCGACTTAGCTTATTATCAGTTTAGGTAATTGTAAATCGTGCCGTGGCGACACCGAAACGGCCCCAACGGAAGACCAGCGCTGGTTGTATGACCAGCAATATGCTGAGTTGGGACCGATTCGTGGCAACAGGCAAACAAAATGTTTTTGTATTACTCCTAGTATTATGCCATTGCCGATTGTTTTGTGCCTTTTGTCATGAATAAATATTTATTCTATTCTATTCTATTCTATAACTCAAAATGTATGCGAATGACATTAGCTGCGGAAAAGTTTTCCGCAAGTAAGGTCATTCCCATACATTTTGAGTTATCGTTCGGCGTTAATGCTAATTAAAAGGTATTTTGGTAGACCCCCTGGGCCTTGTATTTACAGGAGATGAGAAACTTCTCTATTTTTCAGTCAGATATTTCCGCGAAGCCAATATAGCTATGAAAGAGGTTACATAGCAAAATAGCCTTCGCAAATATATCCGCCTGAATAAATAAATATACTTCAATAATCCATTAAAAAATTACTCTGTCAAGAACCCATTGCTAAGTTTAGTTCTCCCACTTAACCGGTACAAAAGCAACAAGATTGTTGTTTATGTTCCATGGACAATTTATTAGGCGTGATGTAGGTGCTACGAATTCATTAACGCACTTGGACATTGTTTTTTCTCTAATCTGTGCTTGGATAGCATTATACAGCTTAGACTATTATGAGCTTACACAAGTTTACAGAATAATAATTATGTAGTCTATGGTCATTAACATTATATCTATGGATGTAAGTTGTAGCGCTAACTGCAGGGCTAACACAGACGGTAGACAAAATTGTCTTTCCCCTGTTTTACTCCACTTGACAAGTAAGCAAGTATGAAGAAAGTGACATAAAACGGGTAAAGACAATTTTGTCTACCATCCGTGCTAACTGCTAACCCAGCTGGACTTTACAAAGTTAAACTATATACAAATCTACCTACCCCTAAGTATACGAATAGTTACCTACTGTCTAAAATGTAAAACCTTCAATTATGTTGATTTAGCAAATTGAAACTAGATGGCGTTAGCGTCAAGTTAGCACGCGGTGGCGTTTGTCTCCGCCTATGAGACTACTGTTTTTGTGAATTATTAAATAAATGTCTGAACGTTCCGGAGCTTGTTTGCATTGCGAGTTCCTGGCTCTGTACACCCTTCGACACCTACTAATATAACAGATAGATACTTATTGTTTTGTATAAACATAAGTACATAAAATACAATATAATACCCAGAAACAGAATAAACACTTTTTTTTTTTTTTTTTTATGCGATTGAATGTCGTGACGAGCTAGTCGTTCACCTGATGTTAAGCAACACGGCCGCCCATAACAGTTGCAGTGTCACGCGGAACTTTAAAACAATAAAGTTTCGCGTGGCACTGCACTGCACACGTCATCCTGAGACATCACACAGTCTAGTAATCAGATTACTAGACTGAGTGATCAGATCATAAAGTCTCATTCGCCCAGTAATTTCACTAGCTACAATGCCCTTCAAACCGGAACACAGTAGTGCTTGCACACTACTGCTTGGCGGCAGAATAACTGGCAAAGCGGTGGTACCTACCTAGACGAACTTTGCAGAAAAGTCCTACCACCTAGTAAACTACCTATGTTAATTACACAAATGTTTGTCCTGAGTGGGAATCGAATGCTATACGACTATGACCAATTACTAAACAATACAATACAATAATGCTGAATTGAACACCAATAAATAAAAATGCACATAAAAATTTACATAAGAATGGCAGAACAACGGGTGGCCTAATCGCATTAAGCGATTTCTTCCAGGCTACCTTTGGATGGACAGGAATTAAAGATACAAAAATTACGGTTGGTCTTATTACAGCTACAACTATGACCTATCAAGTTATTAAATGAACTTGCTTTCAATTTCCCATGTCTCATGCAGTTAACGTGTAGAAGGGCCTCGTCAACGCTACTAAAGCCTCATATACACAAGCCTTATGGAGCCACCAGTAAAGGAAAATTGTTAAAATAACAGCTCAATTTTGATGCATGTAAATGCAGCCAGTATTCTATTGAGAGCACTTACCATAGACTAGTATTATTCAACCCATCATTAAAACTGCGAGCTTACTTCTAAATTCCCATGTGTCTGGTATTTACAGAGCTTTACATGCCTGTAATTATTTACCAATCATAAGCTGCAGAACGCGTGTCTATTTGAGGTTATAATAGTTAAATTAATTGCTCAAGCGCCTTGGGTGGTGATCGACCAATCACAGATAAGCGTGGTAGGTTAATTTTTAACCAATTATACCGTTTTTCTTGTGGAAAGAAAATGCAGCTACATGGCTATAAATAATGCACATCGAGATAATCGGCTTCGTAGAGCGTCCTTTGTCACCCACAGGGAGATCTCTGTCACTCACAGGGAGATCTCTGTCACTCACAGGGAGATCTCTGTCACTCACAGGGAGATCTCTGTCACTCACAGGGAGATAATAGGCTTAGTAGAGAGCGTCGTCTGTCACTCATATGGAAATAATCAGCTTGGTAGAGCGTAGTCTCAGTCACTCACAGGGAGATAATCGGCTTGGTGTAGCGTCCTCTGTCACTCACAGGGACGTAATCGGCTTGGTATAGCGTCCTCTGTCACTAACAGGGAAATAATCAGCTGGGTAGACCGTAGTCTCAGTTACTCACAGGGAGGTAATCGGTTTCGTAGAGCGTCCTCTGCCACTCACAGGGAAATACTCGGCTTGGTAGAGCGTAGTCTCAGTCACTCACAGGGAGATAATCGGCTTGGTGTAGCGTCCTCTGTCACTCACAGGGACGTAATCGGCTTGGTATAGCGTCCTCTGTCACTAACAGGGAAATAATCAGCTGGGTAGACCGTAGTCTCAGTTACTCACAGGGAGGTAATCGGTTTCGTAGAGCGTCCTCTGCCACTCACAGGGAAATACTCGGCTTGGTGGAGCGTCGTCTCGGTCACTCACAGGAAGATATTTGCCTTCGTAGAGCGTTGTCTCTTTCGCTCGATGTGCATTTTTTACTTGTAAGTAGATATTATGAAGCCACCACCTAGTAAACCTACGAGGTCGTAGGGCTTAGGACTTCAGGGAAGGAAACAAATCGAATTTCTTTACTTGTACTTTTAACATTGAATATAATAAAAAAAACCTAGTCATACTCGTTTTTTAAACTTTGATGCAAAAAATAATTGAATCTGTTAAGTTTTGGAGGAGGAAAGAGGAATACAAAACATCAATGTCGTCAAGATTTTGAATCTGTCCCTAGTACTCTACGAGGAAACTTGTAGTGGCAGCCCACTGCAAAAATACCTACGTCATCGGGTACCCCAATAGGCTATCTTTAGATCGTTAACTGACACTTAAACATGTAAAAAAAACAGGTCTGCCAGTTCCGATCCTGCCGGGTCATGGAAATAATCCACTTCCAGCAACTTCAAATGCTTTGAATACTAAGTTTCACCAAGTTTAGACTTGGTAGACCTTTTAATCTATTATCAGGGTCACCTTGGCTATTATTATGCGTAGGTTTCATCGGGGTATTCGCTGAGGTAGGTAAAGGGTGTGAAGGGCACATTCTTAGGGGTCTGCCAGGTACTTCCGACAGGGTGCGCAATGGCAGACCAATTTTTTTTACATAATTAATCAATGGTTAACTGTTGCCAGAACACTCATACGGGTAAATATTGACAAAAAAAAATACGTCAAAAAATTTCAATTATTTCCATGACCCGGCAGGATTGGAACCGGCAAACCTGATTTTTTTTACATATTTAGATGTCGGTTAACGATCTAAAGACAGCCTTTTGGGGTACCCGATGACGTAGGTATTTGTGCAGTGGGCTCTCGCACCATTGACACAGCGCGACGGCAATGGTTTCTTCAAATACTTATTGAGTGTCCTCCGTCCGGCTGTGAAGTGCTCTCACCCCGTCGTCGCCGCCCAAGACACGTCTTGAGCGACCCGGGCGATCCTATAGCAGCCGTTGTGTCGGCTGCGCTAGGATCACCGGACCAGTCTAGCCCTTCTGGCTCAGGTACCGATTTCGGCATCGGTATAGGATACCAGCGTAACACTATCAGACACCTCGCCCGCCGGCGAGGTCGACGTACCCCCGGAGGTTAGCTAGAATGGTCGCGGCTTTCCATAGGGTCCATTTTTCCAGTGGACGTAGCCTTCTCAATCCTCTTATCCCGGCAACGGCCCAAGCCGACGCTCGCACCCCCAGGGGTGTCCTTGGGCTAGTTGCCTCCCACTTTGTCGGCTGCGCGCCTTAAGCGCCTGCCCTCCCGCCCGGCCACGCTGTAAAGGTCGGTAAAGACCAACAGCATTAGCCCGTTCAAAAAAAAGAACCGCATGTTGCGCTCACCGCTTTCCGCTGCCCGCGCACGTTAAATATTTGCTACTGCGCAGCGTCTCACGCCGACTTCACAACCACCACTACCTATATCCTAGATCGACGACGTCAAAACAAAACCTACTTAAATTCCTAAAAACATCTCATCTTATGTGACCTACTGAACAATTCAAAACCTAGCAGTAGTTACGCTTTCAGCAGACTCTGAACCGTGTAACATCGCGTTTAACCGCGTAACTGTACCTACCCACTCTACTAACACTTTAAGACCTTGTCGTTTTAAAAATCATATTTCGAAATAGGTAATAGTCGTTTTGGGCGTAAACAGTTTTATTTAGACAAAGTTGTTAAAGTGTTTACGTGTTTCTTGTGTGGTTAGACGTAATTGTGAATTGATGACTATACACAGACTAAGATATACCTAGCTAATGTTACCTGCATTAGTATATAGACCTGCTTCGCTGTCATGATCAAGTTTTTTATAGACTAGGCCCGTGTTTCAGAACTACGCTCAGCCGTTAAGGTGGAACGTTTCACAAGCGCGGCAAATTCAAATTTTCTTGCGTTCTTTTGACAATTACTCAACTTATTAATTACTCAACGTGATTACATGAAAACTAGTTTAGCGCAAATAAATAGAATGTATCAATAAATTACAATTAATAGTATCTCCTAGATATCATTGGTTTAGCGACAAATGGCAATAGACTGAAAAACTAAGACGAAATTTGTTTATTGCCATTTGTCGCTAAACCAATGATATCTAGGAGATGCTTTTAGTCGTAATTTGTTAATACATTCTATTTCTTTACGTTAAATCAGTTTTAATGTAATCAAGTTTAGTAATTAAGCTATTATTGGCAAAAGAACGCAAGAAAATTTGAATTTGCCGCGCTAGTGAAACGTTCCACCTTAATCGGTGCTGAAAAGGTCTTGTCATGGATACTGCTGTTGATTTGACTGAATCCAAAAAACATATTTGACTGGCCTGATAGCTCAGTCGGTAGTAACCCTTCCTTCTGAATTATTGGTTGTGGGTTCGATCCCACCCAGGCCAAACATTTGTGTGATGAACATCGATGTTTGTTCTGTGTCTGGGTGTTATATTGTACTCTATGTATGTATTTACAAACAAAAAGTATTTAAGTATTGTATCAGTTATCTGGTTCCAATAATACAAGCATTGCTTAGTTTGAGGCTAGATGGCGCTCTGTGAAATTTCCACCAATATTTATTTATTTATATACTTAACTCGGGTCGGAAAGCTGGCATGAAACCAAATATAATTACTTTGGCGTAAGCAGGTAATTATTTGATTTTTATTTATCATTTTAATGAAGTAATAATAAATTATTAAAACTAAAACTTTCATAATTATGCGTCTAAACTAAAACATACGCTGTAAAATGAAGAACAGTTTGTAAAACAACGCAAATTAAAACACATTTTATGACTTTATTCAATTTAACGCGGTTAGTATGATTACTAGTAGGTATAGTAGTATAATTATTATCTGTGGTATGATGTAGACTCCGTTCCAGTGCTATGCAGTGCTACTTTAGTGTTATCCAAATTAAGCTGTAATTACGAGTTAACGTCTCGAGACTGGGAAATCCCAATCTGCGAGATCACTGAGCCGCGTGGATGGGTTATAGCAGAACAAAATTTAAGCAAGAAAATAAAATCGCTCGTGGGTCTTTTTTAACTTCGTCTCGTTCTCATTTCATCTACTCTCGCCTGATTTATTCTACTCTCATCTCATTTCATCTACTCTCGTCTCGTTTCATCTACTCTCGTCTCGTTTCATCTACTCTTGTCTCGTTTCATTTGCTCTCGTCTCATTTCATCTACTGTCGCCTCATTTCATCTACTCTCGTCTCATTTCATCTACTCTCGTCTCGTTTCATCTACTCTCGTCTTATTTCATCTACTATCGTCTCGTTCCGTCTACTCTCGTCTCGTTTCATCTGCTTTCACCTCGTTTCATCTAACTTATCTCACTTATTCTCGTATTGTCCCCGTGAATTACGGTTCAGATATTCTCGCCTCGCATCTCATAGAGCTTTTGGTTGTTTAAGAGGTACCTGGCTAATAACGCAACTCGCATCAAGTTTGCAACAGGCGTAAATTTCGCAATCATTGCTGTCAAACGTCACTTTGGCAGAGCAGAAAGCGATCGAGCGCTAGATCATAGTCTGTCGGACAATCGATGAACTAAAAAGTGCATTATTTTGTTTCCATCTATTGCTGTTTTGTTGCTAGTAGCACTAGTATCAAAGGCCAAAGTGCATTCAGCGACAGGCAAACAACAGGCGGGCGACTGCGACTGATTGCTAAGTGTTTGCTGTGACTTTGCTACTGCTGTTACTGTTACTGCTGTGTACATAACATAATACGGCCCCGGGTTTAATCCACCTTGACATGACACGGGATCTTATTTCTAGCTATTCAAAATTTCAAATATGTTTGCGAGTGGTGAGTTTCCAGTTTCAGTCTCCTACTCCAACATCAGGCCAACACCAAATCCATTATGGGACCACGTTGGAGTACTTTGTATAACATATTTTTTTAACAAAATCAGGGCGAGATGTGAAGTATCATTTATACGACCGAATTGAGGACAGTCTACGCTCAAACTACGTGCAATTTTTAGGGCTATCCCCATTGGACCCCACGTCTTTGCCCTCATGGGGCCTCACAGGATTTTTTCCTCTCGGGCCACACGTGGGGGCCCAACGGAAATATACATTCCTGTAGACCCCTACTAAATTATTATAAACAAACATGTCGAGTCTATATGAAAGTTTCAAAGTTAGCTAATGAATGCAAGCGGTAGGTACGCGAGATTTTTTTATAGAGGCAGTATTACAAAGTAGACATCACAATCTTGTGTTTAAACAAGAAATATTAATGACGGCCTAAGTGCGAGTTGGACTCGCGTATGAAGGGTTCCGTACCATTATCTATCCCTGCCATCTAGTGTTGAGTAGCAGTACTATTTAAAGCAGCGCCATCTATGACTTATCTGGAAAACAAGCAAAAAACTAACGTTGGTTGTATGGGAGCCCCTTAAATATTTACTTTATTCTGTTGTTTTTAGTATTTGTTGTTATAGCAGCAACAGAAATACATCATCTGTGAAAATTTCAACTGTCTGACTATCACGGCTCATGAGATACAGCCTGGTGACAGACGGACAGACAGACAAACAGAGCGGAGCCTTAGTAATAGGGTCCGTTTTACCCTTTGGGTACGGAACTCTAAGAAACAACATGCCGATTATGCTATAAATGTAATATTTCCAAGTGCATCTCGCATAAACCGGTCCTTCTCGTCGCATGTCGCACTACTAACCTAACAGGCGCACTTTTTGCTACAATTTGTTACTAGGTACAGTCAGCTACAAAATTTAGTACCTGCTAATAATCGACCGGCGTAAAAAGCAAACAAAAAAGCAGATAGTCCGCTCACTTTTCTTCCGGATTATATTATCAAAATATTTTTTATTTGACCTTATCACAAATGTGTAGGTCCCCTTAGTACCCAACTACCCATAGTCTTATAGGATTTTTCGTTTAGGACATGTGCAATGGGCCGAGTTGCCTGACACGTAATTTTATTATTTTCCTGGAGGCCTAGACAAACTCTAACATTTTTATTGTTCATCATCCTATTTTAAATTGTTGTTTTAATTTAATATGGAATTTTAGAATACCATTTATGAGAAAGAGATTGGATCGATGTTTGAGTTACGAGAATTATTGGGCTTCAGGCTAAAGACTGTGGAAACCCCTCTAATTTTTTTATATCTGTTTTTATCGGTGACTGTACTTTGGCCAGTCGATGTGTTTATAAATAGTAACCAGGGCAGTAACACTAGAGAGACTACTCTGTACTGGTCTAGGTCTCAAGGTTTTACTTTTTATGACTTCGTGCGTCTATGTCCTCACAGGTAGCTTTTTACGGGAAATTAATTTAAATTCTTTTAAATCATATTGGTAGGTACAGTACCATGGCGGTCGTATCGCTGACAAAAGTATCCATCCACAATACTGAATTCAAAATATCTGTAGTACCATTTTACCGTAGTTGGTTTGGTATTATTGTAATAGTCTAAAGAAAAATCACTGCCCTTAAAATATTACTGTTATGCAATTTATACTTTCGAAGTTCGAAATTGGGTATTTGACAATTTGTCGGTCGGAAAAATGGAAAAAGAAACAACAATCACAAACGAGATCCCATGTCATTTCTTTTCTTAAAAAAAAAAACATATTTAGAACCCATTTTAGCACATTAAAAATACAATACACAATCTCCAAACCTTCTCCTAACTTTTTGACTTTTTCTGAACAGTAATTGACTTCCGAACCTCGATTTGCGATCGCGTGGAAGCTACCTGTCCATCTTCACAATTTCATGATTGACGTTTCGACTCGCATGCTAAAATAAACCTTAAAATTTACATTTGAGAGTATACAATTATTTGCATTTGATAACTATACTTCTAAACGTTGTAAGTTCAATCTAAAGTAACCAGAAATGAGCTGTAACTACGGACTTATAAGGTAGGTTTTGAAAGAGTGTTGAGAAGCGGGAAAGCCTCTTGCACACAGAAAAGGTGTGGAGAATGCTTCCGCTAATAGAATTTTAATAAAGAACAGCGATGCCGAGGTTCTGCTTGTCATGCCCGTCTCCTTACGGACTCGGACGCGTGCGTCCACTGACGGACTTGTACCGTTCGCAAAGGAAACTGGAGCACATCTATACATATAATAAAACTGTAGAGATAAAAAAGTCTGTAATTGCAAGATATCAAAAAAATAATCAGACAGGTTTGCTTAAAATTAGCCGCTGATCACGTTAAGCCACTTTTTATACACTTTGTCTGTTTGTTTGTTTGTTTGTTTGTTTGTTTGTTTGTTATGACTGAACTCCTAAAATACTGAATGGATTTTCATGCGGTTTTCACTAATATGCTTAGAAATAGCCGGCGCTTAACATAGGATATATTAAAATTTAAATATCGTTAATTTTTTTTTTATGAGAATTATTATGATTTCATTACGAAACGAATCGGAGTTTTAAACAACATGGCCGATTGGTGTTTTTTTTTGGCTACTTACGGTAAGTTATGATATGTCACAGACTAGAGCAAAAAACCATTGACTACACCTCTGTGCCACACACACAGGTCTGTGGTGCTACATGTTTATCTGGAGGCACAGATTAAAGAAAAAAGTCTCTGTGAAGAATGTATATGACCAAAGAGTAATATTAGTAGGTATGATACTATAAGGCGTGATTTTTCAATCATCAGATAAAAGTTGTTCATGAGATAAAACAAAACACTAAAAATAAAACCCTAATTAAGAGTGTCGCGAAATGCGATTTTAATCGAGAGGTAAGTAAGTGAATCGATTTCGAGTTTTAGGTTATCTGTGCTGGTAACATTGTATTGTATGAGAGAAAAAAGACGGGAGTGGTGCCTTGCCTTGGTTTTATTTAGAAAAAGATAGCGAAGCGAGTATGAAGTAAAACGATATTAAGAAAATTTGGTGTAGCAATGAATAACCTCAACGAAACAATTATGAGAGGTAATTGTTAATAATCCTGGCTAGGCTGGGTAAGTGGTTCTAAGATTACTTTTTATATTCCAAAATTATAACACGATTTATTTAAAAACTTAGATAACATATAATAATAAGTATACTAAACTAAACTAGACCTAAAAACTAAGATTACTTGTGATCAAAGAGTTAACTTGTGATGAGAGTTTAACTTTTGATGTGAGTCTTATTGAAAAGGAAATAAAGAGGAATTAGAAAGAGTTTTGCACGGTGGTAAGGGCGGGTCAAATGGGGAAGGCTGGTGGACCCTCCTTCGGGACCTTCGGGTCCTGAAGGTTTAAGGTGAGGAGAAGTAAGTTCGCATCTGATAATGACTTCACTCGTTGGTGAGAGGATCCTACCACTTAGCTGTGGCTCTCGGTGTTTTCATGGTATCAAAGGCGACTCTCACCTAATAAGTAAAAATAAGAACTGTTTCATCTATTCCTTTCAATGATGCTCTGTAACATTTCATTTGTGGCGTACATTACACTATATTATTATTATAGCTCTTAGAGTTAGTAAGTTGAAGTGGCAATGGGCAGGCCACATCGCTCGTGGAACTGACAACCGATGGGGAAGAAAGGTTCTCGAGTGGCGACCACGAACCGGAAGACGCAGCGTAGGCCGGCCCCCCACTCGGTGGACCGACGACCTGGAGAAAGCCGCGGGGAGCCGATGGATGCAGGAGGCGAGCAGCCACTCAAGGTGGCGTGCTCTGGGGGAGGCCTATGTTCAGCAGTGGACGTTCAGGCTTTTAATGATGAATGATGATGATGTACATTACACCTAACCTATAATGGAACCTTAGGCAGGCATGATAGTGTGGAGACGTACTTGTCATGTCATGCCCAACTTCGCCACAAAGGGTTTCTTTATTTCAAAACTGTTACGGAACCCTAAAAATGAAACATTCTTTGCAAAAGGGATTCTGATTTGAGCTTTGTACACATGTTATTTCCTCACTCCCTCCACTATGTTGAAAGTGCAGTGAAATGAGACAACGTGGAAAATAGTGGACATATAAATGTTGACTCCTTTTACAGTGGTGTACTTAAGTATTTGTAATTTCTAAATAGTATTAACAAAATTAACTATGTACGCGTCGTATAGGTAAATGCATTTTACACGTGTGCTAATATGTGCGCAGCTCCGAAAAGATTTAGTGGATTTGTTGTTTGGTATATAGAAAATGCATGATCTATTATTAGAGTACCTAAACGTAGAAATAACACAATACAAGCGTGCGAAGCCGCGGGCAAAAGCTAGTTTTTTTAATAAAATTCTATTGAATAAATATAATATGGTGATGATCAATGGTGGCGACATCCATAACATAGTTCGAAGTTATGAATTCCACCTCGACTTAATGAATGACTCTTATAAGTTGTGTGCAATTAAGAAATTCTGAAAAGTGATAAAAACCAACCTGTTCTATAAGCATTAACCAAAGCTCTAAAAAAATGCCTACTGTATGGCTATTAAAATTTATAATAAACTACCACTGGAAATTAGAGAATTGCCTCCACATAAATTTAAACCAAAATTGCACAGCTTGCTTATGAATTTCTACTTCTACTCTACTTTAACATGCAAATGTATAAATATGTTTGTAACTATAAGCTAAAATAATTGTATGCCTTCTCAAGGTAGAACATGAGGAATCTAATTACATTCTATACCACCTTTATCTGTACCCATGTTTTGACAGTAAAATTATTTCATTTCAAAAAAACAAAAGTAAAAAAACATTTAATACGAAACTGCAGTAGGTATACCGACATAAATAAATAATAAATGTACACAAAAATAATTAAAAATAAATTCCTCTACCCACTATTATGGAGTAAGCCATTTGAAAATTGGACCATTTGCAAACAGGACATTTTACTAATGCAAATGAGATCAAAATTGAGAATCAGGGGCTTTTTGAATTTGACAATAAGACCTTTTGCGAATTGAACTTTTCCGCTGAACCGGTTTTTTTGCTGTCCCTACCAGGGAATGAGAGTGGGCATCTATATTTGCCGAATCTACTCCATCACAGATGATAATAATTACTCTTTACAGTTACAGATGCCGCGATAAGCGGCGCCTCTACCTACTCTCTGTAGAGATGCAACCCCCTACGCACATTATGAAATTAGTCTTCGTTAAGTATTTACGTAGGTACCTACTACTACCACGTGACATGTAACATACATGCAAGTACATTGTAGAATGAATAATAGTTAGTGCAATGGAGATGGTATTTTTTGTAACTATAGGTGGTAGGTCTTAACTGCAAAGTTCGTCTATATATCTAGGTAGGTAGTCATTCAGCCGCCAAGCAGTAGTGTGCAAGCACTTACTGTGTTCCAGTTTTAAAGGCACTGAGCTACAACTCTATAGATAGCAGAAGATTTTAATATAAATTACCGAGGAGAATGCTGCTGCCCTAGTTATTCCCTTGACCGGTTCTTACGGCACCCACGAGAAGAGATAGGGTGGTACTATTCAGACCGGTACCACACAGCGCCAAAACTCTGTCAGAGGAAAAAAAAACTATCAAATGCTATTCACTCCTCACAATCCATAGTACGGTAATAAAATTATTGCGAGCCTATCGGTACTAGGTAGTACTTACACACCGATTAATGATAGCGCCGTGGATCATCCGAGACTAGCTTCTTCTAGTGTGTGAAAGGGTTAAAGTAGGAACCTTACTACTCCATCTGAGATGCATTCGGGGGCGATAGCCACAGCTAGTGATAATGGTGTTAAATGTCAGTTACGGAACTTTTTATTGTCAAAAACGTTATTAGGAAGAGAGATTGCAACATTGAAGGTGGTACATATATCTACATTTTCCTAAATCCTCAGGTTTCATAGTATAACTCTTTATATAGGTACAGAACTTTTTTAATAGGCTCTGTGGGTACAGGGTTATTTTTAATTTACCGGAAACCTTTTGTTCTACTGCTTTTTTTTTCAAATTTTAATTATTTCAATCAAGTAATGGATTAAAACGTCGCGTAAAAAACTAATTTCCTTTTTTTTGCATGTTAGGCAATAATACAGGCTACAGAGCTTAGGAATCTTTGGTCCACCTAGCAGGAGGCCGGCCTATACGCTGCGTCTTCCGGTTCGTGATTGCCACTCGAGAACCTTTCTTCCCCTCGGTGCTTTTGGTACATATGTAATAACGCCAAAATAAAATGTAAATAATTAACAAAAAAAAATTGTACTAAATTTTTTTTGCAAAGAAAAAATTAATTTTTGAAAGTGCTAAAGCTGAAAACCTCAAACGGCGCAAATATGGAAGCCTTGACAGAGGATACATGTTTGTGCCGTTTGGGGTAGAAACCATGGGACCGTGGGGACCAGGCGCTTTTGAAATATATAGGGACTTGGCAAAACTTTTGGTGGAGGCGACCAGTGACCAGAAGGCTGGCTCTTATTTTGCACAAAAAATCAGCATTGCCATACAGCGTGGCAATGCAGCCAGCCTTCTGGGAACATTCCCCTCTTCCAAGGGTCTTATTGATAATTTATGAGTGTAAGATTTTTATATAAATTGTATTAAAATTTTATTTTTGAAAGTTGTCTCTGGTAAATTAAAAATAGCCCTGTATAAGTATAGAATAACTATATATTTCTCCAGGTTTATGACTAGAAAGCGATCTTTTCCAAGCATAATAGTGTGTTCAATGTTGACACTTTGTTGAACACAACATGTTGTTGGTGTCTGCCAACAACATGTTGTGTTCAACAACGTCACGGCCAGATGGAAAAAAACCAGGTGATTAACATATTAGGGCTAGACCATGCAAAATATATATTCTAGGCCTGTGCACTGGGCCAGACGGCATACTAGGCAGATTGACCCGAAAAAATACTCTTAAGGTGACGCCTGTATGTAGCTGCTTGGTCTATCTATGGTCTAAGCTTGTCTATGGTCAGGCCATGTCCTAAATCATAGCCGGTAGAAACCACTAAACAAAATGCGGCTCTAAACAAACAGTTTGCGGTCAGACGTGGTCACTAGTTGACAGGGTGATTGGCCTTATGGCCTTTATCAATAATATCTTCATTTTTTGATCATGACAAGAATTTAGCCCATTTCTTGACATGGTACATACCTACTCTGATCCATATAGATTAATTAAAGGTACCTTGGACTAATCATTCGTCTAAGGTAGGTAGGTACCTACCCATAAAGTATGTAGGTACATTATAATTAAACTGTGACTGCACTAAATCTGTAATTTTTTGAAAATTTTGATATCAGTAGATAATTTCTTTTGTCGATATAGAAGTTAATACATTTTTTACGATATAGCTCTTAGAATTAGCAAGTTGAAATGGCAATGGGCAGGCCACATCGCCCGTAGAACTGACAACCGATGGGGAAGAAAGGTTCTCGAGTGGCGACCACAAACCGGAAGACGCAGCGTAGGCCGGCCTCCCACTTGGTAGACCGACGACCTGGTGAAAGCCGCGGGGAGCCGATGGAGACAGGAGGCGAGCAGCCGCTCAAGGTGGCGCGCTCTGGGGGAGGCCTAAGTTCAGCAGTGGACGTCTTCAGGCTGATGATGATGATGATGACATTTTTTTACTGTATGTCTGTCTACCTGCCAGAAAAAAAAAGGAGTTAGCAAGTTGAAGTGGCAGTGGGCAGGCCACATCACTCGTAGAACTGACAACCGATAGGGAAGACAGGTTCACGAGTGGCGACCACGAAACGGTAGACGCAGCGTAGGCCAGCCCTGGGTAGACCGACTATCTGGTGAAAACCGCGGGGAGCCGATTGATGCAGGAGGCAAGCAGCCACTCAAGGCCTATGTTCAGCAGTGGCGTCTTCAGGCTGTTGATGATGGTGGTGATTTTGATTTAAAAACCAAACTAATAAACGGATTTTGATAAAATCTGTACGGAACCAATCTGAAAGTAATAAGTAAGTATATTCTTTAAGATTCTTTCGAATAAAAAAAAAACCAAATTGGTTTATAAATGACGGACATAGGACATAAAAAAAGAAAAAACATAACACTGAATTGAGAATCTCCTCCGTTTTTGAAGTCGGTTGAAAACTAAACTTTTTTATTTATTTATTTAACCATCAAAGTAAACTACTGTAAAGTATGCCTTACTTAAACCTAGGATAGGTTTGTCCAGACATAATAACTGTGAGATGACAATGATAATGAGAAAAATATCTAATAGTTTTATATCAATCTACCAATAGGTATAATATAGCAGGGTCACATGTTTGAACCCATGAGCTGCCAGCATTCCCTCTCCAGTTGTTGTATCTTCCAAAAGATCAACAGTAAAGCCGGTGTGACACGATCAGAGTCTCCTCGGGCCGAGTGGACTCGTAGCAGTAAGCTTCGTACGAGTGTAACAGGTGATATCGGTTGATATTATCATAGTTCGCTCGGATCGTTTTCTTCATACTTTTCTTTGATGCTCACAGTCAACGTAGAATTTTTTTAAAAATTTTGTATTGAACTTTCACTACTCGTATACGAGCTAGCTCGGACAAGTAGAGCGCGGTCCAAGCCTACTCTGCTCGGATACAATCGTCCGAGCGCGCTCGGATTATCGGTGTCAACGATACGAGTTGCGTCCGAGTAGCTATCCGAGTCCACTCGGTCCGAGGCGACTCCGATCGTGTCTCTGCGGCTTAAACCTACCTCAACCGAGTCGTAGACTTAGCACGAGCCATTTTATCCACCAAGGCGTGTAATATATTCATCAATTTGTAGAATATGGTAATAAAAAACGCAGACACACTTGCCTGTGGCTATTCTTAGAAGGTGTCTATTAGTGGCCTTCGTCTACCTAGCTAATTATTCTAGTAATATGGAAATGAAATTCGTGCAACGTGGTATAAAGTTTTCATTTATAAGAGCTTTAAGTATTACTACGCGAAGTTGATTTTAATATCTTTACTTGTTGTTGTTGTTGTTGTTTGAATGGTTCTCGAGTGGCGAGCACGAACTGGAAGACGCAGCGTAGGCCGGCCCTTCAGTCGGTGGACCGATGATCTGGTGAAAACCGCGGGGAGCCGATGGATGCAGGAAGCAAGCAGCCGCTCAAAGTGGTGCTCTGTGGGGGAGGCCTATGTTCAGCAGTGGACGTCTTCGGGCTGTTGCTGATGATAATGATGATGATGACAAATTGTTGATGGGATACGTGATTAGTCAATTAGTTTTCGAAAGAACCTGGTAATCGATTCTTTTTATGTTTTTGGTAAGGAACGATCATATTCAATTCTGATTTCTGGTAGGTTACATTTTACAGGTGGGCGTGGTAGGCCAAATCCTAAACTATGAGGAATAGCGAAAAGTATTCACAGTAGTCACGGGCCCGATTTTGATGAAAACAAAAACTGCATCATTGGATTTTTGAAATATCAATATTCTTAGCATCGAATGAATCGAACCCGCATCGAGCACAGCCTGTATTATTACACCATTCGATAGTGTCGCTAATAAGGATCGAACTCTGGGATGTACATGTGTGTACGATGTACTCTCGAACTCAGTGTGCAAGCACTACTGTGTTCCGGTTTGAAGGGCATTGTAGCTAGTGAAATTACTGGGCAAATGAGACTTTATGATCTGATCACTCAGTCTAGTAATCTGATTATTAGACTGGGTGATGTCTCAGGATGACGTGCGCAGTGCAGTGTCGCGCGAAACTATTGTTTTAAAGTTCCGGGTGACACTGCAACTGTTATGGGCGGCCGTGTCACTTAACATCAGGTGAACGACTAGCTCGTCACGTCATTCAATCACATAAAAAAAAAAAAAAAAAAATGTAATGACTACCAACACGCTCTTGAAAAATCCAACCTGTATATAGTATAGAACTTCTTTGGTTTAACCACATTTCACCTGCTAGGTGGATCATGTAACTCGATTGCAACCGATAGAAACACAGTATGGATATGACAGTTTCAATACGCAGATTATGTGCATAGTTAATGTAGAAATTTACAGCATTGCAATCAAAGTTACTTGATCACAATATGGCCATAGGTATTTGATATATTTACCTCTGCGTTGTAGGTCTACGGCTCTCAACTCAAGTGAGACTGCCAGAACAATATACATTGCTTGGCGTGGCATTTCCTAAGTCAGACAAGCACTAGAAAAGTGCTATCTATGGTTTCATCAATTAAGAAAGCTCAAGCTTCTAACTCTCCAGTAATAGGTATGTTAATTCACACGCCATATTTTTGTCTACCCCAGACATTTGAAGATGGTTTTCATAAAAACTAACCTAAGTTCCTAAAGAAAGGCATAACTTCAACACGACTATTCTTCATTCTGTGGCACCACTGACGACGTAATCTCCAGACGTCTTATTAAGCTGAACATGCACCAAAAATCCGTCACAGTTGCAATTCACAAGCGGTACCTACAAGCGGCACAAGTGGGTACGTAATTAAGGTCGGCAGACACGCCGGGTGGCTAAGACTCAAGGCCTGGGGCAGCCTGTCTAGTGCCTACAGTTTGAATATCACTGGTCTAATTAGTGGCCGTCGATTTTTTTACAAGTGTAGTAGAGAGTCATATGAAACAGGTAGGTATCTAGGTATGTATAACGCGTGTCATTAAAGAAACGAATCTGACGCAAACAAGAAACTGTTGGTTTCCCTCTTCCACTATTGTGTTAAGGAGTGAGACAGCAATAGAAATGTTTGGTCTTTTCAGTTATTTTCTTTATTGAATCGCGTTATAAGCGTGTTCCATCGTAGGCAGATTCGTCATGGGGAAAAGCCGAACCTACATAGGTACTAGCCAGTTCTGCGAACGGTATATACCTATGTCACCGTCTTTTTGTAAGAACCGATTGTTCATAAAAATTACCTATAAACTGTCGAATTATCTTGTAAACAGATAATTCGTCTTGCAATAAAACGGATGATTTTTCGATTATTTATAATTAGTCGTTGCCCAGCGGTGAGTTTATAAACAAACGGATTTCAGTAGCGTTTAATTGTGAACAAACCCGTATTAATGCACCAATTTTGCTGTAATTAATTGTTGTTTTTTAGAGTTACCAGTAGGTTACGACGACGAGCGAAGCGAAGGAGTGTTAGGTTAGTTTGACCACACTAGAAGTACACAATACAATATAACGAAGTGATACCGGTTAATTATAAATAACCGAAAAATCGACCGTCTTATTGTGAGACACATTGCCCGTTTGCAATAAATCGACAGTTTATAAATAAACGCTTTTTTTTATAAACAATCGGTTCTTACAAAAAGAAGGTGACATATAGACCTTGCGAGTACAAACGTTTTGTGTTCAGCAAATATAATCTTATCAATAGCCGGAAGCCGTCCACTGCTGAATACAGGCCTAAACCATAAAACGCCACTTCGGATGCTTATCATAGCGGGGGCGGGGTTTGCCAAAATCACCAAGCCTGGCAGTCAGCTTGGTGATCGCAGTTCAGAGGATAATGCTGCTGCCTATTCTCTGGTTGCTTACACATACATAAGAAATAGTACAACCGGGGCAGGACGGCCGTAGGCTTCTTTCCTACGAGTACTTAGAGCATAAAATAGTAAGTATACCATAAGTGATATGAGTCATTTTTGAACAATGCGCTCGTGCAAAGATATAGGAATAAATATTGATTAGAGTAGACGCCAAAAGTACCTTTATCCGTTTTTTTTGCATGGTATAGAAAAGCGTTTTTTACTCCATGCCCTTTCCTCAAGCACGTGTCGATGTCGATGACCTATATTTCTTTTACCACGTCGCTTTCGAAATATACTGATGTTAACATTTCAATCGAGATGTTTAGAATCGATTAGATATTCGGAATGGAGCGTATATTATTCGATTCGGTCACGGATCGAATGACGATTATGTGAAATGCTCTCAGGCATTTACCGGTAGCTTTAGTGTTAAGGCTGTGTCGTAGTTGAAGCTATGCTACGCTCTTGAAATCGTGAGTGAATAGCTTTCAACACTGAAATACATAATTAGAAGAAAAACATTTGACATGATTAGAATAAAAATTGTAAATAGCACTTTTACTTGCCATCGCCAAGGTGAGATGGTCTCTATCACAGAGGCCAATCGCAATTCAATATAAAAATAGATTCAGTCAAATCAGATGGGTTTTGAGTTCTGTTTTTAATTAGCTTTAAGTATTAGTTTAGTTTTAATAAGCCTCCCATTTAGAGGGAAACGTTTCCTCAGTCAAGCAGTCTAGAATAGCTCAAACATAATTAGCCTTGTAGTTAACTCCCCTTCCTACCCTTGCGCCGTGTTCTTATCTGAAAATCATTGAAAATCAAAAATTCTTTCGTTTGTGCTAAAAAGTGACGTAATATGTACCTAAATTTTAATGTTTAAACTAATAACATTCTCAACAAAAATAATAGTTAAGTAACACCTATCCTAATTTTTTTCAGTATCTTTTGCCAACTTTTGCCGATCTTTTGCTGATCTTTTACCTTTAAATAATACCTGCTGTTTAATAATTTTAATTACATACTTGTTAAGCAAGATTTTTCCATCTCTCTTCTCTTTGCAGTGGTAAAGAGTCCTAGCCACAGTCACGCTCGTTCAGACGGAAGCTAAGTTCGTGCCGCCGAATGTCAGGTACCAAGTAACGAATGTTAAAGTGCCTTCAATCATTGCGTAGTGCATGAGGATGGTGGTAGCAGGTTGGCAAGCACATCAACGGTATGATAAGTGATGAGGAAATCGTCTTTACAGCTAGTTTTTTCACCTGGATTCTCTTGTAAACAACCAAGCCGAAGAAGCGTAGGTTTAATTATCTGCAATTCTGACATCATTTACTAGGTGGTGCTGGTGGAAATCTTCTGCAATAAGTTCGTCTAGGTATAGCGGTAGTACCGTACCCCCTAGCAGTTAGTGTGCAAGCACTACTGTTCCGGTTTGAAGGGCATTGTAGCTACAGGCAGTAGTAAAGTTGCTGGGCAAATGAGACTTTATGACCTAATCTTACAATCTTAACCCTATATTAAAGTGAAAGATTGAGCGTTTCTTTATTAGTGTGGCTTTCCATAAATTCCCAATAAAGATCTCAGTGGTATCTTATTTATTCCACAAAAACTTAAAAAACATAATATAACTAAACTAAGCCTAAAAACTAAACTATAACTAAAAACTCAAAATAACGATTTAAAACTAAAATAGAAATATTTAAAATAGCCCGTTGGTGGAGGGAAAAGTGCCCAGAATGCTGGCAGCATTACCACGTTGAATGGCAATGCTTATTTTTTGTGCAAAATAAAAGCCAGCATTCTGGTCACCTGATAGTGGTTAACATTAGATTTTTTTCAGTTACCTTTTCTGACTTAGGCTGTTTTGGAGATATTGAGACTCGCAGGTGAAAAAAATTACGATTGCAGCGATCAGGTACGGTGGACATTTCAATTACCTATTAGTATTTAATCATACTTAAGTACCTATTTAATGCAAGAAATCTGCATGGTAGAAAGAGACAACATGATAATTGCGATTGCAAAAAGAATATAGATATTTCACTTTAATAAATATACCTCACCTCTTCACTTCATTTCATATCTAACCATAATCACTAATTTTAATTACATATCAAACGCAACAAGTTAAAACAAACATTCCTCGCTAAAAGCTTCCCAATCAATCCAAAATAATGAATTAATGACAGCCTTTCTAACTGATGCACGCCGAGTGCCGACAGGCCGACACTCGATGATTTCACACACATAACTACGGTGTTATTCTGCTACTTTATTTTTATTTGAGCCGTCAAATTCAGTTATAGATGATGCGGATTTGAAAAGGGGAAAAGGTACCCTCTATCTCTACTACTGACTAATACAGGGTGTCCGGTCGATCATGGATAACCCAGCAGGTATGTACAAGGAGCGCAATCCCTTCTCAAAAAAAGGGATCCAGCCATCCGTTATTTGGAAAATTCGTTTTTTATTTGAATCGATATACTCTCAGATCCACTCGTAGAACTGACAACCGATGGGGAAGACAGGTTCTCAAGTAGTGACCTGGAAGACGCAGCGTAGGCCAGCCCTCTAGGTGGACTGACGATCACCGCCGGAGCCGTGCATGCAGGAGGCAAGCAGTCGCGTAAAGTGGCGCAATAGCAGAGGCTTATATTCAGCAGTGGATATCTTCATGCTGTTAATGATGATGATTCTCAGATTGGTCCCATCGAAATTTCATCAAAATCAGTTCATGAGGTTGGTTTATAAATCAAAATTACTGGAATAAGTATGTCATCCAAAGTACTTCTGAGTATGAAATGAAGGCGATTAAAGTCAATTTATTTTACCTCACTTTTTAAAAGGATCATCATCATCATTAGCCGGAAGACGTCCACTGCTGAACGCAGGCCTCCCCCATAGAGCGCCACTTTGGACGCTTATCATAGGGCCCCCTGATAGGCGTCCATTTTCCATAATCACCACGCTTGGCAGGCGGCTTGGTGATCGCAAAAGATTTTAATGTACCGAGGAAAATACTGCTGCCCATTCCCTGGATATTCCCTTAGCTGACTCTTACGGCACCCACGGGAAGAGATGGGGTAGTCCTATTCGCAAACCGGGACCACAAGGCTCAAGCTCACGGCTATCATCTAAATAATATGTAACATTCAAGTCCTGACTGACTGAATGATGTCAATGCACAGCCTAATTCGCTGGTCCTAGAGGCTTGGAATTTGGAGGGTGTGTTCTTTGTAAAGTGTAACACTAAGAAAGGGTTTTTCGAAATTCCACCCCTAAGAGGGTGAAATGGGAGGTTGAGTTTTCTATGAAAGTTTATATTCTATGGGGTGATTGGCTTGAAAATTATAGATAATTATAACACAAAACTCACAGAATAAGTAAGCTTACCTATATATACCTCACTACAAAAGTCGTGCAATTTCCACATAAAGGCCTAACTACGCGCTACCGAAACGTGTAGAATTTGTACTCTAATTATGACATTAGTGGTCTACGTACAGTTATGAAGAGTTTAGAACAAATTATAGATTACCAAGAAAAGTTTGCTACCTGACCTACAGTCGAGATCCAGTCTACCTACTTGGAGATGTTTTTAACGTTAGTTTAATTTAACTTGCGGTTGTAAAAATTATTTTCGTAATTTTTATTTAATCCAGATGATTTTTAGGGTTCCGTACCCAAAGGGTAAACCGGATCCTATTACTAAGGCTCCGCTGTCTGTCTGTCTGTCTGTCCGTCTGTTACCAGATTGTATCTCATGAACCGTGATAGTTAGACAGTTGAAACTTTCACAGATGATGTATTTCTGTTGCCACTACAACATCACATACTAAAAAACAGAATAAAATAAATATTTAGGGGTGACAAACGTGATTTTTTTGCTCGTTTGTATATATAATGACGGAACCCTTCGTGCGCGAGTCCAACTCGCACTTGGCCTGTTTTAAGTTAAAAACTACGGGTCTGCACTAAAGTTTGACGGCTCCTAAGGTCGCACATTTCTTTTTAGCCCCGGGTTTCACGTACGTTTGTCAAACTTGTAATTTGTAGGGAGAGTAGGGATTAGTAGGGAGAGTAGGGATTGGTATTAGATTAGGGATGGTAGTATTTATTGTTAGGAGAAGGGATAGGAGTAGGGAATAGGGATGATGGCAACGTGTCGTTATTTATTTGTTGCATAACAAAAGTCACTACGTTTGCGTAGCGCCTAAACGGTTATTTTTCAATTGGTAGATAGATAGATAGATAAAACTTAAAAACACCAAATTACAGAAACAATATTGATAATCACACAAACTTAAAACTAAGTGACACAATGGGCGGTCTTATCGCTTAAAGCGATCTCTTCTAGACAACCCGGAAAACAACGAAAGGAACAACAAGGAAAAAAGGAGGGGTGCTTAGTTCAGGTGTATGTTCTTTAAATTGTTTGTTACATTGAATTTATAAAACATTTTTAAAAATTTCATCAAAAGCTGTTCAGTTTTAAATCACAATAACTGAAAAAATTATAATTTAAAATAAGTATTTTCCTTTAAATGAATATTAAAATATTTAGTACAGGCAAGAGGTTAAAATCCACACCAATCGAAATTCTGGGAACCTCAGCTCACAGCTGGGAACGTATTTTAAAAATCCTCGCATCATAAAAAGTAGCGTGAAGATTTATGATAAAGGATTTGATTGACATGGTAAAAAAGGTGGTGAGGGCAATCTAACATCCAACTAACAAAACAGTTTAATTAAATAAATCGCAGTACTTATTTCTTTATAAATACTTTATTCCCTCCTACCAAAATCTTACAGAGACAAAGAGCAAGCTAATCAAGGTACAAGGAAAGGTAAAAATAAAATGTGTGCCACATTTCACACAGCGCCATGTAGCCCAAACTAAGCATAGCTTGTACTATGATAGAATGAATACTTAAATTCTTTTTTTTAAAATACATACATAGAATACAATATAACACCCACACATAAAACAAACATCGATGTGTATCACTTAAATGTTTGTCCTGGATGGGAATCGAACCCACAACCAATAGTTCAGATGGCAGAGCTACTACCGACTGAGCTAACATTCCAGTCCAAAAGCTATATACTTAGGTATAGACAAGGGATCTGATATCCGCTCGTATGATAAATAGAGCCCGTGAGTGAATTTACCTACATTTTAGCGTTTCGGGCGAAAAAGGTTTTCACCCTTTAAATCCTAATAAAACCTTTTGATTTCGATATCAATCGTTTGGATAGATTATATCTAAGCTTGTACGTCTTGATTCTTTTGAAATTATGTTTCGCATTCTAATTACAACTACTTTTCTTCGTCATAATCTTGTCGCCAAAAGTTCGCAACTTTAGGTGGCTATAATTACAAAGATATTGCAATAACTTACAAAAAAGAATAGAAAATTTATATAGGGGGGGGGGGGGGGGGGGGGTATACTCTAATTACCAACTAATTATAAGAATAGAAATAGAAATAAAAATAGATAAGACTAAAGAAAGAAAAGAATAGGAGTGGATTTGTACGTAGTTCTTTTTATAATAAGTAAATAACTGGCCAATTGCGAGTCGGACTCGCGCACGAAGGGTTCCGTACCATTTTCTATTAAAAGGAGCAAAAAAATGTAATTGGTACATGGGAGCGGCCTTAAATATTTATTTTATTTAGTTTTTTAGTATTTGTTGTTATAGCGGCAACAGAAATGCATCATCTGTGAAAATCATCAACTGTCTAACTATCACAGTTCATGAGATACAGCCTGGTGACAGATGGACAGACAGACAGACAGCGGAGCCTTAGTAATAGATAGTCCTTTTGACCCTTTGGGTACGGAACCCTAATAATATCTTTTTTACACAAGAACCATTGTTATGTCCAGCTAGAACACTTCAATTCTACATTGAAAAAACAGCCCTAGTTCGAAATAATGAACCATACCTCTTATTAACTTTTAAAAAACCTAATAAGAAAGCTAACAAGCAATCAATTAGCAGGTGGATAAAGTCCATGTTATTAGAGAGTGGTATAGATACACACAAATTTTTACCACATAGTGTACGCCATGCTTCTTCATCGGCTGCAAAAAGAGGAGGTGTATCTATAGATATTATTAGGAAAACAGCAGGGTGGACCTCTGACTCCCTTACATTTGCAAGATTTTATGATGTACCAATTAATGACAATACCATAGATAGCACATATGCTCAAGCGGTATTCAATTTAGTGGATTGATTGAATAATAGGGCTCAATTAGTAAACTAAATTAGTATGTAGGTATTAAGACTGACTGTTTATTAATAGTGCCTACTCAAGTAATATAATTATAATTGTTATTACTATTACAACTGTTATTTGTTAACAAGACTTGTGTAATACTTGTCAAGAAGTGACTTATTTTATTTTTTACTTGTTAAGAAGTGATTTATTTTCATTTTTTACTTTGATTTTATTACTTCATTGTTAAGTTAAACAATGCTAATACCTACTGCATACTGCAACAAGTAGGTAGGTACTATATATATACGAATAGCGAAGGAGATACTAGGAGTATCTCCTTCGCTATTCGTTAGTATCGCGTTATTTAAAGCCATAAAAAAAAACTAATTTATGCTCTGTGGTCATAACACTGGCAGCCCTAATTTGACACTTTTTAGAGATAGAGACCGTAAGTAAACAGCCTTCGCATTAAGCTGAACCTTCCTTTCTTCCTAGGACCAGCTTGAATCGAGGTGTTGATTTATTCACCTGCCTATTATTAGGGGATGAAGAGAATCGGCATCCTGGGATGGGTGGGCAATTATATTTCAGATCATCGGTCATAAAATTAGAATCAGACTTCACTTAAGGTAAGTTCATCTAATTTTACAATTTTATTTCACGATGATCTGAAATATAATTGTTTACAGTGTAGATGTTTAGAGTATCTACATAATAGGCAGGTTTAATTATTACTATTAATTAAGGTTTGACAACAGAGAAAAAAAATAAATCAAGATAAGATAATTATCAAAGATACTTATATTTTATCCTTAAAGGCAAATACAAGGTAATCTTAGTTTTAGTTAGTATTCTTAAGATTTAAGAACCTTAGTACCTACCTACTTGTTGCAGTATGCAGTAGGTATTAGCATTGTTTAACTTAACAATGAAGTAATAAAATCAAAGTAAAAAATGAAAATAAATCACTTCTTAACAAGTAAAAAATAAAATAAGTCACTTCTTGACAAGTATTACACAAGTCTTGTTAACAAATAACAGTTGTAATAGTAATAACAATTATAATTATATTACTTGAGTAGGCACTATTAATAAACAGTCAGTCTTAATACCTACATACTAATTTAGTTTACTAATTGAGCCCTATTATTCAATCAATCCACTAAATTGAATACCGCTTGAGCATATGTGCTATCTATGGTATTGTCATTAATTGGTACATCATAAAATCTTGCAAATGTAAGGGAGTCAGAGGTCCACCCTGCTGTTTTCCTAATAATATCTATAGATACACCTCCTCTTTTTGCAGCCGATGAAGAAGCATGGCGTACACTATGTGGTAAAAATTTGTGTGTATCTATACCACTCTCTAATAACATGGACTTTATCCACCTGCTAATTGATTGCTTGTTAGCTTTCTTATTAGGTTTTTTAAAAGTTAATAAGAGGTATGGTTCATTATTTCGAACTAGGGCTGTTTTTTCAATGTAGAATTGAAGTGTTCTAGCTGGACATAACAATGGTTCTTGTGTAAAAAATGGTAGTTGAATTATTGGTTGCTTCCTAGTGGACACTGAAGTTTTAACTATGTCAGTAATAACAATTGTGATATTGGTGGGTGTCACGGATATATTATTTAGTTTGATTACAGATAGTGTTTGTATCCGTTGGGCGGTGGCAAGTGACAGTAACATGACTAATTTTTTGGATAACTGTTCAAGGCTTAGGTTTATGTTGTCTGGCCAGTTTCTTATTATATTAAGAACTTCTGATGGGTCCCAGGTTTCCGTATACCTAGGTCTTGTAGGGTTTATTAACAATAATAAGCAAAGATAGTGCAGATCTATCTGTATTTAATGTACTGTATTGGGCACCAGCTTCAAATCTTTCTGTTAAGAACATTATAATATATGGTACAGATACCTGGAACACATCTAAGCAATGTTTTTTTACAAAATGTCCACCAGATCTTATAAGTTGAATTGTACTGTTTTAATGTGCTATCAGCAATTGATGCTTGCATTATATTTAATGATGTTTCTGGCAAACCTCTGCGTCTGAATGCATCCCGCAGAAGAGCCCTGCAGCCAGGGAAAGTTGAGTCCATAGTGGGTGTTCTGTCCTGAATGGTAACAATAACAATTTGTTGTTAGGTTGAAATATTATAGGTTTCTTTACCATCAATTGTTTAGTAAGGGGGAACCACGGTTGTGAGGTCCACAGAGGGAAAATCAAAATGCCCTTGGCTTTGTTGTTTCTTATTTTTTGTAGGCATTTAGTAATGTAGTATCTCCTTCGCTATTCGTTAGTATCGCGTTATTTAAAGCCATAAAAAAAAACTAATTTATGCTCTGTGGTCATAACTCTGGCAGCCCTAATTTGACACTTTTTAGAGACCCTTAGTAAATAGTCTTCGCATTAAGCTGGACTTTCCTTTAGCTTGAATCGAAGTGTTGATTTATTCACCTGCCTATTATTAGGGGATGAAGAAAATCAGCATCCTGGGATGGGTGGGCAATTATATTTCAGATCATCGTTCATAAAATTAGAATCAGACTTCACTTAAGGTAAGTTCGTCTAATTTTACAATTTTATTTCACGATGATCTGAAATATAATTGTTTACAGTGTAGATGTTTAGAGTATCTACATAATAGGCAGGTTTTATTCTGATTGTTAAATTAAGATTTGACAACATAGATAAAAGTAAGATGACCATCAAAGATACTTATATTTTGTCCATAAGGGCAAAGGTAGGTATTTTTAGTTACTAGTTAGTAGTCTTAATATTTAAGCAACTCAAGTAATTATTGCAGCATTAGCATTGTTTGGCGTAACAATGAAGTAATACAATTAAAGAAAAAAGCAAGTACTTCAAGTAAAGTATTACACAAGTCTTGTTAACAAATAACAGTTATATAATAATAATAATTTTTATAATAATAATAATTATTATTAAAATATTATTATATTACACGAGTAGGCACTACTAATAATCAATCAGTCTTAATCTCTACATACTATATTAGTTTTCTAATTGAATCCTAAGATTCTTCAATCCATCAACTAAATTGAATACCGCTTGAGCATATTATTATGTGCTATGCATGGTATTATCATTAATGGTACATCATAAAATCTTGCAAATGTAAGGGAGTCAGAGGTCCACCCTGCTGTTTTCCTAATAATATCTATAGATATACCTCCTATTTTGCAGCCGATGAAGAAGCATGGCTTGAAGCATGTGTTAGGAAAAAAAAATATATTTGTATCAATACCACTCTCTAATTACAAGGAATTGAAGCGTTCTAGCTGGGTGTGGTAATGGTTCTTGTGTAAAAAATAAATAAATAGTAATAATGGTAGTTGTGATATTGGTTGCTTCCTAGTGGACACTGGGAGTTTCAACTATATCCATTCATAACAATTTGTGATATTCATGGTGGGTGTTACAGATATATTGTTTAGTTTGATTACAGATAGTGTTTCTATCAAGTGCCTGTAGCATATTGATAATTTTTGGATAACTGTTCATAGCTTAGGTCTATGTTGTCTAGCCAGTTTCATAGAAATTTGATGGTTCCCAGGTCTCCATATATCATCTAGATCTTGTAGGATTGATTCTAAAGAAACCTCTGAAAAAACTTAAATTCTGTCATGGACAGAATACACATTTTATCACTAATAAGCCAAGAGAGTGTAGAATATATCTGTATTTAGTATACTGTATTTGGCACCAGCTTCAAAATATCTTTCCTTTAAGGAAATTCTGATATATGGTTTGAATACCTGGAACACATCTAAGCTATGTTTTTTATAAGATTTCTACTAGTTGCACCCCGCAGAAGAGGCCTGCTGAAGCCAGGGAAGGTTGAGAACCCATAGTATGTGTACTATCCTGAATAGTGACAATAACAATTTGATGTTAGGTTGAAATATGTATATTACTCGGTTTCTTTACCATGAAATTTATAATAAGGGGGAACCACAGTTGTGAGTTCCACAGAGAGAAAACATCAAAAGATGGCCTTGGCTTTGTCATTTCTTACATTTGTAGAAGAATTTGTCTCCTCAATCTATCTATATATTCTCTTTCCCGGATACGGTATTTTATTTTGTAAAATGACTTGCCCAGTATAACACCATGTTATAAGGCCAATAAATATTTCTATTTCTATTTCTATTTCTACAATTATTTTTCACATTTTACATTAAATAAATTCTACTTAAAAACAAGTCAATGGTTGGTTCCTACTAGTTAATTTATTGTTTTTGATATGCATAACCTCATACCTAATTCCCATTCAGTATCTAAGTAAGTGTTTCTTGATTATTTGTCTGCATAAATTTATTTTCTAATTTAATTTAATTATATAAGCACAAAACATGTACAAAGGACTGGGTTTTGATTTAATATATGATGTTCTGTTATATTTATGTTTTGTTTTTAACATTAATCCAAAATATGTCTAGTTAAATATTTTATATCATTCATGTAAGCATACTGGACATGCATGCAATAGCGGTAGTGTTGACAATGCATAGTAAGATGTCAGTTTGTTAAAGATTTATCATAACAGTTCAGACCAAAATAAGTTGAATATTTGTTTAGGCTCTATCCACCGCCTGACAACACTCTGGTCATTACAGTATGTTCCTGAGCATGTTAATGAGATATCGGTGAAGACCTGCTAGGCTATCATGTAACTTGGTTGCAACCGATAGAAACACAAAATGTATGGATTTGACAGATTCAATACACAGTTTATGTGCTTAGTTACAGTGGAAATTCCCAAATTTGGAATGAAATTTCTCCTATATATTTATTTATTATTTTTATTATTTATTTATTCTTAATTTTGAGTACACAATGGCAGGTAATTTGCCAACGTTACCTACACTTATTTTTCAGCTCTTTTCACTTACAATAATTAATGAAAGCTCGGCAAACATCAGCGATCGGCCTCCGGCTGCGCACCTGTCTACCAACCGTTTACCAGCACGCGACGTCTCGCTCAACGGTAGGTGGTAGCCAATTATATCTGTTGTTCTGAAGTTGAACTTTTGTGCTTGTTTGCTAATCCTCAAGCAGTTTTTTAGGGTTCCATGCCCAAAAGGGCAAATAAACACATACTATAAATCCAGTTGCCAATGATACAACTTCCCTTCATACGAAAATGAGTAGTGTATTTCAACTACTATTATCATACAAATCACGAGAACCCGTTGATGTATTTTGTTCCATCCTGCTCTGTTCTTTGTAATTTCGTATAGCTTTGTCTCGTTTTGGTACGAGAAATTATGTTCACGAGCTATCAACGGGCTTTATAATCTTTGGGTAAAACGGACCCTATTACTAAAGCTCCGCTGTCTGTCCGTCTATCAACAGGCTGTATCTCATGAACCGTGATAATTAGACAGTTGACATTTTCACAGTTGATGTATTTCTGTTGCTGCTATAACAACAAATACTAAAAAACAATAAAATTAGATTATTAGATAGATTTTTTGCTCGTTTACCAGATGAGTCATAGATGGCGCTGCTTTAAATAGTACTGCTCAACACTAGATGGCAGGGATAGATAATGGTACGGAACCCTTCGTGCGCGAGTCCGACTCGCACTTGGCCGGTTTTTATGTATGAATAGGCTAACGTTTCACTGCAACTAAGGAACGATTCAGTCGAAGGTGTAGCACGGTTGACCTATGATGAGGCTATTCTTCACAATCATCAATAGCCGGAAGTCGACTGCTGAACATATATAGGCCTCTCCCAGAGAACGCCGCTTTGAGCAGGTGCTTGCCTCCAGCATCCTTTCAGCTGTTGAAGGTCGGCCACTCTTTTCTAGCTGATGAAAGGAGAGTTTTTGTAATATTGAACTAAAATACTTGTGTGATAAATAACACACTACTTATAAGGGTCAATTCAGATAAAGCAGCAAAATGCTCGAGCACTTTTTAAGCACTATTGGAATATCAACCTTATTTCATTTAGACAAAGCTGAGAATAATATGCAACATTAAAAATAGGTAAGATTTTAATGTCGCATACTACTTTCAGCTTTGACCCTAACACTCACACTAATATTATGAGAAAAAGTGTACTATGCTTGTGTTTTTTCTCTCTTCACGGCGCAATCTGAACTGATTTCAATGAAATTTGAATGTAATAGTTTATACACTGGATGCGTGGATTAGCACATTAAATACTTTTTATCTGTGGGTGATACCACGGGGTACAACTAGTATTACTAAATTTGTCTTGAAATAAATTCCTGCATGTGGGTAGGTAAACAAATATCTTAAAATCAAAATCAAAAAAATCAAAAATGGCAATGAGCAGGCCACATCGCTCGTAGAACTGACAACCGATGGGGAACAAATGTTCTAGAGTGGAGACCACGAACCGGAAGGCGTAGTGTAGGCCGGCCCCACTCGGTGGACCGACGATCTGGTGAAAGCCGCGGCGAGCCGACGGATGCAGGAGGAGAGCAGCTGCTCATAGTGGCGATCTCTGGGGAGGCTTATGTTCAGCAGTGGACGGCTATTGATGATGTAGGTATGTACAAGTTTGAGTAAAAGTCTAGGTGCTTTCAAAATAAAAGCAATAAAACTTGACTCACGATTTGTAGAAATTGTCGAAAATAATTACAAAAGATAATCATGGAGGCCGCTACAAAGTCGACGATTCCTATCTGTAACAGTACCTACAGCATTTAACACTTATTAGAGAGAATTGCACTTTTCGTACAAAAAAGGTGTCTAACGGAGATTTAACTCGACCAACACGGTCTATATAAATCGAAAGACAAGCCGTTGCACTGCCCACCGTAGCCAACAATAGGTAGCTGTAAAAAAAATAAAAAAATAAAAATTACCAGAGAGATTGGCCGCGAGACGCGAGCCAAAAAACGGCGCCTTCAACAAAAGGCACAAAAAAATGCGAAACTGATGAGAAAAATTGTGAATCGATAAAAAATCGATATCTAATCGAGTGACCATCGGGATCGAGCGCGGGACGTGCGTGACGCCGCACGCGCGATGAATCGATCCGAGAGGCGCGTGGAGAGCTCTATGCAAAAATCGAATTTTCAACTTGAATCGATTAGAAAGCGGGATTTGTACGACTTTTCGTATTCATTATTAAAAATTCCAATTAGGTACTTAAAAACTCAATAGTACTCAATAGTACTCAATAGTAAATTCTTGATTTGTTTCCCATTAAAGAAACTTATTCATACTGCGAACCCATCGTGGGTTTCATCGGATATTGAAAATTTTAGACTACTATTATTTGATTTTATTGACATACGGAATAAAAATATTGACATAGAATTTATTAATAATATAATAACTGATTTAAATATTAAATATGACAATTTAATAATGCAAGAACGAACTAAGTTCTACTCGAAAATCATAACAGGCAGTAGAAATACGCTAAGTCAATGTGGGGTACTATCATTGAACAAAGAGGCAAATCTAATAACTGCTACATTGAATTTACTGAAATCGTTAGGAATTTAGATGGACTACCATTTCCAACAAAAAAAGGATCTTGTCAATATAATGAATGCTCAATTTGTGGGAGCCGCGGCTGCATGTGGGGCACCCAAGGCTGACCCAGCTTGCGTCCAACGCACCCTAAGGTCGACCCGCGCGCCTTCTGATCGCTCATTGAGATTTCGCGTTTTTACGGCAGATGAAGTGTTCCGCATCATCACCAAAGAAACTCCGCCAAAACCATCGAAGGATGCTTACGGCATATCTATGAAGCTCCTAAGCGTTGTAGCTGCTCCCATGGCCTGCGTGCTAGCGGAACTTTTTAATTCATGTTTTAGGAATGGGGTGTACTCGGGTCCTCTTAAACTAAGCAAAGTTTCACCGCTGTTCAAGGGCAAAGGTAAGAGGCAGGACATCGACGGATACCGGCCAGTATCCATCATACCAGCGGTAGCGAAGGTATTCGAAAACGGGATAAGCTCCCGTTTAATTGAGTACCTATCGTCGACCGACGCATTGTCCGACCGTCAGTACGCGTACCGTGAGGGCCGCTCAACTACTTGCCTTACCCGCGAGGTGGTGCGTCAAGTGATGGACGCCCGCGAGAGCCAGCAGCACGTCGCAGTGCTCTGCTGTGACCTTTCAAAGGCGTTCGACGTGGTCGACCACAGCATACTCGCGGTGAAACTGCGTTACTATGGCATCCAGAGTATGGCTCTCAGCGTACTACGAGACATGATGCGCGACAGGTTTCAGGTGGTGGTAGGGGGTGAAGGGCTGGATAGGTCGGATCCCTTACCAGTGACGATGGGCGCAGCACAAGGATCAGCGGTGTCCAATATTCTATTTTCCTTGCTTCTGAATGACTTATCTGATGTCATTTCTGCCGCTGAAGTACTGATGTATGCCGATGATGTTGCTGCAGTGGTAACTGCCTCATCCGTGGATCTACTTGAGCAGCAATTTAATGCCGCAGCCTGTCAGCTGGCAACATGGTTTTGTGAAAATGGACTGGCACTAAATTTGACTAAAACCCATTTTATACATTTTTGTCTTGCAGGTAAGAGACCACGTAAATTACTGGTCTTTGCGAATGGTATTAGGGTGGAAGAATGCGACAGCACTACGTTTCTGGGATTTGTGCTGGATAGAGCGCTCACCTGGGAGTCTCATATTAACAAAGTATGTGGGAGGCTAGGCAGCGCATGCTTTGCACTTCACCGACTATCGCGCTTCTTACCAGAGTATGTGGTGCGATCTTGCTATTTCGCGACGGTCCATTCTGTTTTGCAATACGGCGCAGAGCTCTGGGGTCGGTCCGCGGACTGGCTACGCACGTTCCGTATGCAGAAGCGGGCCGTGCGCGCAATAGCACGTATCCCGCAGGACTCCTCTTCCAGGCCATTTTTCAAGTCTCTAGGGATACTGACACTACCCTCGGTTGTCATTTACCAAATAGCGGTACATGTGCGCCTGAACTTGGTACGGTACAAGAGGAGGAGCGATATGCACCTATACAACACGTGAAGCTCTGGTAAGTTAGCCTATATCTCCTGCAAGTTAGCCAAATCAACGAAGCTAACACATGTCATGGGACCGGAAGTATACAATCAACTGCCAAAAAATGTCACAGAGGCGTTGAGCCTAAGTTGTTTTAAATTGCGGTTGAAGCGCTCTGGCTCATCGAGCAGACCTTCTACCACTTCGATGAATTTAGAAGCATTAGGCCATATTAACTTTAGGTATTTATAATTGACATTAATAACTATTACGTGCTATTATTGTTTAAATTCAATTTTTGAATGGACATTATTATGTTGTAATAATTTCGTAATTTTTATTATTTATCACTTTTTTATTTTATTTCGGTTCATTGTTCACTAATTTTTAATTTATAACTCGCTTCTGCTAGTTACAAGATGACGTACCTACGAGTACGTATGTGTTTTACTTGACTTTTATTTTTTGTACCAAATAAATGATTACGATTATGATTATGATTAAATGCTTTTATAAAGTCATCATCATCACATCATCAGCCTGAAGACGTCTACTGCTGAACATAGGCCTCCCTCCCCCACAGAGCATCTTTGAGTGGCTGCTTGCCTCCTGGATCCATCGGCTCCCCGCGGTTCTGATCCAGGTCTTTGGTCCATCTACGCTGCGTCTTCCGGTTCATGGGCACTTTTCAAGAACCTTTCCTAAAATCCATTGTTTAATTTTTTTATGAGAGCGGGAAGACCTGTATGTCTATAGATACCACAATTTAAAAAAGCATTATATACTTGTCCTATAGTTCAATGCCCTGAATAATTTTGAAATTCATCGAACCACTGTCAACATCAACTAGGTGACTAAGCTATAAGCACCTCAGACTAGGAAATAAAATAGATTCTACACTTTGGGTTCAGTATTGTGGAAATAAATAAATAAATATTTGTGGACATTTAAAACTTAGAAATACTGATAGGCCTTTTCGGCAAAGTTCGTCTAGGTAGGTACTACGACTTTGCCAGTCATTCTGCTGCGAAGCAGTAGTGTGCAAGCACTACTGTGTTCCAGTTTGAAGGGCATTGTAGCTAGTGAAATTACTGGGCAAATCAGACTTTGTGAACTGAAGTCTCAGGATGACGTGGGCAGTGCATTGTCACGCAGAACTATATTAATTCAGAGTTCTGAGTGATACTGCAATCTGTTATAGACTGCCGTGACGTTTAACATCAGGCGAACGACTAGCTCGTCACGTCATTCATATACATCAAAAAAAAACCTTTGTTCATCACACAAATTTTTGTGGATGGGAATCGAACCCACAACCTACAGTTTAGAAGGCTACTACCAACTGAGCTATCAGGCATCTACTCCTACTCTTCTTATGTACATAATCTTCTATGTATGCCTAAAGCACTAACCGCATCGGCGCTTACCATCAAGTGAGATAGAAGACAAAAAAGGTCAATTTCGTATTTTAAAAAATTCGCTCCTGGTAGAGTTTTGTAGATAATATTACTAGATCTAAGCAAATAAGGTTAATTAAACTAAAATATCTCTATATAAAAAAAAACTATATAAGTACGCAGACTGTAAATTAAAGTGGTCCTATCCCCTTAAAAATACAATGTACTTTTAGCAGGTATACTAAATTATACCACAGATAAAATGTATCGTAAAGGCGCCTACAGACACGTTTAATCAATATTAGGCCAGGGGGAAAGTCAAAGTACTCCACTCCGCTGGTAGACGTCCACTGCGGAACATAGGCCTCCCCCATAAAACGTCACATTGGACGCTTATCACAGGGAGATTTGTCATAATCACCACGCTTGGCAGGCGGCTTGGTGATCGCAGATTTTAATGTACCAAGGAGAATGCCGGCAAAGGCATAACTAACAAAAAAAACAAAGTCAATCAAAGTCTAAAAGTCTGAGTTATTGTAATATAGGCTATTTTGTAGCACATTACAAATCAAATATGTCGTGAATTTATTAATTGATTCGTACATTTTAAAATTAAGAGATGATTTTGTCTATGGAAGAATGTTAAAAAATACTGCTTTGGTTGGAAAAACTGGATGGCGGAAGGATGGTTCAGCCAATCATAATGGCTGCCGGATGGTTCCGCCATAATAATATTGAATTTTCGGGGGAGTTTGGGCGGTACGAAAAGCAGTCAACAGGCAAGTTGTCTGCTATTAATAACCGGCCAAGTGCGTGACGGACTCGCATTCGAAGGGTTCCGTACCATTATCTATCCCTGCCATCTAGTGTTGAGTAGCGGTACTATTTAAAGCAGCGCCATCTATGACATACCTTGTAAACGAGCAAAAAAAACATGTTTGTTGCATGGGAAACTCTTTATATATTTATTTTATTGTTTTTTAGTATTTGTTGTTATAGTGGCAACAGAAATACATCATCTGTGAAAATTTCTACTGTCTAACTATCACGGTTCATGAGGTACAGCCTGGTGACACACGGACAGATAGATAGACAGACAGACAGCGGAGCCTTAGTAATAGGGTCCGTTTTACACTTTGGGTATGGGCCCCTAAACAGTGTGGCCAAAAAAAGACTTTTTTTCCTGGTTTTCCGCGAAATTCACGCAAATATCGCTCTAAAATGAGTAAAAACTCTACAAAAGGTTTGTAGAGTTTTATATCAAAAACATTTATAAATACTTGTTAAAATGTTTCTATATCCAATGATTTAATTAGTACTGTACTTAATTAAACAACAAAAACTCGAATTGTCTTTTCTACAAAACAAAATTGTTACGATCATAATTTTATTAAATGTAGAATTTACTGGTAGTGTTTGTTAAAAATTTTGTTTAGGTTAATATAATGTATCCACCTGTAATACCCAGGTACAGAACAAACCTCGATCTGAATCAATTAATTAATTAATCGGTGAATTCGATTTAACATCAGGCGAACGACTAGCACGTCACGTCATTCATTTACTTTAAAAAAAAAGTTACCTATACAAGGAATTATCACCAATCGGCTCAGAGAGAGAGAGAGAGACAGAGAGAGAGAGAGAGAGAGAGAGTAAAAAAGCCACTTCTTTTCTCTCTTCCTTTCATACGCCTATTTAATTCCATCTTCCCTCTTTTACTAACAATAGAGCCATAATAATTGACAACTGCCTACATCACACCAAATCTGCAAGCACCTCAACACAAACACTAGACTAGGCACAGGCCGTACCTAAATTTTAAGCGTACAGACGACGTAAAGGGCCGAATGGAAAAAATATACGTTTGATGGAGTGTAGTTTATCTTACAACTGGGAAAACACTCTGAAAAAATATCGCGCGCCAAGGAAAATATTCGTAAATGAAAAAACAGCAGTCGTCCCACCCGTGTGCGGTAGGGTTGCTACGTTGAGAATTTAGGAGTGTAATATATTTTTTTTTTACTATTCAAATCTTAACATGGCGGTTGCCACTTTTTAACTTTTCAACCGAATTCAAAAGTAGGAGATTCTTTGTTCGGCTGTATTTTTTAAAATGTGTTTTTACATCAAAACTCCGTCATTCCTTAAGCGATTATATAAATATGTATATTTTCAGATTCATCATCAACAGCCCGAAGATGTCCACTGCTTTACATAGTGGCGCTTTGTGGGGGAGGCACAGAGCGCCACTTTGAGCGGCTGCTTGCCTCCTGCATCCATGGTCGTCGGTCCACCGAGTGGGGAGCCGGCCTAAACTGCGTCTTTCAGTTCATGGTTGCCACTCTAGAACCTTTCTTCCCCATCGGTTGTCAGTTTCATGAGCGATGTGGCCTGCCCATTGCCATTTCAACTTGCTAATTCTAAGAGTTATATCGGTCACTTCAGTTCGCCTGCGGATCTCCTCGTTTCGGAGCTTATCTCGCAGGGTAACACCGAGCATAGCTCTCTCCATAGTTCGTTGCGCGACTTTGAGCTTACTAATGAGGCCAACAGTAAGAGACCACGTTTCAGTTCCATAAGTCATCACCCACACTGATTGAAAACTTTTTAGATTGGTCCCATAGAATCGGTTCAGTAGTTTAGTTTTTAGATCAGAATAACTGGAAAAAATATATAGATGACTAGCAGCCAGCCCCGGCTTCGCACGGGTATATAATAGTTTTCGCGATGTAAGTAATCTAAATATAGCATATGTTACTCAAGGTAAATGTGGCTTTCCAATGGTGAAAGAATTTTTGAAATCGGCACAGTAGTTTTTGAGTTTATTTATTACAAACATACAAAAATACAAATCTTTCCTCTTTATAATAGTATATAATTATAGTAGCGTGTAGATGTAGATGCAGATAGTGTAGATAATATCTACCAGGTATTTTTTTCAGTATGAAGTTAAGACAATTAAGGTCAGTTTCCCCCCTTTTTTAAAACACCCACATAGTTTTGGGGCTCATACTATTAATTTCTAGACCAGAAACTATCTCATGACTAGTAATTAATAAAGGTCCTGTCAATAATACGTAACAACGTTTCAATTTTGCTTACGAAAATACTGAAGGTACTGACGTTTGATTTTTTTCTCGTTGGTGGCAGCCCTATTAATGCGTACTCTGTCTAACCGTGCGCCACGCAGACTGTGACAGCGTTCTCTAAATGAGAGTTAACAGCGAGTCTACTTCTCTACTCCACTTTAGTCTCTACCTTTGCGGGAATTAGTTCAAAGCAGTATTTTTATAATTAATTTTATTATATTTTAGTAGTGTTTCTAGTTATGTTCTATTAGGCTTGGCTCGGATTTATTCAAGGAAATGTCGGACGTTCCTACCTGTTCAAGTAACACCGGTTTAAGTCTCTGTAGGTAGTTAGGTAGGTAAGTAATGATTGATTTCCGAAGACCCTTTCTAAACCACGTTTAAGTATAATACTGCACAAAACTAAGCTTATAAATGATGTGACGATATGGCTGAACTAGGCGTTGAACTTTAAATGGGTACCTAGAACTTATACTTTTGATTGAAATTAATTAAAAATCAAGTAAAACAAATATTTCAAAGAAAGAATTCCAGATTTAAGGGTGGGGTTTTCGATCCGTGGTCAAGGTAACCAATGGTTAAACATTCTAACAAATTTTGACCATGGGATAGAATTTGTTAGAGATTTTAACCATTGGTTACCTTAACTATGGATCACGAAACCTACCCTATGTGCGAGATGTGCAAGCTCGGTTTTATCATAGACTAGATGCGCCCCGTGGTTTCGCTTGGAGTTATCGTTTTCTCGCAGAAAGTCTTAAAACACAGAATAAAATTATAGGCACGGAACATAAAAGTACAATATAATAAGTACCTTTTTTGTTCCGTGATAATATATACTCTGGAATGTAATAACTTTTATCGTCCGATGAAACCGCTGGGCGCAGCTAGTATACCTACCATAACACAACACAAAGTTGGAAAACTTGCTAAACAGAACCAATAAATAATGCATTCTAAATGCACCCCGCTTTTATGAAACTTATAGATTAATCTTGGTAACCATGTCATTGATCACAAAAATACTTAGACGTACAGACATGTTAACTTGCTAGGGCTAATTTTCCTGCTTGCCTATTGGATTGTCAACGTTAATGTCACTAGAATTTTTTTAGAACCCTCTAGCCCAAACCCTTCGACTACACATAGCACTCGCTATTCTATTCTGATCCCCAATGCCGTTGACAGATTTTTTATTAATAATCTAGAAGCTAATCGACCGATTCCTAATGTTAGCGGTACAACACTAGTGGAGCCGAGTTACGTGAGATGTCCCCGCACTATAATATCAAAGAATGAAGAGAGCAATAAAGACGGCGCTATCTTGATTTACAGATACTGTTAGACCTGCGTTCGATCTGACACTATCCTAGGTATTTATTACACAACAATTTTTTTTATGTAAGTGAATGACGCGACGAGCTAGTCGTTCGCGTGGTGTTAAGCGTCACGGCCGCCCATATCAGATTGCAGTGTCACTCGGAACTCTAAATTAAAGTTTTGCGTGATACTGCACACTGCGCACGTCATCCTGAGACATCACACAGTATAAAAAAAAATTCTAGACTATGAGATCAGTTCATAAGCCTCATTTGCCCAGTAATTTCACTAGCTACAATTCCCTTCAAACCGGAACACAGTAGTGCTTGCACACTACTGCTTGGCGGCAGAATATACTGGCAAAGCGGTGGTACCTACCTAGACGAACTTTACAGAAAAGTTTTACCACCTAGTAGTAAGTAGTATTTATGTAAAATTTAATAATACGTAGTCACCTGTTCTATAGACCATCATCATCATCCTCTTTGCCTTTTCCCATTTGTTATTGGGGTCGGCTCGCAATCTAACCTGTAGCGGCGAGCTACCAGAATTACATGAGCGACTGCCATCTCACCTCGCAACTTGCAACCCATAAGGGACACCAGTAACAGGGATGGTTAGATCAGGTGTTAGATTCTATTAGGCGTCTGACTACCCGTAACGATTGCCATTATATGTTCTTATGACAACCGGGACCGACGCTTAACGTGCTCTCCGAGGCACGGAGCTATAGCATCGAAAACTGCACATAACTTACTAGATAAGTCATTGGTGCAGGGCCGAGGATCGAACCCGGTGCCGTAAGATTGCGAAGCGCACATGCTACCGCTCGGACACCATCGCTCTTTCTGTAGACCATCAAGCAAAATAGACAGAATAAAATTAGCGGGCCACAAACTCGTCTGTTATTGTTCGCTTACCGTGCCCAATATTTCCCCAGCCCTAAACCAACAGTGGGACGATTTGCCACTGTTTTTACACTTCGTCCGCGTCCCCGCCGTCGTCGCGCTTCATTGTCAACGCTGTTGTCTTTGCGTCGAGTATCTTGATGGGTGATTGTTTCTAAATTATTTCTTGATAATCAAGTTCCATCACTTTCAAGAATGGAGAATTTGATAGGTTTTGAGAAAATCTCGATTGGAAAATATCGAATGAAAAATGTCTAATGAAAATGTTGAGTGAGAAATGTCGATTGCAAAAGGTGTAATGAAAAGTGTTGAATGCAGTAATTCGATTGAAAAATTTCACATAGAAAATGTCGAATGAAAAACGTAAGTTGGAGAATGTCGAATGGAAAATGTCACATTAAAAATGTTGAATAGAAAAATGTCGATTGGAAACTATGAAATGGAAAAAAGTCAAAATGAAAAATATTTAAGTAGCCCCCGACGCGAACAGGAGTGTTATAAGTTTTTCTTGTGAACAGAGGTATCTGATCTGTCTGTAGCATCGGGGGTAATCTGTGGTAGCATCGTAGCTCCCAAACGTACTAATTTTGATTAGTTTTTTGTGTGTTCTTACTTTTAGGGGTCTTTGATAGGTTTTGAATTCCATTTAATTAAAGTTTACTCTTTGTTTAGGTTTGAAATAAAAGTAATTTTTCTTTATTTGGTTTTTTTTTATGTTAACGAATGACGTGATGCTAGTCGTGCGCCTGGTGTTAAGCGACACGGCCACGGGCACTGCGCACGTAATCCTGAGACATCACACAAACAGTCTAAAACAGTTTTCTTGACTGTGAGATCAGTTCTTAAAGTCTCATTAGCCCAGTAATTTCACTAGCTACAATGCCCTTCAAACCGGAACACAGTAGTGCTTGCACACTACTGCTTGGCGGCAGAATAACTGGCAAAGCGGTGGTGTACCTAAGACGAACTTTGCAGAAAAGTTCTACCACCTACTTAGTAAAACCTATTGTCTACCTATAGTGATCACAGAGCAATGAAAGAAATAAAATTTGACAGTCACGACACGTGCGTAATTTTTCCCCTGCTCTGTGGGAGTGACCGAGGCATGTAGAACGGGGCAATTTGGAGTAGGTACTTCACATTAACAGACGTCCACTGCTAAACACAAGCCTCTCCATAAAACGCCACTTTGGACGCTCATCATAGCGAGTTTGCTATAATCATCACTCTTGGCGGGTGGCTTGGTGATGGTGGTACCTAAATCATAATCTTTAAAGAGGTGTCAGTAGGTACCACAGATTAGAAGTCACCGTGACGGTCGTCAGTTCGTCGCGCGTCAACGACTGCGCCTGCGCTTTCGACTCGCTGCTGCTACACCGGTAATTGTGGTAGGTACTTAGACTAGTTGTTTGCTGTTCAAATGGCACTGATTTGAGAAGAGAAGAGACAATATTGGGAGCACACCCTTATTTTGATCTTCGACAAGCTTTGCACCGACCGACGTCGAATTCATACCATTTTTGCAACTTTTGTATAGAAAATTGTGTTTTGACCTCGATGTCGTATAAGAAACAATTATCGTAAGCAGACCCTCTGTTCTTATCTTGGATAAACTTTACGTCATCGTCGAGTTCACGCCATTTTCGCACCTATTTGTATAAAAAAAATTGCTCGAATTTGTCGTGCCTATGTATCGAATTTGAAGATCAGCATAGCCCTTCTGGGGTTCCCTACGATACTAAGTATCGTCGAGTCCGAAAATGCAGTATAAGGCCGTTTGTCTACCGCACCGTCACCGAGCCGTCACCCGAGAACGAGATGTCGTTATCGAAGTACATTACTAGTAATGTACGTATCGCCGAAGTAGCCAGACATACATTACTAGCAATGTACTGCGATGACGACATCTCGTTCTCGGGTGACGGCTCGGTGACGGTGCGGTGGACAAACGGCCTTTTACTGCAACTTCGGTAACGACACAGAAACGTCGTGTTTTATGTCTTAGGTGACAGAATTCTCTTTTGAAGGTCCGCCAGCACAACAAAACACGTTACTTTAGAATTAGCGGATAGAGTGAGAGCCCTGGCTCTCAATGAAGGAATCAGAACCTAGTCTTTCTTCTGAGGCCGGAACAAAGTAGGTACCTACATGTTGGTGACTTCAGTGATGGTAATGATATGGCTAGGACTTGGACGAACCATCCACATTTCACATTTCACGTCCCGTGGATGATTCGTCTAAAGGCCAGGATCATTATTATTTTTTGTTTTAATGGTTTTTAGGCCTCCGTACCCAAAGGGTAAAACGGACAGTATTACTGAGGTTCCGCTGTCTGTCTGTCTGTCTGTCTGTCCGTCTGTCACCAGGCTGTATCTCATGAACCCTGATAGTTAAAGAGTTGAAACTTTCACAGATGATGTATTTCTATTGCCGCTATATAACAACGAATACTAAAAAAACAGAATAAAATAAATGTTTAAGGGGGCTCCCATACAACAAACGTATTTTTTTTGCTCGTTTTTATATGATAATGGTACGGAATCCTTCGTGCGCGAGTCTGACTCGCACTTGGCTGGTTATTTTAATTAGAAAATAGCCTCTACGACATGCTAAAAGTTTTATCATACCTATCTGTAATTATGTTTCATTTAAATGAACAGCCTTTTAATTCAGCTAAATACAAATTCTCGTTTCAGTTCCACTGAGCCATTATTGTTTTGTAGCTAAGTACCAATTATTGCAATTATTATATTAAACCAGCTTAAGTAGGTATTATTTTACGGCAGTGATCGTTTTTGGCCGAATTCAGATTTTTGTACAGCTTTAATCGTAAAAGCAATTACGTATAAAAAACCTACCCGATCCGTGATAATTTAAATCAGATATCAATCTCGAACTTTTCCCACGCATTCACCCCTAGCTCTTTCCCTAATTTACATAAAGCTTTTACAATTTAAACCTTAGATAGGTGGCTTAAGAGTCAAACATTAGGGTTAACCGGAGATATCCGAAGATGGCCGATTGGTGCCGAATCGCCTGCGGGACGAACAGGTGCTCTATCCATCTTGAGGTGACCGGACGCACAAGGATTGCAATATCTTGATACTTGATACATTTTATCTTCATTTTTTGATTTTGTTTCAAAATCAAAGCTGGTTTACATACTGTTTTGCCATGCTGTTACAGTCTATAAAAATATACCTGATACTTATTATATGGTCAAAAATCTATCTGCTGACTTTTTGGTTTAGTTACGTAAGTTTAAGTACATATTATGCGACACGATTGCTGTGTAGCATTAGCACAGTTTTATAAAGACTAATTGTCCTGCTTAATATTACTACAATTTATATTGATACTCCTATTAGGTTCGAGTATATACTCGAACCTAATAGGAGTATCAATATATTAGAATGTGTTACTGTATCCGATATTGAATATGTATGTTCATCATCAAAAGCCTGAAGACGTCCACTGCTGAACATACGGCCCCCACAGAGTACCACTTTGAGCACCTGCTAGCCTCCTGCATCCATCGGCTCCCCACGGTTTTCCCCAGATCGAATATATTAGTAGATATCAATATGAAATCTAGCACAGTGATATTAGTGGCAATTATTAGGTACCTATATTTCATACAAATATTTAAAAAAATACAAAATAGTTTATTGACATAAATATTTTTACATTATTTTAATGAATCCATAGGTTCCCGAACTAGTTTTTAAACTGTATTTCAGGAATCAGTGGCTTCTCCCAATAGTTTAACACTTATTATTATGTCACAAAAAGCTGTAGGATAACAGTTAAATTTTGAAAGAAAAAAAAACTTATCATAGAATAGACAAATAGAAAAAAAATAGTCATACTAAATATATATATAATGATACTTGATAGTAATATTATAATTGAACAAACTCCGTAGGTACTATACGGGTACAGACAGGTTTGATTATCACACATACATCGCACCGTTAGCCGCTTAGCAAATAAAACCCAAAGTATCAAATACGTTCTAATGCAGTATCTCGCGGGATGGAAGGGTTAATAAAGAATGTCGGTCTGCATGTCCGCCCCGCGCCTAAATATTACTTATACGGTTTATTGCACCGAGATTCTGACACCGGACAGATTATGAAACTTGAAGAAGGCATACCTGCTAAGTATAAATATAGGACCTATAAGTCATCATCATCATTATCCATAGCCTCAAGACGTCCACTGCTGAACATAGGCCTCCCCACAGAGCGCCACTCTAAGCGGCTGCTTGCCTCCTGCATCCATCGGCTCCCCACGGTTTCACCTGATCGTCAGTCCACCGAGTGGGGGCCGGCCTACGCTGCGTCTTCCGGTTCGTGGTCGCCACTCGAGAGCCTTCCATCCCCATCGGCTGTCATTTTTACGAGCGATATGGCCTGCCCAGTATATTATATGCATAATACTTAGGTCATAACTTCGTCTTTTTTTACGTGATCAGCTAATCAAACTAGATAGAGATATGATGAGCTAGTCGTTTTCCTGACGGTAAGCGTCACGGTCGCCCATAATTAGGTATAAACAGTTGAAGTGTCACTCGGAACTCTAATAGCTAAAAGCAATGGCTAAAATTTTTAATCATTAGTTAGAATTTGTTAGAATTTTTAACCAATACAAATACAATTTTTAACCAATAAAAAGAAACTACCCCAAATCATAGTATCGCGTGACACTGTATCGTGCACATCATCAAGCATCACACAGTCTAGTAATAAGATTTCTAGACTGTGAGATGTCAAAAAGTCTTATTTGCCCAGTAATTTCACTACCTATAACAGTTCTCTTACAAACCAGAACAAATCGGGCTTGTAATACACTACTGCTTGGCGGCAGAATGACTGGCTAAGAGTGGGTCTTTTCACCAATAGTTAAGGTAACCAATGGTTAGAAACTATAACAAATTCTAACCAATGATCAAAATTTGTTAGGGTTTTTAAACATTGGTTACCTTAACTGTTGGTGAAAAAACCCACCCTAAGCGGTGCAGACTGAGCTATCCTTGTTATACTAAAAGACTTCAGTTTTTACCAGCCTTTTCTCATGGGAAACTGATTTTTCCCACAACTACAGGGATTTTTTTTAAGTTAACCTACATTAGGTCCATCATTGGCTGCTAGGGCCCGTTAACTTTATCGGCAAACAACATTGTTAAAAGACGTTATACTTAGTTATATACAATAGCGTCTGCAACCATGAAGTCTCATCCGATTAATGCGAATCATTAATTAGATTTGGGTTTGTCGATGACACGGATGAAGATATGAAAGGGTGGTTAGGTACCTTACCTAAGTATTTAACATGATTGTGTCCTATCTATCCGCTATACGGTGTTATCCCGGTTTGCGAATAGAACCAGCCCATCTCTTCCTGTGGGTGCCGTAAGAGTCAGCTACGGGAATGTGTAGGAAATGGGAAGCATTCTCCTTGGTACATTACAATTTTCTGCGATCACCAAGCCGCCTGCCAAGTGTGGCGATTATGGCGAATTCCCCCCATGATGAGCGTCCAAAAAGGCGTTTTATGGGGGAGGCATTCAATTATGATACATGGACCCAGGAAATGAGCAGCATTCTCCTTGTTACATTGCAATTTTCTGCGATCACCAAGCCGCCTGCGAAGCGTGGTGATTATGACGAATTCCCCCCCCCCCCCCATGATAAGCGTCCAAAGTGGCTATGTTTAGCAGTGGACGTCTTCCAGCATGTGCGTCCTGTCTGAGTTCTCCAAGTGCCAAAGACTAACTTGTAATATAGAAAGAGTCAAACTAATCCGTGTCTATCATTATTTCCCCTATTTGTATGTAGGAATAGGGCTCTGCATTACTCTTTTATCAAGATAGATTAGATAGGAACCTTTCTAAGGTTGCCATAGTGGTAAAACGGGCCTAACACGCACGTTTCGTTACAGTTTCGAAGTATTTTACAAAGCAAAGCTACAAAGCATTTTGATTTAAATTTTTTCCGTTTTCATTATATGTTTCAACCGACTTCAAAAAGGAGGAAGTTCTGTATTCTGTTATATTCTTTTAATGTTTGTCACCTCATTACTCATAACACAAAGTAACTTTGTTTTTTTTCTCTAATCTGTGACTCATAATATAAACTGTTTTGTTTTTTCTTATATTTTTGGCTCCACACATAGTGTATTTAGGCAGGGACAAGTATTGTAAAAAAATTCATCGTGTTATAGAATATTTCATGTAAAGTCAAGTCTTAGTCAGTCTAGCTGGATAGTCGTAGTCCAGTCTAAGGTCTAAGTCATGCCCTAGTAAAGTGGTGGTAACTTTACTAGATGATAATTCTGGAGTTTCGGAAGCAACACGAAAAACCACGTTTCATCACATGATATCACTTGCCCACACTCATGCTCGTAATTCAGCAGTTAATGCGTAAAACGCCACCAATTTTAAACATTAACACTGGAAAAGCATAAGTTGTGAAAAATATACAATTCAACAATGACGTGAACTTTTCCGCGTTCCCGCCAAAAAACCCCATAAACTGATTTAGAAAACCATTTTTTATTTGAAAGGATATACTCTCAGATTGGTCCTTTAAAAATTTCATCAAAATCGGTTATGTTTTTAAATAAAAATAACTGGAAAAAATTATATACCATCCAAGTATGGCCTCAGTATAAAAATTAAGACAATTCAAGTCTGATTAACCCGTTTATTAAAAGGTGTTTTTTACCGGAACCAAAACCAGCAAACTCCATCCCGCGCCACTGTCATAAAAGTATCAAAGCAATAACTATTTAGCTAGCAACGTCTTGAATAAGATAAACACAAAGGACTTTGGAATTTTTGACCTCTACAACAATGGATTTGGATGTGAGGTTAGATATTACCTGACCTGCATATACAGGGTGGCTATTTTCAGAATTATCATCATTATCATTAACAGCCCGAAGACGTCCACTGCTGAACATAGGCCTACCCCACAGCGCGCCCATCGCATCCATTGGCTCCTCGCTATTTTCACCAGGTCGCCGGTCCACCGAGTCGGCCGGCCTACGCTGCGTCTTCCGGTTCGTGGTCGCCACTCGAGAACCTTTCAGAATTATAGTAGTAGGTAATAGATGAGTACCTACCTACCTATATATACTTACCAAACTTTTGTAGATTAAATTAGTAATGCCTACTGCTATACAATACAAATCGCCATAATAATCACAAAATTACAACAATAAACTGTGTATAGGTGCTTTATGAATAAAACAAATTATAGATAGATAGATAGATAGATAAACTCTTTATTGAAACACCACATCACAAGTAATTAAAAACTAAGAGGGAGTTTTGGCGGGAACTCGAAAAAATTCACGTCGTTTCATTGTATTATTTTTCTAAACTTGTGCTTTTTCCAGTGTTAATGGTTAAAATTGGTGGTGTTTTACGCATTAAGTGCTGAATTACGAGCATGAGTGTAGGCAAATGATATAATGTAGTGAAACGTGGTTTTTCGTGTTGCTTCCAAAATTCCATAGAAGCTTCTAGTAAAGTCGCCACCACTTTACTAGGGTATGACTTAGACTGGACTATGATTACCTGACTAAGACTGGACTGTGACTAAGACTTGAAGACTTGACTTTACACGTAAAATATTCCATAACTCGATGAATAATTACAATACTTGACACTGGCGAAATACACTATGTGTGGAGCCAAAATATAAGAAAAAAAAAAAACTAACGGAACAAACTTAACTAAAGTGTAACAATGGGCGGTCTTACCGCTCCGAGCGATCTATCGGTTGTCTTCCAGACAACCTTGCACGGAAAGGAATAACGTAGCAATACATGGACGGTATTAAATAACAAATGATTTTTGTTCAGTAGGTAGGTACATCACAACACTAATTAGGTAATAACAAAGCCCTCATTAACATTTTTGATTGCTCGAAATAAAGATAAAATCTCATTTCACGCCTTTAATTCTTCCATTAATAAAAAAGAAACAAAGCAGAAGCAGTGCCGTGAACGGTACACTTGTTTCCTATAAATAGTTCATAAGTACAACTTTCGATCTCGGAGACTACATTCCAACTTGAATTAAGAACAAATCTTTTTTTTTCTTGTTTACAGCGATTGTTAAAATCTTTTTTTTATCCAATAAAGCTTTTCCTGCTTTATAATAATGTACCTTGCGAACGTTAACAAGTTTATGATTTTTGAAACTCAGATATTATTATCGTAATAACTACATTAATTCAATAGTTACCAGTAATTAATAACAGACAGATCAATCTTTTTGCTTCGCAAATGAACTTTAGAATGTCATTTTGCTTTTTTTTTACCATTACATATGCAATTTAACCGCGCCAAATTGTAAGAAAAAATAATCATTCAGTTATCGAATATTACATCATTAAACCAGTTAGTAACAAAAAAGGAACAACCTGTACAAAACGAACCCTTTCTTCGTCCTCATCTTGTTTTTTTTTCTTTTTACTTTTTTCGATCAATCCTTTTTCGTTTTTTTTTCTGGCCATTAGCTTTTTTTATTCGTGTGGCTATCGTTTTTGTGGCATCCCAAATTAATATAATGTTTTTTGTGTGGATCGGAACAGGTTTCGGATCCTCGGTGGGAACGTTCTAATGAAAGTGGTTTTTAGTTTCACTACACTGATATTTTACTATTGATGATACTTTCGATTTCGTCGGTGGGTGTTAGTTTTTTCGGAGTTTTATTTGAAGCTTGATCTAAATTATGGCTATATACGTATGACTTCGTGTGAGTTATTTGCAAAACAAGAAGTCGTGCAGCAGGTTCAGTCTGTACACTAATATTTATTCTGTGGTTCAATATTGAATTATGTTCGGCGTTTCATATCATCAAGTATATACTACTCTGTGTTTATAGTAAATAAATTATTTTTATTAAAACTTAAATTAAATCTTTATCGGTCGACTTTGTTTGCCAGTCAGCTAGTAATTAAATATACAAATATATTATTTACAGTGATCAGGATCAATGGCTCCTGCTATGCTATGTATTTTTATGTCCAAATACGGCGCAAATATCTGGAGGAAATCAGAATGAGCCAATAATACCTATGATGACACTTTGTCCTTTATAGCATATAGAAAAAGATCCTTATGGCTGAAAGAGAGCTCTTCCAGGCGTTTCAATGTAGTTTGGGCAGTATCAGAGGTGGGTAGAAGGGGTACAAATAAACGATTCAAAATTTAAAATTATATTAAGTTTCTTTACATAAAATAAGCTAAAAAGAATAACATTTATTTTTAATTAGTTAGGTCTAGAATTTTATTTTTTTGAACCTTAAAAAGATTTTTAAATTAAAAACTCTATCCCTTTGTTTATTTTTAATGGAAAAGGCTTAGGTAACAGGTATTTTATTCTGCCCAGGGCACTAAGCTCACAAACGTTTTAAAAAATATACAAAAAGATATAAAACCTGTTTGCTGATCAACGAATTAAAATAAATTGTTACTACAGGCTGCTTAACCCTGCACTGCCTGCTTCGATCGGTTACAAAAAAAAAGTATTTACTCGTTAGAACCTTCTCAGATTAAGAAAAATAAAACTTTGAAATGACAGCTAAAAGAATCTAAAAAAGTTTTTGAAGAAATTTTCTATGACAAGGTTCTAAAAGACCTCTTAAGTATTTTTTGTATTTGACCGGAGACGGACATCTGTCCTATCCGGATTGTCATTAATTAAGGATGCAGACGGACAGACAGACAGGTTCTGTGGTATGTAGAGAGTATATTATTTATATGTTGGTGCGCATTAGCATCTGTAATTGTAGATTAGTATATACCTACTACGTACCTACGCAATTTTGAAGGGTTCTTTACTTGTGGATCCGTGAGTCCACATATAGTTTTGTTACATTAGAGATGGAATAAAATTAATAGCTATCGATAAATTTCTGTACCTGGATTTCGTTTTGAGTGGCGTAATGTGCATAGATGAAATGTCCCAGAGGCCGAATACCATGCGATGGTGAAATAGCATTTAGGAGGCAACGGGGGCAACTGTAGAGCAGAGGATTGCTCTGGCACAAGACCACACATTTCGGCTTTTAATCGAATCCTTTGCATTTGGTCCTCATGAAAGTCAAACTCTAAGTCAATGAATTTTATTCGGAAGAGGGATTTTTATCACTTTTACAATATACTATGGAACTTCTTTAATCCTTGGGCTTAACTACTTACCCTTTAAACTTTGTCCTTAAACCAAGGAAGTTCAACCTTAAACTGATAATTATAATAAAAATCAAACACCCTCAAAAACACCATTAATTAGAACTGTCGCACGTTTTCGCAAACCCAAAAAAAGGTCTAAAACCTCTAAGGAGGTGATACTTCAAGAAGCTGTCTCCAAAGTCCCATTGTGGTCCCAAATCTCACAATCTTTTCGCGAAATCTTACTTTTTTTAATCCGGAACGATCCTTAATCCGCGGATCTCGCCGAAACGCCAGACGCAACGCATAAATCCTTATTTAAATATACCCCCTTTTAGCTAAAACTCATTAGGACTTAAGTGACAGTTAGAGCTTACAGGAATACTACCACTAAACCTATGCAGTTAGACATTATAGCCGCTTAGAACCACATGAGACGTGTTTAATCGAGAAAAAGCTGCAAAATTTTCGCAATTTCATTAAAATTATACTTATTTGCTTCCCAGATAGAGTTGATATTGGTATGTTAGTGAATGAAAAGGGTTTTTATAGCAATAAATAAAGGAATATCGAAGTTGGCTGTGTCAACAACGCGTTGCATTCTTGTGCAGTGTGTTGTGTGTACGATACACGCACACAAGTGTACCGGCGTGTGTGCATATGTGTGCATACAGATACTTTATTGGTAAATGTTGACTTGGGAACAGAGGTCGTTATGCACTGTAGAGTAGCGCTTGTGTAGAGCTTTTAAAAGTTTTGAGGAAAGTTTTTTCGAGGAAAGGGTTATATTTTATTGAATCCTAAGCGGTCACTTATTCGGCCGATGACCAGCTGCTTAAGTTTCCCTTCAACGAAAGCTCTAGCTTCCGTGAGTGATGAGCCGTGAAACTTCCACCTCTTCGTCTACCTTTTACCTATTAGGTCATCCAAAATGGTATATCAACTTCAAATTATACTTCTCATATTGGTTCTATACATAGACTTAGGATGTACATGAAAAATTTTTAACTTGGGTTCTTTCTATAGGATAAAATGAATTACCTAGCTTCGTATAAACTTTCGTAGTTTTTGTTTAACTCAGGACATAATCGCAATAAAAGCATTATTTATTTACCTCGACGTTTCAACCAAGTTGCATTGGCCGTGGTCACGAGTAGACTGGAGATGCGGGTATCCGTGCCAGAAAGAACGAGTTGTTTATGTAAAACTACCCGCACTGGAACTTAATTATTGTAAACACACGTTCAGTTCGTATAAACTCATAGAGACGTATAGAGCAAAAGCTATGCGCAAAAAGCTATGGAGAGGTTCGGGGTTCCCAAATATCCAAAATGAAAAGAGCCGAAGGAGAACTAAAGCCACTGACGCAGCTCTCATAATTAGCAAATCAAAATGACAAGGGTAGGTCACATCGCACATCGCTTGTAGAACCGACAACCAATTGGTTTGGAAGGTTCTCGAATAGTGAACACAAACAGAAATGAAAGCATCCGCAGGAGAACTAAAGGACATAGCTTTCATAATTAGTAAGTGAAAATGACAATGGGCAGACCACATCGCTTTCAGAACCGCTGGAAGACGTAGCGTAGACTGGCCCGCACTAGGTAGACTGACGCCAACGACCAAAGCATGGAAAGATGTTGAATGCAAGAAGCCGCTCAATATGGTGCTCTATGGGGGAAGCCTATTGTTCAACAGTAGATACTAGATATCTTTCAGCTGATAATGTGATAATCTCTAGAAAGATGTCTTAAGAGCCAATACAACGCCAAATTGCTTAAAACGGCTTAGCTTGAAGCAGTGTCCTGTCAACAATATTGCAACAATGACTTTGAAATTAATATATGGTAAAGTTCAGGACTAATGCTACTGCAAATGTATAGTGAAAACACGAATTAATAAAATTTTCTCGATAGAAAAAAATTACAAAGTTACCTCCAAACCGTACAAATAAACAGCGATTATTCAATGAATACTTTAAATAAGATCATGAAACTTTGTGTAGTAGTTGAACTAAATATAATGGAGGGCTTATGTATAGTGGATTTTTAAAATTCCCATTATATTCAGTGTAATAATAAATTACCTAAACTATTGCGCGTTGGAACCAGTTTAACTTAGACCGCCCCTGCCGCTCGGCCCCTGGCTCATCCCCGCTTTGGCCTAGTACAATACATCTATTCTGTGGCTTTGACTTGAATTCGCGCTGGCCTTGCACAAGCCCTTAAGAATGTGGTAGGCCACCTGCATGTTTGCCATTCATCTCATAAAAAATGTCCATTTATTTTAAGTGGCGTCTCCACGGGTCCCCTGTGCATCTTCCTCTGACCTTGAGCCCAGTTGACCGTTCCCGCGAATCGGCACCGAGGGACAGCTCGCTCGCGAACGGAACATGTAGGTACATAACACGCTTGCAGTTGGACGAGATGTTGTAGCACTACTACCACTATTTATAGATATGGTATTAAATATTACAACAGATTAAATTTTAGTGTAAAGGAAATTTAATCATTATTTGAGCCCTTATCCATCCGTGCTGCCCCTAAAGCATGCATGCGCATGAGTGATCTCATCTCCAAAATCCTTTTTTACAACCAACTTACGGGTGCGACGCTACCAACCCCGTAAGTTGTTGTAAAAAAGGATTTTGTTGTAAGTTGGTTGTGGTTGGTGGTTGGTGGTAAAACTTGACCATACTGGATGACTCTAAAGAATCTTCCTTAGAGACATCCAGCATGGTCCAGTTACATCAACACAAATCACAAATGCTGCAGCTCAGCTTCACATGCCACTTTTTCAAGCAGTCACCCATCCAAGTGGTGGCCTCAGTGAATGTTACTTAACTTTACTGATTTGGTAAGAACGGCTAGTCGAGCTTCATTCGAACTTTAACCTTTCCCATTGTATTTCCTTTTATGCATTGGGGTTTGACTATGAAAAAGTTAGTCTCTACCGACCTTGATAGAAGATTATTATTTATTAGTATGGAAGGTTACCTAACTATTAAGAGTAACTCTGTATACTTACCCCTTGTTTTTGATCTATAAGTACCTAAGTAGTTTCAAAAATCGAAAATTCGTTGGAGTAAACCCGTAAACTTTTATCATTGAACCAATAATGTTTATGAACGCAAGTATTAACAGCCAGAACTGGCCGAAACCATCGACGATATTGCCAGACATAATAAAAACATTCGGCCAAAATTGGCAATAATGCTGAACCGGGATGTAGGGGTAATTGGAGATCTGCCATAGGGGAATTAAAAGTTATTGAAGGAGCGAGTTCTTCATATCGAATTCTTCCGATAAATGCGGTCTTTCATGATTTTGATTTATAAAAATACTAAAATTAGCCTATTTGCAATAAATTATTGGATTTAAATCGATTAGGTCGGTTAAGGTGGAACGTTTCACTAGCGCGGCAAATACAATTTTCTTGCGTTCTTTTGCCAATAATAGCTTAATTACTCAACGTGATTACATGAAAACTAATTTTGCGCAAATAAATAGAATGTATCAATAAATTACAATTAAAAGTATCACCTACATATCATTGGTTTAGCGACAAATGGCAATAGACTGAAAAACTAAGACGAAATTTGTTTACATATTGTCTGTATGTTAGAGGCAAGGGAGGGCAAGAAGGGGCTATGGGTGGCAAGAGGCTTCAGCGTTGAAGCCTCTTGCGTTTGACTTGTAAAAGTGCTAAAAATAGCTAATTTGCAATAGGTTTTTTGAGTTTTGTTTTGAGTTTTGACCAATCGACTCTGCCCTACCTGAAAAGCCTTGAAAGGCCCTGAAGTTGACTGTAGTCTCTCCGTTTCGTCTACTCAGTTACCATTTACACCATCTTCCGTAGCCGTAATATCTTTTACATCTCTCATATTCGGTAAGTAGGTCCTTATTACCCCCAAATGGGGCTTGTAGGTAACCAATTAGCGCTCTAGGGTAATAATGTAGCTAGAAAAGCCCTACGGCGGTAAGTAAAAAAAAACTCTTCACTCTTTCAAAAAGTTCGCGTACATCTAACCATCATACTGGCAATAGACATCATGCATTCAGCCCAATGACAAAAGAGGTCGCTTCGCTATTCAGCCTTGTCTTCGTATGAGTATAATAGTCATCAATTTTAAATATCGAACAGCGAAGCTCAATTTCATTCTTGAAAAAAAAAATTTAAAATAAAAGATGAATAAAGGCGGGGATAGAAAACTTTTACTTTAAAATGTTTTATTCTTGTAATGCCGGTTTTTTCTACTTACCTCACAATCGAGATGTAAAGCCTCTGCTTTACACCAAGGGTGCAATTGATGCTTACACTCGAGCTAACTACTCTTAGTTAGTTCTTAGTTAGCTCGGGTGTAAGCATCAATTGCACCCTCGAAATTGATGCCTTACAGCCCTTGGCCACTAACCTACTATTACGTCTATTTCCCTTTAAGTCTAATGACCTGAAATCTTTTTTCATAACTTTCATTACATACAACCCTAATACATACACAATCATAAAATCTACCTACTTGCTCGTAACTAAGGTACTTTAGTCTTTCAGATAAAAAAAATCTGCAACTGAAAAAATGGAGTCTCGTAGGTCTTACTTACCTAACTGAAAATAAGGCCTAGAATCTTTCCGTAAAACTTCCTTTGGCAACCTACAGAAATCATCCGAAATCGATACGCAATCATAAAATCTATAGCTCGCAGCTCGTGGACCGCGATTGCGAGCCCTTCAAAATTAACCGGTTCCTGACCTACCGTCCTTATCACACCCACGCACGAACCCTATCCCCATCCCTCTCCACCCTCCTCTCATTTTTGTATCTCACTCTCACCAACGCCTTAACTACCACTTTCCCTTTTCAAAGGACGAAGACACTAACCTTCCCCGTCCTTATTCCTCTCACAGAGACGCGTACGTCGGTCTCTGTTTTCCAGGATTTGGCCTTGAGATCGAGATGAAGTCTGGCGGCTATTTTTACTTTTTACTCGGAACGATGACTAAATGCGTTGAGCTGGTGGCCAGCTCAGCCTTGTTTTATGGTATGTGGGGTTGTAGGAGTGTGCGTTGTATCTTGCTGCCAAGTAGCTTTAACAAAGGGATTGTGCGTAGGCTGTGATAAGACTGGACATAAGCGCTGTATTGGTAAAAAAGTACTCTGTGGTAATGATATACCTAAGTGTATGATGGATAGGGTGGATAAAGGTTTCAGATTGAATTATGAGAATTTAGCGTCGCATCGACCAGGCGCTCTGATAGACTTTGGAAAACGCAATTGTTATTACTTAGGTACTTTTTAATGTCTGGACTATGTCACGCAAAATTGTATTAGTTTCACAGATTAGGTAGGTACTAGGTACACTCCCCAGACAAGACGGTATAAGTATGTCATTAGTAAATCCAATAGAATTATTTTTTAATGTAGGTAAGCTAGTCGTTCGCCTGATGTTAAGCGTCACGACTACCCATAAGAGAGTAATTTATAATAGGTACTTTTTGGGATTCCACACCCAAAGGGTAAAATGGACCTTATTACTAAGCCTCCGCTGTCTGTCCGTCTGTCACCAGGCTGTATCTCATGAACCGTGATAGTGAGACAGTTGAAATTTTCACAGATGATGTATTTCTGTTGCCGCTATAAGAACAAATACTAAAAAATAGAATAAAATACATATTTAAGGGGGCTCCCATACGACAAACGTGTTTTTTTTGCTCGTTTTTATAGATAATGGTACGGAACCCTTCGTGCGCGAGACCGAAGGAAACTAGGAACTATAAAAAAGGAAAATTATCTATCGATAACAAAAAGAAACCATTCATTTCAGAAGGCGGAGCTACTACCAACTGAGCTATCAGACCAGTCAAAATCAGTCAGTCAGTTAATATACCCACATCCGTAGCTGTCAACTTCAAGAAATTATCTCAAAACTTCTCTTTCTCGAAATGTCCGTTTTCCAAAATGTCTCATTGTCGAAATGTGCGCTAAATTCCATCTAAAGTAGATTCAGCTTAGCGTGAAGTGTACATAAACAAAGTATACTTATATAATACATACCTAATTGTTTTGACTCATCATCATCATCATTAACAGCCTGAAGACGTCCACTGCTGAACATAGGCCTCTCCCAGAGCACGCCACCTTGACCTTTTCTTATTTTGACTACAGATGACCATTAATTTTTGTAATTTTTCATCATTAAAAAAAATTTTTCATCAGTAAATTATTAAGTAAGTAAGTGTATACTTATTATGTTTTATTTATCACCGTAAATAAAACATAGTTAAAATACAGCCTACGCTACGGCCTACGTCTACGGCAGAATCTCCATTGTCGTATCAGAATCTACGGAAATCTTGAAAGTCTTTGAAATATTTAGTAAGTAATTTATTTTTTTAATAGTAAAAAATAACTAATAGCCCGACGACTATATTCTTTGTAAAGTCAACATGAAAATAAATTATTTACTCAAAGAGTAACTCTACAAAAAATCCAAATATTTATGGTGTAGTTGTAATGCACTTTCGCGCACACTGCCGATGACTCCGTGGCGCAACGGTAGCGCGTCTGACTCCAGATCAGAAGGTTGCGTGTTCAAATCACGTCGGGGTCAAATGGGATCTTACTTTTTGTTACTAGTGATGAATCGATTCAATATAGCCTAGAGTTTAATTCCTCGCTAGTATTTTTGATATACCTAATGCTTCTTATAGTCCTCCTATACCTAGGACCTTACTTCGAACCTATAAACAACATCCCGTGTAAAACCTTATTGTTTTTACTTTATTACCAACATAAAAAAAGTTATTGAACTAAATGTCTAGATTTGCTATTGAAATATTGGACAGTAAATATTTTCACTAATAGCAATACCTCGGTATTAACTCCTTACCACACGTTGTACTTTGTCATTTAAAATAAATAGGTGCTTCCAATAGATTCGGAAAATAAAAGATTTGTTCAAGAAAAATCTCTATCAACCCCCCAGACTCCAGTAATCTTGCAACTGCAATTTACGATCATTAGTACCAACTTAACCATCCTAAAAAATTGGCCAAGTTCAGTGCAGTTCAACGCACCACACGCAACGTAATTACGACGTCGCTGCCGGCCGGCCTCATCACACAAAACAAGCAAACGCCGCGACCTTGCCCGTGAAAAACCAAAAAATCACTCGCACTGCTCCTGACCTACATACCACGGCAACCCATGCGATAAAAACGAATAAAATAACATAATAATAAGACGAAAATAATAAAAAGAAGTGAGAGAGTCTCGAAAATAAAAATAATAACCAGATTACGGTTACGCGGTCGTCGTGGGCGCCTTTTTCATTCACGCTCCGTCGGAATAGTTCTCTTTTTAAACGGAGACGGTACGTGCCGCGAACTTGGATCCTTTTCTTTTATTTCCATCTTTCTTTTTTAATCATTTCACGAATATGGAGCGTCGTTTTTATCGTTTTCCCGGTTGTTCGGATATCCCATTGACTGGTGGAGCGGCTGCGAGCGGGCGCGAGTTTTTGTTTTGACACAATTACTGGGAGCTTACAACCGGTACGGTTGGTACCCATGGATGTTTGTTTTTGTTATGTAATGAAGGAGTTGAATTGATTCCATCTGTTTGTATATTACATTCTGTGTATATTACATTAGTAGTATAGTATCTCTCAGTAGTCTGTGGCTCGCACTCACTGCCAGAACAACATAATTAAACTATTTTTATCCGACCGACTGACCGACTGACTGAAAATGATTTTGACAGTCTATGTATGTATGTTAAGTACGTATGTATTTGTTTTTTTTGTGTAATAGTTTTATGGTAGTACCTACATTTAAATAACCGAAGACATGACGCTGCTCTTGACAGTCCTCTAAAAGTGGTTCACAATTCAAAGGTAGCCAGAGGCACCATCATAGTGGTAGGGACATAAAAGACAGAGCAGTTTGTTCCTGTCGAACCGTTTGTCAAGCGACCAGAGACCCGATTCTCACTAATTCGACTTTTCTGTAGTCCTTATCGGTATAGTCGATTTTATAATAGGTTCGAAAGGGACGGAAGATAAATCGAATGGCTGAGAATATGGCCCCAGCCAATGATTTTTAAGGGGTTTAAAACCGATACTTAAAAAAAGAAAATGACGTTATTTATAAACATAATTATTTTATGAAAAAAATAGGCATGCGTCTGACAGTATAATTATATTATTACTTATCTAACCTGGACCCTAATTCTGTATGAAAACACAGATTCCACGCGATGCGAAACCACGTCGTTATCGTGTCTTGTTCAAACCGTGTCACAGCATTAGAAATACCTTCACTTTACATTAAAGTTATTTTTATTTTGAATAAATATTGACTTATGTGGTGGTAACTTTTGAAGTGTTGATGACTTGATGATGTTTCGGAATGCGTCTCAGTGCAATATTATGATTTTTGACAGTTCAAATCGCGCCAATTCATAATTCATTTCGCGCGGTTTCGTTTTCATTTCATAGATAATAGATTTTTGCAGATTTCTTATGTAAGACAAGGAATTCGCGTGGTTTCGAAGTAAGGAATCGTAAAGTGGTCATACAGAATTAGGGCCCTGGTGGGAAGTGGGAAGTGACGGTGTCCTCTCAGGTGGAGCACGTTTGCCCTAGAGATGCCCATGACTCATGACTTGAAGAGACCCAGTAGGTTGTAGATTATTATACCAAGTAGGAAACACTGATGCTGGAAGAGCATTCCATTCCTTGGGGTCTAGCAAGATCCCCTTCCATTAGCGTTAACGCCAATCGATAACTCAAAATGTATGGGATGTCATTCCCATACATTTTGAGTTAGCGTTAGGCGTTAATGTTAACGGAAAGGGATCTTTGCTAGACCCCCTAGTCCGTTACTACTCATCATCACACTTACTTACCCACTCTGATTAAATTATCCCTTAAATAACTATGATCTAGTTGAATCCTACCTAAGAAGCAGACCGCAACCGCAACAGTTAGAAAGTGTCAGACGGTGGGCAGCTTCGTAACGACGAATCTTTGATTTCATCTATTTTGCTCTCGCCTTTTTGCTCTATCAGTCTTTTTGCTGGTTGCTTCTTGTCCCCGTCCAATTTACCACTTGTCGCGAGCGTGGCGCCGCGTTGTAGTGCCGCTGACAAGCATTGGTCTAAACTAAACTCGTATAAGTACTTAAGGCGGTAGGTAGGCGGTAGGTTTGGTAACAGGGGCAAGGTGTTTTTTGGCATGTTTCCAGGCGTAATTAGAGCATGTGGAGCTTTGAATTTAATATATCATGTAAATCATTTCATAAAGTCGTTTGTGATGACCGCAAATACAGGATTAATAAATTTAGCTCTATAGAAAATAAATCGCAAACTTCCTCAAAAAATATGAACGTTCGTATTTTACTGAGTTTCTATCATATATTTTAAAAAAATAGTGTATTCCCAACAAACATTCAGACGTCAAAATCAGTCATTTCGTGCGCTGTCTTTGTCGTAAACGCCGCGCTGAAGTGCAGACTGAATTGATATTTAAGACTACGAAGTTAAGATTGATGTTTCTTTGAACGGATTTGGACCTGCTTATCTGGCTCTACCCGACTCACCTTAAATGAAAGCGATCGCTGAGAATATATATAAAGCATGGCATTATGCACTACCATACAAAACTATACAAACTCAAACAAAAATAGTTAAAGACCAATACAAGTAATGCCTTTTACACTACGGTCAAATCAAACCTTTTTGTTGCGAAGAATCCGCGGTAAGAACCACACCGTGTAATGACGACTGCGCGACACCGTTAGCTCGCACACCGCACCTATTGTCACGGGTTTGACTCCCGTCCGGATTGGGACCCACTAAAATATATGTGCGGTTATAGTATGTTTGAAATCCCCTGAGTAACTCGTGCATTGCTCCCCCGGTATTATGTTAGCCCCGAAAAAAACGACAGTATCGCTTTCCATACAATAGGGGATTTTCTGACAGCTGGACGGAACGTAGTTCTACAGCCAAAAATAGATGGCGCTGACGAGACATGGCGGACACGGCTTTAGGCTACTTTAAATTAAATTCCATAATTATTAACTTTTACAAAAAGTTAATTTCGAGTATTGGTAATTATTATCAATGAACGTAAACTGAAATACAAACTATAAGTAAGTTGACTTATTGCGTTCTGTGGAATCAATTGCTCAAAATGCCTACGTATTCTCTGAAATATAAAATGTAGCAAATATAGAACATTTTTCGCACTCGTTTCGCTTGCGCTTTTAAATGTTATGTCCTTTATTTTAGTAAAGATGTTTTTCGCGCTCACTTGCTTGCGCTATTACTATTTATACTTACTTTATTTTAATTTATAAACAGCACGCCTGTACTGACATAATAAGAGACAAAATCTCCTCCAGCATCACGTTTCCAAGATATGCTTTCAAATTTACATTGGTGGCGTCGCCGCCAGAGGGTTGTCATGAAGTTATGAATTGGCTCTACTAGGGCTCTTCGTGTAGTTGTATTAATCGCGGGAACTCGGCATAAGAAATTTCGGGTTTGCTCCCCCCTGGACAAAAAGCTGGGTACGCAGGCCCATGCCTGTAGGTAGTCAAAGAATGGAACCCACCAAGCTGGTTCTCAGAACGTCTGTAGGTCGAATGCTCAACATTATTTCTAGAAGCCCATAAAAAGCAAAGGTCATTTCGACCCTAAAACCTAAGTTATAGCGGCAGACATAATCTCGTTATTTGGTAAAGTTTTTATACCTACCTATTACGAAATTTTTGGTTTGCTATTGTAAAAATTCCAAATTCTGTACTCAGGTATATATAGATAGATACATTGTTACCATAAGTAAGTACCCATAACTAGCTAGAGGCGCTCCAAGTTTTCATTTTCACCATATTTTCACCCACCGTTTAGGTAAGTATTCATTTTCCCGCGGAATCATAGATCTTTTATATGTATATGTTTAATTGCGTGTAACTATTTTAATTTTTATGAATAAAATGGTATATTTACAGTAGTATAAATGCACACGTATTTTAGTTTAAAAAATGTTTAGATAAGTTAGCGCTACTTTGGTATTATGAATATTCGTTGGTAAGTTTTGTAAAATACATACCCGTAGCGCCATCTGTCGGAAAGCTTGAAGAAAGTTCTAGGGTAGGTGGATCTAAATCAGTCCATGTAGGTGTACTCGAGGTATGTATTGGCACAGAATAAAATTAAATATAATTATGTTAGTACGATTAGGTAGGTATACCTATGTACTTTTGTTATGTAAATAATTCTATTTAGTCTATCATTTTGTTAAAAATGCTTTAGAAAACCTATTGTTTGTTATGAACTGTTGGGTCGGTCAAATAAATAAATATTATACTAAGATAGTACGAGCAACATTTGCACGTACAATAATGTACGTCCTACATAACTTTGACTTTAATAATATTGATCAAAAAGTATAGATGCTTTAGAATAAGTACCTAGAGAACCGCTGTACATTCGCAAAATGTAAGCCGCTTAATTGGTGCCATATATGGCACCGTTCGCGTGGTCATATCTGTGTGAAGAGCTTCAAGAAACTTATTTTGAATGACGATTGCGTGGTGAAATCGTCCCACAACACATCAGGAAAAGCAGTATAGAGTGCAGTGCGGTGCAGTGTGGAGTTCGGTGTGACTTTTCACTGGTAAGCCGTAAGCTATTGATTTTCTTTACTTAAATCTTCTAAAATACGTAAAAAAAAGTAGCGTGCGTTTTGAGAAGGCGTTGTTTGGAAACTTAGATACCTTCTATAGGTACTTATTCTAAGGCTAGATATATATAACGCATAGAAAAAGCGTAATTCCCCTAAGATATGTAAATGTCACATTTTATTATAAAATCTAGAAAACAAGCGCCAAAATCATTTTAAAAATTATAGTTCAGCTTAGACTATAGTCATTTGTTTTTTTCGCTAATCTGTGGCTTAGACACATTTTTGGTGCAAGGCCTGGGTGCGGCGGTGCGGCAGTCAGTTGCCATGGCAACAACGTCGTTGTTTTGCCGATCGCACTCCATTCATTTTTTTTATATGGAAATATATTGGCCTGGCCTGATAGCTCAGTTGGTAGTAACCAAAGTATTGTATCCTATGTATGTATTTACAAACAAAAAAGTATCTAAGTATTCTATCAGTTATCTGGACCCCTATTCTCACGAATCGAGATGCAATGTCATCTCATAATAAATCTCGAGACTCGAGTTGTCTCTACTCCCAAGCTTAAAATTCATGATATTCTCGATGGACTAGCGCACGAGATGGCTCGTAGGGAATCGAGACGCAATGTCATCTCACAATAAATCTCGAAATTCGAGACTCAAGCTTCAAATTTGTGATATTCTCGATTGCTAGCGCACGAGATGTCTCGTGTGGTCGGAGGCAGTCGAGACCACCATGAGACGCGCTTTTGCCTTTACTTTTAGGCTCATTTGTTGCCATTTTATTGACATTGAAGCTAATGGCATGGCAACTTTTCTTCTTCTTTTCGTTTTTTCTTTCTTTTCTTTTTCTTCTTGTCTTTTCTTGTCTTCTTACTTTTTTCTTCTTTTCTTTACTTTTTTCTTCGTTGGTTAGTTTGTCTGGGCGACAGAAGTTATAGTTATACTTTTTGCCATGCCAAGCGTTATTAGGGATGTTCCGATACCACCAAAGTATCGATACCTACTCATATGAGTAGTACTCAAATCATGATTCGATAGGTACTACTCATATGAATACTCTAAAAGTATCGATACCCACTCATATCGATACATTTTTTTTTTATTTATCAATACGGAAAAAATAAACAAATTTTACCTTATTGCAGCAAAGTTTTGTTGTTTCTATGACTGATCTACATTTTCAAGTGTTTTGGCGCGAGGAATCGGACATTTGAACACTAAGGATATGTTATTTGACGATATTTGACAAAAGTACTCTTTCCGATACAAATTCTTTCTTTCCGATACCAAATAGGTATCGCGAGAATGGTTTGTTTTTATTTTATTTTATTATTTTAATTAAGTATAACAACTACCTTAACTGTACTATTTGTGTGTATTAACTGTATTCAACGCTTTGAATTACAATTAAATTAAGTTAAATCCTACTCACATTCTACCTTTACATGTATTTTTACCTTTACACTAATTTTCTACTACATTGAATCCTACTTAAATTAAAAATAGGGTTGTTTTAACCCTAAGTATACATTAAAATATCACATTTTTATTCTACTTGACTTAAGGTTAGGCCATACTATGTTTCTTTAAGGAAAAAAATATTATAGCGAAATAAAGCTGCTTGGCATTGAATTTTTATCCTGTGGTTCTATCCTGTTTTGACTTAGCAGCATTGATTCGATTCGCTATTAGTACTTTCTTTCCGATACCAAGTAAGTATCGAAAGAATGATTCGATGGTAAAAAGTACTTGGTATTGAAAGAAAAGTATCAAGTACATACTCGTATTCACTAGTATCGGAACATCCCTAAGTGTTTTATACTCTTTGCTCCGTGCCTATCAAATCAAACGAAGTTGCTCATTGTTTGCCAATAGTGTTGTCACAAATTAGAAAAAATAATATGGTGTTTTGCATTGTATAGTGCACCAACCACAGATTAGAGAAAAAACAATCTGTGGCTAGTGGGAATTCTGTGTGTGGCACCAACTTATACTACTCTATGGTATGCACAGCTATAAAAATACTCTGTGGTGCACAGAACACTATTATATTATCCTGTGCTATTATCCTTTTGTTTTTTCTCTAATCTGTGATTATCCTTATCACAGATGGAATAAACCACAGAACACTACTTCACGGTAACCAATGGTTAAAACCTCTAACAAATCTTGACTATTAGTTAGAATTTGTTAGCATTTTTGATTGGTTACTTTAACAACGGGTAAAAAACCCACCCTTATAAAGGTACCATAATAAATAAAAGCCACATAACTCATATATAATCGCATTATATTATACATATTTATATGAGTAGGTAACAACTTTGGGCCTAGTTTAGTTCTAAAGTTATTATTATCAAATACATAAAATGAAGAAACATGCAGTCTCAAAATACAATCCTGCCATCATTAAAAGTGTTGTAAAACAATGCCGTAAAGCAAAGATGGCTATTTTAACTTTATTTTTACTTTTTACATCAATAATTTTAAACCAACGAAATCAGCCTCAGGGCCACTGGTGTAATAGTTACAGTGGCACATATGGAAATGATGATGACGAAGATGGTAATATAGACAGTCACTCACTGTCTAATACAGTGGCGATTTAAGATTCTTCTGTGACTTTATATTATCACAGCACACATTCACAGCATTTTCAGAAAATTGTTCCGGAAGCTTTACAGTAAGTAAGATGTAGTTATTGCAGTAGCAATAGTAACACCAGCCTAGAAGCCTTCATTGAGTACCTGAAGCAAAAAAGAAAATATTATTTAGATAGCCTTAAGGCCAGCTCCATCAACTGTGCTGTAGGTTGTTGGTTCGCTTCCCACTCAAGAAACGGGAAAAACCCTCATATTCCCCTATCCTTTGGTATAAAATAAATCCAACAGGCAACTGTGTCAATATCATTGGTATGAACTGGATTTTTACATACTTTTATTTCTCTCTCTCTCTGTTTGGTTCCTCATTACTGAGGATCATGGTCACAGGATCTATCTGATTTAATATAATACTTCCATCAACTTCGGTCCATAGCCTCACGGCCTGGGAAAACTTTTATTCAGGTAATTGAAATTAATTTGCTTGAAGGTTTGAGCCTGACACATTCATAGGTGAAGTTACAAGTTGCACATTTTTCTTGGCGGCACTTCAACAATACATCTACTGCTCCAATCGGGGTTGGGATTATAAAATTTGTTTCCATAAATCAGGTGCCTTCTGCATATGGCATACCTATACGCTGTTGGTGTAGTTGTTTCAGTGATTCCTCAGAAGTCTAGCTCCCAGCTGGATACCATTATTTAGCCCATAATCACGCCCTGAAAAAATTAAATAATAAACATTTAATCTATAGAGCGAGATACGGGTGTAAGCAGCGTGATTTTATGAAAGTATTCTCTTTTATGTATGTACGTAGTACATTATACCTTTTTGGATTTTGCGTAGGTTATTAGGCTTACTTACTTCAAAGATCCATGTTTGTCAGGCAGAGAAAACCTGTGGAATCGCACGTTCACATCTTCGGATGCACCATTATAGCATTTTGCACAGTTTTACCGTTTTTCCATAACGAACACAAGAAAATCACAATAATATAACCTCAACCATAGAATTATAAAAAAAGCAGGACAGAATCTTGATTGACATCGAACTGACGTACAGCAATGGCGGCCGCATAAACATGTGTGACTGATTAAAGGATTGCCATGTGAAGAAAATTCCCGAATCCGACAAAAAAAAAATTTGTTGTTGGTGTGACTTTTCGTATGACCAAAAAGCTACGCGAGCTTATAACAGAGTAGTCAAAATTGAATGGCTTATTTTTTTTTTACTTTCGATAGGTTAGCGTTTGACTACATCTCACCTGATGGTAAGTGATGATGAGGTCGAAGTTGGAGGACGCCTACCTAGAATAAACCTATTTACTTTTGATTTGAAGACACTTAAGTTGTAAGTGAATGGAAATACCGACGCCGGGAGTGAGTTCCATTCCATAGCCGCACGCACAATAAAGGAATCTGCAATCTCCCCTCCCCCATACTTGCCCCCCCCCCTCCCCCTCACTTAGTCCGCCCCCCCCCCCCCCCACTTTCCTCGCCTACTCCGTACTTACCCTCCTCCCCCACACTTGCCCCACCTCCCCCTCACTTTCCTCGCCACCCCCTGCACTTGCCACCACCTCCCCCCTCACTTAGTCCACCCCCCTACTTGCCCTGCCTCCCCCTGCACTTGCCCCCCTCCCCCCAAGAACCATGTATAGATTACATTTGGACAGTAATTAAGGGGTTGGCAATCTACGCAGCAATGTACGGCGAATGAAATGGGAGCAATAGCTTCCCAGTCTCCACCGGGTGGCAACTGGGAATTTTGTTCCCAGTTGCCACCCGGGGGCGAAGCATGTGGGGGCAACTGGGAATATACCCTGTACGCTATAGCGAAGAGAGAAGTTCCCAGTTCTTTCTTCCTTTGGACAGGGTCGGGTCAGCCAGTCAGTTAATAAAACTTGGCACAAAGATTTATAGACAGGGTGTTGCTTAAAATGTTTTATGAACACATAAATCGTATTTTTCTACGTTACTTTACTTTTTCTACATTATAGAAAACCTGCACAAATATGTACGATTAGTAGGTCCATTACCGGTACAATATTTATTTTAACCTGCAAAGTCCAGCACATGCATATGCATAATGGAAATATGCATTTGCATATAGTCAGATCTCTAATTATGATCAATATAGGTGAATAAGTTGTATTCGAACATAATTTGGTCATTCTCCCACACTTCCGGGTAATTTGCAAGTTTGATTGTTGGTAACACTAGCTGGTTTTGTGTATTGATTGCATCTCAATAGTTTTATCGAAAAAGCAAGAAATTAGCGAAATATTAACAAGCTTATATGTGAAAAGTGTTCTATAGTTTGATTCATGTTCCAGTGTCAATTTTCAAGTTCTTGATTCTGAGCATAGACTTTGTGGTTGCTGTCTTACATATATCGTTATCTCGTTCTGATCTCTCGTCTCGACTGCCTCCGATCCACAGACTACTATACGCTAATGCTTCCATCACTCGAGTCATCTCGTGCGCTAGCAATCGAGATATTGCATGAGAATACCGAAAACTCGAGTCTCGAGATTTATTCCCAGACGAGATTTCTTCTCGATTCGTGAGAATAGGGGTCCTGGTCCCATACAAGCTATGCTTAGTTTGGGGCTAGATGGCGCTGTGTGAAATGTCCACACATGTTGATTGATTTAATTATATGTAGGTATTGGTGCACCTAGCACAGCAAACAATGGGTTTATAGGAAAATGTATAGGTACCACGTAGTTCTACTAGGTGGTAGGACTTTTCTGCAAAGTTCGTCTAGGTAGGTACCACCGCTTTGCCAGTCATTCTGCCGCCAAGCAGTAGTGTGCAAGCACTGCTGTGTTCCGGTTTGAAGGGCATTGTAGCTAGTGAAATTACTGGGCAAATGAGACTTTATGATCTGATCACTCAGTGTAGTAATCTGATTACTAGACTGGGTGATGTCTCAGGATGACTTGCGCAGTGCAGTGTCACGCGAAACTTTATTGTTTTAAAGTTCCGGGTGACACTGCAACTGTTATGGGCGGCCGTGTCACTTAACATCAGGTGAACGACTTGCTCGTCACGTCATTCAATAACATTAAAAAAAAAAAAAAAAAAAAAAGTTATATCATAGTCGTTGCAGTCTTGTTGTCTTTTTTGTTTTTTAGAGTCGTTTTAACTTGTAGGGGTAGGTTATATATATACCTAGATATTGTCGAAAAAATATTTAACCATAAAAATTAGGGCAGAGATGGCAATATTCATATTGCTTGCTTAAAGTCATAGGCGTTAGCGTTACCGCCACTCTTATGTTTACCCCTGAAGTAAGAGCTTACCTTCGACCATAAAATATCAGAAAATGAATTGGACGTTGATTGCATAAACATTTAATTTTTTGGATCTGTCAAAAGTGCAAAAGACATATCGATATGATATTGATATCGATACGAACATCACACTATCATATCGATATGACGGATGATAACTTAGTTTGACATTGACACTTAACAGATTCAAGAAAGTTGGTTATTCCTTGGTTACATTTTGTATGTCTTGTGTTGTCGTATTTATTCTCAGATTAGAATAACTGGCCAAAGTTCTACATCCACCGATCAATCTCCATCGTGTGTTTTCTACTCTATCCACGCGACATTGGTGAAATTGTGGCAACCCTGCAGAAGCCATAACAAAGAAGAAGAAGTGGTTACATTACAACCAGTATCCGTTTTTCGTATTTCCTTGGTCTGAGGTTTTTCGTAACATGCTATATTATATTGATATAATTTACTACACATTATTCAACTTACAACTTTACTAACGTAACGAAATTAGTAACAAAACAACTAATGAACAGAAAGAATGAACTAACATAACAAACAAAATATAATAGCGTTTTGTTTGTCTGCGTAACAAACAAAACGTCAAAAGTGTTCTATCTCTGTGCGGATTGCGTGCGGGATTGTTCGCGAACAGTGTTTCGCAATAACTTTTATAAAAACCTCTAAAAATTAGATAAACAATGCTTTCTAGCCTCCGAACTGGGGTTCAAGGCTTGGTATGTTAAAAAAGTAACATATAAAGAATGACTTGTTGTAAACAATCGCGTAATTATGTAATATATGTTTGACGTTTGTGATCAACCTCTGTGATTTCGATTGTGTTTCAGTGGCGAGTGGCTGCTAGAAATCTTCAGACTTCCTCTGCGCTTCAACATGATAGCCTCTTTGTCCACCGTGACAGTCCTCAGGATAACCCCAGCATCCCCTTCGAGTTTTCCGAAGCTAACCAAAAAGTATGTCAACCTTCATTTGTTTTGGATAATGGGTACTATTCTTCTTTTGAATTTTCTGATCTACGTGTGAATTTCTTTTAATTTACTAGTACACGACATTGGCGAAATTGTGGTGAAATTGCCGCAGAAGCCACTAACTAAGATTCAATTCAATTCATTCAAGTTTTATTTTGATCGTGTTTACTACATGCAGTTAGCGCTGGAAACGCCTGTAGGTAGATGTTATTTATACATGAGCAGATTAAACTGAACCATTCCATTTGAAAACGAATTGAAGTTAAACTTTCTCGATCAAATGTTTTCAGCGAGTTGATGCCCTCCTAGCAATATACCCAGAAGGCCACAAGCGAGGCGCTATGATCCCGCTGTTGGATCTCGCTCAACGTCAGAACGGAGGCTGGTTACCAATCTCCGCCATGCACAAAGTAGCTGAAGTCCTGGACCTACCTCGCATGAGGGTTTACGAAGTTGCCACATTCTACACCATGTTTATTAGGTATTTAAGATTTCTAGTCAAACACTTTTTTGAGAGAAGAGAAGTGTCAATTTTTACTCATGCTACTTGTGCTGGAAGATAATTGTTTTACAAAAGTTCTATTAACTATTGACATATAAGGCAGGGCATTCCATACTTCCCTTCTTCATTGGACTATCCTGACAAGAACTGCCCCCATCTAATTCTAATTTGAGGTGGGGGTGGTATGGCCTGCACTGCCGTCCCGCTTGGGGTGTATTGTGCATTTCCCCCCTCCAGCATCTACCAAAGCCATCCCAGCTCCTTGAAGTAACGGAGTACCATGGAATAACAGCTGATAGAATACTTAAATACTTTTTTATTTGTAAAATTACATAGCATAGAATAAAATATAACACCCAGATGCAAACCAAACACTTATGTTGATCACGCAAATGTTTGTCCTGGGTGAGAATCGAACCCACAACCTACAGTTCAGAAGGCAGAGCTAATACCGACTGAGCTATCAGATCAATCAATGTTGTAGCAGGACTATTTGGTTCCAAATCACCATATCTGACAACGGGGTGTTTACTGTGTTTTAAATAATATCTGGATATATTCACCATGTAGGCAATTTTTCACTTTCAGACGACCAATTGGCAAATACCACGTGCAAGTGTGCACCACCACACCTTGCTGGCTGCGTGGATCGGATGCAGTATTGAATGCTATCAAAGAAGCTACCGGCTGTGAAGTAGGGGGAAACAGCCCCTGTGGAAAATTCTCAGTATCTGAGGTAACAATAAGGCCACTAACTCACAGAGATGCCATAGCGACGTCGCCGGCTACGTATCCAAACAATTCATATTGAAATGTATATTGGCAAACCGTTGCCAGGTGAGTTAACTGCCATACATTTCAATATGAATTGTTTAGATACGTAGCCAGGGATGTCGCCTTGGCATCTCGGTGAGTTAGTGGCCTAAGGGAAAATTGTTGTTATCCCTACTAATCATCATCATCAGCCTGCGTTACTCCACTACTGAACATAAGCCTCTCCCAAAATAGATGGGCCTTCAGCTCTTTTCATACTGCCAGGCACTTGATGCGAGGGGTCACTCTACCTAAGGAGCTACCTCTACCTCTGTCTCTCTATCATGTTTTTAGCAACTTTTCAACCGCCCCTTGATAAGTGGCGAGGCTTTAGACTTTAGACTAACCCTTATCCAAAATCTAAATAGTCTAACCAGAAGTAAGTATTAAAAAAACAGAACATTATCTGTGAAGGTATAAATTAAGGCGGGGATCACGTTGCGAGGCTATGGCGAGTCAAAATACCGCCAGTCTCGGTTTAGAAATTGCTCTGTCAATGAAAAATAAATACATTATACACATGATATCTCTGAACCCTCCCCCGCTTTCAAACCTCACGTGATTAATACAGAATGCCTAACCTAATCAGCAGGCATCATACAGTTTTTTTTATGGTGAAAAGATATATTATGTTCGCTGAGTTGCGGCATGGACCAAGGAGGAGAGGAACACACTAAGAAAACAGCATAGATCAAAAATATGCCTAAAACTAGATGGCGTAGCAAAATGAGCGGGCTATAAGATGGCAGATCAGAAATATGCCAAAAACAGTTTTAAACCTAGCTCGCCGTAGCTACCCATATAGTCCGCTCATATTGCAGTGCCATCCAGCTTTAAAACGGTTTTCTGGCATATTTCTGATCTGCACTCAATTTATAACCCGCTCGTTTTGCAACGCCATCTAGTTTTAGGCATATTTTTGATCTACGCTGTTTTCTTGGTGTATTGGCAGAGCAACACAACAACACAACAGAACAACACAACAACAACAACAACAACAAAACAACAAACAAGGACAACAAGCAGAACAAGGAGGAGAGGAATGCCTCTCCTCCTTGTTCCATGGTTGCAGTTTCTTTCAGCAACATCCATTACTACTACTTAAAAGATTAGTGATATAAGCAAAAGTGAACATAGAGCTTACAACATTACATTACATTATCTTAAAATGTTTCAGGTAGAGTGTCTAGGGGCCTGCGTCAATGCACCAATGGTTCAAGTCAACGATGACTACTATGTAAGTTTTGCTGTTAAATTAACAACGATGAAATCAATTGTTCCTACATCATCAGCAGTATCTTCTCGGGTTATGAGACTTAATACATAATGTTTTTGAAGTGATAACTTTTACTAGGTGGTAGGACTTCTGCAAAGTTCGTCTAGGTAGGTACCACCACTTTGCTAATATATTCTGGCGCCAAGCAGTAGTGTGCAAGCACTACAGTGTTCTGGTTTGAAGGGCATTGTAGCTAGTGAATGTACTAGTCAAATAGACTTTATGATCTGATCATAATAAGACTAAATCTACATTTCACATCGGTGACCTACTCTGGCTGATATAAATAAAGGTTTACAGATAATTTGTAAAGCTAAGTGTGTATAATAATACTGTTTAACCCCTTCTTGATTTAATTAAACAGTCAGCCAGTATTGTTATTTTTCATTCATATTTTTCTAATTCCAGGAAGATCTGACAGTAGAAGACACAAAAGAAATCATTGAAAAACTAAAGAAAGATGAAAAACCCCTCCCTGGTCCCAGGTAAGCATCCTATTCCCTTATCCATAGTTTTTTATGAGTAAAGTGCCTTTATACTTTAAGCTAACTACTACACTAATATCTACTACTAAGGCCCAATTTCACCAAACTAGAATAAATTTTATTCCAGGTATAACTTTCCGAGAACAACCGAGTTACGCGAATATAGCCCTTATATCACCAATTTTGTGAAGGAATAAGACTTATTCCTTGGATACAATCAAAATGGCGTCTTTTTTGTGTAATTTCATTTGTCAGTTAGCTGTATCCAGGAGTAAGGAATAGCCGTATACTTGGAATAAACGTTGGTGAAATCGGGCCTAAGACCCACAATGCCTTCGTTCGCTCGGTGAATAACACCTATTACAAAAACATTTTGAACTGTATAATAGCCGCGATGGCCTATAGACAGTCCAAGTGCTCTAGCCCACTACCGGTAGGTAGCGTACCCAACATGCTGGCCGCATTGCCACGTTGAATTGCAATGCTGATTCGCTGTATCAAATGAGTGCCAGCATTTACATCACGCGCATCTAATATTTATTGGAAAAAACTTTCGTCGTAAAAACGTTTTTTTGTTTGTTGGTTTCACGTCAGGTGTACAGATTTTAATCAAAATATCTTCAAAATGTAAGGCTTTTGCTTTTTTGATTTGACAGCCTCTGTGGTGTGGTGGTGGAGCAGATCGGCTCATAACCCGGAGGCGGCGGGTTCGATTCCTGCGACAGGACAAGTATTTGTGCACAGGAAATAAAGCGCAAATACTTGTTCTGTGTCTGGGTGTTGTGGGAGCTTGATCCTCGCAGTTCCTGGGTCCCTAGATACAGGGAATCCTAGTTAGGGTCCAGGATCTATGTATGTGATCCTTGGGCGTTATTTATTCAACTAACAAAGTATTTTATACTTGTAGATTTTAAATTGGTTTCTTATATTCGAAGCCGAGAACAATTTCCCCCTTATACTTTTAATCTACCCTCGCTTTTGTGTCTAGATCTGAAAGTGGTTTTAAATATTTATATGGTTCCTAAAATAAACTGGAACCCCTATAGAATCGCTCTGTTGTCTGTCTGCTTGTCTAATCATAAGTGGAATTATTAGATGACAAAGTTAACTTGGGAGTTGTTATTATGAAAAACCAAAACAATAATGCCAGTTTGCCTGCACTAAAGATTGACAGCTCTTATTTCTCTAGGACGTACCTAAATCCGTTGAAGCAGGTACGTCCATGGAACAAGGAGGAGAGGAATGTCAATACACCAAGAAAACAGCGTAGATCAAAAATTTGCCTAAAACTAGATGGCGTTGCAAAAAACTGTTTTAAACCTAGCCCGCCGTAGCTACCCGTATAGCCCGCTCATTTTGCAACGCCATCTAGTTTTAGGCATAATTTTGATCTACGCTGTTCTCTTGGTGTATTGGCATTCCTCTCCTCCTTGTTCCATGGTAAGTCATAGAAGGATAAGTGAGACTTAAGAACTGTAGTGCAGACGAGCATTACATTTTGGTTATTTGTATATTTCCAGAAGCGGCAGATTCGCGGCGGAGCCTCTTGGAGGCCTCACGTCACTGACGGAGGAGCCCACAGGCCCGGGCTGCGGTCTTCAAGATGCCTTCAAGGCGTAGAATAATCACAGATATTTTTTGTTAATATTATTGATAGCCGCTATTTAAATAAATCATGTTAGAATATTGAGATTTTTAATGTATGGTTTTTTATTATTATTGAAATTATATTATAAGATATAACACTTACAACCCAAAATGGGCTATGCTAACTTCGATACATCGACGTCGAATTCGCAATTTTCTATAATAGTTGTGAAAACGGCATGAATCTGACGTCAATCCACGAATAGGGTGGCAGGGGAAAAAGTCACCCTTAACGCGTAACTGTTCTGGACATGGGCTTCGCGTGTCATCCTGCACGCGCCAATTTACAAGTCCGTGAGTGCGTGCAAGAGGGGAAATGATCACCATATCCATCAGACTTAAGTGTTAAGGCCCAGTGTCGCATGCAATAGCGTAATCAACATTAGTTCGTCATCACATGTGGATTCAAATCCCGTTTGTGACTCAAATTCTATTCTGTTGATTACGCTGAGCAGGCGATACTGCTATCGCCATCATCATCATCAACAGCCTGAAGACGTCCACTGCTAAACATAGGCCTCCTCCAGAGAGCGCCACTTAAAGCGGCTGCTCGCCTCCTGCATCCATCGGCTCCCCGCGGCTCTCACCAGATCGTCGGTCCACTAAGTGGAGGGCCGGCCTACGCTGCGTCTTCCGGTTCGTGGTCGCCACTCGAGCACCTTTCTTCCACATCGGTTGACAGTTCTACGAGCGATGTAGCCTGCCCATTAACTACTGCTATAAATCGTTAAAAACAGGTAAGTATAATATGTAATGTGTTAAATTCTGTTACCTTCAATTCAAACAGTTTACACCGGAAGTGGGGGACAACGGGAACTTAGAAAAGACGCAGAAAGCGAAAATTCGGCTATGTATGTCTGTAGGTCGAGGTAATACTTATCATTTTGAGAGATAAGATAGATGTTACAAATTATTTTATTTCATGATTTATTTGAAAATACGATCTGATAAAATTAACCGCTAACATATAACAGCTATCACTTAATTATGTTTTTTTTTTTTTTTTTTTTTATGTAATTATATGACGTGACGAGCTAGTCGTTCACCTGATGTTAAGTGACACGGCCGCCCATAACAGTTGCAGTGTCACCCGGAACTTTAAAACAATAAAGTTTCGCGTGACACTGCACTGCGCACATCATCCTGAGACATCACCCAGTCCAGTAATCAGATTACAAGACTGAGTGATCAGATCATAAAGTCTCATTTGCCCAGTAATTTCACTAGCTACAATGCCCTTCAAACCGGAACACAGTAGTGCTTAAATTGTAATTATGTCTACAGCGTGAAGTACATCTATTTTATTTAACGACTCAATTCATACTGTGCACAAATATTCAGAATGAATCTGATTCATAGTAACAGTAAGGAAAATATATAGAAAATATTAATAGTAACTGGTACTTCATCTACAGCACTGACACGCAATAGCATTACGTAGTTCTGCTGATAAGGCACAAAATATGCTGATAACTTAGTAACTGTTCAATCATGTTCTCGATACAATGTGTTAATTAATCTACAAATAGCAAGATACCAGTGAATATGAGTTTAGGAACTCATTATGTGCGAGAAGGAAACAGAACCAAACAGTTCCAAGTTCTTAATTTAAAATGATAAGATAGTGATGTGATCGTGATAAAAGTGAATGTCTCGTGATTTGTAGATTATTATGTTTCGTAGGAACAATAAAAATGATGACAGAAATGAGGAATACACGAAGCTGCAGATGTGGGAGCCGGATGCCACGCAATTTAAAGATGTAAGTTTATTTCAAGTTTTAAATGTTTAGGCATTGATTTGAGGGATTCCACAGGTAAACTAAAAATGCGCAACTATACTTAGTATAGTAGGTACCTATCGAAATGTATGGCGGTCGGCTGGCGCCCCCTAGGACTCTGCGCCTGGGTGCGCCGCACCCTTAGGTCTCACCCCTTGAACCACCGGGTAAAGATGGCCCTGGTATTATCTATAATCATTACGTTAATCCTCAAAAAGTATTATGTTAAGTGCTGAATTACGAGCATGACTGTGGGCAAGTGATATAATGTGACGAAATGTTGTTATTCGTGTTGCTTCCAAAATTCCGTCGAAGCTTTAAGTAAAGTTGCCACCACTTTACCAGGGCATGACTGAGACTGGACCATGACTACCTGGCTTAGACTGGACTATGACTACCTGACTTAGACTGGAGTATGACTACCCAGACTGTGACTAAGACTTGACTTTACGTGAAATATTCTGTAACACGATGAAAAATTACAATACTTGGCACTGACTAAATACACTACGTGTGTAGAGCTAAAATATAAGAAAAAAAATGACGAATGTCAGTCATTTTTTTTTTCCTTATATTTTGGCTCCACACATAGTGTATTTAGCCAGTGTCAAGTTTTGTAATTTTTCATCGTATTATGGAAATTTTCACTTAAAGTCAACTCATAGTCACAGTCAGAGTAGTCATAGTCTAGTCTTAGTCATAATCCAGTCTAAGGCATGCACTAGTAAAGTGGTGGCAACGTTACTAGAGGCTTCTATGGAATTTTGGAAGCAACACGAAAAACCACGTTTCACTACATTATATCACTTGCCCACACTCATGCTCGTAATTCAGCACTTAATGCGTAAAACACCACCAATTTTAAACATTAACACTGGAAAAAGCATAAGTTTTGTAAAATAATACAATGCACCGACGTGAACTTTTCCGCGTTCCCGCCAAAACTCCCTGTGAGTCATTCATAATCAACTTCAACTTCAACTTCTTCTTGTTATGGCCTCTGCGGGGTTGCCGCAATTTCGCCAATGTCGCGTGGATAGAGTAGAAAACACACGATGGAGATTGATCGGTGGACGTAGAACTTTGGCCGGTTATTTCATTATCAACTTCAGAATTGTGGTGGAATGGCAACACCATTAACCAAGAGTTGAAGTTAAAGCTTTTTCTGACACTGTCAAATTGCGAAGCGAACCCAGCTGTCACCGCTGTCGCCAAACCAGTGCTGCCGATTTAGCATTAAATTTGCTAAATTTGGCATATTTTCTCCTTTATTTTGTTTATTTATTTAGTTTTGATTTAATTTTCGTTGCTTAGCATTATATTTTACCGTTTAGCAAATATCATATTAGTTTATCATAATGAAACAAAAGTAAAAACACTGGCTCACATCTCAACCAGGGGTACGTTTTCGCGTTACGGTTTAGTAGTTCAAATTTTGGTCAGGCAGGAGTGCGTGAACACACTACAGAGCAATCTCTGTGTGGGATTCCCTACACAAAGCGAATTACGTTTCTTGCTCTTTGCTTTTGGTGCGATGGTGGCCAAGCGGTAGAATGTGCGCTTCGCAAACTTATGGCACCGGGTTTGATCCTCAGCCCTGCACCAATGACTTATCTAGTAAGTTATGTGCAGTTTGTGATGCCATCGCTCCGTGCCTCGAAGAGCACGTTAAGCTGTTTGGTCCCGCCCCCTAATTACCTAACTCGCAACAGGTTTGCGACAGGCGTAAATCTCGCGGTGATTGCTGTCATACATCATTAGTGGTGTCGAGAATGTATGCTTCGCTACTGCTGTCGCATTGCCACTGCTGTTGCATTGCTGTTGCAAATTTTACGTAATTACCCCGCTGGTTGTCATAAGAACATCTATGGCAATCGTTACGGCTAGTCAGACGCCTGATAGAATCTGACGCCTGATCTAACCATCCCTGTTACTGGTCCCTTATGGGTTGCGAGGTCAGATGGCAGTCGCTCGTGTAATTCTGGTGTGGCTCGCCGCTACAGTTTAGATTGGGAGCCGACCCCAATAACAAGTGGGAAAAAGGCAAAGAGGATGATGCTCTTTGCTGTTGATACCTATGATGAAGAGAGAAAGAGGAAATTCACTGAAATGATATTGTTCAAACCTGGACCTTTGATATACTAATAAGTTAATTTTCTCCTGCAACCCGGGTTGTATGAATGTTTTATTGTATCAAAACGTCATATCGGTGCTATTTGGGTAGTTGATTGCGAGTGTAATCCATAGTACAAATAATTATATTTTCTACAAGTAGTAACCCTAAAATATACCAGACATACAATATCCTTATGAATGAAACAAAAACATGGATAGACCGACATCGACATTGGTATTTTCTAGAATTTTCTATATATATATTAAAGTTTTCTTTTTTATTTTGTGTTCATTATTGATTATATTATATTAATTCCATGTAAAACTAGTTAGTTATCTTTGTTTTATGGCTTTCTAAGTAAATTAACTATGTTGGCATTTTTTTGGCATATTCAAATTACGTTTAGCAATTTTTAACATTTTTTAACACCACTTTAGCATTTTCCATAGTAGTCGAGCTGGCAGCACTGCACCAAACCACCAATAGGGATGTTCCCGTATCACCAAAGTATCGATACCTACTCATATGAGTAATACTCAAATCTTGTTTCGATACTACTCATATGAATTTTCTAAGAGTATCGATACCTACTAATGTCGATACATTTTTTTATTATTTAACAAAACCGAAAAAACCTCATTGCAGCAAAGTTTTGTTGTTTCTTTGACTGAACTACATTTCCAAGTGTTTTGGCGCGATGAATCAGACATTCGAACACTAAGGATGCGTTCAGGATATTTAAAATTAGTAACCTCGATTATGCGGACAGTTGTAAACGTCACCACTTACTACCTCTTTTCAACAGAGGAAAGCCGGCAGATCTCACTTTTCTACATCGTATTGTCTTGAATTTGTTTGGTACCCATCCTTACTAACGAAAATTAAACTTGTAACTCCAACTAGAACAATTTGTCGCACAAATTATCTGAAGCTGTACACTCCTTTTTGTTCTACTAACTACCGTCAAAACGCTTTTTTCATACGGTTTCTCAATCTTTTTAACTCTAACTATTCTGAAAATGTTGATTTGTTCTCAATGAGGTGGAATTTTTTCAAATAACTTGTCAATAACCAATTCTTTATCAAGAATTAATAATTCTGTTAAATCGCGCTGTAATAAATTATCATTTCCTTCCAATATAATTTATATAGCTTTGACTAATGTGCTCAAGATTTAAGATTTATATTTTTATATATTTTACTTTCTCTTCACCTGGTATTTATCTATCACCGTTATCTGCTAGTATTTTTATCGGTTAGGACACTGTAAACTCTATAACTGCTGAGCATAGGCCTCCCCCAGAGCGCGCCACCTTGAGCGGCTGCTCGCCTCTTGCATCCATCGGCTCCCCGTGGCTTTCACCAGATCGTCAGTCCACCGAGTGGGGGGCCAGCTTACGCTGCGTCTTCCGGAAAGAAAAGTATCGAGTACTTATTCGTATTTACTAGTATCGGAACATCCCTATTGATTGTTCGAATACTCGTCGACAGCGCAGCGAGCGAGCGAATTCGGGTGGGATTTCTAATTTCTCGATTCTCGTCTCGGTTTAGCTCGGTTTCATTGATTTGATTTTATATTAATTCAGTGATTTTTGTTGCGTTGGTGTTTCGCGTCGTCTTTCGGTGAAAATGTCTTTCGAGGCCTAAACAAAATTAGGCATCGTGTGAACAATGAAAAGTAGCCCCACGCGCAAATATGAGCACTTCTCCAGCGATCATCAAGGCAAAGAAACGGATAAATATTCCTTAGACAGCCAAGACACAGCCAGTGTGGTGAGTACTCGACTCCTTGACGAAATATTGATTTTGTTTTGCTCCACAAGCTGTTATTGATTTGCTGAGTTTTGTAATTGTTTACGTTTATCTGGGGCTTATTTTATCATTGTTCTAGGCAAATGAGCTTACAGGTTTTATTGTTAGATATCTGGACTGGATATATTAGTCGAACTCAGGTGCTGCGGCCTGGATATTTTGCAAATTAATTAGTCACGGCATGTTATTTCTCTTAAAATAATATGTAGGTAATTCGTAATTAAACTTTCGTTTTGATCAGGAAAAGTTGAATGTTGACATCACTTTCATTGGGCGTTTTTGCACGTTACTTTCACCACCATACATGTTGCTGCGAAATTTTAAAGTATGAGTGAAGTTATTACCTACTATATCCTAAATATATATAGATATCTTACTAGAAAGACATCTGATATTTCATTGAACAAAAATATGAAGTCTATCTCTATCATACACTTATTTAGGAGGTAATACTTGAAAAGAAACTAAAGCTTTGTCTTCTTCTGCCTTACAATTTCCTGGCTCAGCCCGGGTCCGCATTGTATCTGACGATATTTCCATCATCTTGGAAGCGAGGTGCCATCCAAATAGATGGTGTGGAAGTATTTAGCCTACTGACAAACAAAAACAATCCATAACAACCATGTGTCCATTTCAACAAGACTTTCAACTTTGCTTGTATGTTGTGTGGGTACATGCTACATTAAAATTTACATAGGTAAGGAAAATATTACAACTTATAAAATAATGTGAAGTAGTGTACTGGGATCTCAATCCATTAGGAAATCTAAGTTTGGACACATGTTTGTTTGCAACAGCTTTCAACATTTATGGACAATGCAGGCATGCCAATTAGTAGGTTGTAATGCAGGTTGGCGGCTAGGTACCTTTAGATTGAGTTAGTATTGTTACTTTTTTTTTATGTGAACAAATGAAGTGACAAGCGAGTCGTTCGCCTGATGTTAAGCGTCACGGCTGCCCATAGTTTTGTTTGATTTAGGGTTTTTGTCTTTACTTACTACACAAGTTTTCCCCTAGTCCATTTGGCATGACTCAACTCTTACTCATAGTAAATACTCTACTAAATGCAGATTAGTGTATTATTATTTGTGTTGATGGTAGATCTGGTAAAAACCGCGGGGAGTCAATGGATGCAGGAGGCGAGCAGCAGCTCACAGTGGCACTCTCTGGGGGAGGCCTACATTCAGCAGTTTATGTCTTCAGGCTGTTGATGATGATGATGGCTGATGTAGCCCTCATAGTGAAGCACGACTAGCCATGTCTAACCGATTGGTAAAGTTAAGCAACATTTGGTGCAGTCACTACTTTGATGGGGGTGACCACTACATCAAAAAGTGGTATTTACAACATAGTGCTACCGTGCTTCGGAGGGCATGTTAAGCTGTTGGTCCAGGCTGTTGTCTTAAGACAATAGTCGTTGATCCAATTCAGAAGCCTTTGGGCAGCCTAAAAATTTTAACACCAGGGCTGACCACTTGCCTACACGAGAAGAAGAAGAAGAGATGATGATGATGATGTCTTATTATTCTATTCACATTGACAATAAAATGGCGTATTCATTTTGCACATAACCTTGTAAACAAGCTGTGAGAATAAATAATAGAGGACTACCAATGTGACATTCTCTGACCCTTTCTACATAAAAAAATTTATGAAAGAAAAAGCATAGGTAGGTCAATTAACTTACTAACAATATCACTAAACTTATATAAAAATATTTGCATAAATACATGCCTATTGTGTTTTAATTCATATTAACATCTGTATAAATAACTTTGAATAATAATTACAGTGATAGACATCTTATGATTTTTTATGATTTATGATACTATTTAATTCTCCTTAAAATTAAATAGATGAAAGAAAACTATAAAAATCAAAATAACTAATTTAAAAATAGAAATAATTATATACTTAAAACGCAACATCATTATCCTTCAAATTGTTTATACAAATACCAACTTAAAATCCCACATTACTGGTGCAGCTAGCATATCATAATAATTAACACAAAGTTTCCAGAAAAATGTTTTATAAGCAAAACCTTGAAGGAAGGCAGCCAACTGTAAATTATTATGTTGTGTAGTTTAATACAAGTTCTTTTTTACATAGTTTTTTTCATTTAATACACAAATAAGTTCATAAGTCTCCACTATAATTCCAGTCAAACCGTTTCTACTCAAATAATGAGGTGTACTTATGATTCACATTACATTACATTTGGAATTACCTACATGTACTTATTACTATGCAAATACAACATTATTCTTAGACTTGTCCATTCTCAGCCCATTATTCTTTTCTTCTTTTTTTTTTTTTAACGGGCAAATTGCCTTTATTACTCTAGCTAACTACTACAATAATTAAAACTAAACTAAACTAAGCTAAACTAAACTAAACTAGCTACACTACCTACTACAAAGAACACTTATGGACTGTATAATAGCCGCGATGACCTATAGACAGTCCAAGTGCTCCAGCCTACTACCGGTAGGTAGCGTACCCAACATGCTGGCCGCATTGCCACGTTGAATTGCAATGTTGATGCGTTGGGCCAAATAAGTGCCAACATTTTGGTCACGCGTCGCATCGACCAGGCGCTCTGATAGACTTTGGAAAACGCGATGAGCTCCCGGTCCCCACGGACCCAGGGTCTCAACACCAAACGGCTCAAATATGTAACCGCTACCGAGATTACTATATTTGCGCCGTTTTAGCTGCTCAGCAGAATTAGCCGCGGCGCCGGCCCTAACGTGTGTATCGGGAAGGTGTGACGGCGCCATAGTATCGACGCAAGTAGCGTCCCACACTAAAGGCCGCCCCATCTTCCGGGGAACCAGAGTCATTCCGTCGGGTCTTTTACCATCGTCACGCATGAGACCATTCGGTTCGAGAATGGCTGCAACATTGGCGGTGGTAAAAGCCCGGCCCGGAATGATGTCATTAAGACTAGCGTGGCGTGAAATTCGACCAGCGCTTTTTGAACACGAGAGACCGTGATGACCGAGCTGGTCAACTGCAGTACCGCACTGGCAGCGATGGGCCACATACAGCATCTTGCGCCCAAACGTAAGCTGATAGCTAAACGAAAAGTAGTCGGATCTAAAAGGTTACCAGTGTTGAAAGAAGGCATGGCCTGTAACCAAAGTCCTGACTCCCACACAGAGACTGCGAGAAGCCGAGCACGATCAGCGACGCTAGGACACGTATCTAAAAGAATTTTCCGTGCTAGTTCGCAGAGCGGTCGGTCCCACAGCCTCTGTGAGGAAAGAACCACCGGGAAATCAGAATTTGGACAAGCCAACCCCCAGGCATTCTTGGCCTCAGACAAATGGGCTACTTCGACGCTACTATTCTTAGACTTGTTATGGACATACATTATTATATTTAGACTTGTTCATTCTTAGCCCACCATTAGATTGACTGATAGGCTTGGTAACTGACTATCAGCTGAAACATATGTGTAATGAGTACTATTAATTATTCTGTGATATTTGCCTGGGCTGATGGTTTGATATGATAGCCACATGTCAATAACTGATAATGGAACTCCAAATGAAAAACAAACTTTAAAAGTATATCAATCACTGAGGAAATTTTGCTGCAAAGTGTTTGAATCGCAGATTTAAAGTAATAAATCTGTAGATATTAGTTGTAGGTACAATATGTAGATTTGAAGCAATATATTGATACTGTGGCGATGTTAGCACAGTTGGTAGTTAGGTTCATTACCAGAATGGTAATGAACATCGCCTGCCATCCCCATGCCATACACCCAGAAAAGAGCACAAAATGGTTTTGTATCGTATACTGTGTTTTACCACCATATCCCCAAATTCCCTTCTTGGACTCCCCCTACTATAATGATTTGTGCACCCTCCCTTAAGTAATTTCTGTATCCGCTGCTGCTACACGCGCGCATTTACAAGTCCGTGAGTGCAAGCAAGAGAGCACATGATCACGACAGCCACCAGACTTACACAATAAGGCCCCAGAAGTGCTGACTGATCACTCAATCGATCACGATAGCCACCAGACTTACACAATAAGGCCCCAGAAGTGCTGACTGATCACTCAATCTATTACGATAGCCACTAGACTTACACAATAAGGCCCCAGAAGTGCTGACTGATCACTCAATCGATCACGATAGCCACCACACTTACACAATAAGGCCCCAGAAGTGCTGACTGATCACTCAAACGATCACGATAGCCACCAGAATTACACAATAAAGCCCCAGAAGTGCTGACTGATCACTCAATCTGATGCGGCCAAATAACATCTCTTCTCTGCGATAATATGGCATTTTTTATGGAAAGACCTTAGACCTCTACATCCTTATTAATAAACGCGTTGTAGCTTTTGATTACACTATCTTTTGTCTTTTTCGATCGCTTTCAATATTCATATGTCAAAAAAGGACAAAAGCTAAAGTAACTAATCTAAATCTTGTGTTGTTGTATTTAGGTATTTCAGATAAAACTCAGAATAACCGGCCAAAGTTCTACATCCACCGATCAATTTCCATCGTGTGTTTTCTACTCTATCCACGCGACATTGGCGAAATTGGGGCAACCCCACAGAAGCCATAACAAGAAGAAGTTGAAGTAGAAGTTGAAGTTGAACTAATCTAAAACTACTACGCGTTTAGGCCCCCAAAGTTTTGGTGTGTTACATACGTTGTAACTTTTAGATCTTTAGTTTTAATGTCGGCACCACTCCTTGTTTGCGTAACTGTTGTATTCGTATTCTTCTGTTATCAAATAACGACTTCCTGCAGGCTCATTAGAGCGAGTTGAATTAGTATCGCGCCAATTAATTGCTTACTTGAAAGTAATTAAAATACCGGTTGACGCGTGTTTTATTTTAAAAGGTCGCTTACCTCACATGTTGCCTACAGAAGACTGTCGCAATGCGATGGTTGGTGGAAGCAAGAAGGTTCATCCTGCTGCAGGATGAAGGAAACGGCGCCTCGCAGTTCCGCTGTGTAGATTTCAAAACAGTATTTTCCGTGTGGAATGGGGCCGCCAATCCTCGAACGTCGTCGTAAAGTTACCAGCCATTCGTTTTTACAGGATCCGTTTTGGAGAGAGGCGCAGTAGAAACTTGACATCTTATTCTTCGCCATCTTCCTTCTACCATTAGACATCAAGACTATCACGATATTCTAACAAACCTCTTTTCTTCCTTTCTTGGCATGATGGTAGATATTCCTTTAGTTCGTATTGCGGAAGTTGTGAATGGAACACCGTTAGATCAGGTTCTGTGGAGAACACCCTTTCTAGCGTTGTCATGGTTTCCCTGTAACATCAGGAGAAGTTTGATCAAACGCAAGCCTATATAGTTTAAAAAAAAAACTTAGTCTGATGTCTAGGGCTCAAGTCAAGAGCAAGGAAAGTATGCAAGATCGCGTCTTTACAACAGTAGGTGAGACAGCGGTCAAATTCTGGCTGTTCATGTAAAAAAAATGCATGGAGTCACGTTGCTATGCACTAGATCAGCTAAGTATACAATGCACCTAATTTTTTAGAGAGATCAATGCTAAATGCTAAACTGTTCAAGTATATTTTTACTTTCAACATTGGCGTCAAGCCACAAATCTATGTTTAGAAATAAATGCAATTTGAATGTGAGAATCGTAGAAATCTCTGTTTTTATTGCGCTATTCAATATCATAATATGGTCAAAGTGAGAAGGGCGAAACCTATATATCCTGTGACGATGAATTTGAAGCGATGATGTTAGCTCACTTGGTATGGGAATCTTGCCACCCTGGTTCAAGGGTTCCAGTCCTGCAATGAGCTGAGCTTTCTGTGAAAAACATCGAGATGAAACCATACCATGGTATGGTGGTGGTGGCACTATGTAGCGCTCTCCTGACTCTCTACTACACACCATACAATCTGCCACAGGATTTGTCAACTCAATCAGATCACGTCGCGTGAAGGCCGTGTTGCGGTATCCCGCAGATTGAGGCGACTGACGGATTGCATGGTGTGTATAGGCCTTAAGTCGCCGTGTGGTCTGACAGCCTCACTTGAGACAGTTCCCAATATTGTAAATAAAGCAGGAGCACATCTTAAACTTCTGTTTATTCTTAATTTTTCAATATACATTGTAACTTTTCCCTAGCAAGGTTTTGAAGGGACTGCTCGCCTTTTCTGCGCAACCGCCTGACTCCCCCTCTCGTCCAATCGCGCGCCAGTCAGTGTTGCCAAGCAGAAAAAACAATTCTACTAACATATTTCAAAACATAATATGGACAGATTCGACACCAATAACACCCAATTCGCCGGGCGGTAGACAATTAGTCTTTATATTGTTTTATACTCTGTTTTATCCGCTACAAGTGGAGTAAAACAGGGGAAAGACAATTTTGTCAACCGCCTGTGCTAAAGGAGGGCAGGTGGCAGAGTGGCGTTTTAATGCCCATAATCATAGTTACTTAACATCAGAGTGCTTGTAGTTGTAGTTTGTACACTAGTTGCCTTTTGCAGCTTTATAAACCAAAGTTTTTTTCAGCTGTGTTGTCAGTTTTTCACTACAAGTGCAGGACTTGTAGCTTTATAAAATATGGTCTTTGTCTCATAGCATCACATCAGCTATTTGAATGGCGTTGTAGGAGAAATCCATCTATTATCATGGCATGAGCATTGCCTAAATAGCGATATTTTGTGAAATGAATGTCGAGACATTTTCATATTATTTTCTTGTAATAATTGGCCTCATAGGAATGAGCTTACACAGAAAACTTTGGATCTCGTAAAACAAATTATATTTGGTCCAACCAAATCCCTTCCTAATCCGTTTAAAAAATAAATTATTTACATTTTATTCAAAGGGCTAAATTGTATTAGCTGGCAGAGGTGGAAAACTCTCAGATTCGTTTGATGGCTTGGATCAGCAGTGAGGCAATGGAGCTCTTTGTATTTAGAAAAGATGTTCCTATCTTTATTGCAGCAGAGTTTAAATTGCTTTGGATTCTGGTTACTGCGGCATATTTCAGCTTCAGCTTGGTCTTCTGGATAGATATTCAAATTTGAACTCTGTTCCGTTGAGATAGATTGAACTATTCCATTCTTATAATATCCCTACCGCTTCCGTCTACCGGGTTTTGAACTTTAAATATTCTGCCCTATCTGCCTAATTGTAATTGCTTAATATGCCAAATTTTGCCTGATAAACGGCGACGATGTCTTACCATTTAAGATTATCGTCCTTCCTTGATTTATAATTCGGATAGCAATTTTGATGTCACGCCATGGGTTGTATTTATTTTGTGGCCATGGAAAGGAAGCGAAGGTAAAGTTGATGTTATTTCGTGCGTGCAAGGTGCAAGTAGGGGAAAACTGAGATATTACTTGAAGGCTATCACGACGCGCACCTATTTACCCATGACAGTTTTGTCATAACTTCACAAGTCATTAATTTACTAATCCATCCTTTAATTACCCATAAAATAAGGGCAAAGTCAAATAACCTATTTCATGTTTTTTTCTTGCTATTCGTATGCTTGGTTGGATACATAATTTTAGCAGGTGTTTCAGAAACCATCTGAAGGGTTCCGAATAAGATATTCTCCGTCTTAATTCTGTGGAGACAATGCCTTTATATCATCATTTAATTTTAAATGAGTTCTCAGCAGCACGTATATATGAAGGTAAACCTTTATACTTGCCTTTTTCCGTTACTAAATAGAAATGTGAATGGGTATCTCGTGTGTTTATATGATAGCTGATTTGCCTATTAAAGCTGATTGCCAATAAATTTAGCTTGTCAGTTCGAAATGTTCTCTAGGTTCCGTAGAAAATCTATTTAATATCAGAGCTCGTTATCACATCTGGTTTTTGCAATGTTATAAAAATAAATCGTACCTGCTACTGTGTATCATAATAATCGAAACATAAGCACACCAAAGAACACCAAAATTAAATGTATCACACGTTTGGATTATAGTTACTATTGTACTTTTACACACGGCAAAACTACCTGGTGCGGCACTCACACTGCTCAATGCTCATCCATAAATAGAAAGCATCTCCATGTTATATTATTAAACTTCGCTTTAATAATCATAATTAAAGATACACGGCTCTCTGTAATCGTTACGTCCGGCTATGGATGTGTTTGGAAGAATACGTGCCCAAATATTCACATCATTACAATGGTATATTTTGAAAATCAGATAAACGGTTTGAATCTGAAGACAATAACACTTTTCATTGGTGTTCCTTTTCTTGGGAAGATGAACTGTGACAAAGCATCTGGTGATTTGAGATTCATAGCTAAAACTTGAGTCTTGTGATGTCCTAGATTAATGAAATAAAAGGTGTTTGCTTAGGGAGCTACCACTATTTTGTTTAGATCATCATCACCAGCCTAAAGACGTCCACTGCTTAACATAGGCCCCCCCCAAAGAGTGCCACTTTGAGCGTCTGCTTGCCTCCTGCATCCTTCTGCTCCCCCCGGTTCTGACCGGACGTCGGTACACCGACGTCCGGTCAGAACCGTAGTGGGCGGCCGGCCTAATACGCTGCGTCTTCCGGTTCGTGGTCGCCGCTCGAGAACCTTTCTTCCCCATCGGCTCAGTTCTACGAGCGATGTGGCCTGCCCACTGCCACTTCAACTTGCTAACTCTCAAAGCTATAGTTATCGGTGGCTTTAGTTCTCTTATCTTATTTCGGATCTTCTCTCGCAAGGAAACTCCGAGCATAGATCCATAGCTCGCTGCGCGACTTCCTGCTTACTCATAAGGCCAACAGCAGAATAGGTTAATTAGGACGTAAAGTACTTATCAATGTTTACACTGTTTGAAATAGTTTGAATAGTATCGTATCGTAAATTTATTGACCTGATCCACATATTTGTGTACCTAGACTTACGTATGTTGAATGTCGTACCTATGCTGAATGTCGTTGATCGTCTACATATAGGTAAGCGGAACCAAAGTCATGTCATTTTGATAACGGGTCAAAGTATGCGTGTTTAATATGTTTGTGATATCCTAGCAAAGAAATGCGTCACTGACTCACTGATAAGCGAGTCACTTCTGTTCGTGGAGAAAAGAGACGAGGGACTGGAGAGAGATCGTAAATATCACAACGTAAATGAAAATGAAGAAATCTATCTACCTTATCTATCTACCTATCGACTATCTTTAATCATGTCTCTTGTTTCGGAGGCTTTGTCTCTGTTGCTTTTTATAGTGGTTTTACCTATTTCGACTTGGTATTAGTTGCTTTGATAGTACTCGCGGTGGGATCCACAATGCACATGCACTAAACATTTAGTTGGCTCATTTTGGTGATAGGTTACGTTTGCCCTCTCTATAATAATTTTCTGCAATGAGTATGTATGTGCTATCAATACAGGCAATTGCAAATTAATAATTCCCAGTTTAAGTATATTAGTTTATTTATTTATTTTAGTCTATACAAATAGCATGATAATGTAAGTACCTAGATCGTTTCAGTTGTCTCCCCAGTCTACGCGGAACCCTGATACGGGGACACAGTTAATTTATTAGTTAATTGTCTACATCCAGTCGTTCGTTCCCCACTGTGCGTGCTGTTGGGTCGTTCTTATTTATTTTTATAATATCAAGTTGCAATTTTGTCCATACAAGTCAAGTTTTTGAATAAACATAAGCTCATTGAAATTTTTGCTGGTAATCCTGTGTGGTTAAGCTTTTGAATGCAGCGCTCGCTTGACTTAATTTGCGAGATTTCTAAACTACTCACGAATTTTTGTTATTTTAAATTACAAACGGATTTTGTGCAATTTTTTTTGCTGCGTCAATTGGAACTTATGTATATATACCTAGATGTTTTCACAAGTGTGATTTAAACTAAGGTAAAATTGACTTGACTGTGCCAAACTAACGAACGACGGTAATAATAATTGTGTTGTTAAGTAGTTTAGGTTTAAATTTTCTGTAAAGTTTATTTTCATTAGAAATATTATCAAAATGGCTGCCGCTAGACGCCATCTTCTTTTTCTGTTCAAGAGCAGCTTCAGTTTTTTTAGTCTTCGTGTAAGTACTTCATCATCGTTATTACACCTTTTATTCTAGAAGAAATAGGTAGCCAAATTCATACGTCCTACTTGACTAACATGAAAGTGGACATAGCCCCGTGGCTCTGGCAATTCGTATCGTTCCTTCTTCCACCATCTTGCATGCGACTCCTCCTACACGAATTCCATCGGTTTTACCATTTGTTTGTCAACCTTTTTTTATGTAAATGAATGATGTGACAAGCTAGTCGTTCACTTGATGTTAAGCGCCACGGCTGCCCATAACAGATTGCAGTACCACTCGGAACTCTAAATTAATATAGTTTTGCGTGACACTGCACTGCGCACGTCATCCTGAGACTTCACACAGTATAGTAATAAGATTACTAGATCATGAAGTCTCATTTGCCCAGTAATTTCACTAGCTACAATGTCCTTCAAACCGGAACACAGTAATACTTGCACACTACTGCTTGGCGGCAGAATAACTGGCAAAGCATTGGTACCTACCTAGACGAACTTTGCAGAAAAGTCCTACCACCTAGTAGCTACCACCTACTTTTAATTTAGTATAGTCTATCAGTGTATTGTGAATGTGACTGTTGCTAACCCGGTATTGAGTTGGTAGATCGTGAATCATAGTAATAAGTTATTAAGACGATGCCTTGTCAAAAGTCTTATAATTATGTCGTTAGTTCGCAGATATCAAGTAGGTGTTAAACTTTTACTGTAGTTACGTAGGTATGTGTAGATGTCTTTTATAGCTTTGCTAAACGATGAAAGTTAGACGAGGTAACAAATAATTTTATTGTAAAACTTATCGGTCTAGCCAATGTATGGACGGTGGTGGTGGATGTATGGTATAATCTCGACGTAAGAAAGTGGTTTTTATGTTGTGTATGTTTTTGTACTTTCACTACATTGCGTTATGATATGAAGACAAGAACAAGGAAAAACATTAAACTGTAATCCAAAGCTTTCGCTGAAAGCATCTACACTTAAACTTAAAGCCTTCCTTAGTAACAGACGTAAAGTATATTACATCAAAGTCGTATTTAATGTTTTTATATTGTATTGTATTTGTATACCATTGTTTCGAAAATGTATTATTAATAACCCCATAGCCCCATAAATCACTCGTCTCACAAGTAACAATTAAAATACTAGCCTACCTACAGGACATAACGACCAAAATTGAGGTTCCACAAATTCTTTCATTAAAAACTGTTTATTTGTTTCACTGAAACCAGAGATAAATCCACCAACTTAAGGGCTTGTGCAAGGCCAGCGTGAATTCAAGCCAAAGCCACAGAATAGATATATAGTACTAGGCCAAAGCGGGGAAGAGCCAGGGGCCGAGCGGCAGGGGCGGTCTAAGTTAAAATGGTTCCAACGCGCAATAGTTTAGGTAATTAATTATTACACTGAATATAATGGGTATTTTAAAAATCTACTATACATTAGCCCTCCATTATATTTAGTTCAACTACTACACAAAGTTTCATGATCTTATTTAAAATATTCATTGAATGATGGCTGTTTATTTGTACGGTTTGGAGGTAACTTTGTAATTTTTTTCTATCGAGAAAAGTTTATTAATTCGTGTTTTCACTATACATTTGCAGTAGAATTAGTCCTGAACTTTACCATATATTAATTTCAAAGTCATTGTTGCATTGTTGACAGGACACTGCTTCAAGCTAAGCCATTTTAAGCATTTTGGCGTTGTATTGGCTCTTAAGCGTCGTCTTCAGATCTGAAGTACCAGGCGCACATAAATAACTGAGAGCTTTGTTCCAGCATTCCGGAGGAGGCGACGGTGGTCGGCGTGGCTACGACGCCGGCCAAGGCGCCGGAGAAATGTGGATCAGCGCTGTGGAAAGCTCCATCTTATCATGGGAGGAGGTAAGTCATCATCGGCTTAGAATTTAGACTATATTCATGTCAATCAGTACCAGGAAATATTTCAATGAGTAGTGAAAGATGAAGGCAGAATGGAATAAAATAGAAAGATATGCTATGCCGAGTGTTGTGTGTTTTCCCTTCTCAGTTCATATCTTAGAAACTAATTTTTAATCGCGACTTAAGTACTCCCACATACCTAGAATATTTTAAACTAGCAGCTCGCCCCGGCTTCGCACGTGTAGTGGTGTAGCCTATGTTACTCAGGGTGAATGTAGCTTTCCAATGGTGAAAGAATTTTTGAAATCGGCACAGTAGTTTTTGAGTTTATTCATTACAAACATACACACAAAAATACAAATCTTTCCTCTTTATAATAGTGGTGTAGAAGACTAGTTAAACTTGTGATTTGTCCACATTATATATCCGCCTATCGCAAGAACAAACAGATAGTAACGCGATTAATATACATACTGCAGATTAATCGATTGTATTTGGTATGCAGATTCACAGGCGTATATTAATTTGCAATTTAATTGATTTAGTGTGTAAATTCATTGATCAGTTGACAGATGATTCTCGATAGTTGGTAATGGAAATGCGATAGACAAATTTTAGAATGCTTATAACAGGACAAATGCAATGAAGCCCCCGGAAAGCCGGAAGCCGGGGAATGAAGCTTCAATAAGATAAGTATCCAACTCTCATATACCTTTTTTTTTTTTTTTTTTTTTTGGGAGGAAAATGCCCACGCATTCCCCTGCCAACACGGGGGAGGCGGCAGGGGATATGTGGGACTCGAACCCACTAAAAACCTCCCCATGAGCAGTCTACCGCCATGGTGGGGCGAGGTGGGGTCGCGTTCGCAGTCGAGCCATCCCGCCCCGGCGGTAGGCGTATACTTGCATACCACTACCACGTGCAACCTATGGGGAAGAAAGGTTCCCACTCGGTGGACGACGTCTTCAGGCTGTTGATGATGATGATGATGATGATATTGATGTCACTTGCATACAAAGGAAGGTAGACTCCGATACATTTACACTCGAGTTGGGCATTTATCTGCAGAGGTAAAGTCTACTCCTGCAGATATATCATATATGCCTACTTTAAAGAACCGGACAATACAATGAAAGTATTATTGTTATACATCATTCTGTGATCATACACCTGAAACGGAGCGTAAGGGCTAAACCCCTTGGATAAATCTTTACCCACCCTTTACCGCAATAAGAATTAAAACGTTATGTACTCTGAAACCACGTCAATACAGTCCCAATTGTGTCACGAAAGGATACGTACCAGTTGGTTTTCCCAAAATGAGTCGTCCCCTAGCTGAGTGATTACTTATTTCTACGCCACCCCTTACCAGCTGTCAAAGAGACTGCCATTAGTGTTTCATTGAAAATGGATGCTTTGTATTCGTGTCAATGCCGTTCGCTCACTGGCTAGTCTAGTACAGGTCGATAATATGTAGGTACTTAGATAAATGTACCTATACTGCCTAACAAAGTAAAAATGCAGCAGACAGCATAGACACTAAGTGAAGGTATTACCTGAGGCCTAAAGTAATGCACGTGTGAGACGTACGCCCCATTACCAGACTCTAGGTTGTGCCTTATCGCAAAATGGGCTGGCGCAGGTGCGATGGCAAAGACCTTGGAAATATTTTTTTATATTGTATAAATCATTTTATTAACTTCAAAAATTACACAGAGCGATACGCCAGTATTCCAGAGGTTAAATAGTTACTAACCTGGGAAGAATATAGCTTGCGTAGCCGTATTCTGTTGCGCAGGCACAGCGTATAAAGGAGTCACTATAGGCTCAAGGGTCATACAGGGGTAAGGGGGATAGCTGTGGTACCTGGAGCCAAGGTTTCACTCACGCATTGCTTACCCTGTAGGACTTTTTTTTGCAGCCTTTGTGGTGTAGTGTTTGAGCAGGTTGGTTCATAACCTGGAGGCGGTGGGTTTGATTCCCGCGGCAGGACAAGCATTTGTGCACAGGAAAAAGAGCACCAGTTACGTCTGGGCTACATTAGCTCATGTTGCATATGTGGATGTAAAATGGCGTGTGGTGTATTTTTAGGTTCGGCTTGGCTCATCTGATTTATAGGTTTAGCAGTGACAGTCATAATTTGGCTCAGAACCGACTCCCTGTAAAGTTTGCGTATTGGAAAACGTTGTGTAGGACGCTCTACGGCACATAAGTCATCACGGATAAAGCGATACATACATGCAGGATGCAAATTACTGGACTAAGATCGGGCCCAATGGCGCGCCTTGGGAACACATCCAGCTGTGGATTTTGTTTGGGTGGCTACAAAAGATTACCTCGTTTTCTCAAGCTGAATATTTCGAGTCTTACGATATCTGACTTATTATTTTAAGCCTGAGTCATCGGTATACCAACGTCATATTATAAACTGTGGGTACTATAAACGGTATCGATCCGCGTGCACTGAGTCTGCGCTGGGGCTGTCCAATGGCTAGCTTCCATGTTGTAGAATAGCTACGTACATTCTAGAGTATCTAGATATTATATTATGTCGCTGAGTTCCGAGCATGTGTTTGCAATAGCTTGCAACTTGTTTAACTTTATGTTGGTATGCTTCGATCGAGTTGAAACTTAGCGAACTTACGTGTTCGTGAAAACAGTAGATTTTTCTGTGGACTGATGCCGCAGCCAGAAGGTACAGGATGTGATGGCGCCAAAGTCAAAACCAAATAACTTATTGCGAATAAGCTAATTTTAGCACTTTCACATGGCAACATTAGAATGCTATAGGTATAATAATATATAATAAACAGATTTTATGATTTGAGGTGTAACGTTACACTAGCGCGGCAAATTCAAATTTTCTTGCGTTCTTTTGCCAATAATGCCATTTGTCGCTAAACCAATGATAAGTAGGTGATACTTTTAATTGTAATTTATTGATACATTCTATTTATTTGCGCAAAATTAGTTTTCATGTAATCACGTTGAGTAATTAAGCTATTATTGGCAAAAGAACGCAACAAAACACTCACTCAGTCTAGTAATCTGATTACTAGACTGGGTGATGTCTCAGGATGACGTGTGCAGTGCAGTGTCGCGCGAAACTTTATTGTTGTAAAGTTCCGGGTGACACTGCAACTGTAATGGGCGGCCGTGTCACTTAACATCAGGTGAACGACTAGCTCGTCACGTCATTCAATCACATTAAAAAAAAAATAATTAAATATCTCAAAAAATTACAAAGAAACAAGCATTTTAAAATACAGGAATAGAAAAAGACAGTTCAAACGTGCAGTGACGTCACTCTTGCTCCTTCATAGTACCTCATTACTAAGCCGTGGTAGCTTTACATAGAATCTCTTTGGCATGTGACCTCACAACGTGCGTTTTCATAGTAACTGTGGGGAATATCCTGTATTGCGAGCAAGGAACAGGCGATGATCCCTCCAGAAACTTTAAAAGCTTATTACTTCGTGATTTATGTACCGATTTTACAAATTTTTTCAATTATTGCATTCATTTTGTAACCTACTTAATGAAAATAATATTAAGTTGTTAATTTTTAATAGCAGCGCACTAGCCTATTGTGGCCTACACTCTCCGTGTCTGAGAAGGGTCGTGTCCAAGGAGATGGTACGGCTGATGACGTCACAAACTTGCTAGATTTTGCTAGAGTTATATGCGCGCGACAGTCATCGTAACATGACACTCATAAAATCTATTACCCATGCGAGTAACGACCCACATATAAACACATAAAAAAGTACACTAAAAAGTAACGAAAACGATACAAACATTCTTATTTTGCAGTTCTTTTCTTCGGTTTAAATAAAAATACTTTGGCGAAGGACGCAGGTGTAGGTATACAGAAACAGTAAAACTTCTAGCGGAGAAACGGGGCTAATCCTCCTTTACTACTATAAAGTAAAGGTATTATTATGAAGTTTCTCAGTAAACCACTCTGAAAGCGGGATAAAGTTATACGGCTACTATAAAACGTTAAAACAGATATTAACCCTCAGAAGCCTACATAATATTAACTATACCAGTAAAGCCCGATTTCACCAACGTTTATTCCAAGTATACGGCTATTCCTTACTCCTGGATACAGCTAATTGACATATGAAATTACACAAAAAGACGCCATTTTGATTGTATCCAAGGAATAAGTCTTATTCCTTCACAAAATTGGTGATATAAGGGCTATATTCGCGTAACTCGGTTGTTCTCGGAAAGTTATACCTGGAATAAAATTTATTCTAGTTTGGTGAAATGGGACCTAAGAGTATTAGAGTATCGTCACCAGCTGGAAGGCCACTGCTGAACAAAGGCCTCCCCATAGAGGGCCACTTGCATAATATGCCCTTCCCCGCGGAAAACTTTTCCGCAGGTAACGTCATAGCTAATGTCATTCCCATACATTTTGAGTTATCGTTTGGCGGATCTTTGACCCCCAAGTCGTTGGTCCACCTAGTGGGGGTTCGGCTTAAGCTACCTACATCGTACGTATGTTCTATATACGTGAAGAGTGGATACCATAAGTTGGTACACATAGGTAAGCTACATACCTTGCCATTAGAAGAGCGGAAGCTTCCTAATCCAATGGCAATTTAGTTTTAAATCCAATGGTATGGCTGTTTTTTCAAAAAGTTAACTTTTCTAGAGCTAGTTGCTGTTTTCGAGAACTATTCACTTAGTAGAGTCGCTCGGTAATCAATAAAAATGTAGCTTGAAGTAGAAAAGTAGGTCGCAGGCTTGACTTAGCTATAACTTTATGACTTTAAACCTTGGCTAATAGGTCATAACATCTATTATAACCAAGAGAACACATCTTTAATTAAAGATTTACACTATAACAGAAGTATCGCCTGGTTAGCGTAATTAATTTTACCTAAAAGTAAATTCCAGAGATCATTCAACCTCAACTTGCATGCACAAAAACCGCTGGCAGTAAATAAAAATTAGTAATAAAGATATTTTTAGTTTACAGCGGACGCATCCTTTGCAGTGATCTCCAAGATTAAACACGAATGGAGCCAGAATGTTTATACTTGGAGCTAGAAGAAACTTTGCTCGGAAATGTTATAGAAAAACATGCACGCTACTGAAGTGCGGATTACGTTAAATAAACATGGTTTTATATAAATAACCGCAGACGTTTTGACTTGAGTTGTATTGCCATTGCCCATGATCGTGAGGAGACTGAATCTATCTTATTTTTTTTTTATTGGTTTACCAACAGATTGATGCATTTTATGCAAAGTATTATATAAAATGGCAGTATAATAAGTATTATGTAACAATCCACTAAGAGGCAAACACAGCATGAATATAATAAACAGACTTGTCTACAACCTGACCCTATTTAAACAAACGAAGTAACAAGAAGTTTTCACAATTCTCCAAACTGAACCAAAATTCGCAAACATAAAGAAAAATTTTCCTCCTCTCTCACCTGAGAGGAGAACTAACAATAAAAATAAAAATTAAATGTATAGGAGTCTCACGACCCCAGGGTTTCAGAAACCCTCTTTCTGAAATCAAGAAGTGATTTTTCAAAAATATCTGTTCCGTGGTCCATCCACAGCTTGTTACAAAGTTTTGACATTCTTGTAAGTGGACTATGTTTTCCCATTTGGGTTCTATACCGCTTTATAAAAAGAAAGTTGTAATTACAACAACGGTAGCTGGGGCTGGGTATCTATCTATACTTATTATAAAATTAACAGATCCGATTCTGTACATTGACGATATATCGAAAATTTTTTTTGGGGCGCTCCTCTTTCTTTGTTATCCAAACTATCCAAAACTATGTTTTTCATATTTGTCTGTCTGTCTGTATCTTGGCTGGCCGAAACTACTGAATGGATTCACATATGAAACTTGGTATGATTTGAGTTCATATTACGAGGTAGGATACTTTTAATCCCGTAATTCAGCACGGTTCCCTCGGGGATGAAAGTAAAAATAAATAGATAAAAAAAAAAAAATTCAAAATAAATTTCATTTATTCTTTTTTTGTTATACTGCGCTAAATCTGCAAAATAAATATTTGCAGAAAATTTTGTTTGTATTACACTTCTTTTTATCGATATAGAAGTAGAAACAATTTTTTGAATTATTTGTCTGTTCTCTGTCCCTTTGAACACGCGTCTCGATGAAACTACTAAACGGATTTCGCTGAAATTTGTTATGGTTACAGCTAATTTTTCAGAATAAAATTTAGGCTACTGTTTGCTTTCGAAAACGGCCAAGTGCTGAGCTAACGTGTATAATGTTTTACACATAAATGTTTATATCGCAAAGCTGATGAAAACCCGTGCGAAGCCGGGGCGGGCCAGCTAGTTCATAATATTTAAAGGCTTTGTCATATTTTAACCAGTAAAATGTACCATCACATTTGTACATTAAATACTGCTTTTAAATATTACGACCCTAACGTCAGACTATAATAAATAACAATTTTCCATTTTCATTAATCGCTTAATGTGGCCGCCTTAAACCGCCACCCTACACACGGGGGTGGTCCACAGCTAGTTACATATCTACTCTATAGACGTTTGATAGAGACTGACCCAGTTTCCATTGGTCTCCAATTAGTTTCTATGGCTTATTGTTATTATAGGGGTATGTTCCTTCCACGCCACGCTATAGCTCCCACTATGGCGCCCATTCTATTAATTTGAACGTCTGTTACTGTAGTGACGTCACACTAGTGTTTCCAAACTATCGATATTTTTCATCTGAGAAATTCATACTATCGATAGGCCTATCGATTGCTCAGAATGAGGCAATACTATTGAATTAGATTTGGATTGTTTTTATTATTTTTTGATTGTTTTTTTTTTTTAGTTATTGTTATATTGTTTTTTTTTTGTTTTATTTGTTTGTTCGTAAATAAAAAACTGTCGGTAGTATCGATACTATCGATGGTACAAATAAAACACAAAACTATCGAAAGACTTAAATAATCGATACCATCGATAGTATTGGTACTATCGATAGTTCAATCTGCGCAAGCAACAATACTGTCGCGATAGTACCTATCGAAATTATTGTTGCTATAGTATTAGCGATAGTATTGCCTCGTTTGATAGTATAGCGTCGTTCTGAGCTATCGATAGTGCTTTGATTGTTTGGCTATCGATAGACTACCGATTAATCATCGATAATCGACTATCGATGGCAACACTACGTCACACTGGCGTAAGAATCTTCTGGAAGTTTATTTAAATAGAGACCTTTTGGTTGTTGCCAGCTCTTTCCCTCGCGGTTTCGACCGGTGTTTCGAGCTATTACCATAATTTGTTTTATGGTACCTATACGTCTTCTAATATTACAATGTGCGCAAACTATTATTTAGTGTTCCGTTGTTCCGCTTTGAATTTTTAGATTTGTTTACGGAATAAGATTTATCCAGAAATAGTAACCTTAGATATTTTCTTCCATTGATTCCGGTTAGTTATTTAATGGTAAGATAAGACGGATTTAATTAAATTTAAGTGTGATTTCACTGACTTCTTACGTAAATAAATCAATAGAGAATAAATTAACATTGGTAATAAATTCAATATTGACGGCGACCACGCATGACGTAATGACAATAACAGAGTTGCAGAGAAAGGCACTCGGTGCCAGTCAGTAGCAGGGTAAGACTAGGCAGCAATTATAATGATAAAATAGTACATTACTGCAGTGGCTAGCAACAGAGGCATTGATGGACGAACGTGTAAATGTGGGTAGGTACACACATACGTAAGTCCATCAATGGCTAGTTGTGGCCAAGGCTCGTAGGTATAGTACTTTTCTCAAATAATGCGCGGAAATGAGGAGTTTTATTTAAAAAAAAGAAATGGTGTTTTATGTATGACCCAATAGATGGCGCCAGTTGTGGTTTTACCAAAATCTGTCACTGTCACTGTTTCCAGCATAGACCACAGGTTATAGGAAATGTGTCACGATACTGACTGACAACTCTAAACTGTTTCGTTTATTCTATTTTCGTTGCGCGATAGCTCGGCTTAATTTTGGATCATAATATTAACGTTTATCTGTCTCGCAGTTCTGCTGTACTTCAATTTACTTAAGAAGAATGCACCACAGACTACTTAGAAGATACTACAGACAATGTACTCGTGGTCCACTCAACTGAATTTGACATTTCTTTGTAGGTACTCTAAGCATTTTCTTATGTTTGAACTACTCTATGGTTTGAAAGGTTTAAACTATGTACTTACAGCGCCATCTAGAAAAAAAGCGGAACCAGCGTTTTTTTTTTAAATAAAAAGCCTCATTAAAACTAAGTAGTACCTAGGCAGAACTATTTAGTTATTTGAAAATAATTTTTCCTTTGATAGCGTTAATTTTTTTTTCAATAAACTGCATTCTAAGTGCATGCCAGTTTGAAACTCAAATAAAACCTTTGTTAAGTTACCTCCTTGGTTGCCATGTTAAGGAGTAAAAGAGCGTTTCATTTTTAAATTACACGACAGATATCAGTTTACTATGTAATTTATTTGGCCGCTATTGAAACAGCAGCAACAGTCAGTGATACTATTACTGGAAAGGATACCAGTTAAAAGTAAGTAGGTTATTGAAAACGGCCGCTAAACCACGACAAATATGGATTTTCATACGATTTTTGCCGGCCGCTGCTCGCCAGTACAGCAATTTCGATTTATCTCGAAGAAGGTTGTCAAAATAATACTCAAATTTCCAAGCATGTTTGAGAAAAGTAAAATATCTTGATAAAGTTATAAAAACAAATTTTAATTTATTTAATAATACTGCTCAATTTAAACATCGTTGACCGATGGACGCCCTGGATTACTCGTCGCTTATTGATTCAGGGCGTCAGGTGACAAGTTGATTGAAATTGAAAAACGTAGGCATGGAATGGTACGTTTTTGCTTAAGGACAGGCGGCTCTTAAGGTCGAGAGTCGAGATTGAAGGAAAGCTAACATCTGACAGAGAAAAGGGTGCTTTCAAGAGCTTTATAAAGATTGGAGATGTTAGAAAATAAGTCTGTATAGACATATTCCAACAGTTTTCATTGTTACACTGTATAGTGGTTAGGTAGGTATATGTCGTGTGTTATGGTAGATGATTTAAATCGATTTCGATGCATTAACGATTAATTTTATATAATACCACCTAATTTGTCACAGTCCGCTAATGACTTATTACTCATTAATTATTCTGTGCTAATGGTCCGTAACATAGAGAAAGTATACACCCACTAGGTACCTACTTGGTATTCTTTATCATAAATGGTCCCGGGGCCGTCCAAGATGACTCAGTGGAATTACAGCGCTTTCTGATATATTAGAGCGTTAGCGCGACAGTCGCGCGGCAAAAGATGCCTTCACTAGGCCTAGCACGAATATTTGCGTAAAAGTAAGTGTATCGTTAACGTAAGCCATTTGTATGGTATTTGATCAGCGCCCCTACCGGGCGTAAAACGAATCAAAATTTGGTAGCACGAATGGTTATCGTATCGCCTTCGTAGCGCTGCGTAACGCTAACGTTAGACATTTTATATGAAAACGCGAGCACGAATATTGCTTTGACGTAAACTCGAAGGCTGGCTATCGTAGTGTCATCGTAAACTTACGAAGGTTTACTCACTTGGAATTTGTTCGATATAATATTTCGATAGTTGTAAAATTTGCTTCGTGCTACCACCTAGCGTCGCCCTGCGTAAGTGTACGGTAAACTCGATACGTTAACCGTACGATTTATTGAAATATTCGTGCTAGGCCTACACATCATGGCGGGCCCTACACGTTCAATTTTATTGATCAATAAAATTGTCGAGTTCGTTCGTTTTAATGTTTTCACCATATAGTGAACCTATAAATATTGCGCAATACTAACCTCTTCGCGATCAATTATGTTGATCAATCACAAAGATTGATCGATACAATTGAACGTGTAGGGCCCGCCTTTTAGAACAGCCACGTGACCGCAGCGCGACTGCCGCGCCGCTGGTCAGATCAGTGTGGTGCACTTCATTGATACACTTTAAAATACCGTACAACTGCCATACCTATCAAAGTCGGTTAAATTACTTAAACTACTACGGCAACTTTTCAGTCATCCTTCAGGGACATAATCTGTGCGGCGGTTAAATATTACCAGTGATTCCTCATTGCAGTGATTTCACAAAATGGCCTTGGCCGTGACAAATTCCACCTGTGCTGCTTATTAGTTTCCATTTGTGGTGTGCTGTGATAACAATGGACTCATTTACCTACCGGCGCGATATATTACGGACATTAGATTGTCACAGAGTAGATATTACAATAATTGTATACGGTCTGCGAATTGAATAAATTTAAAACGACCTTGAGCTGTGTCTTATCGATTTTTACTTGGTAGACGCCCTCCGCTTTAGTGATGCTTCAGTTCATCTTTAAGGAGAACGCTAGACGTTCACTAAATTCTGTGATAATGATAAATACTGATGTATCGCATTTCGTTGACGGAATAAACGAGCCAGCCTAGACGTAGACGTAAATACAGTAAATTACACACACACATTGCATAAACAGCCTGAAGACGTCCACTGCTGAACAACAGGCCTCCCCCATAACTCCCTAACTCCCCCATAAAACGCTACTTCGAACGCTTATCATAGGAGGGGTTCGCTTGGCAGGTGGCTAGGTGATCGCGGAGGATTTTAATGTACCGAGGAGAAATACTGCTGCCCATTCTCTGGATATTCCCTTAGCCAGCTCTTACAGCACCCATGGGAAAAGATGAGGTCCTAATCTCACACCGCCGCCGGGACCACACTCTCAGTAGATTACACGATTATTGAATACCACGGTATTGAGCAATTATACTGGTGGACCACAGCATTTGCTGAAAGTCTAGCCTTAGCCTAAAGGTGCGCATTACCTGCGCTGAACTTTTTAAACTAAAAAGTTGAATCGATGTGAACCTTGGCTATTTTATGCTTGTTGTTTTACTTACTGTAACAGTTACGATACGCTACTTCCACTTGAATCCTCTAGCCTATACAGGACTCGCTATTCCATTTCGATCCCCTATGCTGGGGATTCAACTAGTACTCTAACAAAACCCATACCACTAAATTCCTCTAGCTCAAGCCCCCGGGTAGGGGATTGGGCTAAGTGGTAGTAGCGTAAAGTAGTGTTATGCTTACGTTACGTTTTCCTCATACCTACTATAATTTACAAGCCTCACCAAGCAAGCAAGCGTTTAAAAAGAATACAGTAATTCACTACATCTAAATTTGGTCACACTCTCAAACTACGGCGTCTTTCTAACGGGGTCAAGAGATGCAAGCGGAAAGTTAACGTGTTCTATTCTTGCACGAGGTGTAAGATTAAAATAACTGCTAAGGGTTTTTACGTCGGTCACTGCACTTATTTGGCCGCCCAACCCGAAATGTCTCGTTCACGTCTAGAGTTAGCATCATGGAACAACGGTTGTAGATCTACGGGGTGAGAGGACAGAAATAGGTGGTTAAATATGCAATACGGTTTTTATATCGGACACTGCACCTAAGATTTGCCGCTCTATCTCTGTGTCTGATTCATGTCTAGCGTTAGTGCATGGGTCAAGAGATAGTTTGTCATTACGTATTCTGACACGTGACAGCCTCCGTGGTGGTTGAGCAGGTACGCTCATATCCCGGAAGCGGCGGGATCGATTCCCGTGACAGGAAAAGTATTTGTGCACAGAAAAAAAGCGCAAATACTTCTTCTGTGTCTGGGTGTTGTGGGACCATGGTCCTCGTAGTTCCTGGGCCCCTAGATACAGGGAATCCTAGTTAGGGTCCAGGATATATGTATGTGATCGTTGGGTGTTATTAATTTATTTATTTATATTATTATTCTCTGCTCTGACAGGTGCTAGTAGACGGCGAGATTGAGCGACTTTGTATTCCAAGTCACAGACGCTCCCTCCATACTTCATACCGACTTAAAATTTCATTCTCCAGTTTTTGCTTATTATTACTGCCGATGTCGTGCAGCAACAGAGTCTGTAAGGCAATCAAAATTGGCGATGCTTCAAGCGGCCTCCCTTAGCATTTCAAGCGGCCTCCCTTAGCGCTTCAAGCTTTTTTAGAGTGCTACAATATTATCTCGTAGCGAATTTCGTGTCTTGCAGCGCTATTTAATAAGTTTAGTTTTAGATCCAATTCAACTTCGATAGCTCAACTGTGAATTTGCGGAAGTTCATCTTTAATATACATAACAATACAAAGATAAGTATATTATCTAAATTCCCTCTGGTCGACTTGGCGAAAGTTGTCGTTCGTATCCTAAATTCGTCCACTCTTACAAGGCCCTGTTATTTTACTCTACGTTGTCATACTTACAATCCTAATTCGTCCACTTCCTAAAGAGTATATTCCACATTCGTCTGTTTTTTATTTAGTTTAATTCGTCCACTCTTACAACGTTCGTTTCTGGATATTTTTGTATCATTTGGTATCCAATTCAGTTTATTTATGAAGTAGCGCAAGGCAATTTCGCTCGTCGACGCTGCCGTTTGCTCGTTTCCTTCGGGACGCGTGTCCCCTCACGTATGAAGGCCAGGTGTGAAGAGCCAAGGTGTACCTACATAAAGAAATAGACTAATATAAACAGAGTTACAAATGCTTGGTTCCCTAAAATAGCCCATGCAGTTTTCTCATCATACTTTTAACACCTTCAATGCTGCTATTGCCAATCATAACTGGCCTTGTTTCCAATTTGTATGCCTATAGGTACCTGTTGAGATTATAATGAAAGGGCGATTATTACAGTACTGTTTGCAGAAACATAATGATGCTTTGAGCACCTGTATTTTCTGTTCTCAATTGGCTATAGGAATGTATGTATCTATGCCACGTATTTTATACAACTGCCGACCGGATTTGCTCAAGGTTTACTTTAGATTTCATTTCAAATCACTTTTTTACCTCGAGGTATTGGCAGTATTGGCAGCTGTGGTCAACTCGTTTACTACCTGTGTAAATCTCGAGATCAAAGCACCATTTATTGAGGCAAAAGAAAATACCCGTGCATACACAGACACCATACGTCCAAGAATAATAAAGTTCAAGGACATCGCACTAATCCAGAGTAGCGGTTCAGTTGTTTATATTACTCTGTCTCTTATTACCTCTCTACATGCGGGATCGCCTATGATTGGGCGATGTAAAATTATATAGCTCAAAACTCGAGCATTCGTTGGTTGATTAGATAAACGAAGCAACTGAAGATCGACTGCTTTTATCATAGTGATGGTTTGTGCAAACGCACCAATAGATACCTTCATCAGGAAATTATAAGGGTATCAAGACCTCTGTATCCAGATTTGTAGATACGTTGAAATAGAAACTAACTTTATATTCATTTATTTATGTTTCCACATGCATGCACATTGCTTTTACATTAGATATACATGGACACTGGAAGGCACTACAGAATATTTACGTTCTCAGGTAGCTTCTAAAGCGAAGTTCGGATCCACGTAAACACCTCGTTGATATTGGACACCTCACAGACACTAGACACCTTACATACACTTCATAGGTGACATTCATAAAGACAATAATAGGATTAGCCACATGGCTTCACATTAAATAACAGGATGAAAGTATATTTTGCTGGCAATGCATTCAGCGACGCTGGTGTGAATCATTGGTTTATTTTTGACACAGGTACGTGTGTTTAGTTTAACTCGTTTCTTTACAATCATCATCATCATCATCAACAGCCGTCCACTGCCGAACATAGGCCTCCCCCAGAGCGCGCCACCTTGAGCGGTTGCTCGCCTTCTGCATCCATCGGCTCCCCGCGGCTTTCACCAGATCGTCGGTCCATCGAGTGGTTCTTTACAATGAAATTATAGAAAAGAAACAATTTCCATAAAGCTTTTTCTTTTATTTATAACTTTCGTTAGGAGAGTATGTGTGGCCCTGGGACTTGAATGAATACCATTTGATTCTTTTACAAGCTTGCAACAAAGTTACCATGACTATAGACTTATGATTGCCAGTTAGACGTTGAGTAAAAAGGCCATTAGCAATCTCAAACAAAATTTTCCGCTCTACATTTTTATTGAAAAGTGAGAAACCCTCGCTAAGTGAGAGAATATTTAAAATACAACGTATGATCGTCTCCACCACGTGAAAGTTCAGCTGCAGGCCAAATAGACGCATCGTCGATATTACCGTGTGGCACACAAAATATCCTCTTGAATCGAAGACAGCTAGCTGAGGATACTCTGTGTACTTGTACTTTTGTTTGTTCTATTACGTGGCTAGTCTATCTTCTCCCGGCTGTCTGTTCTTTTCCATCAAATTATACAAAACACTAAATAAACGCCAATTTCCCAAAAGTATCACAAATATTACTCCCACCAGGTGGGGGAACGTCTCAGCGTGGACGTCCGCCGAGGGCTGTCATGGCGCGAGGCGAACGATCGCATGAACTTCGTCGGCCCCAACGAGTTCCAGGTGAAGGAGCAGGACCCTCCGTGGAAGAAATACATCGAGCAGTTCCAGAACCCGCTCATACTCCTGTTGCTAGGTAAGTGAGCTTTGCACTCTTTTATATAGTTAGTCTAGATTTGACGACATTTTATGATGATCTGATGACAATATGGCTGAAGGTGGCGCCTTGCTCACGCGAGGAACTAGAGTTCTGAGTGACACTGCAACCGTGAGGAGCCATGATGCTTAATACCAGGACATTTAAAAAAGATCTTGGTGGGTGATTCTTAACTTGACGGTAGTAGCTTAGCCCAGTGAGCACTGAAAAAAGGCCTACTATTAGAGTAAGATTTCATCACCATGTTTTCTTTCACCGATAGCTCGGCCGACGCAAGCAATTCGACGTCACCGTGAACTGAGCTATCTTCAATCACGATTTTTATGGGATCGTACGTTTCGTAAAGTAATATTTGAACAAGAGTTAGACTAAAGTCCGGCCGCTAAGAGAATGCGTTTGACAGATCGATTTCGCGTCGTGCCGCATTGCCTATTAACTGTTGCCAAGCTGTAATACGCCGCAATATCACAGATTACTGCACGTAATGATATGTTCAGTGGCAAAGTATGCGATTACTTGGAACCGGGTTACATTGCAACTTTGTACATAGAATAAAAATGACTGATGATAGCTGGCAAATATCTCAAGGCTGTCAAGGGGAAGGCATATCTATTTTCAGCTGTAAACATTTCCGGCTGATGAAGAGATAAAGTAAATAAACACGTGGGCAGTGGACACGGCTATTGGTACAGTCGCAATATTGGTAATTTAGCTTCATAATTTTTTACTACAGGCATGGGATTGTTATTGACTTCGTGCCGAATTTTTAGGACAATGAACTTGTGGTATTGGAAAGTATGACTTGCCAACGCAGTATGTTTAGCTTTGGATGTTTGGATGTACTGTTAGGAAGCGGATCGAGTTCTGTTATACGCAAACGCTCGATTTACTTTTGAAATACGACAGTTAATTCGTAATCGTTGATTTTATTAGCATACCATAGGCGGAAGTTTCACCCACAACTTGAAAATGGCTACAGAGGGAATACTCGATTTTCTGGGATAAAAGGTATCCTATGTTAATCCCGGTAATATAAGCAACCCGTGTGTACAATTTCATCCAAATCGGATCAGCCGTATCAGCGCGAAACTCATACAAAAAAAACATCAAGAATAGGGAATTTAATAGGGAAGGAAATAGGGATTGTCTTTGCCACAGCGCGAAAATGATGGTGTTGCATTTTTGCTAGACCTACAAATTTTTTACATTGGAGAAACGTTCGTGTTGTCACAGAATGTTTGTATTAGACTTTACATAGTTGTAATAAACCCTTCACTTCCCGCGGTAAGCAACTCATGGGTAATGCCTCCGGTGGAGATGTCCATAGACTACGGTGCCAGCTTCCCATCAGGTGCATGGGCCGTAAGCTTGTTTCATTAAAAAAACACCTAATTGTTACTAAAGGTTCATACAGGGTCTGTTTTTATCTTTTTAACACGGAAAATATGAGCGGTTAAAACTATGATCAACTGATCTGTGGCTAATTTTAAACTCTTCTCCATTGTCAAAACAAACAATGTCCTAAACTGTGTGCCCTCATTGGACAGGTTTTATGTACGCCAAACAATGTGAATAGAATGGCTAATCAACTGATGGATGCTTGATTTACTGTTATGGTAACTTGGCGCTAGGTTTTTGTCTTAGGTCCGGTTCTTCTGTACACACATCACAGCTTTAAGAAGTCCACTGCTGGACATAGACCTCCCTTATTAGGGGTTTTTTAATCACTACTAGTCTATCACACCATGCTTGGCAGGCGTCTTGATGATCGCACTTGATTATAATGCACGAAATTGCTGCTTCACTTTTTTTTATGAGAATGGATGACGTGACGAGCTAGTCGTCCTCCTGATGTTAAGCGACACGGCTGCCCATAACAGTAGCAGTGTCACTCGAATTTTAAAATAATAAAGTTTCGCGTGACACTGCACTGCGCACGTCATCCTGAGACATCACACAGTCTAGTAATCAGATTACTAGACTGTGAAATCAGGTCATAAAGTCTCACTTGCCCAGTAATTTCACTAGCTACAGTACTGCTTGCACACTACTGCTTGGCGGCAGAATAACTGGCGAAGCCGTGGTACCTAACTAGACGAACTTTGCAGAAAAGTCCTACCACGTTCCCTGGATATTTCCTTAGCCGGCTCATACGGCACCCACGTGAAAAGCGGGAGTGGTCTATTCTTTCTTACGCCGCGACCACACGGCTAATCACGAACGAAAAGACAAAATAAAACTACACATGTGACGGGTGTAATGTCTGTTTTAATTTTACAACAACCGACCGCAAGCCAAAGTCGCCAATTTAATTAGTAGTTAGCGAGAAACCGCAAAGCGTGACTGGTTGCAAAAAATGGCGAACTGGTTATGTTCTCACTTGACCGTGACAGTGACCTGAGCCTGCGAGCTCAGTGCAGCATAATTAAGAAATTTACTGGAGGTAAGGCCACAGAATAGATATATAAATAGTAAGGCTAAAAACATCTAAAAAGTTAAAAAAGCTTATCAACATAAGTTCTGGGTGACATTGAAAGTTTTATACATGGTACAACACTGATGTATACCATCTAGCAAGTGTATACTTACAGGGTGATTGGTTCGTAGACCGTATCCTTTCAGGGTGTGTTTAAACAGGCCTTGGGCTATCTTTTAAGCGTAACCTCAATATGCACATTTGGAAATAGAATAAATGAATATGAATAATTGAATATGAATGAAAACATTAGTTCAGCGATTTTTTTTTATTTTTGAGTTATTTTTGAGTTATTCATCGTTTTGTGGAAATTGGGAAAATTCCTCGTTTTCGAGCTTAAATCTCTACGATCTCTGAAAGTAAAGGTATTAACTTTTTTTAAATGTAAATGAATGACGTGACTAGCTAATCGTTTGGTTCACTGTCGAAACTCATAAAATCGTTTGTCATAATTTTGTTACAAATAAAAATGTTACTTATAATCATCATTTCACATAATGTGATTTATTATACTTTCACTACATCTAATTTTCTTTATTATAAATCAAAATTAATAATAATCCAAATTTATAAGAATGAAACTCATAAGGCGTATATAACATAACAGTACAAATTTATAATGTTCTTTTACCATAACTAACTTTAAGCATAAAACAAAATATCAATAATACTGTAAATTAATGTGACTGGAACTGTTGATTGTTATATATATCCTAATCAGTTATAAAAACGTAGTACGGCAAGCCAATTTGCTCTTCAATCTATGCAGGCACTTCATCCAGTCAAAACAAACAAAATTAACGTGTGGACTGTGGGTAATTGTAAAATAACTTATATTTTCTCATGTTATGTTGATTTTGGTGTTGTTGGTGAACTTTGTGCATTATTTTAATAAATAACTTGAAATGTCTAATAAAAACACGTGTAAAATATTTAAATCAAATAACGGTAACCTGAAACTTAATATAGATGGTTTCTGTAATTTTTTAATATAAGGATAAGTGACTTCTGGCACTTCGCCGGCCGCTGCCGCGGCACGCTCGCTACGCTTCGCTTCGCTCGCTCGGCTCGTGCGTCGTGTGGTCACAGTTAACCTAACGCTCCTCCTCGCTTCGCTCGTCGTCGCACCTATTTATGACTTTGCCTTAGACTAGTATCTTAGTATCTTTAGGGTATACATGCATATGTATATAATGATTTAACTACCTCAAAATTATTATTATGTTAACTAAAAAATATGAAAAAGTCATTATGAACAATACAATTATGAATGCTGATTATTATGAAATTATAAGTAATGAAATTTATAATAAAAAAAAGTATGATAAAAAAATTCTTAACATTAACATTATAACATAATTTTTAATAAATTTAAACATTATTTGAATAAATTGTATAAGAAAAGATCAATATAAAAAGTAACTATTATGAACAAAGTTATTTATAAATAACCACCATTATAAATTTCATCATTATTAAAAATGAGGTATGTGAAATGAAATTATGAATAATGAAATTATTAGTACAGACGGTATCCCTAATCGTTTGCCTGATGTTAAGCGTCACGGCTGCCCGTAACAGATTGCAGTATCACTTAGAACTCTATTAACATGGTTTTAATTACATAAAAGAAACCTCAATGACTCTACTGACACATAAATTTAATCATAATTAACCATAGTTTTTAAAAACAGTGCTTAAACGTAAAACATTTTTTTCCTGAAAATAATGACCCTGGCATGAAAGTTGATTTATGTCAAAAACTTGACTGTATTTTTTCCGTAAATTGTTTTGAAACATGTCCTTTTCAATCAGAGGTTTACGGTCGAAAACGGGTAGTTTTCCCAATTTCCACAAAATGTTGAATAACTCAAAAATAAAAATAAAATAGCTGAACTAATGTTACGCTTAAAAGATAGCCCAAGGCCTGTTCAAACACGTCCTGAAAGGATACGGTCTACGAACCAATCACCCTGTATATATGCAAATGCGTGGCTGTAGTTCGTTGCGTATTCAATAACATTGTCTTATTCTTTTGGTCTTAATTTAATATCAAGAGAAATGGCAAGTTGACTTTTATAAATTTACAAGGCAATAAAAAAGACAATTTCGCTTTAGACTTATCTGTCCTTTTCTAAATACGTATATAATGTCGTGAACCGAACATGACCGCTTTACATAACTCGCAGCAAGTTCTAGACTTAACCTGGCTGGAGGTCAAATGCTAACGTGACCTTGATGTACTGTTCTGATCTTGACGTTTGAGCTGATTTCGATAAGATTTGAAGAGCGTGACGCAGTGTAGTGCGCTTGAATATTTGCGGCAAAGGGCTGGTACCTGCAGCATCAGCATTGACACCCTACTTGTCATTCATTGTAACTATTCATTGTTAGACTCTACAAAGCTGAAACTAGTCGATTATCTCTTTTAGCTGGATGTGCATTATTACCGCCAATATCTGTACCTACTTGAGAGTGCACCGGGCCTGGTACAAACGCATACAAATAATTACGTGTCACAAGCAAGAATTGTTTTTGCCATTATGAACACATTTTCAACCGCCTGCTGGCTTTTGTAATGGCCCTCATTATGCGGGTTGAATTACAGTTTTATCTAAAATTTGTGGCATCACGTTTTTGTAAGCATATGGTTTGAAAATGCTAGTTCCAGCTTCGACATATTGTTTACTATGAAGGACAGATGACAAATATTTTTGACAACATCATAAAATGTACTTTAACCTGCTAATGATTTACTAAGCTTAATGTCTTCTTAATTTAACACAAAAATCTTAGCTTAAGTCATTAGTGTTTCGGAATGGGTCAGTCAGAATGATACTTGCAAAAATAATGTGGTAAGCAAAATATAGTTTGCGATGAAAAATTATTTATTTATTTATCATTTATTTATTTAACTATCAGAAAAAACAAACTTACATTCGGTAAAAAATATGCCTTAACGTACGTACAAACCTAACCTAGTTAGGTTTGTCCAGACATATGGTATTACTGAGTTAAGTGTACCAGTAAAAAAATACACTTTCTTAATGATTATTATTAGAAAAAAGTGCAAGTCCAACCTGACAATTTTGTCATATCTCCTGGCTGTCCTTGATTTTTTTTAAATATTCCAACAGTGTTATATTTAACAGATAAAGTGTATCCTAACTGCTTAGATTTGTCCATATAAAACAATTATTGGATCTCGCAATCAAGCCTATTTGGTCCAATTATCGTTTCGTCTAATTCATGTATATTTTCCATACTAACATTTATATTTTTACCTTTGTCAACAGCCTCAGCAGTAGTGAGCGTATGCATGAAACAGTTTGACGATGCGATATCAATCACCGTCGCCATCATCATAGTAGTGACAGTCGCTTTCGTGCAGGAATACCGGTCTGAGAAGTCACTCGAGGAACTGAACAAACTCGTACCACCTTCCTGCAACTGGTAAGTGGTCACCGTTTACTATTACTAAGTAAAGTAGTAGTGAAAACATGGGTAATATGAAAAAAGTTGCGGTATTGAGAAAACCTTTTGATACTGTCTGGAACTGTTTGAGTTCATAATTTTGTTGTTATATCTGTTGAAGTAGCTCTAAGATTCATAGCTGAATCTTATAACTTATGATTTGTACTTTATAAATTCATTAGCAGGCCATGATACTGCTTAAATTAGTCATAATATCGAGGGTATCACAAGGATCCACTTTAGGGCCATCTCTTCTGCTAGTTTATTCAGGTTCCCTTAACATACACATAATTAAATCTTTTTTCTAAAGTAAATATCGAAAGAATACAACTAGACTATTAGATTTATTAATGAGAACATCAGAAAACAATCCTGAATAAAATTATAAATTTTGAATTAAATATTCAGTGGCTATCTCAAAACAGAAAAAATAAGGACGATCCCAAACAATTTTGAATAGTTAAGATAAGTAGCCCTAAGTAAGAATAATCTTGATTACAAAGATATTTTCTTCTATTCTAGTCTCCGCGAAGGCAGCCTTGAGCATTTCCTAGCCCGTAATCTCGTCCCGGGCGACATAGTCCATCTCAACGTAGGCGACAGAGTGCCAGCGGACTTACGACTCTATGACTCGACCGATCTCGCAATAGACGAGTCTTCGTTCACGGGCGAGACGGAACCTGCTATGAAAAATGTGCTTCCGAATAAAACGAACGCTGGGAGAGTCAATAAGGATAATATAGCATTTATGGGGACGCTAGTTCGCTGCGGTAATGCTAAGGTGAGTGACATTATATCGTCTAATTTAACTTTAGTGTTATTGAGTTAAAAGTCCGGCCGCTAAAAGCTTGCGTCTGACAGCTACAATAATATTGTAAAAAGCTGGATGAAAACCGTAAATTCTGATCACTTAATACTACCTACTGTTATAATTGGCTAACGCCGGCAGATTTTTACAATGTAATTTTAGTTGTTAAACGCATGAATAATTCTCTCACCAGATGGACCGTAGCAGTACAAACCAGTAATAATAATAATAATAATAAATAATAAATATGTGTGGACATTTCACACAGCGCCATCTAGCCCCAAACTAAGCATAGCTTGTACTATGGGAACCAGACAACTGATAGAATACTTAGATACTTTTTGTTTGTAAATACATACATAGGATACATATGATGTAGATATGTTTGAAGTGCAGTGACTTTACAAGTTCTTCACTAGACTTTCCTAGTTAAAACTTTCACTGCGGCTGTTCTATACTCTAACATGTCAATTTAAACTCATTACGCTTTAAGTATTCTCACAACCTATCTATATGTTCTATGTCGTTGGTAAGCATTCGTTTTAGCTATAATAAGATGCTGTATTCAAAACTCGACAAAATCAAAACATCCCATCTTACAGGGTATCGTAGTAAGCACCGGCGAACGTTCCGAATTCGGTGACATATTCCGCATGATGCAAGCTGAAGAGGCTCCCAAGACCCCCCTCCAGCGATCCATGGACGCGCTTGGAGCTCAACTTTCCTTGTATTCGTTTTGCATCATCGGATTTATCATGGTGGCTGGCTGGCTTCAGGGGAAGGCTTTGCAAGACATGTTTACTATTGGAGTCAGTCTGGCTGTTGCTGCTATTCCTGAAGGTTGGTGGAATTCAACGCTGCCATATAAATGCACATACAATCACTTAGAAGGTGTATTCAATTAAATAGTATCCATATTTCACTTTAAACGGTACTCATTGCATACACTTGCACGACACAAATCCACAATCATACACATACACGGCACATCAACCGCACACATGCACGGCAGATCTTCACAATCACACACTTGCACGGCACTTATCCACAATCATACACATACACGGCAAATCAAAAGCACACATGCACGGCAGATCTTCACAATCACACACTTGCATGGCACAAATCCACAATCATACACATACACGGCACATCAACCGCACACATGCACGGCAGATCTTCACAATCACACACTTGCACAGCACTTATCCACAATCATACACATACACGGCAAATCAAAAGCACACATGCACGGCAGATCTTCACAATCACACACTTGCATGGCACAAATCCACAATCATACACATACACGGCACATCAACCGCACACATGCACGGCAGATCTTCACAATCACACACTTGCACGGCACTTATTCATAATCAATCACACATGCACGGCACATCAATCAGACACATGTACGGCACACATTTACAATCACACACATGCACGGTACATATTCACAATCACACACATGGATAGCACATAGCCACAATCACACTCTTGCACGGTACGTTCACCAAACTAGGAAGTTTTTATGGCTAAAGTGAGTGTAGCAAGCATGCTTTTATTAATCACCATCAGCTGCAGCAAGCAAATCAAACATAAAAAGTCGACCTTGCACGATATACACTCAAAATCACAGACTTGCATAGATCATTAACTTGAATTTAGCATAATAATATGCATGGACAAGAAATGCAGTAAAAACGGTCCAGCATTGTCGATATGTATACTATGTATAGGTCAATTGCGAAATTTTTGGTAACTAATATTGGCTAGACTGTGACTTAAACCACAGAATAGATATATAGTACTACGTACAGAAGGCTCACTTCGCGATGTCACTTACAGAAATAGCGACACTTGCTGCAACGCTATAGAGTGTAGTTCAGCTCGCACAGCGCTACAAGCCTTCCTTAAACAGTTGCTTCTCGTTCTATCACTATATCGCTGCCCTTTTGACGCGTTATATTAACGACCGACCCGTCGAGACGGGCCGGTCCCATGTACTTGTAGTTTCATACAAGCGCGGAGTGAGACAGGCCTGCTTAAACATATTAGGGTATAATACTAATCGCACAATAATGATCATACATTCGCCACGCAACGTTACCTCGCATGATCGTTCATCATGCAATCATTATATTTGATCATTCTGTTCACTAAATGCTAACATAGTGCCGGTCAGGTGATTCAGAATTTATGAACCGGAACGAAACTATTCAAATAGTAATTATGCATAATACGCCAATATGCGTTGTGTTATTCGTATTTATGATTAGCAATGGTGATATAAATAATAACAGATGCTAATTAGGTAGTATGTTAAATATTAAATTATGATAGACCGAACATAATAACGTTTTATTGTGTTTTAAATTGTTCTATAATACAAAAAAAAAACATAATTAATACTTTGATTATTAAACTTAATATGCCGTTTTTAGGAGTAGCAAAAATACTCTGTAGGCTTTTTGTATATTTTTGATTGGTCTGTAATGCAAAAGGTGTTATTGACACTTTGATTTTAAGCTGTTACTTTTTTTTTTAATGGGCAAATTGCCTTTATTACTCAAGCTAACTACTACAATAATAAAAACTAAACTAAACTAAGCTAAACTAAACTAAACTAGCTACACTACCTACTACAAAGAACACTTATGGACTGTATACTAGCTGCGATGGCCTATAGACAGTCCAAGTGCTCCAGCCCACTGTTACTTGTATGTTGTTTTCTCTTTCGGGTTTATCAATCCACGCTAAGTTGAAAAGTTCACCCTGCAATAAAATTAAACCCTCTTTATGGAACTCATTTAATAAAATACAGTTAAAGTCCAGGAATCTATCCTGGACCCTAACTACAATTCCCTGTAACTAGGGACCCAGGCGCAATGAGCTATGGAGAGATAAGATAAGATCAGTAATGAGGAAATCCGCAGGAGAACTAAAGAGCTAGGAGCTATAGCTCTTAGAATTAACAAGTTAAAACGGCAATGGGCAGGCCACATCGCTGGTAGAACTGATAACCGATGGGGAAGAAAGGTTCTCGAGTGGTGACTGTAACATTATGTGAAGTAATAGGGTAGTTGATTTATTTTATATGTGGTTTACCCTACTTGGATAAATAAAGTCAGTCGTTGTTTAGCAAGCTTGAGGGACGCAGGAACTACGAGAACCATGCTCCTACACACCCAGACTAGTATTATATTATCTGTGCCCAGACACAGAACAAAGTATTAACGGATTTATTTATTAAGTTCAATATTAAATAATGTGTGTTTTCCAGGTCTCCCCATAGTGGTGACTGTGACATTGGCTCTCGGAGTGATGCGGATGGCGAAACGCAACGCGATCGTCAAGAAACTACCCACAGTCGAGACTCTAGGATGCGTCAACGTCATATGCAGCGATAAAACTGGTGAGATACCATCGTACTAGCTACGCCCCGCGGTTTCACCTGCTGATAAAAAGTAGCCTATGTGTTAATACAGTATATAAGCTATCTCTATTCTAAATTTCATGCAAATCCGTCCAGCCGTTTGAGTGTGAAGGACTAACAAACATACACATATAAACACGAAACTTTCGCCTTTATAACATTGGTGTGCCTAGCTGATCAGGAGTTTTCTTTTAGGCATTGTCAGTTTAGTTCTTTCATCGTCAAGAGATAGCGCTCGCGTAGCTCCTGATATTTACTTTTTTTTATCATGAACGCAGGATACCATACTTAGAGGATATAAACTTCTTGGTGATACTGTTTCCAGCTTAGAGTTTAGACTCAAAGCATAGAGAGGACTTTATTATCTGTCAAGCGTACCACTTCTTTGGACACTTTTTATATGATGTGGACACTTTGATGTGAATGAGTCTGACAGATTTGCATAGAAAAAACAGTTAAGTCGAAAAAAATGGTACGGTGACTTGTCGCAAGCGTAGCTAATTACTATATGTTTGTTTCTTTCCTTCGCCACTGACGTAGCGATACGTGTGAGCAATACAAATATAATATCGTTTTGATGATCTCTCTATGCTTTTAGCCTATACTCTAAGGTTTCCAAAACTGTCGCCGATGCTATATAGCGAGAGATAAATATGCTAAAATGACATTAGGAAAGCTGCTCATTTGGCGTTGTTTTGCTATACCAATTTGAATTTGAAATTACTGAAGTGTAAAAATTCACACCAGCACAATGAAACTTCTTGGCGAACAAATACAACTTTATTGTTATTCAAAGAACGTTGTTAGACTAACAATGAGCTATTTGTGTTCAATAGGTACATAGATAATAAGGCGTTTGTTAGTTACACACGTGTCAGAACTTCAACTTTCAGATAAATATTTAAATGAGACGGAGTTAAATGGCAACGTTAAATGGCTGACGACTTGGTCAGAACTGCGGGGAGCCGATGGATGCAGGAGGTAAGCAGCCGCTCAAAGTGGCGCTCTTTGGGGGTGGCCTATGTTCAGTAGTGGACGTCTTCAGGCTGATGATGATGATGATGAAATGGCAAAGTGCTGTCAACCGAAAATTTAAATTTAGTTTTCCTGTTCTTGTTACGTTTCGCAATTTTATAAAGAATGTCGGAATAATTGGCCTACCTCCCCTAAAAAGAAATGAGACACCATACGTGTTTCCTATAAATGAGGATATTCATGTAAAACTATTGTGGTCTAAAAAAAAATGGATAATTTACTAAGCTGGGAATTAAAAATAAACTTCGTTCATTTTCGACGTAGATTTTTTAAAGTTATAAAATCCGAACGCAGATTGATGTGTCGTTCATCTTTAGTGTTCTATTCTGTCTGTTAATGTCTTGCATTAATTACCATTATTTATACATACTCTATGGTTCCATTGATAGCTTTTTTCTTTCTAATCTGTGACTACACAGATTTCTTATTACATATTATAATTTATTAATTGATTCCCATGTGTAATTCCTAACGTAGTTATATGCGAGTTGACGAGATGTTTTCTAATAGATTTTAACTCTACCACCATCTAGAAAAATGATGCATTTGACTATTTAAATATAATTTTGATTTATACTTTCGATACGTACAAGTGTCATTCATGCACGCGGCTTCTTTCTGCTAGGCTGAAAATGCATAGGATCTGCCATCCTTCTTTATTCGAGTTTTGGTATAAACAACAAAAAAAACAAACAACAGCTAAAAATTACTGTCTGCTGACTCAGCCACATCATTTTAAACCTTAACTATGTTTGTTACATAACACCACCCGTAATATTTTCCTCCAGGCACACTCACAAAGAACGAGATGACAGTGACAACGATATCAACGAGCGGCGGCCATATTGCCGAAGTTACCGGCACGGGGTACAACAGTCGCGGAGACGTACAACTTAGAGCTTATAAAGGGAGAGACCCAGATGTCGCTACTATGGGAGTTACTACTATGCTTGAGGTAACTATACAGTTTTTCCGTTTTACCTTATTATGATCTTTTCTAGGGTTCCGTAGTACTACGAGAAACCCTTATAAGTTCGTCATGTATGCATGTCGGTACGTCAGAATCCTTTCACTTTACAGCCTCATAAATTCTATTGTTGTAAACGTAGATGCATAACATTTTGCAGAACGATAGTTTGAGTAGCACAAGGTTAAGAAAATATTAACTTTTACATTTTTTTTCGTGGATAAATATATAAATATAAATACTAGTGAGTAAAAAAGTATTGTATGTTAATGAATGACGTAACGAGCTAGTCGTTCGCGTGATGTCAAGCGTCATGGCCGCCCATAACGGAGACTGACGCTGTCTCGAGAGAAAGCATTGTCGATTTCTACTGCTTATGCTACCCGTGCAGCAGTGAAAAAATAAAGGCTTTGAAAAAAATGATGCTGATGAAGATTATAATAATGATGATGGTCGCCTTTCCGGGAGACCGGAATGTACAACCAAAATATTGTACAGCCCGGACTTGGTGTATATGGCGTCGTAATATCGGGCTATGCAATGTTGGCCGTGCATTATTTGGACGTGCATTCCGGGGTGTACAATATAGTGGCTCGCCTTTCCAGGTGGGAGTGCTATGCAACAACGCGACGATCCGCGACGAAACGTTATACGGACAACCGACAGAGGGCGCCCTTCTCGCGTGCGCCATCAAACACAACATGCCCGACCTGAGGGATCAGTATACCAGGCTGCAAGAGATACCGTTTAGGTGAGTATTACTAAAAGAACTATGTAGGGGCCAAGTTGCGTTTTGGAGGCCAGGTTGCGTCTTGGGGCCCGATTTCGTCTTGTAGGGCAAGTCGCGTCTTGGGAGCTAAGTTGCGCCTTGGGGGTCAAAGTTGCGTCTTGGGGGCCAAAGTTGCGTCTTGGGGGCCAGGTTGCGTCTTGGGGGCGAAGTAGCGTCCTGCGATCTAAGTTTATTCTTGGGGCCAGCGCCTTGGGGGGCCAAGTTGCGTCTGGGTTGCAGATTTGCGTGTTGGAGGCCGGAATGCGTCTTGGGGGCCAAGATTTCTTAAAGTGATTTGCTTTGTGAAGGTACTACAGGACCTCTTCGAGGGATTAAAGTGGCTTGTGTGAGTGTAACCGCTTTGTGGGGGTTGTTGGGATCAAGTCTCTAGAACTGACTAGAACAATGTCTACATGAGGGCTACGTGTGGTGAAGTTGCCTAATAGATGGCCATGTGGCTCAGTTGGAGTCAAGTTGCGTGGTGGGGGCCAAGTCACATTGTGAGAGTGAACACTTTTCTTCAACAAGTATTAGAACTATTTAAGAAAACGTTTCGTATTTCATCCCCAGCTCCGAATCAAAAATGATGGTAGTGAAATGCGCACCAAAGTTCGGTGACACGAAGAAAGAAGAGTTATTCGTGAAGGGTGCCATCGAGAATGTTCTACCACTCTGCATTACATACATAGACAGTAGCGGGAATTATGCGTCGATGACGAAGCAGAAGCAAAGGGAATTTATGGAAGAGGCAATGAGGATTGGACGTATGGGTAAGTCCCCCTTTTTCCATGAAATGACTGAATTTTTGGCATACTGAGTGTCTGGTACAGTTACAACTCCATCCCCTACTGCTTCTTATACTTATTCTACATGGGGGTGATAAGTCCTGCACTTAGACGTTCCGTTTGAGGTATATTGTGCATTTCCCCCTGCCAGCATCTACCCGAGCCATCCCAGATCCGTAAAATAACGGAGTGTGGCTCTAGGTTGCTGGCACTGCTGCTCCAGTGGCAATTCTGCGATTCTGGTGATTATGGAACCTCCCTTCCATATGACTGAGTGAGTACCCAGATAGCAATTTAAACTTGAATCAGACTTGCAACAACTTTGATGTATCAAAAGTGAAAGTTTGTTTCAAACTTGTCATGGCAAGTCTATACACTTGAGGCAAGTTTGAATCAAACTTTCTAGTTTCCCAGCATCAAACTTGCATGAAGTTTGTTTTTTCAAAGTTTAAACAAAGTTGCAATAGCAAACTTGTATAATGTTTGCTTTTACAAGTTTCAGAGTTAGTTTTGATATTTTCTCAAAATTAAAATCATGTCCTTCCTTCGACCTTTATAATATAATCTGTACCGTTACTGGGTACATTTAAGGTAAGGACTAAGGTCCACACCACACAATAACTTATGACATGTGATATTCATTATTTATGTTTATTGGTTCACAAAGATATTCAAGCACCTCACAAAGCTAGTGTAACAAAACGCTTGCGTGATTCAGGATTTTGGAGCCACGTGAGTAACGCCATCTATTTTCATTCGTAGTAACTAAATATACAACATAATTTTATGTACTACGGATGAATTTTGACATACATTTAACAATAGAATAACGAAAACTAAGCAACCGTGGTTGCTAGCCTGATGGTAAGCGCTACTCTGCACGACACAAAAACTGACCCTACACTTCTGTTTTTAAATTTTTTTGAAAATACATTGAAATAATTAAGTACATAAGTAATTAAAGGTTCTGAACGTAGCCCAGTTGGCGTTGTGATTGTGAGTGATAAATACAATGCCAAAACGCACATGTTTGGAACATGTTCAAATTTTTTTTTTTGCCATGAGTATTATAGGTAGGCACCACTAAAAAAAACAAGTTTGTGGCAAGTTAAAAACAAAATAGAGACATTATCTTTGCAAATTCAAGATTGCAGCAACTTTGATACAAACTTAAGCCATCATCCTTATACCAGCAATAATGCAGCAATATTGTCACAAACTTGCCTTATCATATTTGACATAGCAAGTTAAAATCAAAGAATAGCAAGTTTGCAGCAAGTGAGCTTGCTATCTGGGTAGTGTCCATTACCGCCAGATCTCCGCATACTAGTGCATATCTTACTACCAAGCCTTCTGTCATTTGCGTATTTACCTGTATTTGTTACCTAGTTGTTACTTTTCCGAAAATTAAAAAATAAAATAAAATAGTACTGACCATTCCCCCCAGATCTCTGCATACTACTGTATATCTTTATACCATAATGTCTCCATTACCCCCAGGTCTCCGCATACTAGCGTATATCTTGCTACTGTAATTTGTCCAATCCCACTTGATATGTCCAAGGCTTTTGACTTCGTCCGACACTACATACTTTTATCTAAATTACATAAATATGGTATTAAAGGCAAGGCGCACGTTTGGATTCAAAGCTATCTCACGGACACGTGACAATACGTTAAAATAGCTAATATTTATAACCTTGTTCAACACAAACATAAGTCAGAGTAGATACAACCGCTATGGTGTCCCTCAGGGTAGCTTACTGGGGCCGCTTCTATTCTTGCTTAACATCGATGACTTACCAGATTTTCTTGATCATAAATGCGTACTATTGGCAGTTGACACCACTGTCATCATAGAATGCAAAGATAAACATATGCTCTTAAATCTACTGTAAACTGGTTAGACTCAAACAATCTTCAGATAAACATTAAAAAAAACTAAACCTCACAACTTTTCTTTCACTCCTCACAATATAAATGCCCCCATAAATAACCAGTATATAGAAAGAGTGAACACTTGTGTTTTTTTTAGGTATAACACCTGATGAAGACTGCTCATGGAAACCACACATAGACTAGGTCTGCTCAAATCGCAAAAAACATTTAAAGGGACAACATTTTTACATTTTTTTTTTTACATTTTTTAGGTCTCGGCATGCTAGCGTATATCTTACCAACATAATGTCTCCGTTCCCCCAGGTCTCCGCGTGCTAGCACTATGCCGCGGGTCGTCCCTGCAGACGCTGACGTACACCGGCGCGTGCGGGCTGTGCGACCCGCCGCGCGCCGGCGTGGCGGCGGCGGTGGGCACGCTGCGCCGCGGGGGGGTCGCCGTGCGCATGCTCACCGGGGACGGCCGCCCCACCGCGCTCGCCGTCGGTAACTATACACTAGCGCGCCCGGCCGTGCGACCCGCTGCGGTAACTATACACTAGCGTGCCCGGCCGTGCGACCCGCTGCGGTAACTATACACTAGCGTGCCCGGCCGTGCGACCCGCTGCGGTAACTATACACTAGCGCGCCCGGCCGTGCGACCCGCTGCGGTAACTATACACTAGCGTGCCCGGCCGTGCGACCCGCTGCGGTAACTATACACTAGCGCGCCCAGCCGTGCGACCCGCTGCGGTAACTATACACTAGCGTGCCCGGCCGTGCGACCCGCTGCGGTAACTATACACTAGCGCGCCCGGCCGTGCGACCCGCTGCGGTAACTATACACTAGCGCGCCCGGCCGTGCGACCCGCTGCGGTAACTATACACTAGCGTGCCCGGCCGTGCGACCCGCTGCGGTAACTATACACTAGCGCGCCCGGCCGTGCGACCCGCTGCGGTAACTATACACTAGCGTGCCCGGCCGTGCGACCCGCTGCGGTAACTATACACTAGCGCGCCCGGCCGTGCGACCCGCTGCGGTAACTATACACTAGCGTGCCCGGCCGTGCGACCCGCTGCGGTAACTATACACTAGCGCGCCCGGCCGTGCGACCCGCCGCGGTCACTGTACACTAGCGTGCCCGGCCGTGCGACCCGCCGCGGTCACTGTACACTAGCGTGCCCGGCCGTGCGACCCGCCGCGGTCACTGTACACTAGCGTGCCCGGCCGTGCGACCCGCCGCGGTCACTGTACACTAGCGTACCCGGCCGTGCGACCCGCCGCGGTCACTGTACACTAGCGTACCCGGCCGTGCGACCCGCCGCGGTCACTGTACACTAGCGTGCCCGGCCGTGCGACCCGCCGCGGTCACTGTACACTAGCGTGCCCGGCCGTGCGACCCGCCGCGGTCACTGTACACTAGCGTGCCCGGCCGTGCGACCCGCCGCGGTCACTGTACACTAGCGTGCCCGGCCGTGCGACCCGCCGCGGTAACTATACACTAGCGCGCCCGGCCGTGCGACCCGCTGCGGTAACTATACACTAGCGCGCCCGGCCGTGCGACCCGCTGCGGTAACTATACACTAGCGCGCCCGGCCGTGCGACCCGCTGCGGTAACTATACACTAGCGCGCCCGGCCGTGCGACCCGCTGCGGTAACTATACACTAGCGTGCCCGGCCGTGCGACCCGCTGCGGTAACTATACACTAGCGCGCCCGGCCGTGCGACCCGCTGCGGTAACTATACACTAGCGTGCCCGGCCGTGCGACCCGCTGCGGTAACTATACACTAGCGCGCCCGGCCGTGCGACCCGCCGCGGTCACTGTACACTAGCGTGCCCGGCCGTGCGACCCGCCGCGGTCACTGTACACTAGCGTGCCCGGCCGTGCGACCCGCCGCGGTCACTGTACACTAGCGTGCCCGGCCGTGCGACCCGCCGCGGTCACTGTACACTAGCGTACCCGGCCGTGCGACCCGCCGCGGTCACTGTACACTAGCGTACCCGGCCGTGCGACCCGCCGCGGTCACTGTACACTAGTGTGCCCGGCCGTGCGACCCGCCGCGGTCACTGTACACTAGCGTGCCCGGCCGTGCGACCCGCCGCGGTCACTGTACACTAGCGTGCCCGGCCGTGCGACCCGCCGCGGTAACTATACACTAGCGCGCCCGGCCGTGCGACCCGCCGCGGTAACTATACACTAGCCTACCCGGCCGTGCGACCCGCCGCGGTAACTATACACTAGCCTACCCGGCCGTGCGACCCGCCGCGCTAACTATACACTAGCCTACCCGGCCGTGCGACTCGCCGCGGTAACTATACACTAGCGTACACCGGGCGTGCGACCCGCCGCGGTAACTATACACTAGCTACACTATACATTTCATTTTTAATCTACAATGAATCCATTTTCAATATATGTGCATTGTTTCAGCGCAAATGGTCGGGCTTGACGTTCTGCACTCCCAATCTCTATCGGGCGAGGATCTGGACTCCATGCCTGAAGATGAACTTGACAGGGTTATAGAAAACGTAAGTGCTGTCGTGAATTTATTCATTTGTTCCAATTTTTGGTTGGGGTAATTGTTATTTTCTGGTTGGCAACACTAGCTGGCGCGTGAGTTCTGACCAAGAAGCCTATATAAAACACTGGAGAACCTGCTGAAGGGCTTTCTTTAGGGAGAAGGAAAACATAGTTACGTCATTCAAAGCCACATTTCGAAGCTTCAAAAAGTTGTTTGCAATGATTTAAAAAAGTCATAGTGTGTTTTATATAAACTTCTTGGTTCTGGCTCACGCGCTCGTTGAGCAAGAAAAACGACTGATATCTTAGTCTTTGGTTTGAAGAATTGGTTGAAGAATGAAGAAAAGTCAGAAGTTTAAGAGGCGCTCCTTGTTTTTTTACAATAACACTTCTTTATCTGTACTTATTTTTACTCCAGGTAATAAAATGTTGAAGAAAAACATGTTGAATAAATTACATGTTAAAGAGTCATATAATTCGAGTCTATTTATTTTAATAAACTATAGACGCCTTTATTCCACGACTTAATTCTATCCATGACATAGCAGTCAAAGAATCATTAAAAAAATAGTTATGAGACACTGATATAGTTCTTTCAAATGAGTGAGCTGATGAATCACTCAACGAGGTTCAATCACAGAGCACTAAAAAAATTACGCTTCGCACCCAGATAGAGGCGCCCTGTTAAGCACTTTATGCAGTTCCAATAAAATCTCATATCAATTTACACAAACAATCGACTATGGCAGATGACATTAGGTTGCGCTATGCGCTTAATGTCAGCACGAAATCCAGTAGAATTCCGTCTCTATCTGCGGGCGAAGTGTAATTTTTTTCGTGCTCTGTGGATTTAATGTTATAAGACTTTGATCACCATCTTTAAGCAATCATTGCTATGTTCGAAAACCTTACGGAAATCGTAGACTACGGCCTCATAATAGCATGATAAGTTGATACACTTTGAGCGGTTGATACGCATTTCACATGTTAATCTGAACTATATCCACCGCTATGTACTACCACTACCGAGGTGTGGTAACATTATTTTGTTTTGACATTTGTTGGCTGTCAAGTCGTGAATCGAGTTTTAGATTCATCTAGAAGAGTCATAGCTGAACTGATATCTAGACACGCGGTAGCGTGTCAAGCTAAGTTCAAACTAACAGAATGGCGAGCATCATCATCATCAACAACAGCCTGATGTCGTCCACTGCTGAACATAGGCCTCCCCCAGAGTGCGCCACCTTGAGCGGCTGCTCGCCTCTTGCATCCATCGGCTCCCCGCGGCTTTCACCAGATCGGCGGTCCACCGAGTGGGGGGTAAATTGTGGTTACCTCTCCACAAAGGCCATTAACTAAGAGTTGAATCGTGAGTACGTAAATAAATCGAAATTAATCTATCCACAGGTTAGCGTATTCTACAGGGTGACGCCAAAACACAAGCTCACCATAGTAAAATCTCTCCAACGACTGGGGAACATCGTCGGCATGACGGGCGACGGGGTGAACGACGGCGTCGCTCTGAAGAGAGCAGATATCGGTATCGCTATGGGAAAGAACGGGACGGATGTCTGTAAGGAAGCCGCCGATATGATACTGGTCGATGATGACTTCGCTACTATTATGTAAGTTTTCATCATCATCATCATCATCTATATTGCTTTAGCCGACGGCGTCGCGTTTCTTGTACTAGGAATGTTCAATTCACGACATTACTGTAGGTTGCTACATTTCAGGAAAAATAGTGATGTAAAAAATGAAGAAACTGATCTAACAGTTCATTCAAATGAGTGAGATAATTCTTTTGGTTTTTTCTTCCATGCCAACTAGAATAATAAATTGAGATATTTTAGTGGTTGATGAAGTGTGGCAACATTATTGCGTGTTTTGACACTTGTTAGCTGTCAAGTCGTGAATGGAATTAAATGTTTTGCATCATGCTGGTTCACAATCGCATCACAAAAAACAGATGAATCTCGGAAATATTGCTTTCTCGCTCCCACTGTGTAGTAGCAGTGAAACAGCAATAAAAAGATACCATTTTTCAGAACTTTAGTGTCGCAGTTCACCTTGCGTTTTTTTTTTCTTATATTTTGGCTCCGCACATAGTGTATTTAGCTATTGCCAAGTATTGTAATTTTTCATCGTGCTAAAGTATATATTTTCACATAAAGTCAATTCTTAGGACACAGTCACAATCGAATAACAAAAAACAGATGAATCTCAGAAATATTGCTTTCTCGCTCCCACCACGGAATCGATTGCGTAGTAGGAGTGAAACACCAATAAAAAGTTGCCATTTTTCAGAACTTTAATGTCGCAGTTCACTCTGCTTTTAAAACAGTTTTATAAATTCTTTCTAAATAAGGTTCGTTGTCCACAGCGCGGCTATAGAAGAGGGAAAGTGTATATTCTACAACATCCGCAACTTCGTTCGCTTCCAACTGTCGACGTCCATAGCAGCTCTCTCGCTCATCGCTCTCGCTACACTGATGGGCATACCTAACCCGCTCAATGCTATGCAGATACTGTGGATTAATATCATTATGGATGGTATGTTATGAAAAGACACTGCTTAGTGCTATTTTTTGCAAAGTTCGTCTAGGTAGGTACCACCGCTTTGCCAGTTAATCTGCCGCCAAGCAGTAGTGTGCAAGCACTACTGTGTTCCGGTTTCAAGGGCATTGTAGCTAGTGAAATTACTGGGCAAATGAGATTTTATGACCTGATTACAATCTCGTGATCTTATTACTAGACTGTGTGATGTCTCAGGATGACGTGCGCAGTGCAGTGCCACGCGAAACTTTATTATTTTAAAGTTCAGAGTGACACTGCGACTGTTATGGGCGGCCGTGCCACTTAACATCAGGTGAACGACTACCCCGTCACGACACGTTTCAGAAATGTATAGATAGCGCCTGGGCTACCTAAATGTACGCTACATTATAAAATTGGGTATGATATTTTAGTAACATTTAAAAAAATATATGTTTATGCTCCCAACACTAAACCGCTAAATCAAAGAGTACATAAATCATAGAGTATACAATAACCATGGAACAAGGAGGAGAGGAATGCCAATACACCAAGAAACAGCGTAGATCAAAAATATGCCTAAAACTAGATGGCGTTGCAAAATGAACGGGTCATAAGTTGAGCGCAGATCAGAAATATGCCAAAAAAACTGTTTTATCGCCATTACGTTTGAATCACACTACGGCTCTTGATCTCAGTCTAATAATATAATTTCTAATCATATTACTAGGCTGTGCTGATGAAAATCATTCATTTTTCAGGTCCCCCGGCCCAGTCCCTTGGAGTAGAACCAGTAGACCACGAGGTGGTGACGCGAAGACCGAGAGACGTGACCAAACGGATCATATCTCGCGGTCTTCTGCTTAACGTTCTACTGTCAGCCGCTGTTATCATAGCGGGCACTCTGTGGCTTTTCAATCGAGAGGTAATGAGAACTGAGTCATCATCATCGTCACCAGCCTGAAGACGCCCACTGCTGAACATAGGCCCCCCCCCACCGAGCGTCACTTTGAGCGGCTGCTCGCCTCCTGCATCCATCGGCTCCCCGCTGTTTTAACCAAATCGTCGGTCCACCGAGTGGGGGGCCTACGCTGCGTCTTCCGGTTCGTGGTCACCACTCGAGAACCTTTCTTCCCCATCGGTTGTCAGTTCTACGAGCGATGTGGCCTGCCCATTGCCGTTTTAACTTGCTGGAGCTAATATCGGTCACTGTATATAATCTTTGAATTAAATATTAACACAAAGACAAATAGTTTAAATAATCTAATGCCAATAAGTTATTTTTTAGCACTTTTCAAGTCAAAAATCATTTTTAATTGCATCATTTCCATTGTGTAAAGCGTTTTATGACATCCCATAGAAAGCTGTGCCGTAACTTTGTGCTAGCGTTCAGAAAAATAATATCATACAAAGAAATGGGCACGATTTAGCATTACCTCTTTACAAGGCTACGTCGTATGGAAAATTGAGGGATGTGATCAATAAAAAAAATTTAGTATCGATTGATCGTGATTTTGAGAAAGAAAGTTTAAAGTAACTTCTTGGGTTGACTATAGCACTCACTTACAAAGTCAATCGAAGATATTTTATGTTTTTGTGGTTCAATCTTAGAGTATAGACTAAAAGCATAGAGAGATGATCAAAACGATATTATATTTGTACTGCTCACACGTATCGCTACGTCAGCGGCGAAGGAAAGAAACAAACATATAGTAATTAGCTACGCTTGCGAAAAGTCACCGTACCATTTTTTTCGACTCTACTGTTTTTTCTATACAAATCTGTCAGACTCATTCACATCAAAGTGTCCACTTCATTTAAAAAGTGTCCAAAAAAGTGGTACGCTTGACAGATAATGAAGTTCTCTCTATGCTTTTAGTCTATACTCTAAGGGTTCAATTATTTGAATTTGAATCAATTTGTCCACAGATGTCAGACAACAAGATAACACCACGTGACACTACGATGACGTTCACTTGCTTTGTTCTATTCGATATGTTCAACGCTCTTTCGTGTCGGTCACAAACCAAGTCCATCTTCCAAGTGGGATTGTTCACCAACAAAATGTTTCTGATAGCTGTCACCTTGAGCTTGATCGGACAGATGCTCGTCATATACTTCCCGCCGCTACAGAAGGTGTTCCAAACCGAAGCTTTGACTGGACAAGGTTGGTTTTAACATGGAACAAGGCCAATACACCAAGAAAACAGCGTAGATCAGAAGTACACTCATTTTGCAGTGCCATCTAGGTTTAAAACGATTATTTGGCATATTTCTGATCGACGCTCAACTTATAACCCGCTCATTTTGCAGCGCCATCTAGGTTTATAACGGCTTATGGCATATTTTTGATCTACGCTGTTTTCTTGGTGTATTGCCATTCCTTTCTTTCTTGTTCCATGCTTTTAACTAGAAATAATCCTAAAATTAAGACTAAAACATCACAAGTACAATCAAATGGACTAACTACCTTTAAGACCCACAGTTTCCATATTCCTCAACGAAAATAGTATACCTATTATATTATGCAGTTGGTCTGGCATTTTAATATTGAGAAATAGAAAAGTCACTTGTCCGACCCATATAAAAAAATGAAAACTCCATTCAGTAAAACACAACTTTTACTCCCCGACACGAATAGGGCGCTAATAGTATAACGTGTATCACTGTCTGTAGCATCGTAGCGCTAGTGTAGCTCCCAAATGGACGATCCAGTCTTTGACTTTTTCTTTTGAAAAGTGACTAGATTGTGGGTTTGCTATCATCCCCATAATCGACAGCCTGAAGACGTTCACTACTGACCATAGGCCTCCCCCACAGAGTGCCACTTGCCTCCTGCATCCATCGGCTCCCCGCTGTTTTAACCAGATCGTCGGCTAAGCTATCAATTATATTGTGTTGGGGAATTATACATTTTAAATTTAGAATCATAACAATTGCTGATTTTCTATTAAATCTACTGATGAAAGCGGTTCACGACTTGAAGGATCGTGACAGTTATCATTAAATTGATGTGTTGTCCCTTTCAGATCTGATATTCCTGGTATGCCTGACGTCAAGCGTGTTCATAGTAAGCGAGGTCAAGAAACTCATCGAGCGCACTCTCAAGAAGCGAGCTTTCGGAAATAAGTTCGCGACGAAGGGCCACGACGCCTTGGACTTTGTATGACAAAAGCCCGACTCAAAGGCGCAGTAAGCACAACTCGCCGCGGCTGCCAGTCTGACAGCTGTCACTCTGACACCTGTCAAAACGACCCGTGTCAAAGTGACAGCGCGCCATCTTGCCGAGAGTATAAATTGAGTGTGGACAGTAGCGAATTCAGTGATAATCGCCAGTGTTGCCAGTGCAGTGATGAAGAAACTCGATTACCGTACTCTATTTACGACGGGAAAATCGATATTCCTATTCGTTTTTAGTTAAATTATTTTTTTAATCGAATTTCAGTGACGCTTTTTTAATTTATTTTTGTATAATTTTTTTATAGGCTCAATTTAATTTGTGTGTATTTTACTGTATGTGAATTTATTTGAATGAATGATAGTTAAATGAATTTTTATTGTGTGATACGTGCGTAGGTAATAATAAATGTAATTTTAATGAAACAAAGTAAACAATGCATTTGTTATTTTTATCAAATTAGGTACTAATATTACTGTCATAAATTAATTAAATATTTGGATGTCCAATTTCACTAACATACCCTAATCCGTGTCCTATCTTAAATCTGGGTTTAATTATTATTAATTTATCTTTTCTTTAATTTGAATTTTTCATCAGAGCATGGACTTTAAACAGTTGCCGTAATATCAAAATGTAGGTGACGAATTATTCGCGTTGAGGATGATTTAAGCCATTCTCCACTTGACTTAATAGCCAGCTGGCAGATTCTTAGTTCTTGAAGGCGTGATTATTACACTTATGTCAGCGAAATTGGCCATGTAACTAAAGCTATTGTCTAAAGTATGATGTATTGTATAATAGAGTAGTTTATAATTTTAATTAAAATTGAACTTTAGTCACAGAATAGATAATAGCACTACGTACAGAAGGCTCACTTCGCGAAGTCACTCAAATAAATATCGACTCTTGCTGCAACGGTATAGAGTGTAGTTCAGCTCGCACAGCGCTACAAGCCTTCCTTAAACAGCTGCCTCTCGTTCTATCGGTATATATCTGCTCTTCTGACGCGTTACGCGTAACGGTCCGACCCGTCTAGACGCCCGGTCCTATGTACTTGTAGCCTCATACCTAAAGCGCGGAGCGAGACATGTCTGCTTTAGTTCTAATGTTAGAACCAGAATATTATATTCTAGCACCATAACACATGCGCTAAATTACTGTAAATGAAATCAATGGTTTTTCCCTCAGTGACTAGCCTCAGCTCATAATGCGACTCAAAGTCAATGGCGGCTATAAAATCGGCGCGAAACGCTGCGCAGTAGCAAAAATTAGATGTGCGCGGGCAGAGGTACGCGGTGAGCGCAGCGTGCGGGAGGCTCGCAGCACACTTCACAGCCGCCATTGAGTTTGAATCCCACTAGCAGGGATTAAGTCGTCTCAACTTTGACATAGATAAGATAAAAAAACGTACTATATATACGTACTATTCTCTCCTGCACGAAATAGTAGGTATGGTCTATTACAGCATCTGGTATCGCCACTATAAAAATTGAATTGAAAAGCTAGCTTTGTTTTTTTGCCATGTTGGTTTTATGCTTTTCTTTTCAATGAAAATTAAAAATGAAACCATTAATTGAGACTTAACGTCTCGTTCCGGGAAATATTTTTTATGTAAACGAACGATGTGACGAGCTAGTCGTTCATCTGGTGTTAAGCGTCACGGCCGCCAATTAAAGATTGCAGTGTCACTCGGAACTCCAAATTAAAGGATCGCATGACACTGCGCATTGCGCACGTCATCCTGAGACATCACACGTCTAAAAATATTTCTAGACTGTAAGATCAGTTCATAAGTTTTAAAATAACTGCGCAAATGATTGCGCAGTAATTTCACTAACTACAACGCCCTTCAAACCGGAATACAGCAGTGCTTACACACTACTGCTTGGCGGCAGAATAACTGGCAAAGCGGTGGTACCTACCTAGACGAACTTTGTAGAAAAGTCCTACCACCTAGTAAATATTTTTTTTTGCAAAATATATTCAAAACTTCGTATCAGTCTAAAACTATTTCTAATAAATATCCTATTGAAGTAAACTGTATCCTCAGTAAATCGTTTATTTATCCTAGATTTATCCTTTATGCTAAGCTTAATTATGAAAGAAGTTTTAAAACATTAATTGATGTGTTAAAATTGTATTTTACATAACGCCCCAGAAAACCTATGCCCATGGCCCATAAATAGCTTCAAAAAGTATTTTCTAACACAACACAACAAAATAAGAAGGGTGGTCCTCGAATATCATTGTCCCTTTAAAGAAAATTAGCATTTCTATAATCTATCATATTTATCTACTAATTATCACTAGTTTTTAGAAATTAGTTATTAGTACCAAGGTTTATTATAAATGGTAAAGTTATGAGATCTCACATTATGAGCTTATGAGTAGAAAAGGGGGTCTAGAGGGCCATTTTAAATGCAGTTGTAGACCCTTTATAATTATATGTTTTAATCAGAGCGACACATTAAAATAAACGTAGCATTATTAGTACATGTATCTGCTTTAATACATATAAATGTTTGTCGCCCAAAACGCTGTTATAATATTAAATGTGATTAGGGCGAAAAGGTCTGTTGTAAATGTGTTGGGGTCCAAAAAAGACCGGTTGTAAATGTGCAAAGGCCCTAGAAGGCGTGTTGGAATTTTGCAAATCCCCTAAAATGCCTATTTGTAAATGTGCAATAACCCTAGAATGCCCGTTTTAATGTGCAAAGGCCCTAGAAGGACTGGTTGTAAATGTGCTAAGGCCCTAGAAAACCTGTTGTAAATGTGCAAAGGCCCTAGAAGGCCTGGTTGCAAATGTGCAAAGACCATAGAAGGACTCGTTTTAAATGTGCAAAGGCCCTAGAAAACCGGTTGTAAATGTGTAAAGACCCTATAAGGCATGTTGTAAATGTGCAAAGGCCCTATTAAGGCATGTTGTAAATGTGTAAAGACCCTATTAAGGCATGTTGTAAATGTGTAAAGGCCCTAAAAGGTTTGTTGTAAATGTGTTGGATCCGGAGAGTTCATTTTAATGCATGTAAGTATCCTTAAAGGCCCTAGAAGTAATGAATTTTGTGACTCAGTATTTTATTTATTATTTATATTATTGTTGTTAATTTAAATATCTTTTGTTATCATAATATATTATGTATTTATTTTGTGTCGAAGATAGTTATGTAAAGAACAATTTACGTCGCGCGGTGTGATTGCTTGGCAACAAAATATTAAGTAGAGAAGTAATTACTACGTTTGTGTAATATTAAAGCTGTCAAAAAGTGTTAAAAATTTTTTTTTTTTTTTTTTTTTTTATGTGATTGAATGACGTGACGAGCAAGTCGTTCACCTGATGTTAAGTGACACGGCCGCCCATAACAGTTGCAGTGTCACCCGGAACTTTAAAACAATAAAGTTTCGCGTGACACTGCACTGCACACGTCATCCCGAGACATCACCCAGTCTAGTAATCAGATTACTAGACTGAGTGATCAGATCATAAAGTCTCATTTGCCCAGTAATTTCACTAGCTACAATGCCCTTCAAACCGGAACACAGTAGTGCTTGCACACTACTGCTTGGCGGCAGAATAACTGGCAAAGCGGTGGTACCTACCTAGACGAACTTTGCAGAAAAGTCCTACCACCTAGTAAAAATGCTACCATTACTGTAATAATTACTATTTAAAATGCGATGAAAATGTCGCCTTGCGGCCGATATAGGCTAGTGTAAATTCGCTATTCAAAAATACTTATTAACGTGGAACTTTACACTAGCGCGGCAAATTCAAATTTTCTTGCGTTCTTTTGCCAATAATAGCTTAATTACATTACATGAAAACTAATTTTGCGGAAATAAATATAATGTATCAACAAATTACAATGAAAAGTATCACTTATCATTGGTTTAGCGACAAATGGCAATAGACTGAAAAACTAGGAAGAAAATGGTTTATTGCCATTTGTCGCTAAACCAATGATATCTAGGAGATACTTTTAATCGTAATTTGTTGATACATTCTATTTATTTGCGCAAAATTAGTTTTCGTGTAATCACGTTGAGTAATTAAGCTATTATTGGCAAAAGAACGCAAGAAAATTTGAATTTGCCGCGCTAGTGAAACCTTAAAGGTATAGATTTCCTATTATCCCCAGGTATTATGTGAATTGTAACTCTTGTATGAATTGATTGTAACTCTTATCGTTGTTGGTTCGTGTGGATTGTTATTATAACGTATATACTACTCATTGGATATTGAATCTTATATACTTACATTAAATTAGACTATTTTTTTTTTTAGGTTTAAGATATTTATTTTCACTTAAAGAATTATATTCACTTGCAAGTGAAAATACAAAATATTATTTTAAATGCGAGCAGGAACGACAACATAAAGGTTTATAATAGAATCTTCTAATAATCTAATAGGCTAGCAGACTCAAGTAGGTACCTATTTTAAATTAGTTATGTTGTTATGTTGATGTAGGGTAGTTGCATAATAATTATAATACACACCAGAATGGATTCAAAGTGCAAACCACAAAATTGACATAACTATTACACAATAAATATCACCTACACATTCACAGTAGGCAGCTTGATTTGACATTTTTTAAAATTAAATTGTAGGTACCTTTTAATTGTAGGTAAATTAGACTATTGAAGAGACAACATATTCTTGTAGCGTGCTTTCTTACAAGTGTTGCTTTGTTTTCATTTAAAACACCAATCCAAACATCTTCGGCCTTATTCACAAGTAACTTTCATAAACTAAAATGTGTCGTTTTCACATGTTTGCAACAGACTACTGTCAGAAGTCGCACTGACGTTAACTGTAATTATTTACAGTTAAGGGGGCTTTTACAAAATTATGCGTAGTTGCAAGGTGTTCGTCGTCAATATTTGATGCATAGCATTAATTTCTATACTTAGCCATTATATGAAAAATACCCTTCATTTCATCTTCTTCGATAATGACAGAACGGATTTTAGGTAACTTACCTATTTATTTAGTAATCATCGTTCCCCTGGTGTTCATTTTGGCAAAAACACACAGAGACCCAACTTGAGTGCTCTAATTTGCAAATTCTGTGTAACGTAAGTCTCCAAACTAAATTGTACTCCACTAAACACATCATGTACTTCCATAATGTCAGAAAAGATTTTTAATTTTTACCTTTCAAGCAATCAAAAAAATATTAAATGAAATTTGATTTTTAATCAAAAAGGCTTCAACAAAAGTTGTAATATCTCCGGAGTTTTATATTACATCGACAAAACATTGTTACCAAAATAAAGCTCATCATTTTTCTAAACTACTACAAATTATTTCATAGTTTGACAAATTAATGATGTTATATATTTAACAATAAATGAAATTAGATCTATTTGGTCAAACCGACGGACGCTGCGAGGTCGGTACCGCGCGCGCGGTACTGAGCTCGCCAAAATGTAAAAGTCCCCTTAACGTCAGTGCGACTTCTGACTATCCACTAGTTTTCAAACACTATATTAAAAGTTCAATACGTGAACTTTATACGAACAAAGGCCCTTACTTTTGACCGCCTGTTAATTAGGATGACCTTGCAGTGCCTGGGAAAGAAAAAAAACCGGCCAAGTGCGAGTCAGACTCGCTCACGGAGGGTTCCGTACCATTATCTATCCGTGCCATCTGGACTCATCTGGTAAACGAGTAAAAAAAATCACGTTCTTTGTTGGGGAGCCCCTTAAATATTAATTTTATTCTGTTTTTTAGTATTTGATAGCGGCAACATAAATACATCATCTCTGAAAATTTCTACTATCTATCACGGTTTATGAGGTAGGTACAGCCTGGTGACAGAATGACAGACGGACGGACAGCGGAGCCTTAGTATTAGGGTTTGTTTTACCGTTTTGGTACGGAGCCCAAAAAATCAAGAAACAAAATGGGATACCACGTTAATGTAAAGTATGATGTAGGTAGTCGTGGAAAACTCAGTGACTTTTCCACTATGGTCGCCATGCGAACAACCTAAGTGTGTTTTTCTTAAAACTCACTTTTCTTGGAAAGTAGTCTGTAAATAACCAAAATGTTATCAGATCATTAAAATCGTAACTATTCATTTTTCATTAGACATTTTGTCTTAGATATAAGAATTTAAACGTTTACATATGAATGAAATGTAGGGATTGACTCTGTAGGCGTTAAGGCACCATAGGACATTTAATATTGTAGATATTGTAAACCCTGTTTCACCGTTTTGCAATTGGAATAACGAGCCATGAGACCGGGATTATACTAATACATATATTTTATAGTTGTCAAACTCGTGTTAACATACCAAATACCGTTTATTGGTTGAACACAGCCGATGATCAACATGCAACCAATGAGCGCTCAGTATTTTTAAATTTGACATGATTTTAACTTTAACAAACGTACTAGAAACCGGGGGTATATGTGTCACAACAATTAGGAAAAAAAGTTTATTGTGTTGGTACCTACCTACTATGTTGGTACTTAGGTTTCCGAATGTTTTATTTTGTATGTTGGAAGTTTTCTAAATAATTTTCAAACTCTTTGTTCGTACCAAAGACCTCTATGTATACGAGACAGGACATCTCTAACTGCCACTGTCGACCACAGTGAGTAGCCGGCCAGCATACTTTCGCCCATACGAAACTGGACACTTAAAGCGACTGCACGTGTTTTGCAATAAAAATGATGATCTGAAAATGCCATCGTGCGTGCTCAGATAGCCGTAAAAAAAACAAACTAAGCGTCGCTTTGAGTATCCAGCTTCGTATGAGCGAAAGTATACCGGCTGCAAATAATATAAAGCCACTGGTTGCCATACTCGCTGTGGTCGACAGTGCCAGTTAGAGATGCCCTGTCTTATACAAGAGATCTTCGATTCGGTCTTGATGAATACATCATTAGATCTAGAGTAAGATTGCATAGCATTTATTTGTTAATACGATGTAGCAATATATCCAGACGTTGGCATTGCAATAATATTATTGGCACTGCCCCCTAGCGTTACTAAAATATCTAATTTATATTCAAAAGAAATGTCATTGCTTCAAGCACAAGTAGATAACTCGTAACAGCTACACTAAAATCGGTGAAACTCGGGCGATGTATTATAATGATAATTATTATGAATTTGATCAAAGTATTCGTAGCATTTTATAATTTGTTTGAGGATGCAAACGTTTCTAGAAATATATGTAAACGTAAGCCAAGCTTCGGGTCCGCTTCACACGGTAACGATTGCAATCTCATACAACGTTTTGTATTCTAAATACATCTCTCTACTTTTTTCACCTCTTTGTAACATAGTTTTAATGTGTTTAAAACAGTAAATAAATATTGACTTCACGAAATACTGGGTTTTACTTTGTCTTTCGAATTCTACGTTTCTTAACTTAAGGTGGAACGTTTCACTAGCGCGGCAAATTCAAATTTTCTTGCGCTCTTTTGCCAATAATAGCTTAATTACTAAACGTGATTACATTAAAACTGATTTAACGTAAAGTAATAAAATGTATTAACAAATTACGATTAAAAGTATCTCCTAGATATAATTGGTTTAGCGACAAATGGCAATAAACAATTTCCTTTTCGTTTTTCAGTCTATTGCCATTTGTCGCTAAACCAATGATATGTAGGTGATACTTTTAATTGTGATTTATTGATACATTATATTTATTTGCGCAAAATTAGTTTTCGTGTAATCACGTTGAGTTATTAAGCTATTATTGGCAAAAGAACGCAAGAAAATTTGAATTTGCCGCGCTAGTGAAATGTTCCACCTTTATTTGCTTCTACATTTTGAACCACTACTGTCTGTGTGTCTCATTTACATTCAGCGATGATGATGCGTCCATGCATTCATCACTGCTGTGGGAGCGAGCAGAAATAAGGCAGCGTGAATATGTACCTAATGTATGGAACTATACATTACATATTTGCGCTGCCCATTTTACACCCGTCTACATATTCACGCTGCTATTTACTCCCGCGGCATCGGCAGTGATATGGGCTTGTGTCCTGTTATTTTTTTTATTGCATAAATTAATAACATTCCTCCAAAAATGACAAAGTTACAAGCATTTTAAAATACAGGTATGGAAAGAGACAGTGACGTCACTCTTGCTCCTTCATAGTACCTCATTACTAAGGTGTGGTAGCTTTACATACAGTCTCTTTGGCATGTAACTTCACAACGTGCGTTTTCTTAGTAACTGTGGGGAATCTTCTGTTTTGCGAGAAAGGGACAGGCGATGCCCCCTTCCACAAACTTTAAAAGCTTATTAATCCTTGATTTATTTATCGATTTTACAAATTTTTTCAATTACAACATTCATTTTTAACCTATAGGTACTTTATGAGAATAATATTTACGCGTTAATTTTTAATAGCAGGCAACTAGCCTATTGTACCTAAAGGTGTCTATGATTTCTCGTGACCTTATTTATGTGTAGTAATTTCTCCAATATCCTGAAGTATATCTTTTAATTTTTGTTTATTTCCTGGCTTCCATTAAAAAACGAGTGCAAAAAAAGTTTTTTACTATTTCTATATTACTTATCAAATTTAATTAAAGCAATCTCAAGACTAGATAGTGATTATAATGCGACAACTTTGACGTAGTCCACGAGCAGTTCTGGCTGTGTCCAGGTCTGGAACCAGGCGTCTAAGTCCTGCCAGAAGTATAGTGTGGCCTTCCGGCTAAAGTTGTTCCACGGCTTCGGCCGGTTGTCTGCCGTCGATGCTCCCTGGGGGAACTCGGTGATGCTGCCAGCTGCCATGCCGAAGGTTAGGTAGAACTGGGGGGAGAGTAGTGAAATGTAAACAAGCTATTCGTGTCTAGATTGTAATATTAACGCATAAAATTAAGACCCGATGCAAGGCTGATAGATCTGAAGTGGGGGCAATAGCTTCCCAGTCGCCACCCGGTGGCAACTGGGACCTTATTCCCGATCGCCACCCGGGGGTAATCCATGTGGGGGCAAATGGGAATATACCAGTCAGCGTGGTAGAAAAAATAATTTGATACTTATCACAAAGGAAAATCTAGTTTCTTCAAGCCCATAGTGATATTGAGATTACGTTTTGGAATCATATTATTTTTAATGATTAATTGTTGACGGTTATCTAGTCTTGAACGATAACATCAGAAATAAAGAGAACTGAAGTGATCGGTATGGGTACCTATTAGAATTAGCAAGTTGGAATGACTATGGGCCTATAGGCAAATCACGATGCTTATAGAACTACCTTGATCGGCTACTTTGAGCGGCTGCTTGCCTATCATGTATCCACCGGCTCCCCGTGGTTCTGACCAGGTCGTCGGTCCACCTAGTGGAGGACTGGCCTACGCTGTGTCTTCCGGTTCGTGGTTGCCACTCAAGAACCTTTCTTCCTCATCGGTTGTCAGTTCTACGACTTACGAGCGATGTGGCCTGCCCAACATTGCCATTTCAACTTGCTAATGCTCGACTCGTCGCGGATAATAAGCACTATTACATTTATAATGTAGGTACCATTCGTAGACAGTGTCATCACTTTTCATCAGGTGAGATTGCGGTTAAATGTGGGCTTATTTAGTTATAAAAAAAATGCGCACAAACTCACGTGATCATCGAAAGGTGCCATCTTAGAGCCCATGCCGAGCAATGTTCGTGGTATGTGCTTGCAAGACCAGGGAAACCGTCCGTGCAGGCCATTTGACGCAGGTTCTATTCGCGCCCACTCCTCACTATCTACTGACAGTATGATGCGATCTGTGGAGAAATGAGAGTACCTATTGAGAAACAAGAGGACTTTAATTTAAATATAGGTATCATTAAGCCAACCTGGGGGTTTCCAAAGATGCCAGCATGAGGCGTTAATGCCTCACGCTAACTCAAAAATGTATGGGAGTGAAATTAATATAGCACGCTGGCATCTTTGCTCAGTGCCGTAAATAGCCTTTTCAACACATTCGCTCAAAAAATGCATTTACAAAGCCTGTATACATTGTTCGAAAGTTAAACATTACGCACCATACAACGGAGCGTGCGGTTTTTCAACACATTTGCGAGAAAACAGTACAATAGGTAATGAAACAAACTTTTGTTTATTAGTGGGAAAGTCGCAACAAACAATCTTTGATGTTCCTAATCTAATATGAAAATGGGCTAAAATGGCGCGCATTTACAATGCAAATGGCGCCACGTGCGTGTGGTCAAAATTAGAACTACATCTTTAGTTTCATTTTCTTCTATTAAAGTATTAAAATATATAAGAATTTCGAACAATGTATACAGGCTTTGTAAATGCATTTTTTGAGCAAATGTGTTGAAAATAACTATTTCTGCGCCCTGTGCGAGCTTCTATGACTGCGCCCTTGTCTTGATATTATAGGTACCCTAGACAGGGCAGTAGCCAGAAATTCCAGGAATTCTCTTCTAGTAGCTTCACTACTATTATCAAAACACTCGACAAGATTTTGTACATCTACTAATTTTATCATCTCTCCATACATCTAAGTACCTATGTGTAGTGTAGGTATATATTAAAAGGGCAAGCGAAGCGAGCGTGACCAACTTTTTATTTGCCATATTGTATATCAAAAAACACGTATGTACTGCAGTCAGTACAAACGCGCTTGCTATAAAACAAAAGACTCTGAGAACAATCCGAAATCGTGTGTCGAGTATTCAAATTATCATATTATTTTATAATACCTGGTGCCCACCGTATAGAGAACACATGGAAGTCATCGCCCCAGTTTCTTCCATTGAGTAGGACCTTATTAGTCAGCAGGTTGTCCCGGCATTGCTCGTCCATGATGGCGCCTCCGTAAAGAACCTAGTAAATTTGAACATGATAGTAACTAAATAGTTAATAGAATGCTTCTAACGTCATCGTCATCATCAACAGCCTAACGACGTCCATGGCTGGGGCCTCCCCCACAGAGCGCCTGTATCCATCAGCTTCCCGCGGTTTTAACCAGATCGTCGGTCCACCGAGTATGGGGGGCCGGCCTACGCTGCGTCTTCCGGTTCGTGGTCGCCACTCGAGAACTTTTCTTCTCTATCGGTTTCTAACGTAAGTAGGCATCAGGTTACAAATTTCGATTCTACATTTAAAAATACTCAATTAAATACCTTGTTCGAATAATCTGTGAATCCAGCCGAGAGCTCTTTGTTGCCACGTGCTGACACTATTTTCAAAACTCCCGATGAATATCCCTGACTACCGTACTTCTTTAAAAAGGGCTCCAGAAGAATTTCTAAAGTGAAAAATTGTATGATTAAAGATGGAATCAAGTTGCTATGTATTTTTAAAAGGGATGCAACCATTGACTATAAATCCAGTTGATCAATGATACAACTTCCTCTCATGCGAAAATTAGTGGTGTATTTCAACTACTATTTTCATACAAATCACGGGAACCCGTTGAAGTCTTTTGTTCCATCCTGCTCTGTCCTTTGTAATTTTGTATAGCTTTGTCTCGTTTTGTTACCTCGTCCGCTGCCCGCGCAGGTGAGTCGTGTTTGTACGAGAAATTATGTTCACGAGCTATCAACGGGCTTTATAATCTTGGAACCCGCTCGCAAAATAGTAAGGCCAATTAGGTATATATTTAAGAAGCCCGAAGGACTAAACCATCATCATCATCAACAGCCTGAAGACGTCCACTGCTGAACATAGGCCTCCTCCAGAGAGCGCCACCATGAGCAGCTGCTCGCCTCCTGCATCCATCGGCTCCCCGCGGTTTTCACCAGATCGTTGGTCCACCTAGTGAGGGGCCAACCCACGCTGCGTCTTCGGTTCGTAGTCACCACTCGCGAACTTTTCTTCACCATCGATTGTCAGTTCTACGAGCGATATGGCCTGTCCATTGCCACTTCAACTTGCTAATTCTACGAGCTATATCGGTCACTTTAGTCCTCCTGTGGATCTCCTCATTCCGGATCTTATCTCGCAGGGAAACAGCGAGCATAGCTCTCTCCATAGCTCGACTAAATCATATACTATGTAGATAGTAGCTGTAGGTACCTATGTACCTACCTATCTAACGTAATATTTGTTTTAGGTCTCGGGATAATGGGATATATGTTTGTATAAATTTGATTCTTTAGCTAGTGCTGACTGGTGACCTGGGTAAAGCCAGTCTCCTTGGGGCAGCTTGGCCTTCACGTAGACAGTTCCATATGTGAAGGCGAAGCTCTTGCTGGTGACTCGCCCGCTGACGACCGGCGGCAGGATATCGGCTCCAGACACCGTGAACATGCACTCCTCTCCTCGGGCTGTGCATCTAAAAACGATTAGAAAACTCATTGTAATCGCGTAGTTTTTGATTTAGACTTGTGTGGAACTTGCGCAGTAACGTGCGAGGCTGTGTTTCTATAAACGACATAATGCTAATCTACACCACTATTTAGAGACGAAAGATTTGTATTTTTGTATGTTTGTAATGAATAAACTCAAAAACTACTGTGCCGATTTCAAAAACTCTCTCACCATTGGAAAGCTACATTCACCCTGAGTAACATAGGCTACACCACTACACGTGCGAAGCCAGGGCGAGCCGCTAGTTAGTGATATTTATTAAAGGGTGGTAATAAGTGCCTTCCGGTTCGTGGTCGCCACTCAAGAACCTTTCTTCCCCATCGGTTGTCAGTTCTACGAGCGATTTGGCCTGCCCGTTGCCATTTCAACTTGCTAATTCTAAGAGCTATATCGGTCACTTAGTTCTCCTGCGTATCTCCTCATTTCGGATTTCATCTCGCAGGGAAACAGCACCGGAAGACGCAGCGTAGGCTGGCCCCCCACTAGGTGGACCGATGATCTGGTGAAAACCGCGGGAATTGATGGATGCAGGAGGCGAGCGGCCGCTCAAAGTGGCGCTCTCTGGGTGAGGCCTATGTACATCTGGACGTCTTCAGGATCATGATGATAATAAATGCAATACAAAAATACTTTATTGAACACCAAAGGTGTATACTTATAGAAGACACTCGCAAGAAAGTTTTAGTCATAAACATAAATATACCTACTTTGAAATTTTGGTTCGCTTTAGTCCTGAATTTCGTGTAATCATATTTATTTAAGCGTTTCGCTACAGCTCTTAAAGCCCACAGCTAAAAAGTGGAACTGTTGCCGTCGCCCTTATTTGCAGTGTAGCCTGGGAGTCAACAAGTCAAGAATGAACAGGTAGGCAGTAGGCAAGTGACTACAACATCTTAACATCATGAGACAGTGATCAAAGTTATTAATGGAGGAATTCTTAAAGGTAAGCGTTATTTACCCACTGAATAGGTTCAAAGTCCCGGAGTAGATAGATTCGTTGTTGAACCCTTTTACGTTTTGTTGCAGTGTGGGTCGAATGCGAAGATTTCCGTTGTCGATGCTTACCGTTGGCTGCTCTTCAAGGCGCTGATATGACACAAATGGGTGCTCCTGTGGATGAATGACGAAATCTTTTCTTGAATATTAATCATAGTGTGCTGTGTGATCACGGTGGTGTGAGTAGAGAAAAAATCCATCTCTTCCCGTAGGTGCTGTACCTACGCGCCCGCTAAGGGAGTATACATAGGTACAATAGGCAGCAGCAGTTTCCTCAGTACCTACATTAAAATCTTCTGCGATCACCAAGCCTCCTGCCAAGCGTGGTGGTTAGTGCAAAACCCCCCAATGATAAGCGGCCAAAGTGATGGCATTTTATGGGGGAGGTCCATGTTCAACAGTGGACGTCTTCAGACTGTTGATGTGTGCTTTCTTTTCCTGTAGGCAGATGGTGAGACCGTCCGAAGACTTGTGTCCGTCACGACAGTAAACCGACGCGACGGCGGCCATGCCGCTCTCGACTCCGCGATTCCGCACGGTAGCGCTCAGCTATTTACATCTTACAACCATGAGACTGTGATATGTCTCAGAAACAGAATGACGTGCGCAGTACACGCAATATTTGAGTTCTGCGTTGAACGCTTTTATGAGTTGCAGTGACGCTTAGCATCAGGCAAACAACTACCACGCCACGATGCGTTATTCGTTTATTTATGAGTCAGTCATCTGAAAGTGACTCACTGGATTGGAGTAGACGGGGATGTAATGTTCGATCTGCCAGACCCTTTCGTCAAGAGTATCAAAGTTGTCCTCGAATAAGGTTTGGCCGGCGCATGCACGGCCTGCCCGCACGGTGGTCACCGTTGGCCGGCAGTCTGATACTGGACTCACGGGCAGTGGGCTGGAAGGATCTTCCAATTCTGAAAGGTGGTGTTTGATAAAAAGGGGAGTTTTGATTTTATTAAAAACGAACCCGTGGAGTGATGTATTCGTGGAGTGATGTATTCACATCACTCCACGGGTTCGTTTTTCATCAGCTCATTGTTCCCACTGCAGTGCTAGGACACGGGTTTCTCATAGGAGGAGAGTGAGTCAGAGGCACATCATGTGCATACCTAGGCACTGGTCAAGTGCGGGTTCGTGGATGTCACAAAAATGTATCAAATGTGATTCTTGAAGTACCGGTTTCCTCAGGATGTTTTTCATTCACCGTTTTGTTGTGAGGGTGATCTTTGCCAACCACACAATATTAAGAAGGACATTGGTGCGTCAGCAGGTTCGAGGCATGGTACGTTTACTTGAAGTTTTCATGAGCTTCTACGTGCGTAGCCTTTGGCGTGAAAGTCATACTTACAAAGAAACAGACAAGGTTTCACTTTTATATTAGGGTTCTTTAACATTCCAGTATATGTACCTAGTTTTTAGTTATCATGGGCAACACAATACTCAAAATAGGTAGGATACTTAAGTACCTATACTCACTAGTATGGGGAAGAAAGATTCTCGCGTGGCGACCACGAAGCGGACGCCACGCGAGAAGAAGAAGAAGCGCAGCGTAGGCCCCTCACTAGGTGGACCGACGATTGGTCAAAACCGTGGAGAACCGATGTATGCCAGAGGCAAGCAGCCGCACAAACTGGCACTATGATCAGCTTATTTATGCTATTGATGAGGACTCACCAGTAACAGTGTACTGCAAATTATCATTAATATATCCTTTGCTATTGACGGAGACAAAGACGTGGTACTTGATGACATCTCCGACCTTCAGGGCCAGGTCAGGATCGCTGAAGACCCAGCGGCCACCCGTCGCAGTGATCACTTCGCCTTTTATGGTACCAACGTCATTGCCCCCAATGTTTTGATTCACGTTACCATTGAAGGCAAATAAACTCAGATTCGGGGCATCTAGAAATAATTTATACTGCAGATTAGCATGAATAATAAATAAGTATGTGAGGAAATTTCACACAGCGCCATAATAGCGCCTAACTAGCATATGCTATGGGAAGCAGATAACTGATAGAATACTTAAATATTTTCTTTTGTAGAATACAATATAACACAAAGACACAGAACAAACACCTATAATGGTCATCACAAAAATGTTTGTCCTGGGTGGGAATCGAACCCACAACCAATAGTTCAGAAAGCAGAGTTGGCTACTACCAACTGAGCTATCAGGCCAGTCAGAGTAAAATAGAATTTGGCATAGGTAGGCATGTATGTATTTTTAATTCAAATAGCAATTCAAAGATTCCAAATACTTTGAATATACCTATACCTATACATAACTATAAATATGAGTAAGATAGGGGAAAGAACCGAGGTTTTTCTGTTATTTTGAGTACAGTTAGCTGGTATAATCACTTGCTAAGTTTGATTTGTTATCTCATATTTTTTTGCTTAAGGCTGCTATATACGCGGATCCACTATCTCGCTCGCGCATTGCGACATTTTTGAAGATAATAAATACTTAACTGAATGTACTTACGAAAAATCTGGCTAAACTATGTTCTCGTGAATAAACTCATAAATTTTCAATAAAAATATCATAGTAATCCAAACAAGTTTTCATACATAAAAACAGCATAGAAAGAAAATAAACTTCAGACATAAGGTTAGGTGTAGACATATTAATTCAAACATGATTTAATAAATTTTATGAAATCATGTTTGGATTAATATGATATTTTTGTTGAACATTTGTAATGTTATTGCTGTTTGTTTCCTTGTTGTTATTGTGGTTAGATTAGCCAGATTTTTCGTAAGTAACTTTAGTTATTTAATGTCGTCAAAATGTAACATAGAGGAATAACATAGAGGATCCGCGGGTATCCATAAGCAATTATCAATCAGTTTTCCTGTCTTATAATATTCACGGTTTGATGACTGTAATAAATATGTTATTGGATGAGTTGAATGACTGCTTAGACCATCTGCATACTTCATTCGTTGACGTAAGTAGGTACCAATACTTCAAAGGCAGATTTCTTATTTAGGGACTTATTAAGATTACGTTTTGTAATCAGAATCACACAACAGCTGGAGTAGGTGCACTTTTATTCTGTCCATTGAAAGTGCGGCATGGTGGGTTCAGTAAACTTCGATTTGCAAATAAAACAAAGGCAAAGAAACACCGTTACCTGATAACCTGGCGGGAATTTTAACCAAATTCTACTTATCGGCTACTGTTTAAGTGAGATGTAATGTTTTTCTTCCATTACCTACCTTGTTGTCCATTGTTGTGTTGCCTAAAATATTTTTCAACTTGGCCGTAAAAGTGTTGCCGATAGGTACAATTTTATAACCTATATAAAGCGAGATTATACAAGTAGAGCCCCTACAAATATGTGACAGGGATTAAAACACATCATAGATTTATAGACACACTTTTCAAAGCCACTTAACTACGAAGAAATAAAAATACTAGCTTATAAGTATGTTTTTCCTCAAATACAAGTTCATTAAACTCCAGCTATTTACCTTCGATGGAAGCTCTGAATCCTTTTGGCTTGAACACTTGTATCCTCACATTCGGGATCTTATACTCTTGAGCACACGATATTTGCAGCAACAAAATCACTTGGAGTTCCACCACACGTCTGACCAGGTTGAAGGCCATTTTGATACTGAGACTGGTTTCAAAACAATACCACAATACAGATTCTGTTTTATGTTAATACCTACGTAATAAATAGATACTGCACAAGCCACCCGAAGCTTGAACTTTAGATTATGATAAATAATAAATTGTTCAGTACTTTTTAGCGTGCGGTGTTATCATTGCACGCATAAATAATAATTCATCTACTATATAGCATTGCTAACATATCTCAAGCATTATGTTCCCAGAGAGCCTTAAATATAAAATACTAGCTGCGCCCCGCGGTTTCACTTGCGGATAAAAAGTAGTCTATGTGGTAATCCAGTACATAAGCTATCTATATTCCAAGTTTCATCCAAATCCGTCCAGCCGTTTGAGCGTGAAGGAGTAACAAACATACACACATACACACATACAAACTTTCGGCTTTATAATATTAGTGTGATAGTGTGATGTGAAGTGTGATAGTGTGAAGTGTGATTACCACCACATTCAGCATGGCTTTTTACCTAGGGAAACGGACATTTTGACAAAGACGTTTTGGAAAACGGTAATTTTAAAAAAGGGGCATTTTGAGTAACGTACAATTTGGGAAATCACACTATCACACTAATATTATAAATGCGAATGTTTGTATGTGTGGATGTGTGTATGTGTGTATGTTTGTTACTTCTTCACGCTCAAACGGCTGGAGGGATTCGGATGAAATTTGGAATATAGATAGCTTATGTACTGGATTAACACATAGGCTAAATTTTATCCGCGGGTGAAAACGCGAGGCGCAGCTAGTAGACAATATTGAGAGAAAATTTTGGGAAGTTGATTTTATGTACCTAAAGGTTACTTACAGTTTAGGCATACAATGATTTTATTTCCATTATTCAAAACATCTTCAGTATATATACCCATTACAGTCGACTTATACAAGTTTTTAGAATTCGTAAATAAACTCTGTTCCTGTCGGTCCGTCTATCGGTTATTTTTGTAGATGTTTATGAAAAGAAGGTAGAGCCTGCTTTGGATAACAAGCTTTCGTGATGTAAGACGTAGGTATATTGTTACTTGTCTTCACATGCCAAGGCACAGGGGCTTTATTCACTATGCCACATAAGATTCCTTGCCAATAACGCGATTTAACGCGCCACGACATGGAATAAAAAAATTGTATACTTCTGTATGCCACGCGTTAGGTTGTTTGTGGCTAGTATTTTCTGTTCCGACGTGCGTATAATAAGCCTTGTTGCATTTGACAAGGGCATACAGAATAGCATATTAAAATCCAAAACCATTCCACGAAGATATCGTAACGCGTCGCGTTACGTGTCTAGATGGTCATAGGGAATAAGGGCCCTGGCTGTAGCTAGCTGTAAACATGCAAGTAAAATACTTATAGGCTAACAAGATAGAGGCTAAGTGAAAATAATTTTTACTTAGGTAGGTATCTAGGTTTTATTGTTTTATTGACTGGCCTGTTAGCTCAGTTGGTAGTAGCGCTGCGTTCTGAACTATAGGTTGTGGGTTCGATTCCCACTCAGGACAAACACTTGTGTGATGAACATCTATGTTTGTTCTGTATCTGGATGTTATATTGTATTCTATGTATGTATTTACAAACAAAAAGTATGTAAGTATTCTATCAGTTATCTGGTTCCCATAGTACAAGCTATGCTTAATTTGGGGCTAGATGGCGCTGTGTGAAATGTGTGTGTATTTATTTATAGGTAGACAAGGAAATATTTTTCTTCCGGTATGGTTTTTGTGAAAATCATTATTTCTTTGAACTTTAGGTACTTATTTATCTAGGTCTGAAATAAAGCTCATCACCTCACAGATAACTTAATAGCTTAATAGTTTACACCTGCCTATTAAGTACATAACTTAATATTATATACCTACTAGGCAAAGTTATTGGTTCCTCGTCAAGATTAAATATTTTATTCTTTATTGAACTCGCTTTGGCCGCGTCAGAAGAACTCCATCGTAACTGGATACAAAAAAATTAAGAAGTCTCCGATCGCAACTGGTTTCGTACAAGGACGAAAAATTCTTCGATAGCAACTGGTTACGAAACCCCATGAAACCGGAGTTTAAATTATGAAGCCAATTTATTTCCAATTCTTATAAACCTAGCCGCAGACTCTAGAATAATTATTATCACCACCTTTGCAATCACGGTTCGCATATAAATATAACTCTACCTAGAATTAATAACTCGTTACTAAATTGCTTGTTTATTTGTTGAAAGTTAATTCCTCAGACGTGCGAAAGGAAATACGGCACAGGTTTTTTCCCGGGTTGTGTGAATCATATTATACCAATGTAGCTATACTGATAGATGTTTCGGTTCAGCATTGGTCTGGGACCCAAAAAAGTACCGGGTAAACCCATTTTTTTCAATGGTATTTTTGGGTTTAGTTTAGAACGTTGAACGTAGAAGTGATGGGATTTCGTACCCTACCCCCACTAAAAATACGTAGCAAAGGTGACGAAACAATATTGGTTTGGTCATTCAACAATGTACTAGATGGGCTGTTGTGTTTTAGAATCTCTAATTGTTCCAACACACATAATCTAAAGCTCTTATCACATACATGTAATAAGTCAAATGTATCATTATCGCGTAATGTATGACCTGTATCAATTGTGTTGTTGTGTTGTGTTGTGTTGTATTGTTTCGTCACCTTTGCTACGTATTTTTAGTGGGGGTAGGATACGAAATCGTATATAAGCGCGGCTGGCCGGCGGGCCCAGTCACTTTCGCACGAGCCTTCGTCGAGTCAACATCAGTCCTGAGGATGCCTCGTGGAGAGGCGAAACACGTGTCGGTAAAGATTGTCTATATTGGGTTAGTGTAGGTGATTGTTGTTAGGTATATGTAGTATATTTTAGGTATATGTAATTTTGGGTTATATTCATTTAAATTTATTATTATATTCGTTTAGATTATTTCTCGGAATTATTTATGTTCATTTAATTTAATTAATATATTTAAGTATTCTAAGTTAATAGTTAAATACTAGTATTATAATTTATTTGTTTAAAATTAATTTTGATCGTTTATGTTAGTTTGCCATTGGTCTGATTAGGTTTTTACTGGGTTTTTCCTAATCCTGCGCAACGAATGTTGGACCAATTTAGCCATCCCAGTTTTGGTTTCAATAAATATTATACATTATAAACGTTTCTAATCATTTTTGTAATACATTTGCCTACAACAGTCATTTGCAGCTTCCCCAATATAGATAATCTTATATGATCTTTTAGCGGAATTACACTAGATATACTTTTTTCATTTTGTTATTAAGATGAACTTCCGCGAAGTCACGCCTGAGTCAATCAATTAACTCATATTTTTGTAAATTTTCTATACTTAAACAGTAAGATACGTGTCTATGTTATGTAAGCCACTTGAAGTTTCTAATTTGATCCTTGATCGGTGTCGGCAATGAGTTCGAAGTTCTGGGGGCGTACCGTGAGCTCTTAGCGCGATTCAAAACAGAGCCTATACTGGCTCGCTTGTCAAAATCCCTATACAAAAAAAACAAAGCAATCCAATATAGGCTCAGTTTAGGATCGCGCTAAGAGCTCACGGTACGCCCCCAGGTCTCCCCATCATTACTCATATATTTTCTAACTTCTTTGTAAACTCTTATAGTATATTAGTCTAATGTAAGTTATTAATATTATAATTTCCGAATTATCCATGAACTTCATTGGATTTTCCTAATTATACCTAAATTGTAGGTACCTACAATCCCTTAATATTTCGAACAAGTAGGTAGGTAGTTACAGTTTGATAAAATAAGCAAAAATAAATAAATTAAGAGGTGTTAATGGAAGTTAAGCATTTAGGCACAAAATACAACAGAAGTCAATCACATGTATGTACTTCACTTTTTATACCTACGCTCGGCGCTCGCGCTAGGGCCATCAGCTTTGGCTTATGCACAAAAAAGTATCATGGTAGTGATACTCGTATCTAGTTGTTTGATTTATTGTTGAGAATGAAACAGGAAGAACGGAAATATAACAAGTAAAATAATAACTACAATATTTCTATTTTAATGTTTTACTGTTATAATATTACAAATTTGTCACAGAAAATATCTCTGAAACAACTGGTAGCGTAAAAAACGACAATTCACTGTTTAATGTTGAATTTAAACAACCGTCCACTAAACAATTATAATAGCTTTTTTTTTGTTGCTCCATTTTTGCATAAAGAATGTTCACAGACGCGTATCTCAAGCGGGTGGCGCTCGCGCTCGCACTACTCTGACTAACTCTGAGACATCGTGTCGGTGAGCGGTGTCTATGTGTGCGTTGCTCGAGCGCACTTATTATGTTGATTGCGTTCTGTACTATATTCTGTGATTTAGGTGAGACCAGCCCGGCTAGCATGCGCACCGCGACAAAATTTTCTCGATACCTTATCTTGTGAGAGAACGTGACAACACTCCGCATAAGTATGTCTCACTCTTATAGTGGCGACATGCTAGGCGGTGCGCATGCTAGGCCATCAGGGATGAAAGTAACAAGGGATGAATGTAACAAATGAGATTCTGAACGAATTTTGTATTGGCTGCACTGATGGTGTGTGTCATCAATATGCTCCATTTTTAACCTCTTGCCTATGATGAGCTCAGGGTGCTGTGCCATCAGATATTCATGATGAACTTATAAGGGTTCCTGTAGCACTACGGAACCCTAGAATGGGTACAATGCCTATACGTCAGCTGTATAATAATCTTGGGCTGTAGGCTCATGTATATCTGCACTAATAACGATTTAAGTTTTGTGTGCCATAATATAAATAAATATTATAGTGATCTCATTTTTAAATGATGTTAAAGATGACATGTTTGTGTGACATGGTGTGATGTGTGTTGGGGAGTGTATGTGTGGGGGTGTGTGTTGTTGTTGTTGTGTGTTTTAATATATATCCTACAATTAAACTATACGTACAGCTATAACTATCTAAGAAGATTGTTATTTTACCTATAAATGTTGACTTTTTTTAATATTGTGATTACTAATGTAAAAAGAAAAAAACCCTAGTAATCTTTTTTAGACTGTGTGATGTCTCAGGATGACGTGCGCAGTGCGCAGTGTCACGCGAAACTTTAATTTAGAGTTTCGAGTGACACTGCAATATGTAATGGGCGGCCACCGTGACGCTTAACACCAGGCGAACGACTAGCTCGTCACGTCATTAGTCACATTAAAAAAAAAATCTAAAAGCTGATTATAAATAAAATAAGTTTATTATGAGAGTAACTTTGTTTCTATTTACAATGTTACAACCATCTCCTTACACAGCTTACACTGTTACAACCAACCCTAGGGGTAGGGATGGTTGTAACAAATTCGTTCATCCCTGGTCTCCCCTACTCTTGTAATAATTTACACCATGTATCAGTACTCTTCATGTCAGAACAGAGTGGGTAGGTATAGGTACTAACTTGGGTACGTATAGGTACTAACTTGGGTAGGTATAGGTACTAACTTGGGTAGGTATAGGTACTAACTTGGGTACGTATAGGTACTAACTTGGGTACGTATAGGTACTAACTTGGGTACGTATAGTTACTAACTTGGGTACGTATAGGTACTAACTTGGGTACGTATAGGTACTAACTTGGGTACGTATAGGTACTAACTTGGGTAGGTATAGGTACTAACTTGGGTACGTATAGGTACTAACTTGGGTACGTATAGGTACTAACTTGGGTACGTATAGGTACTAACTTGGGTACGTATAGGTACTAACTTGGGTAGGTATAAGTATATACTTACTTATTTAAAAAAAGCATCTTTTCAGCGTAAAAAAGGTTTATTCACTCATTCAAATTAGATTTTTCCTTGAATTGAGATCTGTAAAATGGCCACAAATTCATAGGTACCTGGTTACCTGGAAAAGAAAAAATATATGTAATAAAACAGAAGACTATTTGTATACCCCCCTTTCTATAGTAGACATTTTCAAATGCTCTTTCAGTCGTTATCTGATTTTTTATTTATTTCTTTTTATGAGAATGAATGACGTGACGAGCTAGTCGTTCACCTAATTTTAAGTGACATACGGCCGCCCATAACAGACCAAAATTTCCATAGAGTGCAAATAATGGAATAATTTACTCTACGAACTTATTTTTGTAGTTTTTTTCATACAAGTTGTGTCATCAATTTTGATAATTCCACCTCGGACAGGAAACTATGGGCTTTAAATTTTTTCTTTAGTGATCTTAGAATAAGTAAGAACTTATTATTCTAAGGTATTCATATAAAATCAATCAAGTGATATTGATATAAAATTATGCCAAAATTCAAGGTTCTAGGTATAGGTACGGAAAGTACCCTATCAGGTTTTTTTTATGTAAACGAATGATGTGACGAGCTAGTCGTTCGCCTGGTGTCAAGCGTCATGGCCACCCGTTACAGATTGCAGTGTCACTCTGAGATCTAAATTAAAGTTTCGCGTGACACTGCGCACTGCGCACGTCATCCTGAGACATCACACAGTCTAAAAAAGATTTCTAGACTGATGTGAAATCAGTTCTTAAGTCTCATTTGCCCAGTAATTTCACTAGCTACAATGCCCTCAAGGTGTTTGGTAGATGTTGTATGTGCTATGCAAGGTTTTGATGACTCGTGAATTTCTTCAAATCAAGGTTTTAGCCGTACTAACTTTTTATTGCAGATTTAAGGTTTTCTTTCGGAACCCTAAAATGTAGTATTCATACTTACGTGTGTTGTTTGTGTGTGATGATCAGTTGATCAGTCCTCATAATGCGTACACCCTCACATAATCGACCTGCAGAGCGTTGGTATCATCGTACCAGGTGTAGTACCACTGCTCACGCGCATTCCAGAAGTTCAGCATCGCCTTCGTGGCTTTGTTAGTCCACGGCTTGTTGGCCACGTCGGGGAACTCATGAATGCCGCCCACAGACAGACCGAGGGATATGTAGAACTGGGGACAAGTTCAAGTCTAGTTCAAAAAGGTTACAAAAGTAACAGCTAGTTTGAAAATTAAATAAATTATTGGGATCCAGAAATTCCAATCTTTTTTTTTGTAGCTGCATTTCCACAGACACCTGGGTCCGTGCTCTTTGTTAACATTATTATAATTTATTATTTTACATTATTATTAATTAAGAACATAAATACATTACAGGAGGGACAATTCATATATATATATATTGTTTTGTGTTTAATATGTATTTTCTTTACTAAATAATATACAACACTATAGAATATAGTTATATTAAAGAAATAAAAAAGGAGGATAGAATTTTTACTAAAAATAAAAATAATAAAAATTACCAATCTTATCATACCTTAGCTTAACTTACCCGCCCCGGCTTCGCACGGGTTAACGAGTTTTATGCCCTAATCCACTCAAAGGGAAAAGGGAAGGGCGGGAGAAAAAGATGCGGAAAGGAGGCAGGTGGCACCTGACACACTCCCTTCGCCGTTCCATAATATCCATGCAACGCAGGAGACCACGAAAACCACAAAATTCAGAACATGCGTCCAGCCACCAGCCCGCACTTGGCCAGCGTTATGGGCTACTTGTGAGCCCTCCATGTGAGAGAAGACCCGTGTCCAGCAGTGGGAACGTTGGGCTGATTTATTTATTGTTAGGAAGACCAACAGATTTTCATACAACGTCCATGATGACGACGAGCAAGCAATAATATAAATAACCGGTCAAGTGCGAGTCGAACTCGCGCACGAAGGGTTCCGTGGCAAAAAGTAAGTAGGGAGCAAAAATCACGTTTGTTGTATGGGAGCCCCCTTAAATATTTATTTTATTCTGTTTTTTAGTATTTTTGTTAAAGCGGCAACTGTGAACATTTCAACTAACTATCACGGTTCATGAGATACAGCCTGGTGTTAGAAGGACATACAGACAGACGGACAGCGGAGCCTTAGTAAAAGGGGTGTGGAAGGGGGTCCTAAATAAAATGGAATCAGGACAAGCAGATGATATCTCTACTCCAATGATCGTTTAAGTATACCGACCATCTCATCAAACGGCGCCATGATAGTTCCTTTCTGCCACTTCGAAACCGCTAGGACTTTGTCTTTAGCATCTTGAAAGAACCCTTCCCCGGGGGAGATGTTCCCGTAGTTTTCACCGTCCACGAGCAGGCTTATACCATCTGTCAGAAAAAAATGTTTATCATTTTTATTTATACCTTTGATAAGAGAGTACTAATAAGGATCCGGCACAAAGTTATCCTACAAAACACGTTATAGTTATGTGATCAACTTCGCTATAGAAGAAACAAAAATAGTTGTGTTTCATTTTAGCAAATACTATTTTGAATGGGCTAAAAAGAGACAAGTATTTCGTTTCAGCTTTCGTTTTTGGTAATATTGTGTTACTGACGTCACTCTTGAGACCGCCTTGCGGCACAACCGCCATGTTGTGGTGATATGGCGAGCACCAAAGAGAGATTTCATAGGGGGCGGTACCGCTGCCATATTGTGGTGAGAAAGTGCCGCAAGTCACGTGACATGCTTCTGATCCTTTTACTCCCTTATCAAAGATTTATACCAATAGGTACTTTTTAAATCGAATGAATGACGTGACGAGCTATAGCCACTTGTCTTAAGTCAAGCGTCACGGCGGCGTGATACTGCAGCAGTTGCAGTATCACGCGAACTGTAAAGTCTCTGAACTGTACTGCGCAGTCAGTGATTTCATGCTTGCACGCTAAGGCTGACATTCAGAGTCAATGCATCGAGTTTACTCACATCGGTCTCACGTGAGATCAAACTCCGGACTCTGGGAGTATACTCCGTGTCGTTAAATTCAGAGACGAGATCAAACGATAACTCCGTGAAGTTCGACTCCAGCCATAGACAAGCGTAGTTTGACATTAGTGAGCAATGATTTTCTTTTTTTATTTGGCAGTATTATGTTAAAAAGAGAGAAACAATAGCAAATATTATATGAAAAACTGAAACAGGAGACCAAACTTGGTGGTGATATACTCTTTGCAGGAGAATATAAAAAGCGCGCCATCTTAGATTATTATTCTGTATTCTGGGATGCGCGCCGTTATCCGTTTTTATTTTTCAAAGTTAAAATTATTATAAATTTTGTTACCTAAATTTATTAAAATCGAGTGAATTTTAGCGGACATAGCAGTAGGTTAAGTAAAGCAATGAAAAATAAATCGTCTTTAGTGTTCAAAGCTTTTGTAAAAAATATCCAGGGAGTTAATAGCTCCATACATACAAATTCTAGAAGCTAAAATGAATGCTTCTTATAAAATGAATACAACAAAGAAAACACACAGTAACTTATCTGCCAACAATGAGTAACTGGTATATTTATTTTTGAGTTTTCCGATATTATTTTGATTTTAAATAAAATTATTACTCAATTTTATTTCGTAATTTATTAATTTTATTTTAATACAAAACTAATTTCTTTTCAATAACCATCTTAAAAATTGATTCTAAACAGCATTGTATTTAAAAACAGGCGTGATAGCAAAGATGGCGGTGTCTGAGCACGGCTCGAGTCACCGATTTCGCGGCTCAGCCCGTCTCATTCTTAGCTGAGCTTATACTCGTACTCCATTATGCTAAACTCGACTGTGAATGCCGATACGATTGGAGTTTGAGTCTAGACTCAATTTCTGACATAACGAAGCTTAAGATCAAACTCGAACTCGTTTGTGAATGTCAGCCTAATAATACTGCTTGGTGGCAGATATTCTGTCAAAACAGGGCATCCATATATGGTTGAAATTCCATCAACCCGCACAAAGCGTTTTGCTATGCACTTTATAGTGCGAACAGTCAAAGAGTGGAACACCTTGCCCGCGTCCTTGTTTCCAGCTAACTATGATCTGGGAGTCTTCAAGTTGAGAGTGAACTGGTATCTTCTAGGCAAGCTTGCACCATCGTAGACTGCGTCATCGCTTTCCATCAGGTGAGACAGTGGTCAAATGCTTTGCCTTTAACAATAAAAAAAAAACAATTTCTGCTAGCACAAACGTTGCAAAAAAGTCCTACCTCATCATATAGGAATAAATGCTTAAAATCAATTTATATTGCTATATTTACGTGGTCTCCATTCCAGAGTGTAATTATGGAAATCCTTATACCACAGGTCGAATCCAATCTTCTCTTTCAAATACGCAGATCTGCAAAAAATACAACATTCGTTAATTTCTAGCTAAAACCGAGGACAAAGTTGGTCTTATATTACCTATAAGGAAAACTACCACACGATTATTTAAAGCCTTTGATCATTAGAAGTAGAATTAATTGGTTTCCTTGTAAGTACCTAAAGCTTTGAAAAAAAAGCACGAAACATTGAAACTTACAAAATCCAGAAAAAAATAATGCGCAGAGAACGTTCCATTTTTATACAGATTGTATTTTTCCTTGATATATCAGACAGAGATCTACCACCAGAACACCAGCGAAATTTCCATGCAGTTATCTGCTTTATATACTGATCGTTCGAGCTAGATTGATTGAATACTATAACTAGTAATTATATAAATCACTATCACTCATGATAGTCGTGATATTACTAGTTAAACTAGACAGTAGGGCCAATTTTAAAGTCTTTAATGGACAGATCTACATAAAATTCCTAAAACTGTTACTGTTCTTGTCAAATAGACGGCAATGTAAGAGACGGATATATTTTTAGTAATTAAGGACTGTCAACTAAAGCCTAAATACCGCAGTGCCTGAAAACGAAGGTTTTCAATCAATGTGTGTTGCCAATGATGACTTATGGAACTGAGACGTAAGCTCAAAGTCGCGCAACGAGCTATGGAAAGAGCTATCTATGCTCAGCGTTTCCCTGCGAGATCAGCTCCGGAACGAAGAGATCCGCAGGAGTACTAAAGTGACCGATATAGCTCTTAGAATTAGCAAGTTGAAATGGCAATGGGCAGGCCACATCGCTCGTAGAACTGACAACCGATGGGGAAGAAAGGTACTCGAGTGGCGACCACGAACTAGAAGACGCAGTGTAGGCTCCCCACTCAGTGGACAGACGACTTTGCGAAAGCCGCGGGGAGCCGATGGATGCAAGAGGCGAGCAGCCGCTCAAGGTGGCGCGCTCTGGGGGAGGCCTATGTTCAGCAGTGGACGTCTTCAGGCTGATGATGATGATGATGGACTAAAGCCTACAAAATTGGGCGGAGTTCACCTGTAAGGCTCCTCGTCGCACATAATAGGTCCTGCATACAGCTTCTTGCCATACTCCACATTGCCTTTAACGCACGCGACGCGTAGCAACCCTGACGCGTAGTTGTTCACACCGTACAAGTGGTTGCGGGGCTCCAGCTGGATTTCTGATGATTAGAAAATCATAAAAAGAAGTAGTACTGACAACCGATGGGAAAGAAAGGTTCTCGAGTGGCGACCCGTAAGACGCAGCGTATGGAAAACCGCGGGAGCAGATGGATGTAGGAGGCGAGTAGCCGCTCAATTTGGGGAAGCTTATGTTCAGCAGTAGATGTCTTCAGGCTATATCTATAAAGATATTAGATATACCTACCTGAAGTGTGGTTTACACTTAAAAATCAATCCATGATGTCTTCAGGCTGTTAATGATGATGATGACGAAGAAGTAGAAAGTAGTAGAGAAACTTAGAGTAAGACACGTTCACACACTGTTGAATTTTAGACCTCTATTAACACATTCGCGTTCTCTCCCCGTTCATAGAGCTCATACCCAATGCCGCCATCCATTTCACCAGACCAAAACCACCAGCACCAGCGCCAAAGTGAGCCCAAGAGGAGGGTTCGCGGAATATAGTATGTGCTTGTAATATAAAATACGCTTTTACGAGCAAATACGTCGTATATATGTGTTATTATGAAGATGATACGTTTTTTTTTCTAATTTTGTCAGTGAATTTACGATGAAAACCATATTTTTAATATGGACCCTATTTTTATCATGGGTCTTCGGACCCGCAAATGTGAAAAAGGTGAACCCTCCTGGAGGGTCCTGGGCACTGAATGGGTTAAAGAAGTTTGTTGCACTCATCCAGGCTTCCTGCTGGCGCTTTGTCATTGCAGAAGTAAAGGCTATCGTGATTATTATTTAGTCTGTGGAAATAGCTGCGCTGTCAAAGTGCTATTAGTGTCATGTCAAACTTTCGCTTATTGCCATCTGTCCAGTCCAGGGCACAAGTTCAAGTTACTCTACTTACTAAACCTACCACCATAACACATAAGTAGGTTCTATCATCGATACAAAATGGGATGCGGTCTACGTACTTCCCGATTGCTTATCACTTGTCATAGTGCTACAAAAAGTACAATGGCAGACTCCCATACATAAATTAATTAGCGGTATAATCAATTAAGTTAACTGCACCCACTGACCTGGTATAAGCCAATCACCCTGTGGCACCTTGGCACGGATCTCAACCCTGCCGTACTTGAAGGAGAACTTGTTCTTGGTGGTGACCTTGGCGGTGATGATGGGCGGCAGGATCTGCGGACCGGATGGATTGCGGGAACACTCTAAGGTACCCACAGTGCCCGTACATCTGGTGAAACACGAAGAGTTTAAAGCAAAATAGATACTAAAGAAAGTATGTAGTGGAAACACGAGCCTAAAACTCATTGAGAAACAGGTTCTAATCTATTTACTTCGCTGATGTCACAGTTCTGCGTGATGTAACTATTATGGGTAGCCGTGAACGATTAGATGTCATCACGCGGGGCTTCTCTGACCCGATTAACTATTAACTCGTCACCTAATTATTACATTTATTAAATAAATAGATAGGTAATATAATTCAAAAGCCGTTTCCGTAGACCTTGAGAGAGGGAAGGAGAGGACGAGACAAGATAGAAAGAGAGGAGATAAGGAAAAAGTGTGATCCCAAATTAATACGTGCGACATGCGTAAGTGAATTAATGGTTCTTGGACATGCCAGTACCATGATATGGACAACTGATAGGGGTTTTACACAAACAAACTGGCTCTCAAAATTCGGAAAACCAAACTTGAAAATGTTAGAGGCTAAAGTATTTGTCTTCGAGATTACTAAGTATACTAGCTAGATGGCTCACTTATTAGAAAGATCCATTGGACTCCTCACGGAGCCCATATAAGTAGACTCCAACATGATAGGTTTGATCTCCAGGATGCCATCCTTGACTTGCAGGTTCTTTTCGTTCTTGTACACATTGAATGGGTAGTCCTGAAAGCAATCACCGATGGTACATTTTAGGGCTTTAAAGTGGTCCTAGCCTTATATCCACTGCCATTTCAACGTGCTAATTCTAAGAGACCGATGAGTTTAGTTCTCCTAACGGGTCTTTTCATTTTGCATCGTATCTCGCAAGAAAACCCCAAGCATATAGAATAGAAGATATTACGATACTAAATAACCATCTATACTTTTAATTAAGTCTTACAACTTGGTTTTTTCAAAATTTTCAGAACTCCGCCTACAAATCCGATAAAACTTACCGGCTCTCCTGGGAACTTGACCTCAGCAATCCAGATCTTCCCCTTTTCGATGTTAGAGTTGAAATTATCTTCAAAAAGTAGCTGTCCCTTGCAGACAAATCCTGGCACTGATACTTCAGACTCTGACAGACTGCAAGGATATCCTTCAGATAACGATGGCTGGACGGGTGAAGTTTGTGATGGAAGTGTTTCTGGAGAAGTGTCTCCCAATGGGATACCGTTTGATGGGTCTACTACATTTCCAGCTTCATTGACGTATGCTGGATAGATAAGAAATTTAATTAACCAAAACTTATATGATACTCAAAAGTCATCACCAGTCTTTTTTGCCAGTAGCTTGTATACATCTTACATGCGTAGTTAGAACCATTTTCCAGGAGCCGGGCCCCTGAATATTTATGGCCGATGGAGCTTCACCTAATTCAATAATTATACTAATATATGCAAATGTGATGTCCTTTAGGCCTCTAGGATTGTATAGGTAGTATAATCTAAATTTCTCTTTGGTCTGCTAATACCTATTGTAGAAAATAGGTGTACAGTGTAACAAGATCCTAAAAATAATGATCGAGCGCACAGAGCGCGAAAATTCACCTAATCAGCGCTCATCATCATCATCAACAGCCTGATGTCGTCCACTGCTTGCCTCCTGCATCCATTGGCTCCCCGCGGCTTCCACCAGATCGTCGGGCCACTGAGTAGCGGGCCGGCCTACACTGCGTGTTCCGGTTCGTGGTCACCACTTGAGAACCTTTCTTCCCCATCGGTTATCAGTTCTACGAGCGATGTGGCCTGCCCATTGCCATTTTAACTTGCTAATTCTAAGACCTATATCAGTCACTTTAGTTCTCCTATGGTTCTCCTCATTCCGGAGCTTATGGCGCAGAGAAACGCCAAGAACAGCTCTTTCTATAGCTCGTAATCAGCGCTATATGACTTTAAATACGGGGTAATGAACGCCACTGTACAAAGCACAAACTAAGTGAAAAAGCGCGGGCTGAGCGAGCGCGAAATTTTTTCAATCATAGGCAGTTAGGCACCTACACAGATTTTGGCAAAATAATTTTAGGAAGAACTCAAATGCTTTTGGGTCGAGCTTGAGTCCGTTAGCCCCCTGAATCCACCACTGCTTAGAAATGTTAGTGTTTAAAACAATTTACTCGTTAGGCAAAGGTAAGCGGTAGGTCGTTCCGCAATTTTTATCACAATCGAAACTCTTATATTTTATCTTTTTTTTAATCTAATTTTCTCTTTGGTCTGATAGTAAACACCTAACTTATTCTAGACAAATTAATAAGGTATTAAAAAGAATGTGCGAGCGCAGCGAGCACGAAAAACACATAATCAGCACTATTGGACTATATACCCCCCCCCCCCCCCGGTCTATATACGCCTATGTTCATTAGGGAGTTATGACACAGGCAGATACATTAGAAAGTCACAACAAAAAAAAAATCACCGAAAAATTACACATTTTTAGTATTAATGCTGTATACGCAGATCCACTATCTCGCTCGCGCATTGCGACATTTTTAAATAGGTATATTAAATAACTGAATTTACTTACGCAAAATCTGGCTAAACTATATTATCAGTTCATACAATTATAATATCAGTTGTAATGTTATTCTTGATAATATACTTTAGCCAGATTCCGCGTAAGGAAATTCAGTTTTTAATATCTTCAAAAATGTCGCAATGCGCGAGTGAGATAGTGGATTTGCGTATACGTCAGCCTTAAAAAGCACTCTAGATAACCTACCACGGTGAGGTCGATGACCTCGCCGTGGCCACCCGATGCAGTGTAGGTACTTACCACAGACTACTAAGGGATACAGTTGTTTACTCTTGATTTTTTTAGTATAGTAAGCAACTCTCTCTAGCTAAAACTTACAGCACGAAAAGTGTTGATCCGGTTTAAAACCGCCGCTTGTATTTATAACAACCCTTTGCTTGCGTCGGGAGTTACAAATAAACTTAGGTACTTATACTATTACTTATTCTGTAACCTAGGCATTCCAGTATTGCCACTTCAGACGCTGATAGCACCCATTGCGAGCACGTTTATTTATTACAGCAGTCAAACATAGAACGTATAATGTACTATATAGGGTTGCTTTTTGCGTAGTAAAACTGTGGCGATTATGTTGTGTTTCGCGTCGACTATTCCATTTTGCGGTACAAATAATTTATTATAAAACGAATAGTTTTTTTTTCTTTTATATTTTGGCTCCACACATAGTGTATTTAGCCAGTGTCAAGTATTGTAATTTTTCACAATGATAGAATATTTCACGTAAAGTCAAGTCTTAGTCACAGTCTGCGTAGTCATAGTCCAGTCTAAGTCAGGTAGTCTCAGTCCAGTCTAAATCATGCCCTAGTAAAGTGGTGGCAACTTTACTAGAAGCTTCTATAGAATTTTGGAAGCGACACGAAAAACCACGTTTCACCACATTATATCACTTGCCCACACTCATGCTCGTAATTCAGCACTTAATGCGTAAAACGCCACCGACTTTAAACATTAACACTGGAAAAAGCACGAGTTTTGAAAAAGAATACAATGCAACGACGTGAACTTTTCCGCGTTCCCGCCAAAACTCCCAAACGAATACTTATTGTTATAAAAAACTAAGCTTACAGTTGGATGCATTGAAACATAACTTATCACTATGATCTATTTCAATGGGACACCCATTATAATGTAACATTTTTTTGCATTAGAGCGATGGTGGCCGAGCGGTAGTATGTATGTGCGCTTCGCAATCTTACGGCACCGGCGGGCGTATTACCTAACTCGCAACAGGTTTGCAACAGGCGTAAATTGCGCGATGATTGCTGTCATACATCATTAGTGGTGTCGAGCATGTATGCTTCGCTACTGCTGTTGCTTTGCTACTGCTGTCGCATTGCTGTTGCAAATTTTACGTAATTACCCGCGGGTTCGATCCTCGGCCCTGCACCGATGACTTATCTAGTAAGTTATGTGCAGTTTGCGATGCCATGGCTCCGTGCCTCGGAGAGCACGTTAATCCGGTTGTCATAAGGACATCTATGGCAATCGTTACGGGTAGTCAGACAGACGCCTGATAGAATCTGACACCTGGTCTAACCATCCCTGTTACTGGTTCCTTATGGGTTGCGAGGTCAGATGGCAGTCGCTCGTGTAATTTTGGTAGCTCGCCGCTACAGGTCAGATTGGGAGCCGACCCCAAAACAAATGGGAAAAGGCAAAGAGGATGATTTTTTTGCATTAGAATAACTTGAAGGTAACTTCACGATTTTTTTCTATCAAGAAAACTTTTCGTAAACGTGTTTTAAGTTCTACAGTTGGAAAGAAGATATGACCAGTATTAACATGCATTTTTTGCAGTCCTGCACATTACTTACTTACATTTTGAGAAAATTACATTTAGGTAAGTTAGTCGATTTGGGAGCCTTCAGCCTCTTAATACTTACAAATGTAATTAAATGCCAGTACTAATAACTGTATAAGTAGGAACTTTGCAATCTGTATAACCTCTGCCTCTAACCTAACGATAAGATTGCAAATGCGTGCGTCCAATTAAAACATATCATAATATTAAAAAAAGTAAACTTTATAAAAGAAAAAAAATAAAGTGCACATTATAAAAGAAAAATAAAGTCTTATTCTTCTTCTTCTAAAAATAAAGTGAACATTATAAATGAAAAAAATAAGTTTTACTACTGAGTATGAGTGCTACCTTGACACGTCAAAGTATCGCTCTCACAGTTGTTATTTTTATAAAAATACTAGTTGAGCCGCCCCGGCTTCGCACGGGTTAATTAGTTTTAGGTCCTAACCCTGTTTAATAGGTAAGATGAAAGCGAAAGGGAAAAAGATGAATGACTGTCCCATCCATTAATCCTTTTCCCCTATTTTTGCCTTTCCTTTCTCTCTTCCCTTCAATAGGGAGAGTATAAAAAAATAATGCAAGTACAAACAAAAAACTCATGCATAAAAATTACATCCTTGTTTCTACGTGCAACCCGCACTTGGCCGATTTAGAAAACAAAAAGCATCCTAATTATAGCTAATTTTTCATAATAACATTTAGGATACTTTTTGTTTTCTAAAACGGCCAAGTGCGGGTTGCAGGTAGAAACAAGGATGAAAAGTAAAAAGAAAAAGTTTCTATTTCTATATCAATTAAGCAGTGTAAAGCAATCAAAATGAAAAAAAAAAACAAAAAACTAAAAAACGTCAGTCATTTTTTTTTTGTTTTTTTTTTATCAATGTACACATTTAGCCCAGTTACAGTTTTATTACCTGTATAGATATACATAGACATAGATATAATTAGATAGAAGACATAAGATATAGAAGGTAATAAAAACGGGAAGATTCAAATTCAAAGCAGATTTTAATGGTCTCCAAACGGATAGCCGATTTTTAAATCGTATTAGTTAAGAACACTCTCGATAGAGTAACCTATCAAACAAAAAAGAACAATCAAAATCAAGTCATCCATTTGGAAGTTATAATGCCAAATACACACAGATGCAGGTATAGGTGACTCGCCTCTGTTTCGTAGAGGGTCAAAAACCAATCACCAACCTGTAACAGTCCACTCTCCGTTATCCTGACGATATCCCAGCCTATTCTTGATCACAAACGTCCAGAAGTAGATCTTGTCTCCTATCTTCAGGTTAGCATCCCGATCTCGGAAAATCCACCTCCCATCCACAGCCTTGGTGATGTCTCGGGACCAGTGGCCTGCTTCCAAGCCTTCCATCTCTTCGTTGAGCTTCCCGTGGAACGCGAATAGGGAAAAGCCATCGTCTGGAGATTTTTTTATTTTTTTTGTTAAAATATATAACCTTCTGTGTTCAAACTTTCAAAGTTAGTAATTGAATAAAACGAAACACTATAATTATTAAAAGTGAAGTTTTTAAACTGAATTGTACTGCAAAATGGAGTTGAGCTAGATATTTTTTTAAATGTAAACGAATGACGTGACGAGCTAGTCGTTCGCCTGGTGTTTAGCGTCACGGCCGCCCATTACAGATTACAGTGTCACTCGGAAATCTAAATTAAAGTTTCGCGTGACACTGCACACTGCGCACGTCATCCTGAAACATCACACAGTCTAAAAAGATTTCTAGACTGTGAGATCAGTTCTTAAGGGGGAACGTTACACTAGCGCGGCAAATTCAAATTTTCTTGCGTTCTTTTGCCAATAATAGCTAAATTACTCAACGTGATTACATAAAAACTAATTTTGCGCAAATAAATAGAATATATAAATAAATTACAATTAAAAATATTGTATATATCATTGGTTTAGCGACAAATGGCAGTAGACTTAAAAACAAACAAGAAATTTGTTTATTGCCATTTGTCGCTAAATCAATGATATGTAGGTGATACTTTTAATTGTAATTCATTGATACATTCTATTTATTTGCGCAAAATTAGTTTTCATGTAATCACGTTGAGTAATTAAGGTATTATTGGCAAAAGAACGCAAGAAAATTTGAATTTGCTGCGCTAGTGGTACGTTCCCCCTTAAAGCCCGCGTTTATGTTTAGAGCACGTTATGACGTCATATGTTATTGGCAAGGCATCTCATGTGGCATAGCTAATAAGGCCTGTTTTTTCTTTACTCATTTCAAACTCACTAGAGAGAAAAAACATAACTTTACTATTCCTCCGCTATACAGGATGTAACTCAACGTCAAGCGGGCATGGAATGAAACGGGTTATACCAGGGTCCGGGAAAAATAAAAGAAAAACTTCATATCAGTTAGTGCAGTTTGAAACCATATACAATATAACTGGTGATATTATTGTTTCCACTTCGACTCAAAGAAACTACGTTACTTATAACAAACCTAGCAATATTTTTGCTTGATTGATCACTGGAATTGATAGAACGTAATTTACTAAAGATCACTTTAGTGAAAAAAAACTAAAATATCGAAATTGTAGGGCTTTTTTTTTTTTTTTGTTTGCGACTGAAGGACTTGACGAGCTAGTCGTTCACCAAATGTTAAGCGACACGGCCGCCCATAACAGTTGCAGTGTCACTCGGAACTTTACAACAATAAAGTTTCGCGTGACACTGCACTGCGCACGTCATCCTGAGACATCACACAGTCTAGTAATCAGATTACTAGACTGAGTGATCAGATCATAAAGTCTCATTTGCCCAGTAATGTCACTAGCTACAATGCCCTTCAAACCGGAACACAATAGTGCTTGCACACTACTGCTTGGCGGCAGAATAACTGGCAAAGCGGTGTTACCTACCTAGACGAACTTTGCAGGAAAGTCCTACCACCTAGTAGCTTAATAATACCTAAAAATATATTTATTGTTATGGTGTCAATTTTCCGGAATTTATCTTTTATTTTTCCCGGAACTGGTATGACTATTGTTTATTATAAGGAGGTGTATTACCCCTTTATAATAATGAACGATGAAGAACTTGCGGGTGGGTGATAATAAGCTATGATCAGACGTAAAAAAGGCCGTAGGCTGTATGATCCCGGTTTGCGAATAGTACCACCCCATCTCTTTCCATGGGTGCTGTAAGAGCCAGCCAGTATCCAAGGAATGGGCAGCGCATTCTCCTCAGTACATTATAATGTTCTGCGATCACCAAGCCGCCTGCCAAGCGTGGCGATTATGGCAAATCGCCCTAAGGCAAGCGTCCAAAGTGGCGTTTTATGGGGGAGGCCTGTGTTCAGCAGTGGACGTCAACCGGCTGAGAACCGGTCCGGTAAAAAATTAAATGGTAAATATACGTTTAAAAATCAATATTTTAAATCATTACCATTATGCAATTTCAGCTATATAAGGTGAAACTGCATTACTGCACGACTGCACTGCTGCAGCACAAGTGTACAATCACTCATATTACAAAAAGAATCAAGATTAATCTACTAGAAATTTTATCCTCATTAGAAGATACTGTAAAAGGCGCTCGTTGGGAAGATATTGCTTCAACTTCAACTCTTGTCATGTAACCACAAATTACTATAACTCTTGAGTAATTCTTTGACTCCCCACTCGGTGGACCAACGACCTGGTGAAGGCTTCGGGGAGCCGATGGATGCAGGATGCAAGCAGCCGCTCAAAGTGGCACTCTCTCGGGGAGGCCTATGTTCAGCAGTGTACGTCTTCAGGCTGTTGATGATGATGATGATGATGATGATTCTCTACAACTTAAATACCATGTTAGATTAGCTTATTAGATTATTACAACAGCCTGAAGACGTCCACTACTGAACATAAGCCTCCCCCAGAGCGCGCCACTTTGAGCGGCTGCTCGCCTCCTGCATCCATCGACTCCCCGCGGCTTTCACCAGATCATCGGTCGACCGAGTGGGGGGCTGGCCTACGCTGCGTCTTCCGGTTCGTGGTCGCCACTCGAGAACGTTTTTTTCCCATCGGTTGTCAGTTCTACGAGCGATGTGGCCTGCCCATTGCCACTTCAACTTACTAACTCTAAGAGCTATATCGGTCACTTTAGTTCTCCTGCGGATCTCCTCGTTTCAGAGCTTATGTCGCAGGGAACACTAAGCATAGCTCTCTCCATAGCTCATTGAGCTTACTAATGAGGCCAACAGTTAGAGACCATGTCTCAGTTCCATAAGTCATCACTAAAACTGAATTAAATCTAAACTAAAATAAACTATCTAAATCTAAAATTAAAAACTATAAAATAGGGAAACTTAATGTAAGAAGCCGCTACCAGCAGGCACCCTGCCCAAAATGCTTAATTCATTTAATTTATTAAATGGCGTGACCTCGCATAAGTTTACGTTAGCGTTGCATTAGCGGAAATACACTATGCAGATATTTTTGTATCATTTTTTATTTAAAACTAGTAATTCTGCGACCTCGCGAGCAAAGTTGTCGTTGAAGACATTTTTTTAAAATGTAAACGAATGACGTGACGAGCTAGTCGTTTGCCTGGTGTTAAGCGTCACGGCCGCCCATTACAGATTGTAGTGTCACTCAGAAATCTAAATTAAAGTTTCGCGTGACACTGCGCACTGCGCTCGTCATCCTGAGACATCACACAGTCTAAAAAAGATCAGTTCTTAAGCATCGACTTTAGTATCCTATGTAAATAGGATAAGTCTCATTAAGTCTCATTTGCCCAGTAATTTCACTAGCTACAATGCCCTTCAAACCGGAACACAGTAGTGCTTGCACGCTACTGCTTGGCGGCAGAATAACTGGCAAAGCGGTGGTACCTACCTAGACGAACTTTGCAGAAAAGTCCTACCACCTAGTTATTTATTTTAGTTTAACAATTTTTTATTGTTTTTATTGGAAAAGCAAAAACTATGACTTATACCGATTGTTTTAGATATTTTCACTAATTTTCCAAGACGGAAAAATAGAAATAAACGGTTTTTTTTAGTTTCTATTATACTTATTGCTTTGCGTTCTTTTAATCATCTAATGGTATCCAAAAGAACAGTAAAAAAGACACCGATCAATTCTAAATTCATATGTAATAATATGAAAAAAGTTTTCCCTGATCTATAAAGTCTTCTACCAGTCTAACTATGTATAAACGGTATGCTAGTTATAACTACCAATGAGTTTGATCATTATCATAATGAATATATATACCTATATAATATGGAAGGTCAATTATCTCATAATCGATCTAGTCATGACCGCAGGCAGGTTTTTGTGATGACGTCAGTTCATGTAATTGCCTTTACGATTTTTGTTGATAATTTTATCTATTTTTATATATTTTTTGTTATTTTACGTTTTTGAAGTTGTCATTTAGTTAAAGGAAGAATCATTACTATTAATTATATAGCAAAATATAGTATAGATAATACAATAGATAGTTGATAATCAAAATGGTAGGTTACAGCGCAAATATTATTGGAAAATTATATGTATATTAGAGAAGTGAGTGTGGGTCTGTCCAGAAGCGATTATGAATTAGTGATGTAGCTGTTCGATGTATGGAATAAAAATGATTCTGCTTCGATCTTGGTAGTGTAAGAAATCTGTATAGGTACAAAGTACTATCTAAATTCGTACTTCTATTTTGACGTGCACCTCATCATCATCATTAACAGCCTGAAGACGTCCACTGCTGAACATATGACTCCCCCACAGACCGCCATTTTGAGCATTTGCTTGCCTTCTGCATCCATCACCTCCCCACAGTTTTAACCAGATCATCAGTCCACCTATACGCAGCGTAGGCCGGCCCTTACTAGGTGGACCAACGATCTGGTTAAATCGCGGGGAGCCGATGGATGCAGGAGGCGAGCAGCCACTCGCAGGGTGGCACTCAGTGGGGGAAGCCTATGTTTAGCAGTGGACGTCTTCAGGCTGATGATGATGAGGTAATAAAACTTATTTTTTACCTGGTATTGAGACCCGCAGTCCTTTAGGATAAATCGCCTCTAGCTTAGCCTGTGGTACATCATATGGACACACAAAATTCACAATAAATAGTACCAGAAAATAACCCGCAGATGTGAATCTCGGCATGTTTACCAATTAAATTGGTGCTGTCACTGTCTAACACTTGTTATAGGAAAAAGCGAATAAATGTTTAAATTGTATGTCTGGCCGGTACGATTAGCGGTTAGACACTGGCAAGAAACGTCGGTATTCTGCCGGATCTTTAGGTAAATAGCCGCTCGGTATTTGAGTAATTATTTTCCATTGGTTAGAGTTCCGTATAAGAGGAAAATGGAATCCGTAAAATTGTTATATTACTTTGAAATTGCGAGAAACGCGTACAACGCGATATCATACTATTGGCACTATTAAATATGTCCACTATTAATAATAACATTTTGTGGACATTTAACCCAGCGCCATCTAGCCACAAACTAAGCAAATCTTGTATTTTGGGAACCAGAAAACTGATGGAATACGTATCTACTTAGGTACATACTTTTTGGTTGTAAATACATACATAAAAGACAATAACCATAACACCTAGACACAGAACAAAGACACCGATGCTCATAGGTACCGTTCAGAAGACAGAGCTAATGCCAACTGAGCTATTAGATCAGACAATTGAAATTGAAATGAAGTTTTATCTACCTGCGCACTACTTATTACTTAACAGCAAGTAAACCCTACCTAAAACCCCCCGGTATACCCCGGTACAAGGTATTATGCGCGTCAAGTTCAAGCACAGTATCTCATACAAGGATAACGAGAGGAGTTGAGCTCAGGAAAACACTGCTGACCATAGACTTCCCCCATAAAACGCTGGAACGCCACATTGGACGCTTATGAGTTCAGGTTAGGTTAGCCATAATCACCACTCTTGACAGGCGTCTTAAGGTGGCGCAGAAGATTTTACTTTAGGTCGTCATCAACAGCCTGAAGACGTCCACTGCTGAACATATACCTCCCCCAGAGAGCGCCGCTTTGAGCGACTGCTTGCCTCCTGCATCCATCGGCTCACCGCTCTGAGAAGTTCTGAAGTATTTTGGAGTTGTAAAATTCTCTAAAAATAATAAGTATTGTACAGAACCCAAATCTCATACAAACTGTATTAAAATTTAGTCTAAGTACTTTGTTTTTTGTGCGGTTTCATGTCACGGAGTCGGAGTTCTAATGAATTTGCTCAGATTTGTTAAACAAAGGTTGGGCTCATATTCTTTGACCATCATTTAGGGCTTGTTTTCCTTTATTATTTGTGGCCGTTTAAACATAAGATATAACGTAGACTTAGGATACAAAAACGTCCTAGGTCTGTGAAGATATCTATCTCCGCCGCATTGCCCTAGACACGTATTGGGTGACCCAGCAACAGGCGGGCGACTGCAACCGATTGCTGTTTGCTGTCGCTTTGCTACTGCTGCTTTGCTACTGCTGTTGCTTTGCTACTGCTGTTGCTTTGCTACTGCTGTTGCTTTGCTGTTGCAATTTCTACATAATACGGGGGTCTGACGATCCATCCTATCGCAGCTGTAGTATTGACTGCGCAAGGATCATCGGACCCTTTTTGCTCAGGTATAAAAGTACAATTTTCGGCACCGGTGTAGGGAATCAGACACAATCAGCCACTGGTGTCGCCGTCAAGGGTGACGTACATCCTGTAGGGTAGTTAGAACGATTTCTAATTTCCACAGGTGGATAGACGATAGTCAAAGCCGACGTCGCACGACAACTGGTATCGTTGAGCTAATAGTTACCACTTTAATTCTGTGGGTATGATAATTGGTTGAGTATCTCATGTAAATGAATGACGTGACGAGCTAGTCGTTCGCCTGGTGTTAAGCGTCACGGCCACCCATAACAGATTGCAGTGTCACTCGGAACTCTAAATCATCAAACATTATCATCAAAATAATCAATTTCCGTTTATAAAAGGTACTCTGTGCTCTAAATTTAACCCGTGACACCGAGCACTGCGCACATAATAATCCTGAGACATCACACGGTCTAAAGAAGATTTCTAGACTGTAAGATCAGTTCTTAAGTTTCATTTGCCCAGTAATTTCACTAGCTACAATGCCCTTCAAACTGGAACACAGCAGTGCTTGCTACTGCTTGGTGGCTGAATAACTAGCAAAGCGGTGGTACCTACCTAGACGAACTTTGCAGAAAGGTCCTACCATCTAGTAAATTTTATTTGTTTTTCAAGTAGGAAGTAGGTACCAGAGAATGGGCAGCAGCATTCTCCCCGGTTTATTAAAATCTACTGCGGTCACCAAGCCGCCTGCCAAGCGTGGTGATTATGGCAAATCCCCCCCTACGGTAAGCGTCCAGTGACGTTTTATGGGGGAGGCCTGTGTTCAGCAGTGGACGTTTTCCCGGCTGATGAAGTGAAGTAAAGTAGGTGCCCAATTATTTAAATGGTCACAAATAATATGGTATTCGACATGTTCACTTCACGTCAAGGATGTTTTAGCGCGGCACATCTAAGCTAGTCTATTGACGAAACCAATATTTGATTGAAATATGGCGTAAGAATGACACCAAAAACTAAATTTACCTTTAAAGGTACTTAATCGTCATCGTATTTTTTTATGGAAAATCCATTTCGTACCATCTTGTCAATCACCTTGCATTGTTCAGTTGTGTGTGAATGTGTGTGAAAAGTTTTGGTCTTTACAATCATTCTTTTTTAATTACTATCTACATTATATGTATAAATGAAAGTTATCCGGATATCCAAAAACCCAAAAAATCTAGCTCAAAATGTATGTATTTTTTTTTCTTTCTGCTTGTTCTTTCATTTGGTTATATTCTGTTTTGTGTGCCAAATAAAATAAATAAATAAATATCCGTCTAATAAAACACAGCATTATTAATAAAATATTATATTTTAATAAAAATCACCTTCCAGGCAGTCCTAAAGAGCATAGACTCTGACATAGTCCACCTTGAGATGGGCGTCTTACCAGCTCGGGTACCAGGAGTTCCTGGCCTTCCAGAAGTTCAGCATCGCCTTTGAAGAGCGGTTCATCCAGGGCTTGTCGGTGCTGTCTGCGAAATCATTAATACCACCGACACGAAGACCAAGCGACACGTAAAACTGCAAATAGGGGTAATTGATAGATTAATAATTATTTGACTCAATGAATAAGCAATGCAAATCAACGGGGCAATGCTGGATACGCTACCACTGGTAGTGGGCTGAAGTATTCGAACTGTGTATATAAAGTCAGCGCGGCAACAGTATACACTAGCCCAAGTAGATAGGTATGTTTAGTAATAGGTCCCTACTTTCTATTATTGTAGTAGTTAATTTATAGAATAATAGTTATTTGTTATACTAGGCTACAAAGTTGGTTTTTGGCGCGAGTACTTGAATTAAAACCTGAGCAAGCGAAGGATGCTAAGATTATAATATAAGAGAATACAGAGCGTAGCGAAGGTTTCAAAGGTACGAGACGCAGAATAATTTTACTGCCGAGCGAAACACACAACTTTTCACCTTACTACAGCGAGGAAACTGTAAGAATAACAGCTTAAAAAGCCAAGAAATAATTAGTTTTTAGCTTATTCATTTAGTTGTAGGTGGCGGTAATAGTTAACATCAGGTAAACGACTAGCTCGTCACGTAATTCATTGAAAATTAAAGAAAAAGTGCTTTTCATCAATTTTTCATGCAGTCGCCGTGTTGGATAGCGTATTGGTTACATACTCTTTGGTGCTGGACAGTGCGGTTTTTCTAAAAATGAGGTTGGCGAATAAGAAAAAGAAGGAGTTTTTTGGCAGGAACGTGGAAAAGTTCACGTCGGTGCATTGTATTATTTTACAAAACTTATGCTTTTTCCAGTGTTAATGTTTAAAATTGGTGGTGTTTTACGCATTAAGTGCTGAATTACGAGCATGAGTGTGGGCAAGTGATATAATTAAATATAATATAATGTAGTGAAACGTGGTTTTTCGTGTTGCTTCCAAAATTCCATAGAAGCCTCTAGTAAAGTTGCCACCACTTTATTAGGGCATGCCATAGACTGGATTATGACTTAGACTAGACTATGACTACTCTGACTGTAATGCCCAGAAAGCACCTGCACCAGTTGAAACCGCCTGCCGCCATATGCACTTAACCTCTTCCCATCCTAGGAACTCCCCCCAAGACCTCCTCGCCGCCACAAAGTGGTCAATTTCGGCGAGGATCTCAGCTTGGAAGCTCCCAGGGACCCTGTATACTACCTATGCCAATCTCGTGCTAGTCTAGTAATGCCACGCCGCCATACCGACGAGGTTATCTCGTGTCTTATGCTGAAGGAGGCTAAGATGGTACGGCTCCGTGTCTCCGAGGGAAGGATTCTACGCGAGCGCTAGTGAGCATGCTGTGCCACACGCTACTAACTGGCTGAAGGGCAACATCATGGCTCCTTTGGACCAAATGGTAAATTTTTGTAGAATACTTACAATACATTTCTTCTTATTTATTTATTTATTTATTACGATTACCAACATAATGTACACCGTAGCTAAGTTTGGTTACACAATTCGGAGGAAACATTGCTAAGTGTCATCACAGTTACGGGTAAAGACTGCGTGCATAATTATAAAATACGAGTGAATTTAACAGCTGTTCAACTAAGTTACAGAAAACTAGGAATACATAGTTAAAAAATTGTAGGATTTATGTTTAAATGAGAAAAGTACCTTTTCACCTCACTAGCTCGGAAAGATTCTCTTTTTCATTCGAAATCTGGATGCAAAAACGCATTTTAATCACTAGCGTGGAAAGTGTTTTTAAAATTCGAACCTTTCTATTCAATAATTTTCTCGTCAAGAATTGAGGATTTAACCACAGGTCTGCCCGAATTTAACCTTCTTGATATTGCCAGTCTACTGAAAATTCATTAATACCACAGACTATCTACTAAAAGATACCATTAATACTTCTTTTTCTTTTTTTCTTTTTTTTTTTCTTATATTTTGGCTCCACACATAGTGTATTTAGCCAGTGTCAAGTGTTGTAATTTTCATCGTATTATGGAAATTTTCACTTAAAGTCAAGTCATAGTCACAGTCAGAGTAATTGATTGACTCAGGCGTGACTTCGCGGAAGTTCATCTTAATAACAAAATGAAAAAAGTATATCTAGTGTAATTCCGCTAAAAGATCATATAAGATTATCTATATTGGGGAAGCTGCAAATGACTGTTGTAGGCAAATGTATTACAAAAATGATTAGAAAAGTTTATAATGAATAATATTTATTGAAACCAAAACTGGGACGGCTAAATTGGTCCAACATTCGTTGCGCAGGATTAGGAAAAACCCAGTAAAAACCTAATCAGACCAATGGCAAACTAACATAAACGATCAAAATTAATTTTAAACAAATAAATTATAATACTGGTATTTAACTATTAACTTAAAATACTTAAATATATTAATTAAATTAAATGGATATAAAAATAATCTAAACGAATATAATAATAAATTTAAATGAATATAACCCAAAATTACATATACCTAAAATATACTACATATACCTAACAACAATCACCTACACTAACCCAATATAGACAATCTTTACCGACACGTGTTTCGCCTCTCCACGAGGCATCCTCAGGACTGATGTTGACTCGACGAAGGCTCGTGCGAAAGTGATTGGGCCCGTTTTTTTTTTTTTTTTTTTTTGAACGGGCTAATGCTGTTGGTCTCTACCGACCTTTACAGCGTCACCGGGCAGGAGGGCAGGCGCTTAAGGCGCCCAACCGTTAAAAGTGGGAGACAACTAGCACAAGGGCACCCCTGGGGTGCGAGCCTCGGCTTGGGCCGTTGCCGGGATAAGAGGATCGAGAAGGCTACGTCCACTGGAAGAGTGGACCCTATGGAAAGTCGCGACCGTTCTAGCTAACCTACGGGGGGTACGTCGACCTCGCCGGCGGGGTCGGTGTCTGATTGTGTTACGCTGGTAACCTATACCGGTGCCGAAAGCGGTACCTGAGCCAGGAGGGCTAGACTGATCCGGTGATCCTAGCGCAGCCGACACAACGGCTGCTATAGGATCATCCGGATCGCTCAAGACGTGTCTTGGGCGGCGACGACGGGGTGGCGGGTCTGTCATGTCTGTAGAGTAACTTGATGCTTGGACTACGAGAGGGTTGGGGTGATGGGGTGCCGCGTCAAAATAGCGGCGGGATGCATCCTTCATAAACTGACGGATGGATGGGAGTTCGAGATCGCAATGGAGGTCGGAGTTACGCTGGTACCAGCGAGCTCCGACCACCTTGCGGATAAAGCGGTTCTGGATAACCTGAAGTCGATCCAGGTGGACTGAGGATGTATGAGCAAACGCGACAGATGCATAGGTCATAATCGGGCGAACGCAAGTTTTGTAAAGTGTCACCTTATTTCTAAGGGACATTTTACTACCCTTGCAGAGGAGAGGGTGTAGGCGGCCTAAGACGAAGGCCGCCCTATCGCGCACTCGCTTAATATGGTCTCTGAAGTTGAGCTTGGTGTCAAGGGTAACCCCCAGGTATTTGGCAGACGGAACCCAAGGGATGGGCTTGTCGAACAAGGACAGCGGTCGCAATGGCGGACCACGCTTATAGTCAGAAGTGATTGGGCCCGCCGGCCAGCCGCGCTTATATACAATTTCGTACCCTACCCCCACTAAAAATACGTAGCAAAGGTGACGAAACAATATTGGTTTGGTCATTCAACAATGTACTAGATGGGCTGTTGTGTTTTAGAATCTCTAATTGTTCCAACACACATAATCTAAAGCTCTTATCGCATACGTGTAATACGTCAAATGTATCATTATCGCGTAATGTATGACCTGTATCAATTAGATGTTTTGCGAAATGTGACCTGTCTGGGTGGTGATTTCTGTAAGCGGAAATATGTTCTTTATACCTAGTTTCAAAGTTACGGCCCGTCTAACCCACATAAACCCCGTTACAATCGTTACAACGTTACGTCTAACCCACATAAACCCCGTTACAATCGTTACAACGTTACGTTGTAACGATTGTAACAGGGTTTATGTGGGTCAGACGGGCCGTAACTTTGAAACTAGGTATAAAGAACATATTTCCGCTTACAGAAATCACCACCCAGACAGGTCACATTTCGCAAAACATCTAATTGATACAGGTCATACATTACGCGATAATGATACATTTGACGTATTACACGTATGCGATAAGAGCTTTAGATTATGTGTGTTGGAACAATTAGAGATTCTAAAACACAACAGCCCATCTAGTACATTGTTGAATGACCAAACCAATATTGTTTCGTCACCTTTGCTACGTATTTTTAGTGGGGGTAGGGTACGAAATTGTATATAAGCGCGGCTGGCCGGCGGGCCCAATCACTTCTGACTATAAGCGTGGTCCGCCATTGCGACCGCTGTCCTTGTTCGACAAGCCCATCCCTTGGGTTCCGTCTGCCAAATACCTGGGGGTTACCCTTGACACCAAGCTCAACTTCAGAGACCATATTAAGCGAGTGCGCGATAGGGCGGCCTTCGTCTTAGGCCGCCTACACCCTCTCCTCTGCAAGGGTAGTAAAATGTCCCTTAGAAATAAGGTGACACTTTACAAAACTTGCGTTCGCCCGATTATGACCTATGCATCTGTCGCGTTTGCTCATACATCCTCAGTCCACCTGGATCGACTTCAGGTTATCCAGAACCGCTTTATCCGCAAGGTGGTCGGAGCTCGCTGGTACCAGCGTAACTCCGACCTCCATTGCGATCTCGAACTCCCATCCATCCGTCAGTTTATGAAGGATGCATCCCGCCGCTATTTTGACGCGGCACCCCATCACCCCAACCCTCTCGTAGTCCAAGCATCAAGTTACTCTACAGACATGACAGACCCGCCACCCCGTCGTCGCCGCCCAAGACACGTCTTGAGCGATCCGGATGATCCTATAGCAGCCGTTGTGTCGGCTGCGCTAGGATCACCGGATCAGTCTAGCCCTCCTGGCTCAGGTACCGCTTTCGGCACCGGTATAGGTTACCAGCGTAACACAATCAGACACCGACCCCGCCGGCGAGGTCGACGTACCCCCCGTAGGTTAGCTAGAACGGTCGCGACTTTCCATAGGGTCCACTCTTCCAGTGGACGTAGCCTTCTCGATCCTCTTATCCCGGCAACGGCCCAAGCCGAGGCTCGCACCCCAGGGGTGCCCTTGTGCTAGTTGTCTCCCACTTTTAACGGTTGGGCGCCTTAAGCGCCTGCCCTCCTGCCCGGTGACGCTGTAAAGGTCGGTAGAGACCAACAGCATTAGCCCGTTCAAAAAAAAAAAAAAAAAAAACGGGCCCAATCACTTTCGCACGAGCCTTCGTCGAGTCAACATCAGTCCTGAGGATGCCTCGTGGAGAGGCGAAACACGTGTCGGTAAAGATTGTCTATATTGGGTTAGTGTAGGTGATTGTTGTTAGGTATATGTAGTATATTTTAGGTATATGTAATTTTGGGTTATATTCATTTAAATTTATTATTATATTCGTTTAGATTATTTTTATATCCATTTAATTTAATTAATATATTTAAGTATTTTAAGTTAATAGTTAAATACCAGTATTATAATTTATTTGTTTAAAATTAATTTTGATCGTTTATGTTAGTTTGCCATTGGTCTGATTAGGTTTTTACTGGGTTTTTCCTAATCCTGCGCAACGAATGTTGGACCAATTTAGCCGTCCCAGTTTTGGTTTCAATAAATATTATTCATTATAAACTTTTCTAATCATTTTTGTAATACATTTGCCTACAACAGTCATTTGCAGCTTCCCCAATATAGATAATCTTATATGATCTTTTAGCGGAATTACACTAGATATACTTTTTTCATTTTGTTATTAAGATGAACTTCCGCGAAGTCACGCCTGAGTCAATCAATTACTCTGACTGTGACTATGACTTGACTTTAAGTGAAAATTTCCATAATACGATGAAAATTACAACACTTGACACTGGCTAAATACACTATGTGTGGAGCCAAAATATAAGAAAAAAAAAAAGAAAAAAAGAAAAAGAAGTATTAATGGTATCTTTTAGTAGATAGTCTGTGGTATTAATGAATTTTCAGTAGACTGGCAATATCAAGAAGGTTAAATTCGGGCAGACCTGTGGTTAAATCCTCAATTCTTGACGAGAAAATTATTGAATAGAAAGGTTCGAATTTTAAAAACACTTTCCACGCTAGTGATTAAAATGCGTTTTTGCATCCAGATTTCGAATGAAAAAGAGAATCTTTCCGAGCTAGTGAGGTGAAAAGGTACTTTTCTCATTTAAACATAAATCCTACAATTTTTTAACTATGTATTCCTAGTTTTCTGTAACTTAGTTGAACAGCTGTTAAATTCACTCGTATTTTATAATTATGCACGCAGTCTTTACCCGTAACTGTGATGACACTTAGCAATGTTTCCTCCGAATTGTGTAACCAAACTTAGCTACGGTGTACATTATGTTGGTAATCGTAATAAATAAATAAATAAATAAGAAGAAATGTATTGTAAGTATTCTACAAAAATTTACCATTTGGTCCAAAGGAGCCATGATGTTGCCCTTCAGCCAGTTAGTAGCGTGTGGCACAGCATGCTCACTAGCGCTCGCGTAGAATCCTTCCCTCGGAGACACGGAGCCGTACCATTCACCGTCCACATACATCTGGAGATCATCTGGGGACCAGTATTCATTTACACCATAGTTTCAGACTACTTAGCCTCCTTCAGCATAAGACACGAGATAACCTCGTCGGTATGGCGGCGTGGCATTACTAGACTAGCACGAGATTGGCATAGGTAGTATACAGGGTCCCTGGGAGCTTCCAAGCTGAGATCCTCGCCGAAATTGACCACTTTGTGGCGGCGAGGAGGTCTTGGGGGGAGTTCCTAGGATGGGAAGAGGTTAAGTGCATATGGCGGCAGGCGGTTTCAACTGGTGCAGGTGCTTTCTGGGCATCGTTGCTTTGGAAAGTACTTGCATCAGAACGCGAGACGGGAGGAGACCCCTGCCATGAGTGTGGAGGATACGGCGCCCTACACGCGTGCCACACGGGACTCGCAGCGGCACAGTTCCGATGGCAGTAGGCCGCGATCTCTCGCTACCGAGCGTGGTGAATGCCATGCTTGACGACAGCGAGAGATAGTGGCAGGCAGTGGTCTCCTTCAGCGAAGAGGTGATAGTGCAGGAGGAGACTGCGGAGCGGGTCAGAGAGGATGCTGCGAAAGCTGACTAGCTCCGGCACAGACGTTTCGCACACCTCGTCTCTCCTCCATAGTTGGGCCACTGGTGAAGGATATATTTGGATACCTGTGATGTCATTTTTATCACTGTGTTGTGGTGTAATTATGTCCAAGGCTTAGATTTTAACTTACCTAGTTTCCAAATTAATGTGTAGTTATGGTACTCTCTGTTCCAATTTTCAAATCCAATTTTCTCTTTCACATGCAAGCTCCTGTACGGCTCTGCATCGGAGAGCACTGGACCTCCATACAGCTTCTTAGAAAAAATGTCGTTCCCTTTCAGAAATGCAACCCTCATTAGACCCGACTCATATTGGAGGGCGCCATATGTGTTCTCGAAAGGTTCCAGGTTTAATTCTGCAAAAAAGCATAAAAATCTAAATATAAACCGGCATTTCTTCAAAGCATCCAGATAGCTCTTTAAGGAGTATGATGCATTTTTTTTGTCTTCTACACTCACTACTAATTCTCAGAGTAGATAAATAAATCTTATGTGCATAAGCAAAAAAAAGCTGCTCAACATTTCATAAAAAGTACACAATAGGTTAAAAATATTCATTAACCTGGCAACAGCCAAGACCACCCAGCAGGCAGCTTGGCTCTGATCTCCACTTTTCCGTACTTGAAGGCGAACCTGTGTCTTGAAGTAATTTTTCCGGACACCACTGGTGGCAGGATCTGGGCACCGTCAGCTTTGCGGGTGCATTCCGACGTATATACTTTACCACTACACCTGGAAACGTGTTAGTCATAAGTTGTTTTTCTGTTTCTATATTTTGTTACCTTTGTATCTGAAGAGTTTATATTATACCTATCTATAGACCGATTGTCCCTAAAAATAAGATAATAAATAACTAAGTAACCTACCCATTGTTGAGATCCAGGTCCCCAGTCTGTGTAAACCCTTCACCTCTTAGAGTGTCTGTGAGCACGGGCGAGATGACGAGTGCCCCATCTTCCAGCTTCATTGTGTTCTCCGACATATACACATTGAACGGATAGTCCTGCAACAAATATCTCACACAGTATGTTAGAAACTGGAATATTTTTGGATAGAATCGATTGTTTTGTGATAATTTCAAACATTTGCAAAAAATTAGGTTTATATTTATATTGATTCTTGATACGCATGATTGCTTTTGAAATCATACAGTTCTTGTAAAATTGAGCCAGAGACTCGTTTCAGTGTTTTTGCACGTAAATATTCGGCTTCATGCTACCCAAAAATACAAAATAATACCTATAGCTCAAATTACCTATAACCTATAGCAAAAATACCCTCAACCGTCAAGAGTGAAACAGCTGTTTGATTTTGCTCCGCATTTTTTCGGTAAAAAAGTCGGTTTTTTCGAAGAATTTTGTCATGTGTTTATGTAAAGTTCAAAGTTGAATGGGTCACCCAATTAGTGAAGTGTTTGTTTCAATCTTAAAACGAGAATTAGTGATAAAAAATTGTCGATCAATGCTAACGATCGAAATTTCGCCAAAGCGTAGCAAAACGCGTAAGTGACGTATCTTGCACGGCGCTTAAGCTCTTCTTACCGCGACATCAGTGGACGGTATTTGCGGTTGCGAGTTACACTAACTTGTACTGGGTGGCGCAAAAGTAAAGACCCTATTTGGTTCAGCTATAACATTTTTTCTAAATTAGAAAACTAGATTTAGGTTTTTTTAAATGTATATTTGTGCCATTAAATTTCGTACCATTAGGATTTAAAGATGATGTCTTTTAAATGGTGACCTCCAGAGTTGATACACATTTGAGCCCTATTTATGACATTTTGCAAGATGATTTTCCTTCAAAATTGGTTATGAGTGACGAAGCGCATTTCCATCTCTCAGGGCATGTCAATAAGCAGAATACTCGGTTCTGGGGCACTGATAATCCGCGCATTATTCAAGAAACACCTCTACACCCACTAAAAGTTACTGTATGGTGTGGCATCTGTGTTGACAGAGTGATCGGACCCTATTTTTTCGAAGACGCTGGAGGCAATGCGATAACTGTCACTGGAGAACGCTACAGAACCATGTTACGTAAGTTTTTGATACCCAGTTTGGACGAATTGGGGCTGGAGCACATCTGGTTTCAACAAGACGGCGCTACGGCACACACAGCGCGCGACACTATGGACTTAGTGAGGGACGCTTTTCCAAGCCGAGTTATCTCTCGTTTTGGCGATTTGCCTTGGCCTGCAAGATCACCCGATCTGACCAGTCCAGACTTCTTTCTTTGGGGTTTTTTGAAATCTCGGGTGTATGTGAACAAGCCACAGACTCTCGCAGCTCTAAAAGAAAACATTCGTCAAGAAATAACGAACATATCGCAGGAAGTGTTACGGCAAGTTATGCAAAATGTCATAAATAGGGCTCAAATGTGTATCAACTCTGGAGGTCACCATTTAAAAGACATCATCTTTAAATCCTAATGGTACGAAATTTAATGGCACAAATATACATTTAAAAAAACCTAAATCTAGTTTTCTAATTTAGAAAAAATGTTATAGCTGAACCAAATAGGGTCTTTACTTTTGCGCCACCCAGTACAATGAGTGCTCAAAAATGTTCAGCCTGTCCGAATATTTTTAAAGGGATTACTTTACTACACTGTTCACGGTGCCCAGAAAAATACCACTACACTTGCATGAACTTCAGCAAAGAGGACTTCCAGGGGTTCAATAAGGAATACAAGGACACTTGGGTTTGCCCGTCTTGTCGCTGCAGTGAACCTAAGCGCGGTGATAATTCCAACAAGCCGATATGCAGTTCTCCAGCTACAGCTACAACGTCTGTTCGTAAGTACACAGAAAGCGCGACTGAGCCGCAGCAGCTGCACGATAACGTGACTCTGCGCACCAAGCCTCGCGGCTCCGGGAACTGCGGTTGCTTATCGGCGGAACTAATCCGGGAAATAATTCGAGAAGAGCTGGACAGAAAATTTAACAACGACATTAAGATCATTCAGACTAAACAGGCAACTTTCGAGGAATCGCTGGCGTTTGTTAATTCAGAGCACGAAAAATTTAACCGAGAAAGCGAGCACCAAAAAGCACAGATAGTTCAGCTAAAGATTGAAAACGAGGAGTTGAGAACCACTACCCGTGACCTCTCTCATCGCCTGCACCAGGTGGAGCACTTATCCCGTACAAATAATATCGAGATACAGTGCGTTCCCGAAAACAGCAACGAAAACCTCTACAGTACGGTGCGGCAGCTTGGCAACACCATCAAGTGCCCGGTCGCGGAATCCGATCTGCAGTACTGCACCCGCATAGCTAAGCTTAACGCTGCGAGCCCCCGCCCTCGATCAATCCTGGTCAAGTTCAGTAGCCGCCGGCTGCGTGACACCTTTTTAGCCGGGGTTATCAAGTTTAATAGAAACAACTCAGGCGACAAACTGAACACCAGTCATCTGGGCTACGGCGGGAATAAGAAGAGCGCGGTGTTTGTCTCCGAACATCTAACCCCGGAGATTAAGGCGTTGCATGCTGCCGCTCGGAGGAAGGCAAAAGAGCTCAGCTTCAGATTTGTGTGGGTGCGCGACGGAAAAGTTTTTCTGCGGAAAACCGAAAATTCTAATTTTGTTTTTGTGAAAGATTTGGCCGTGTTAAATAAGCTATCATAGTTATTTGCATACTTTATTTATATTTTTTACTGAAGGATTTTATACTGAGTGCAATTTATTTATTTTTAATTTAATTTTTTTTTTTAAAGTCAATCGATTTATACTACAGCAATTTTAAATTAATCAACCTATATAGCATCTTATTTATAATTATTCATTTTGTTTTTTTATTTGTCGTGATTTGTATTTTCTTTTTATAATTTTTTTTTGTTTTAGTGTTTTGTTTTAGTTAAATACAATTTGTTACTTAATAAATTATTACCAATCAGTTTTTTTTTTCTCTTGTTGGAAAATCGATTAAATCACATTAAGTAATTATTTAATTATTATTTATTTTTATTTTTATTTTATTTTGTATATTTTTTTTTTGTTGCAATTTTCATTTATGATTCAATTTTATTATCAAAACGTAAGAGGTTTGCGATCTAAAACTATACAATTTTTCAACAACATTGTTTGTAACAATTACGACGTAATTACTTTAACCGAAACGTGGTTGAATGGCAGCGTCTTCGATTCTGAACTTTTTGATAGCCGTTATGTTGTGTACAGGCGAGATAGGGAATCAAGCGGTTTCCATAGTAAAAAAAATGGCGGTGGCGTACTTATCGCGGTCTTGAAACAGCATCGTTCCAGACGCTTACAGAGCTTTGAGTCAAAATGCGAGGACCTTTGGGTGCAAATTGAGTCCCGCAACGATAAGGGTATAATCGAGCAATTGTATTTGTGTACAGCATATCTACCACCACCTATTCAACATCACATACTCGAGGAGTTTATAACTAATAGTAATCAAGTGTTAGAACAGAATAATATTGAAAACATCATGTTTCTCGGCGATTTTAATCTTCCTGCAATATCATGGAATTTCGATGATAACTCCCAGTCACTAACTAGCACCACCAACAACAGTTTATTCATTAATATGCTACTAGATTTTGCTTCGCTAAACGATTTAAAACAATACAACCACGTTCTTAACAATACAGGCAAAATTTTGGACTTGATTTTGAGCAACAAAAAAATTTCGCAACTGAACGTAACTAATAATCCACTTTCTATAGTCGATCCTCTTCATCCTCCGTTAAATTTTAGTGTTTCTTTTTGTGCTGATAATGGGCTTGCTCCTAATAGTTGTTATCATTTTTGCTTCTACAAGGGTGACTATGTAAATATAAATAATTATCTTAATGACATATGTTTGGACGAAGAGTTTGAGAAATGCGATTCTATTGACGGCATGCTTGCGCTATTTTACAATCACATTCGTTCAGCTATTGTAAAGTATGTACCAAGCAAACCGCCTAAGTCACAAAAGTATCCTATTTGGTTTTCTCGGGACCTGATTAATCGTTTGAGAGAAAAGCTCAAGTATAGAAATAAGTTGCGCAAGTTTAATAACAACCCCCTAGACCTACTATCATATGAATTGGCCAGGAAGCGGTCTGAACATCTAATGACCAAATGTTACAATTATTATATTGCTCGCTTAGAATGTAGTCTACACTCAAACCCTAAAATTTTTTGGTCTTTCATTAAAAATAAGAAAAAAAACCATAGTCATTACCCGGCACATATGTCTTTACAAAACAAAACAGCAACTAATGGAATTGATATCTGCAATCTTTTTGCCCTTAACTTTTCTGCAGCGTTTAGTAGTTCAGCTTTTAACCCTCCTATCAGCGCTGATAATCCTGTTGCCATGTTGACGAACAGTTACCTTACGTCAATCCAATTCAAAGATGATCAAGTGATCAAGGTGTTAAAAAGACTTGATGTTAATAAAGGAGCTGGTTCTGACGGTCTCCCGTCAGTTTTTGTATCAAGGTGTGCTGCTTCGCTGGCGCATCCATTGCGTCTAATTTATAATAAGTCGCTCAGTATTGGTATATTCCCTTCGGAATGGAAAGTTGCTCTGGTTGTTCCCTTGCACAAAAATGGTCCCAAAGACCTTGTTAAAAACTACAGACCCATTTCAATTCTGCCAGTGTTTGCCAAGGTTTTTGAGCAACTGTTACACCCAATATTATCATGGCAGTTCAAACAACTAATAAGCCCATATCAGCATGGCTTCATGAAAGCCAGGTCCACTGCTACTAATCTGGTTTCCTTTGTAAACGCCATTTCACTTGAGTTGGACAGGCGTTCGTCTGTTGATGCAGTTTACACCGATTTCAGCAAGGCCTTCGATCGGGTTAATCATCAAATGCTTCTTTACAAGCTTTCACAGAACGGTATCGCTGAACCTTTGTTGAGTTGGTGCGCATCATACTTGTCAGATAGGAAATCGTTGGTGGTAGCTAATGGGTACTCATCTGATACTTTTTCAGTTCATTCAGGAGTCCCACAAGGTTCACATTTAGGCCCTTTACTTTTCAATATTTTCATTAATGACATTGGTAGCTGTTTCCATCATTGTAACTATTATTTGTTTGCAGACGATTTGAAAATATTTAAGGTTGTGGATAGCACTTCTGATGCTGAACTAATTCAGGAGGATCTTGATCGACTTGCAGCATGGTGTCAATTAAACGGAATGGATCTTAATGCTTCTAAGTGTTTCTCAATACGTTTTTCTAGAAAAAATACAAATAACTTTAAGTTTAAATACAAGATAAAAAACGATATTTTATTGGAAGTTGACTGTATTAGGGATTTGGGTATAATACTGGACAACAAGCTAAGGCTTAATGTTCATATTGACAGTATATGTACAAAAGCATTTAAATGCCTCGGCTTCGTTCTTCGCAATTGTAAAGACTTCAGATCTCCAAAAACAAAAATTCTAATTTATAATTCACTTGTTCGCAGTGGCTTGGAGTACTGTAGTGTCGTCTGGAATCCTTTTTACGATATTTATACTAAAAGACTTGAGTCTGTACAAAAACGTTTTCTGTGGCATCTTACTTACTCGTGCAATCTTGCCAAAACGATTCGAAGTTACCCTGATAGATTGAGACACTTCAAAATTGATTCCCTGTCGGATCGAAGACGAATGCTAGACCTCTCTTTTCTTTTTAAGCTTGCCAATGGTTTATTTGACACACCTGGTCTCCTATCACTGTTAAACTTCTCGTCACCATCAAGGTTGCCGAGGGCATCCAGATTTAAGTTACTTAAAGACACCCAATGCAGATCTAATCTTGGGCAAAACGCACCTATGAACAGGTTGGTACGAGAATTTAATGGGATCCCGAATAATGTCAATATTGACCTATTTGCGGAAAACATTTGCAAGTTTAGAAAGACTGTTGAAAATCTGTGATATTGTGTGTTTTAATTTTTAAATCTTTATCAGTTTTTATTACTTATTTATTAATATTTTTTTTACTTTATTTAATATTTTTATTTTTTTTTCATTCAATTATTTACAATCGTTTTTATTATTGTTCAGTATAAATCCTACAATTTTTTAACTATGTATTCCTAGTTTTCTGTAACTTAGTTGAACAGCTGTTAAATTCACTCGTATTTTATAATTATGCACGCAGTCTTTACCTGTAACTGTGATGACACTTAGCAATGTTTCCTCCGAATTGTGTAACCAAACTTAGCTACGGTGTACATTATGTTGGTAATCGTAATAAATAAATAAATAAACAAATAAAATTAAGACCAAAAGTCCAGAACCGATTGATATTATACCAGCTCACCGGTTCTGTCGGAAACATTCTCACTATCTCCCAATTTTTCAAGTCTTTGAGACTATTCTTCTCGAACTCCTCGCTAAATATGAGAGTGCCGCTGCACACAGAAGCTTGTCCATGAACAGTGGTCTCCGAAAGTTGGCAGGAAGGAGGTTGAGTTGGACGCGTGACTGAGTATTGAGTAGGACCACTAATGGTGTATTGTGATGGGGGAGGAGGAGTTCCAGTGTCAACTGGCTCACCTTGCTCGTTAACGAATTCTGAAAGTACAAATGGAATCACAAAAGATAGGCATGCACATTCTAGTATCTATTTCAATTTAATCCATCAGTGATTACTACTGGCAGCTGTTTTATTTTGAGCCGCTAAGCGCAGCTAAGTTCAAAGAGCCAATACAACGTCAAATTGCTTAAAACGGCTTAGCTTGAGGCAGTGTCCTGTCAACAATATTGCAACAATGACTTTGAAATGAATATATGGTAAAGTTGCATCTCAAACGGGAGGTTCTCCAAATCCTCAAAGATGAGGGGGTTGGGGACAAAACGGGATAAACCCAAAATCATCACACGCAAAAGTGTTGTTCACACACTTATGTGTATAATTATCGTAAAAACCTACGTAGTTGAACACTAGGCACACTACAAGGAAAGACTTTAATTATTAGTATCTACCGTTGTTCTATTCATAGTTACTTAGTTGTTAGGTTTTGTATCTGATTAGTGATTGTCGTTTTTAGCTTATAAAAGGATAAATTAATAAAATGTAAATCCGTTATTGGCTGTAAGTGTTATTTTAAGTTTCATATGTATTCGTTTTAAGAGCTGTGGATTTTGTAAATAAATAAATAAATAAATAAATAAAGTTCAGGACTAATGTATAGTGAAAACACGAATTAATAAAATTTTCTCGATAGAAAAGAATTACAAAGTTACCTCCGAACCGTACAAATAAACAGCGATTATTCAATGAATACTTTAAATAAGGTCATGAAACTTTGTGTAGTAGTTGAACTAAATATAATGGAGGGCTTATGTATAGCGGATTTATAAAATATCCTTTATATTCAGTGTAATAATAAATTACCTAAACCATTGCGCGTTGGAACCATTTTTACTTGACCGCCCCTGCCGCTCGGCCCCTGGCTCATCCCCGCTTTGGCCTAGTACTATATACCTATTCTGTAGCTTTGGCTTGAATTCGCGCTGGCCTTGCACAAGCCCTTAAATATAATTGTAAAACAAGTTTTTTCAACTATTTATATCATAATATAAAAGCTCTAAATTACCATACCAGTCACAGTCCATTCCTCGTTACTCCTTATGTGCTTCAGCCCGTTTTTTGACACGCCCACCGAGAAGTAGATTTTGTCGCCCAATTTCAAGTTTGCGTTTCTATCTCTGAAAATCCATTTTCCTTTCTTCGGCCCAGTGCTGTTTTGAAACGCGTTGAGGGTTTGTGTTCTGGTCATTTTCTTAAGTTTATTTAATTTTCCGTGGAAGGCGAATATGGAGAAATCATTATCTGTAAAGAATGGAATGGTTTCTAAACATAGTTTTTGTTGATATCAAATTTTCTTGCGTTCTTTTGCCAATAATAGCTTAATTACTCAACGTGATTACATGAAAACTAATTTTGCGGAAATAAATAGAATTTATCAACAAATTACGATGAAAAGTATCTCCTGCATATAATTGGTTTAGCGACAAATAGCAATAAACAATTTTCTTTTTAGTTTTTCAGTCTATTGCCATTTGTCGCTAAACCAATAATAAGTAGGTGATACTTTGGTGGTGCTCACCAGCGTTTGCTGGAGGTGGCTGTGCGGATGTACTAATTACAGAGAGGGGAATGTTAGCACGGAGATAAATAGCTACACCCCCACCACCACTGCCTGTCCGATCGGGTAGTTCCCATCTGTTCTACTATTTGTTCTACCAGTAGAACAAGTAGGAAAAAAAAATCACGTGTGTTCTACTAATAGAACAAGTAGGAAAAATAAGTCTTGGTTGTTCTACCAACACAAAAAGTTATAGAAAACATGTTATCTGTTCTACCAATTGAACAAGCAGGAAAAATAATTTCCGGTTGTTCTACCAACTCAAACGGGGAGAATAAAATCTGTTCTACCAATAGAACAAGTAGGAGAATTCATTGTTAGTTCTACCAACACAGAATTAGAAAAAAAAAAACACCGATTCTTTTATTCCGCAAAATGAAAACGTTAATAACTTTGTTTTTTTGCGCCTCCGTTGCGAGCGCTTTGGAAAAGTCGTTCTTGGAGATCGAGTATGGATGTAATAAGAGTTAAAATGCAATATTAACACCGAAATCGCATCTTCCACCGTATCGTTATTATGGTTTGCTGAGATATACTTATTCTTGTTTCTTAATTTGAAAATAAGATATAATTTTTATTCTAATCCAAATTAGTTTTTTAGCTACTGATCCTGAAGCGGCTGAACAGTTTTTTTTATGATAGGGATTGTCTTCCGTTTCGGTGAAGATTTAAAAAAAATTAGTGATCCACCAACCTGTAACCATCCCCTCTTCATAATCCTGACAACATTCCGGCATATTCTTGATCATAATATATGCCCAGACGTCGATCTTGTCATCTCCCATCTGGAGGATGTCACATTCCTCCACTTCTTCGTTGAGCTGCCCTATAAATCCATATTTGGAAAAGCCATTGTCTGAAATTTTTTTATGGTCTATTACGGTTTGATACCTCAAAATGATCCCGTTCTATTCATTTTTCAAATACAACAAATAACAACAATAACAATAATATACCATGAAGGACGGTACGGTCGACATCTGTCGGGCATGCCATCGTCCCGGAGAATCTCTCCGAAATATCATTTCCGGTTGTTCTCATCTAGCTAACGGAGAGTACTTGCACAGACACAACCTAATGGCCAAGATCATCCATCAGTAAGTTGCCCTTCAATACGGCCTCGAGTTTGAGGTGCCGTACTACAAGTACACACCGGGGACGGTTCTTGAAAATGGCCGTGCATTGCTCTATAGGGATCGCTATATCATGCTGATAGACCAGTTCCAACGCCGGGCAGTGCTCGTTGACGTCACTATTCTGCATGACGAGAACCTCGTGAATGCCGAGAAGGACAAACTCCTTGACTTGGCTCACGAGGTAACCGCCATGTAGAATGTTCACTCAACAAGCATTGTCCCGATAGTCATTTCGGCGAACGGTCTTATAGCGAAGAGCCTCGACCAACATCTCGAGAGGCTCTCGCTGGACGGCTGGATCAAGGGTCAGATTCAGAAGGCAGTATTCCTTGATACGGTACGTATTGTCAGGAGGTTCCTCGCTCTGCAGCCCTGACCACCGGTAGCTTGGACCCTGCCCCGTTGCCGGCGGCACTCTAGGTTTAGGTTGTTTTATAGTATTTTTGTAATGTATTTTTATTACAATACTAGCTTTTGCCCGCGGCTTCGCACGCTTGTATTGTGTTATTTCTACGTTTAGGTACTCTAATAATAGATCATGCATTTTCTATATACCAAACAACAAATCCACTAAATCTTTTCGAAGCTGAGCACGTATTAGCACACGTGTAAAATGCATTTACCTATACGACGCGTACATAGTTAATTTTGTTAATACTATTTAGAAATTACAAATACTTAAGTACACCACTGTAAAAGGAGTCGACATTTATATGTCCACTATTTTCCACGTTGTCTCATTTCACTGCACTTTCAACATAGTGGAGGGAGTGAGGAAATAACATGTGTACAAAGCTCAAATTAGAATCGCTATTGCAAAGAATGTTTCATTTTTAGGGTTCCGTAACAGTTTTGAAATAAAGAAACCCTTTGTGGCGAAGTTGAGCATGACATGACAAGTACGCCTCCACACTATCATGCCTGCCTAAGGTTCCATTATAGGTTAGGTGTAATGTACATCATCATCATTCATCATTAACAGCCTGAAGACGTCCACTGCTGAACATAGGCCTCCCCCAGAGCACGCCACCTTGAGTGGCTGCTCGCCTCCTGCATCCATCGGCTCCCCGCGGCTTTCTCCAGGTCGTCGGTCCACCGAGTCGGCCTACGCTGCGTCTTCCGGTTCGTGCATGGTCGCCACTCGAGAACCTTTCTTCCCCATCGGTTGTCAGTTCTACGAGCGATGTGGCCTACCCATTGCCACTTCAATTTACTAACTCTAAGAGCTATAATAATAATATAGTGTATAATGTACGCCACAAATGAAATGTTACAGAGCATCATTGAAAGGAATAGATGAAACAGTTCTAATTTTTACTTATTAGGTGAGAGTCGCCTTTGATACCATGAAAACACCGAGAGCCACAGCTAAGTGGTAGGATCCTCTCACCAACGAATGAAGTCATTATCAGACGCGAACTTACTTCTCCTCACCTTAAACCTTCAGGACCCGAAGGTCCCGAAGGAGGGTCCAACAGCCTTCCCCATTTGACCCGCCCTTACCACCGTGCAAAACTCTTTCTAATTCCTCTTTATTTCCCTTTCAATAAGACTCACATCAAAAGTTAAACTCTCATCACAAGTTAACTCTTTGATCACAAGTAATCTTAGTTTTTAGGTCTAGTTTAGTTTAGTATACTTATTATTATATGTTATCTAAGTTTTTAAATAAATCGTGTTATAAGTTTGGAATATAAAGAGTAATCTTTGAACCACTTACCCAGCATAGCCAGGATTATTAACAATTACCTCTCATAATTGTTTCGTTGAGGTTATTCATTGCTACACCAAATTTTCTTAATATCGTTTTACTTCATACTCGCTTCGCTATCTTTTTCTAAATAAAACCAAGGCAAGGCACCACTCCCGCCTTTTTTCTCTCATACAATACAATGTTACCAGCACAGATAACCTAAAACTCGGAATCTATTCACTTACTTACCTCTCGATTAAAATCGCATTTCGCGACACCCTTAATTCGGGTTTTATTTTTAATGTTTTATTTTATCTAATGAACAACTTTTATCTGATGATTGAAAAATCACGCCTTATAGTATCATACCTACTAATATTACTCTTTGGTCTTATACATTCTTCACAGAGACTTTTTTCTTTAATCTGTGCCTCCAGATAAACATGTAGCACCACAGACCTGTGTGTGTGGCACAGAGTGTAGTCAATGGTTTTTTGCTCTAGTCTGTGACATATCGTAACTTACCGTAAGTAGCCAAAAAAAAACACCAATCGGCCATGTTGTTTAAAACTCCGATTCGTTTCGTAATGAAATCTTAATAATTCTCATAAAAAAAAATTAACGATATTTCAATTTTAATATATCCTATGTTAAGCGCCGGCTATTTCTAAGCATACTAGTGAAAACCGCATGAAAATCCATTCAGTATTTTAGGAGTTCAGTCATAACAAACAAACAAACAAACAAACAAACAAACAAACAAACAAACAAACAGACAAAGTGTATAAAAAGTGGCTTAACGTGATCAGCGGCTAATTTTAAGCAAACCTGTCTGATTATTTTTTTGATATCTTGCAATTACAGACTTTTTTATCTCTACAGTTTTATTATATGTATAGATTGTAAAAAAACCTAAACATAAGAAAAATTAATAAATTAGTGAATAATAATAAAAATAACAACAAGGCCTCTTGGTGTTAGCTTCAGCCCCACCAATGCCTCCCAAATGTCCGGGCTGGACCCGAGAGTATTGAGAAATAAACGTAAAAATAAACTTCGTTATTCAGTTTATTTTTACTTAGAGGCGATTTTTAATGCCTGGAGAAAAGCATACCTTTTTATACCTTTTTAGTCAGTTTTGCATTCACACATCACACACATCATCATCACCATCATCATAATCATCAAGATATCCACTGCTGAACAAAGGCCTCCTCCTGAGAACACCGCTTAGGACGCTTATCATAAGGAGATTTACCACGGATCACACCACGCTTGACAGATGCCCAGACGGCTTGGTGATATCAGTAGATTGTAATGATGAATGCTGCTGCCCATTCCCTGTATGTTCCCTTAGCCGGCTCTTACGGCACCCACGGGAAGAGGTGGAGTGGTCCTATTAGCACACCTTGACCACACGGGGTTTTCATTCATTAGTCGATAAATATAAATAGGTCCGGCAAAAAGACTTGTCGTATATTGAACGTATGAAATTGGAATCACAATAAGATTGTGTTTTTGTACCTACCTGACTGATTTATAATTATATCCAACACTTAAGCTTTTACAATTAGCAAGTTGAAATGGCAATGGGCGGGCCACATCTCTCGTAGAACTGACAACCGATGGGACATTAGGTACCGATGATATTTTTACCTACCAGCAAAATCAAAATCAAATAAAAGATCAAAATTCTTTATTTTCGGACAAATAAATCCATTGGTTAGTGTGGGCTCGTTACGGATGCTGCAGGTGGAGGATGCAGAAGAGAAACTAAGATGTTGTCTATGGTAAATGAATCTATATGTCACGTTCAAATACTACACGATGTACGTATTTTACTTGTCCTACAATCTAAAGTGGTGCTTCCGGCCCCAAGGTCGGGACCGGAGTACCCAGGAGTACCCTATGCCATTCAAAACATGTGAAATGACATAAGACACTGCTGCGTCGGCGCATGCCTGGATGGCACCAGTCGCGGTGAGCTGTGGACTGACGTCACACGGCAGCGTAACAGGCTTACTCCCTTATTAGTAATCTAATCTAGAGATCGCTCTAAGAGATAAGACCACCCATTGTTACACTTTGGTTAAGTTTGTTCACTTAGTTGTGATTATTTGTGATGTGGTGTTTCATAAAAGAGTTTATCTATCTATTTATAATAATTAAATTACAATAAAAACACACAAGACAAGTATATACAGTATACCCACCAACACGGTACCCTCTACGCATACATCTACCTGCCTCTAGTTATCCACACACAAGTGTCTATACTCAAAGTGCCGCATGACCGGCAAGTTGTACCGTTCTGCTACCGTATTCAAAATGCTATTGGTACTACCTCGCACTCGCCCCAGAAGCGAAGCGAATTGGATTTCAAGTTCATACTTACAAAATAACAGAAGCCAATCCTCAAAATAGGTACCTATATAAAACTCAGTTCTTACCTGATATTGTGACCCGCAGTCCTCTAAGATAAATCGCTTCTAACTTAACCTGTGGAAAATGATAATATGCGCACACAAAATTCACACAAAATAGTCCAAAAAAATAACCCACAGCTTTTAATCTTGGCATGTTAACTAATTAAATTGGTTCTGTTACTGTCTAACACTTGTTATGGAAAAGAGAGTGAAAATAAATACTTTTTAAAATAAATATCTGACCAATACGATTTGCGGTTCGACACTGACAAGGAGCGTCGGTATTGTGCTTTAATCGATTTTTGAAGAAACTGCGAGAAACATAACTCGCGATAACAGAATTAGTATGAGTGATTGATAATAAGTCATACCACCTAACAGTACCACATACACACCACACATACCTAACTACTACTTGTAGGTACACTACACGCACACAGTTTAACAGCAATGTATTAACTACGTATGGAATTGAATTCGATACTTTCCTGAAACCTATTTAATTCAGTCCATGCTATCTGCGATGAAATATAGGGTTGATCCACGATCACCGCCTCGAAAATGGCACCATTTAAACAAGGCATTTGCCTTGTTTTTGTTCTGTCGCGTGCGAGCGCGCCTAATGAAAGTGATGTAACTCACATATTATTGTTTTACAACGCGATTACAGGGTTCTATGGTTCATTATTAAAAGGTAACAACCACTTGTGGACTATTTTATATTAGCTGTAGAGGTACCTATATATTTGTATAGGTATATGTAAACATTGGCGCGGGGACACTTTTGAGGTTTGATTGTCATAGAGACTGTGTAACTGTGTATCTATCATAGTATAATATTTGATTTATGCATGCTATAGACTGTTCTAAATAGCTAAGTTTTTCTTCTTCTCCGCCGCCCGGGATCGACGGCTTAATCTCGAATTAAATTAGGTGTTGTATTATTTAATAAATTGCCACATGATATTAAAGAAGTAGTCAACAAGCCTAATATATTTAAACACAAAGTAAAAGCATTTCTTTTGGAGAAAAATTATTATAGCATAAATGAGTACTTGACTTAGCATTGGGATACTGTGACTTTTGTTTCTATGTTATTTGTATTCCTTACCATATTATGACATAACCTATTATAAAACTATTTTAATTTTGCATGCACCTACTTAGCCAATTATTCAATTATTTAATTTAATTTAATTTAATAACTGTAATGAACTTAATTCAAACACAATGTATGTTGTTTATGAATAAATACAATACAAAATACAATACAATCATATCATAAGTCATAGATAAAGAAAGAAGAAGAAGAAGAACTTAGCTAAGTTCTTCTTCTTCTCCGCCGCCCGGGCCGTCGGCTTAATCTCGAATTAAATTATTAGGTGTTGTATTATCATATCATAAGTCATAAATATACATAAAATTATTGTAGGTATCACATCACACTATCATCACACTAATATATATATAATATGATAAAGGCGAAAGTTTGCATGTGTGTAAGTGTGTATGTTTGTTACTCCTTCACGCTTAAACGGCTGAACGGATTTGGATGAAATCTAAAATAAAGATAGCTTATATACTGGATTAACACATAGGCTACTTTTTATCCGCGGGGCGCAGCTAGTTATTACATATTTTTTTATTTCCATTTTTCAAAATTTCTTGCACTGCATATGAGTACATATTTGGTATAATAAATCATTTTTATTGTGATTACTATTTTTTTTTTTTTTATGTGATTGAATGACGTGACGAGCAAGTCGTTCACCTGATGTTAAGTGACACGGCCGCCCATAACAGTTGCAGTGTCACCCGGAACTTTAAAACAATAAAGTTTCGCGTGACACTGCACTGCGCACGTCATCCTGAGACATCACCCAGTCTAGTAATCAGATTACTAGACTGAGTGATCAGATCATAAAGTCTCATTTGCCCAGTAATTTCACTAGCTACAATGCCCTTCATACCGGAACACAGCAGTGCTTGCACACTACTGCTTGGCGGCAGAATGACTGGCAAAGCGGTGGTACCTACCTAGACGAACTTTGCAGAAAAGTCCTACCACCTAGTAAAACTTATACACTATATACAAGTTATCTTGGATAATTTGTACAAGAAAACACTTCGCACCTATTGTAATATTTTATTTCAATAAAAAATCACATTCAGAGATTACCATAACCTTCAAGATTCAATTCCAAATCTGCTTCACGTAAACCTAAGACGATAATAACTTTACGGAATTACAACAAACTGGTGCGGCCTACAGAACACCATATTAAATGATTTATTTGTAACACTGATTTAAATGTGACATAAAATATAATAGGCTAGTAGCCTGCTATTAAAAATTAACAAGTAAATATTATTTTCACAAAGTAGGTTAAACATGAATGCAATAATTGAAAAATAAGTAAAAACGGTAAATAAATCACGGACTAATAAGCTTATAAAGTTTCTAGAGGGGGCATCACCTCTCCCTTTCTCGCAAAACAGTGATCATGACGTGGAGCTTCCTCACAGTTACTATGAAAACACACGTTGTGACGTCACATGCCACAGAGATTGTATGTAGAGCTTCCACAGCCACTATGCACTAGTAATGAGGTACTATGAAGGACCAAGAACTAGTCACTGCGTGTTTGAACTGTCTCTTTTTATTCCTGTATTTTAAAATGCTTGTAACTTTGTAATTTTTTTGAGACATTTAGTTTTTGTTTTCACGACTGTTTTTTTTGGGGAATATTATTAATTTATGCAATAAAAAATAGCAGGTAACTAGCCTTTAGGTCAAGTCGTACGCAACTGCATACAAAATAATAATCACTAGGTTTAGGCAACTGCTGCGCTGCGAACGGCTACCGTAATCGCGATAGGCTGCGGTATACTGCGCCACGCGCCGGTTTGTTACAACCCTAAACTATTATAGAGCACAGCCATAAACGAATGAATAGAACATTGCGTAGTTGCATTCATTACTGAAATAAACAGCACGGTTAACTTAAAACAGTGTCCTTAATGGTGCAATATTCAAAATTCTGTTTAGTTAGTATTATCGTATAAAAAGAGTATTATCTCAAAATTCAGTCGCAAAATAAATTATTGTTAAGCTGTGTACTAGGTATAACTTTATTATGTTATTCTTTCTAATTCCAATTTTACTCATTGGTATTTAAGTGTGTCATTCCATGCCTACTATTACCTACTATTATTTATTCTGTGTTTCTACAAAAACCATAATCAGTGAGTTTTCTATTCACTTGATAAAGATTCATAAGTTAGGATGGGAGTCAGTCGATTCCGTAGACAGAGAAGTCGACTCTAATGTATGTATGTAGTTACAACATCCTAAAAATTTAATTAGACATCTCGGAAATGTAGCTGTCCCTTTCATATACGTAGATGAGATGACAAGGACTGCATTATAAAATTTATTTTCATATCTTGAAGTTTATGTCTTGCTCTTTTATGTTATTTCTTCATTCTCGCTACTCATTATTGTATCATCCAGTTTAAAGAGCATAGACTCTGACATAGTCCACCTTGAGATGGGCGTCGTACCAAGTCGGGTACCAGGAGTTCCTGGCCTTCCAGAAGTTCAGCATCGCCTTGGAGGATCGGTTCATCCAGGGCTTGTCGGTGCTGTCTGCGAAATCATTGATACCACCGACGCGAAGACCGAGAGACACGTAAAACTGTAAATAGGGGTAATGAATAGATTAATAATTATTTGGCTCAACGAATCAGCAATGCAAATCAACGGAGCAATGCTGCCTGCATGTTGGATACGCTACCACTGGTAGTGGGCTGAAGTATTCGAACTGTCTATATAGGTACAGCGCGGCAACAGTATAGGTAAAGTGGCCAAAGTAGATAGGTATGTTTAGTAACAGGTCCCAACTTTCTATTGTTGTAGTAGTTAATTTAAAGGATAAAGGTACTTTTCTCATTTAAACATAAGAAGAAATGTATTGTAAGTATTCTACAAAAATTTACCATTTGGTCCAAAGGAGCCATGATGTTGCCTTTCAGCCAGTTAGTAGCGTGTGGCACAGCATGCTCACTAGCGCTCGCGTAGAAACTTTCCCCTGGAGGCACGGAGCCGTACCACTCGCCATCCACATACATCTGGAGACCATCTGGGTACCAGGGAGCGTACCGTGAGCTCTTAGCGCGATTCAAAACTGAGCCTATATTGGATCGCTTTGTTTTTTTTGTATGGGGGTTTTGACAAGCGATCCAGTGTAGGCTCTGTTTTGAATCGCGCTAAGAGCTCACAGTACGTCCCCAGTAATCTGTTATATCATAGTTTCAGACTACGGGCTAAGTAGAAACCCTTAAACTACTAACTACTACTTACTACTTTAAACCTTAGAAACTACTGAATGGATTCAAATGAAACTTGGCATAATTTTAGTTCATGTTACGAGGTAGGCCATAGGATACTTTTGATCCCTAAATTCGGCACGGTTTCTTCGGGAGAGGAGATGAAAGTTAAAATATGTACTTAGTTGTAATTCAATAACGCGTGGTCTAATTATATTTTTTTGTTAGAAAGGGGGTACTTTAAACATTGTCCCATGAATATTTCAAGGTTTTTGGCTTTATGGTTCAGAAATTACAGACATCCAATCTTAATTATTAGGTCCAAAGCCACTCCTATCCTGTACTATGGGAAAGAGAGAAGGGAGGGGGGAAATCATAAGGGAAAAGGATGAATGGATGAAGGTAAAAGGAGGCCTTCGCCATTTCATCCATTTCGCGAAATAGTAATATTATGCTCAAAGGAGTCTCTGAGCCAATTTGATAGAAACTAAAACTGTATCTATAATTGAAAACTTACGATTGAGGTATACCTAATAGCAGTATCGCCTGCTTAATGTTCGTGATCCAATTTTTTCCTAATTCATGCTGAGCAGGTGATATTATTACAGTAGTATCACCTGCTTAGCATAACGTTAGCTGCTGTAAATAAAATAGTATTTAGGATTTACTACAATCATAAATATTTAGATTTGGTAGGCGTTTTCTTTACAGCATTTGTGTTGATATAACTCGACCACGCTGGTTGGAATGATTTTCAAGAATCTTTCAATAAATGGCGCTGCCAACCCCTTGAGTTGATAGTAAAAGGCGAAGGATACATTTGGGTACCTATGATATAATGTTTGTCGCTCTTGTGGAGTAATTATGCCCAAGGCTTAGATTTTAACTCACCTGGTTTCCAAATTAATGTGTAGTTATGGTACTCTCTGTTCCAATTTTCAAATCCAATTTTCTCTTTCACATGCAAGCTCCTGTATGGCTCTGCATCGGAGAGCACTGGACCTCCATACAGCTTCTTAGAGAAAATGTCGTTCCCTTTCACAAATGCAACCCTCATCAGACCCGACTCATATCGGAAGGCACCGTATGTGTTCTCGAAAGGTTCCAGGTTTAATTCTGCAAAAAAACCGTAAAAAATTTAATTGTGAACCGGCATTTGTTCAAATTGTTCACAGCATCCAGATAGCTCTTTAAGGAGGATGATTTTTATATGATTTCCTTTCTTTTGTCTTCTACTCTCATACTTAAAACAGAGTTCGTCATCAACATAGACTTCACCATCACGTGAATGTTGAGGCAATCCAGCTCTTCGACCACACGAATCTAGTGAGAAGACTAAAAAGAACAAAACCGTTTGAGTTAGTATAGCGTTGTTTAGTGTATTAACCACTCATTAATGTAATGTGGTGCAGTGTAAGTGCTACATAGAAAGAACACAAGAACATTGTGTCTTCACCCTAATAGAGACAATAAGAAAAGTGTTATTGGACACATTCTCAGGTAGAAGTCGTAGTTCTATTAGAAGTTTAGGTTAAATTAAAATTACTTATTAGCCAAATAGATGGCTAGATTGTAATATATATAGAGTGCGTAATCATAATTAGCCAAACTAGGATAAGAAAAAAAACAAAAAAACTCACTACTAATTCGTGAATTAGTAGTGAGTTTTTTTGTTTTTTTACAGAGTAGATAAATAATTCTGCTGTGCATTAAACAAAACTTAAAAATATAACTGCTTCATCAACATTTCATAACAGTTTACTAAAAACGTACTCAACACTTTTAACCTGTAAAAGTATTCACTGACCTGGCAACAGCCAAGACCCAGCTGGCAGCTTGGCTCTGATCTCCACTTTCCCGTACTTGAAGGCGAACCTGTGTCTTGAAGTAATTTTTCCGGTCATCACAGGTGGCAGGATCTGGGCACCGTCGGCTTTTTGGATGCATTCAGACGTATATACCTTACCACTACACCTGGAAATGTATAAAAATTAATTAGCAATGTAACAAGTGGATGAAAGGAACAAATGGCCTGCCTGATTTGAAGATATCGCTTTTTAACGATAAGACCGCCCATTGTAACCAATATTCATAAGTTGTTTTTGCTGTATTGTGTTACCTTACTGTCTGAAGAGTTTGTATCATTGAGCATCTATGTATATCTATCTATTAATTTTCCTTAAAAATTAGATAATAAATCAGTATATAGGTAACCTACCCAGTGTTGAGATCCAGGTCCCCAGTTTGTGTAAATCCTTCACCTCTCAGAGTGTCCGTGAGCACGGGCGAGATGACGAGTGCCCCATCTTCCAGCTTCATTGTGTTCTCCGACATATACACATTGAAAGGATAGTCCTGCAACAAATGTCAAAGATACGTGTTGGAGACCTGAAGTATATTTGTACAGAAACTGTTATTTTGTGTTCATTTCAAACATTTTCAACTAGTTTTTTATTTATATCGATTCGTGAATCGTAGGTATATGAGTGATTTGATATGTACGATTGCTTTCAAAATTACTTGATTCCACTATTGGTTAGGGAAGTGGATTATTTAAAATCATGCAGTTTCAGCTCTTGTAAAATTGAGCTGGAGACTCCTTGCATTGTTTTTGCACGTAAATATTCAGCTTCATGCCACTCAAAAATATAATAGCTATATATTATATTTTTCACCTCACTAGCTCGGAAAGGTTCTCTTTGTCATTCAAAATCTGGGCGCAAAAACGCATTTTGCTCGCTAGCGTGGAAAGTGTTTTTAAAATTCGAACGTTTCTATTCAATAATTTTCTCGTCAACAATTGAGGATTTAATCACAGATCTGCCCGAATTTAACCTTCTTGATATCGCCAGTCCACTGAAAACTCATTAATACCACAGATTACCTCCTAAAAGATACCATCTTTTTCTCGTTCACCAACCTCATTTTTAGAATAATCGCACTGTCCAGCACCAAGGAGTATAAAACCAATTCGCTATCCAGCACGGTGACTGCATGAAAAATGGATGAAAAACTTTTTCTTTAATTTTCCATGAATCACGTGACGAGCTAGTCGTTTACCTGATGTCAAGCGTTGCCGCCACCCATAACTAAATTAATAAGCTAGAAACTAATCTTTTCTTAGCCTTTTAGCTTTTTTTCTTACATTTTCCTCGCTGTAGTGAGATGAAAAGTTGTGTGTTGCACTCGGCAGCAAAGTTTTTCTGAATCTCGTACCTTTGAAACCTTCGCTTGCTCAGGTTTCAATTCAAGTACTCGCGCCAAAAACCAACCTTGCAGCCTAGTATAACTAGGCTGCAAAGTAGATAATAACTATTGTGGCTCTAGATCTAGAAATAAGCGTGTTAGTTAGGATTGAATCTAAAGGATGATGAATAAGCTAACAATACCTACTGGAGTAAAAACGAGATGCATAAGCGACACAAGCAGTATTACATCGTTGCAACTTATGGGGTTAAAGTATGAAAATACCGATTTGTACTGAAAGAAGTTCGTTTTCTAAGATGTAACATAATTCTTTATTTAAACAAAATATTTACCCTCATTATCTATACATTGCTGCCATCTAAACGGAAGTTCATTTATGCCTTTACGATAGAACTTTGGGGCTTAGATTCGACAAACTGTGTGAAAGCATTTTGTACTGCCTCCTGGGAAGAAAGCTTTTTATCATGTAGGAAATTGTCCAAATCACGAAAAAAAATGGTAGTCCGTTGGAGCAAGATCTGGCGAGTACGGAGGATGACGTATGGTTTCTAACTGCAGCTCCTGTAAAACAAACTACGGAGACTACAACGGTTTCTCGTGCAGTGAGATATCTTGCGTTATCATGAAGCAATAATGGTAAAGATCGATTCACGAGTCGGGGCTGTTTCACTGCCAGTTTCGCCATCATTGTTCGTAGTTCGGCACAGTAAACATCTGCTGTTATTGCTTGGCCAGACCTGAGAAAGCTATAGTGAATAACACATGAAGAGATCACCAAACAGTTACCATTACCTTTTTATTGGTAAGCTTTGCTTTAGGATACTGTTACGGTGTTCGACCTGGGGTCAGCCATTGCATTTTTCGGTTGTAGTGTAACAAATGAGAGGAAAAAAAAAACAGAAAAATTTCTATCGAAATTTTCATGTTAGTATGACCCCTACTTTTTATGATGCCAATCGATGGGGGGTGTAAAAAGTACATTATGATACAGACTCTTTGTTTTTGATGTCATTTTTACAGTTTTAAAGCTTGATATTTTTTTATTATTTCATAAAATGAACCGTGGATTGTAAAACTTCGTGGAATCTTGTTTTTGGTACTTAGGCATTGATTATTTTTACGAGGAGCATTTCACTATAGGTTTCTTTTGTTGTAATATCACTGCGCTCTTGACGTCCACATGCGCCAATCATACCGAATATTAACGCAATCTGCAAAGTGATCAAATAATAGTTACGTGTAACCATCTCCTTCAAGGTAACGTTAAACCATGCCATGGATAGTTTGACTTTGATTGGATTCTACCATCTCCTTCAAGGTAGAGTTAAACCATGCCACTAATTCCTGGATAGTTTGACTCGGATTGGCTTCCACCATCTCCTTCAAGGTAGCGTTAAACTATGCCACTAATTCCTGGATAGTTTGACTCGGATTGGCTTCCACCATCTCCTTCAAGGTAGCGTTAAACCATGCCACTAATTCCTGGATAGTTTGACTCGGATCGGCTTCCACCATCTCCTTCAAGACAACGTTAAACCATGCCGCTAATTTCTGGGTAGTTTGACTCGGATCGGCTTCCACCATCTCCTTCGAGGTAACGTTAAACCATGCCACTAATTCCTGGATAGTTTGACTCGGATCGGCTTCCACCATCTTCTTCATGTCAGCATTCTTCACCTGTGTGTGCGCGGTCTTCTACGTGGTTCGTTCTTCAAGTCAAAGTTTCCATTACGTAAGCGTTTAAACCAAAAACGCACGGTGCATTCATTAGCAGTCTCCTTTCTAAACACAGCGTTGATATTGAGAGCCGTTTCTGTTAGTTATGGTTCTGCGTCGGAACTCGTATTCAAAAATGACTCGGATTTTCTATCATCTTTCAAGTATAGGCTGAATAAAAAAAACAATTGCAAGTCTTAAATAGAATTTACAAATTTTTAAAAAGAAGAACCACATAATTACTGTGCATAATTATGTATCATGTGAAAAAAGTTTCACGCGTAAATCTCACACTATGAAGGTTTTGTGTCAATTAAATTTAAAGTATCTATTACTATACAACAGCAATTTCATACTTTAACCCCTATTGTATTACATTACGAGCAAAAGTCCACAATCAATTTTTATTATACCAGCTTACCGGTTCTGTAGGAAATTTTCTCATGATCTCCCAATTTTCCAAGTCCTTAAGACTATTCTTCTCGAACTCCTCGCTAAATATGAGAGTGCCCCTGCACACAGAAGCTTGTCCATGAACAGTGGTCTCCGAAAGTTGGCAGGGAGTTAGTTGAGTTGGGCGCATGAATGAATACTGAGTAGGACCACTAATGGTGCCTTGTGATGGGGGAGGAGTAGTTCCAGTGTTAACTTGCTCACCTTGCTCGTTGACGAATTCTGAAAGTACAAACAAAATCACAAAACAAAAGGTGGGTGCATGTTCTGGTATCTATTTAAATTTAATCCATTACTGGTTACTACTGCCAGCAGCCAGTTTTTTCAACCATTTATATCATAATATAAAAGCACCAAATTACCTTACCAGTCACAGTCCATTCCCCATTATCCTGGTTGTACCACAGCCCGTTTTTTTTCACGGACACCGAGAAGTAGATTTTATCTCCCAATTTCAACTCTACGTTTCTATCTCTGAAAATCCACTTTCCTTCCTTCGGCCTAATAGCGTTTTGGAACGCGTATTGGGCGTGTGTATTTAAGTATTCCTTTATAATATTATTTTTGCCATGTAAATCGTATATGTGGAAAACATCTGTAAATAATGGGTAGGTTTCTAAACATTCATGGAATTATGAATAATACAAATTATCGTTTATTTAAATGTAAAACTTAGAATTTGAGATGTTCCACCGGGGGTACTTGGGGAATAACCCGCTGCAGCCGCCTTACGCCATGGTACCACCGCAAGATGTGCCATACAATGCCATGCGTTACGCCGCATCGAGCCGATGCGCGACGTCGCATCAATAACTCCCGTCGCCGCAGCACTGACCGCCACCGTCACGACACCCGCCACCACGACACCCGCCGCGCCGATGCCACATGCAACGTCGACACCGAACAACACCCTCGTTACGTTTAGCACGCGCCAAAGTAGAAAATCTACGTTTACAAGTTGAACTTGATGCTGCTCGCATCGTCATTATAAAAGCCGAAGGAGAGTGCAAAGAAGAACAGATCAACGCGCTAACTGAAGCCAAAGCACGCGAGAAACACAGCGAGTCGACACGTACGTGGTTGAACCTCAACGAAACTCACTTCCTGGCAGTCCCCGACGAACCACACGCCACCGCTCCAGAGACCAAGAGCCGCGCCTCTAGCCACCACACACCGACAACCGAAGATTGAATAAGCCGACTAGCAACTGTTTTCGAGTGTCATTACGAAACGTCTCCCACACAGGTTTGATGAATTCCAGCCTCCCGAACAAGCCCAACTCGAAGAATCCCAACTCGGCTGGGCAGCGTTCGGGAAGCTTCGTCCTATCTTTTTGTCCAAAATACCGCAGAGCCTGAAAACTAAAGTTTTCAATCAGTGTGTGTTGCCAGTGATGACTTATGGAACTGAGACATGGTCTCTTACTGTTGACCTCATTAGTAAGCTCAAAGTCGTGCAGCGAGCTCTAGAGAGAGGTATGCTCTTAGAGTTAGTAAGTTGAAGTGGCAATGGGCAGGCCACATCGCTCGTAGAACTGACAACCGATGGGGAAGAAAGGTTCTCGAGTGGCGACCACGAACCGGAAGACGCAGCGTGGGCCGGCCCCCCACTCGGTGGACCGACGACCTGGTGAAAGCCGCGGGGAGCCGATGGATGCAGGAGGCGAGCAGCCGCTCAAGGTGGCGTGCTCTGGGGGAGGCCTATGTTCAGCAGTGGACGTCTTCAGGCTGTTAATGATGATGATGAATGCAAGGTTGCAAAGTTGGTTTTTGGCACCAGTACTTGAGTAGACGTACTCGTCCTATCTTTACGTCCAAAATACCGCAGAGCCTGAAAACGAAGATTTTCAATCAGCGTGTGTTGACAATGATTAGGTACTTGTGGAACTGAAACGTGGTCTCTTACTGTTGGCCTCAGTAGTAAGCTCAAAGTCGCGCAGCGAGCTATGGAGAGAGCTATGCTCGGTGTTTCCTTGCAAGATAAGCTCCAGAACGAGGAGATCCGCAGGAGAACTAAAGTGACCGATATAGCTCTTAGAATTAGCAAGTTGAAATTTCAATGGGCAGGCCACATCGCTCGTAGAGCTGACAACCGATGGGGAAGAAACGCTCTCGAGTGGCGACCATGAACCGGAAGACGCAGCGTAGGCCGGCCCCCTACTCGGTGGACCGACGATCTAGTGAAAGCCGCGGGGAGCCGATGGATGCAGGAGGCGAGCGGCCGCTCAAGGTGGCGCGCTCTGGGGGAGGCCTATGTTCAGCAGTGGACGTCTTCAGGCTGTTAATGACGATGATGACTTGTGTAGAATTTTGAGCGTAGCGCGTTCAAAGGAACGAGACGCAGAATAAAATTGCTGCCGAGCGAAACACACAACTATATAAAATGCAAGAAAAACCGCTTAAATAATATATTAATATAGTTGTATTCATTAAAACAGTTAATAACTAAATGTGTTTTTCATTACTCATACTCGGAAAGTAGGTCTGAAGTTGCCTGAGGAGCGGGTTGAAAATAATACTTTTCAGCCCTAGTGAGAATCGTTTTCAACTGATAGCTGTCAAATTATAAAAAAAACTAGTTCTATTTTCACATTTCTATTGAACCATGTTCCAAATTTCTCTAAAGCCACACAATTACAGCGCGATGTAAAATTGAAATAACATAAAGTTAAGTATTAATTAAAGAATATATGACTTTACTATAATTTAGTTACAACTATTTTATTTAAAATAACATAGAATTGGGCAAAATATTTACCATTTTTTCAATCATGAAAATGAAAAATAATGGCTGAACAGTTGGCCAGCCATAGAAAAAAGAATTCACTCATTTTTAATTAGCTAATTCATTTTTTTATTTTTACTTTCCTTGTGTTCGTAATGAAAAGCACAGTGTTTACCTCGGGTTAAAGACTTATTTAGTACCTCGAACTATTAGCGCTAAACCCCGTCTCGGGACTACGTATAAGTTATATACTTTCATCCCTAGTGTAACAATGTACTATTTCATGCAGTCATCGTGCTGGATAGCTTATAGTGGTTATATTAATACTCTTTCTTTGGTGCTGGAAAGTGCGATTATTCTTAAATGAGGTTAGCGTACGAGGAGAAGTATAATGCATTTTCAGTGGACTGGCGGTACAGAAAAAAAAATCTAACATTTTCCTTAAGTTTGCCTTGCATTACTTCCCAGAAACTGGTCTTTATCAGTGACACTTTCCATTAGGGTGTAATAATACAGGATGTGTTTTTTGTTTCATAATCAACGGGTTCGATTCTTGTCAAGGAATATTGATTTTTCTAAACAAAACCTACAACCAAAGAAATTCGATTTCAAATACATACGTACAAAATTAAAGAAGACTTTTCCTCGGCCTACTTATAAAAATCCTCAAAACCAAAGTAGAGTAGGTTACGATAAAACTTAGTTCTTACCTACGGTAACCCGCAGGCCTTTAGGATAAATCGCTTCTAACTTAACCTGTGGAAAACCATAATATGCACACACAAAATCCACACAAAATAGTCCGAGAAAATAACCCACAGCTTTTAATCTTGGCATGTTTTCCAACTAAATTGGTTCTGTCACTGTCTAACACTTGTTATAGAAAAGAGAGTGAAAATAAATACTTTTTAAAATAAATATCTGACCAATATGATTTGCGGTTCGACACTGACAAGGAGCGTCGGTATTGTACTGTTATCGATTTTTAGACACAATATTAAGAAGAAACTGCGAGAAACATAAATCGCGATAACAGAATTTTGTAGTACTAGCTGACCCGCCCCGGCTGCGCACGGGTTAATTAGTTTTACGCCTTATATCAGTCTAAAGGAAGAGAAAAGGAATAAGGAAAAAGATAAGGGAAAAGGATGAATGCATGAAACGGTGAAAGGACCTTCATCCGTTCATCCTTTTCCCTTATCTTTTCCCCCCTCCCTTCTCTCTTTTCCATAGTACAGGATAGGAGTGGCATTGGACCTAATACTGAAAGTTGATTGTCTGTAATTTCTCAACCACAAAACCGACGTCCTTGAAATTATTATTATTTACGGGACAATATTTAATTCACGTATTAATGAACTACAAATAAGTACATATTTTTGCTTTCATCCCCTCTCTCGCAGGAACCGGGCTGAATTTCGGGATTAAAAGTCTTCTATAGCCTACCTCGTAAAATGAACTCAAATCATGGCAAGTTTCATTTGAATCCATTCAGTAGTTTCAGCGTGATGCTCAGCCAAGATACAGACAGACAGACAGAGAGACAAAAATGAAAAAAAATATAGGCTTTAGTATCGATTATACATAGAGAGCTCTCCAACAAAATATTTCAAAATATCTTCAACGTACAGAATTTACCCTGTTACAGTTTTATTATAACGATAGATGAGTGATTGATAATTAGTCATCTACATACCTAACTACTACAGTCATGTACACTACACGCACACAGTTTAACAGCAATGTAGGTATTAACTAACGTATGGAATGAGGAGTTTTATTTAAAAAAAAAACTAGTTCCGCTTCTTTTTTCTTTTCGGATATCTCAGAGCATCGTTGCGAACAGACGTGTTGAATTATTACAATTAAACAAATAATATTAAGCTAAATCGTGACCTTGTTTTTACCGACAGCCGGTAGTAACGTATAACTATGTCATATTTTTATGCATAGTTTGTGTCAACTTTTTTTTGTGGAAATGTTCAGTGAACAAGACAAGTAAATTACTTGAATAACTATGGACGGCAGCCCCTTCAGCCGGAGCGACAGGACTGCCCGCTCCCCGCCACCCTCACACGCACCTTCACCACCTGCACCTCGCCCTCAGTCGTCGAGTCAAAGTGTTCCTGAAGTGGTCTCTACTTCGGAAATACAAGGCTGGATGACCTCAATCGAACAATGGCTTAATGAGGTATGCAACATCGCTTCTGAGGGTAAACTGAACTCTGAGCAGAAACTCCGCATCAACTCATTATGCCGGAAAGTAGGTCACGGTACTTCGCAGATGGCAGTACAGTATCAGTCCTTAAAGCTTAAAGCGATCCAAGGCCACTCTACTATTCAAACCCTCAAAGGCCAGCAGGACTTATCACAGTGCTTACAGGATCTTAAACTGGCTATTGAAGAAAATCCTAAGCCTGCTTCGGGTGCCTCTTTTGCGGACATGGTTAAAAAAGGTGCCAACAATTTCATTCAGCCCATTCTTCTAAATTCAGTGGCCATTTATCCCCACGATAAATTGAAGACAAGCGACGACACGAAAACACTTGTCCAAAAGATTATCTGCCCAGAACAGATGAAGCTCCACGTGAGGGGCCTGCGCAAGACCAGGAATGGTGGTGTCATCATCAGCACTGACTCGAAAGACGACATCGTGAAGCTAAAACAATCAGAGCAGCTCATGAACTCAGGCCTTATAGTTGACGAACCTCTTAAGCGGAACCCTAGAGTGGTGATCATTGGAGTACCCTCATCAATGCAGGATAAGGAAGTTTTTACCTGTTTGTACCACCAGAATCTTGCGGACAAACTTCAGGACTCTACCCTGGAAACATTTTTGACCTCAATTAAACTAAGCCATAAGTCAGGCAGGAAAGACGCTGAGACCTGTAACTATGTTATAGAAGTATCTCCAGTGGTACGTAAAGCTCTCATAACTAAAGAAAGAGTTTTTGTGAATTGGTCATCTTGCCCCGTAAGAGATTTCACTTTGGTCACTAGATGTTTTAAGTGTCAGCAGTATGGTCATGCGGCCAAGTCATGTCGGCAGACTACCTCCACTTGCGGCCACTGTGGTGATCAAGGTCACCCTATAAAAGAGTGCCCGAAAAAGACAGAGGAAGCAAAATGTGCTACTTGCTTGCACTTCAAAAAACCAAGCAATCATACCACCGGTTCTATCGAGTGCCCAGCAAAATTAATGGCCGAAAAAAGGTATATAAACTCTGTTAACTATGAGGGCGCCTAGAGCGCCGTTTATTTCTAGTTGTTTCTTGCCGTTACTAGCGTATATTATCTTAAGGCGAGCCTTTTCGGGAACTTTAGGTATTTTACGCTACCTTAAGCCGCACTATTTGACGGCACGACGTATTCATTTACGCGACCCAAAAGCTGTGTGCAATGCGCCGCGCCGCGCGCCGCGCGCACTTCTTTCGCCCGCGTCAGCCACGTTATGTAACTCGGTAGCGGAGATCAAGCCGCTGTTATTTAGGATAGAGTTAGCTTATGTTCTGGATTGATATATGATGAATGTGAACCTACCATTATTATTATAACAAATGCAATGAGGTGTACAACCGTGTTTTTATTGCTATTTTTGGTTTTTTTTTTATGTGATTGAACGACGTGACGAGCTAGTCGTTCACCTGATGTTAAGTGACACGGCCGCCCATAACAGTTGCAGTGTCACTCGGAACTTTACAACAATAAAGTTTCGCGTGACACTGCACTGCGCACGTCATCCTAAGGCTCAATTCAGACAGAGCAGCAAAATGCTCGAGCAGTTTTTAAGTGCTATATGAATATCAACCTTAATCTATTTAGACAAAGCTGAAAATATTATGCAGCATTAAAATAGGTAAGATTTTAATGTTGCATACTATTTTCAGTTTTGTCTACATGAAATAAGGTTGATATTCCAATAGCACTTAAAAACTGCTCGAGCATTTTGCAGCTCTATCTGAATTGACCCTAAGACATCACCCAGTTTAGTAATCAGATTACTAAACTATATTATATATATATATATATATATATATAATAATATTATATTGGTTGTTATTATTATTGTAATACGTACCAAGTCCGGCTTGGTTCCATCCTCCCTAGTGGCGCTGCCCCCTTACCGGAGTCGATGGGAATAAAAGTGTCATCCTTCCTGGCAGCCTTAACAATAGCGCTCACCGGGGCCGATGGAATAGAAAAAGGGTCATCTGCCCCGTTATAGTCGGATCGATGAATTCACCTTAGTGACAGCGGGGCCGATGGGAATTAAAGTCTCATCTGCAACCCCGGTACGGCAAGTGCTGGTTTTAAAGCTGGTTGCAAAGGCTTTTAACGGAGAGGATTATACAAATCTAGTTTCATCAAGCCCAGCATAAACGGTAGGGTACTATAATATTTATAATAAGCAATTTGCCTAATATTACACTAATCTATAATACAATCAAACTGTAACAGAGTCAATTCTGTACCGTAAAGATATTTTGAAAAATTTTGTTGGAAGGTTCTCTACAATCAATACTAAAGCCAAAACTATAATGTTTTTCATTTTTGTCTGACTGTCTGTCTGTCTGTCTGTCACACGCCGAAACTACTAAATGGATTCAAATGAAACTTGCCATGATTTGAGTTCATATTACGAGGTAGGCATAGGATACTTTTAATCCTGAAATTCAGCACGGTTCCCACGGGAGAGGGCATGAAAGTAAAAAAATTACTTATTTGTACATTTGACAGCGTCATTTGCACCATTAGTAAGTCGCAACCGGCACACTTGCACCTGCAAGTGTGCAGGTGCAAGTGTTAGTCGTGACTGTCCAATTATACCAATGACAGTAAACTAACTTGCTCATCACCGCATTTGGTAGGTTGGAAAAAATTTGACATATGACATCTATAAAAAAAATTGACATTTGACATCTGTCAAAAGTTTGACATCAATCAAACTGACATCTGTCTACACTTGACAGCGGTATTAGAACAGTGCGCAGGTCGCAAGTGGCACGCTTGCACCGAGCGCGGGCCGCACTCGGCTCGCGCACGTTGCAAGTGTGCAGGTGCAAGTGTTAGTCATGACTGTCCAATTATACCAATGACAGTAAACTAACTCGCTCATCGCCGCATTTGGTAGGTTGGAAAAAAAGTTGACATTTGACATATTCAATAAATTTGACATCTGTCAAAAAATTTGACATTTGATATCTGTCAAAAATTGACATTTGACATCAAGCAAACTGACATCTGTCTACACTTGACAGCGGTATTAGAACAGTGCGCAGTTCGCAAGTGGCACACTTGCACCGAGCGTGGGCCGCACGCGGCTCGCGCACGTTGCAAGTGTGCAGGTGCAAGTGTTAGTCGTGACTGTCCAATTATACTAATGACAGTAATCTAACTCACCCATCACCGCATTTGGTACGTTGGAAAAAAATTGACATATGACATCTTTAAAAAAAATTGACATTTGACATCAATCAAACTGACATCTGTCTACACTTGACAGCGGTATTAGAACAGTGCGCAGGTTGCTAGTCGCACACTTGCACCGAGCGCGGGCCGCACTCGGCTCGCGCACGTTGCAAGTGTGCTGGTGCAAGTGTTAGTCGTGACTGTCCAATTATACCAATGACAGTAAACTAACTCGCTACTAGATGTCAGTTTGATTGACGTCAAATGTCAAACTTTTGACAAATGTCAATTTTTTTGACAGATGTGAAATTTATTGACAGATGTCAAATGTCAATTTTTGACAGATGTCAAATGTCAGTTTTTTTGACAGATGTCAAATGTCAAATTTTTTCCAACCTACCAAATGCGGTGATGAGCGAGTTAATTTACTGTCATTGGTATAATTGGACAGTCACGACTAACACTTGCACCTGCACACTTGCAACGTGCGCGAGCCGAGTGCGGCCCGCGCTCGGTGCAAGTGTGCAAGTACATGAGTTGGTCGTGACCGTCCACTTATACCAAATTACAGTATACTTGCTTCGCTCGTCGTTGTATTTGGTAGGTTGGAAAAAAAATTGACATTTGACATCTATCAAAAAATTTGACATCTGTCAAAATTTTGACGTTTGACATCTGTCACACTGACATCTGTCAAAATTACAACTATCTCAGCCCGAAACTGTAGTACCATAGGCAATAAAACGGAAAACAGCAATTTCGATAACAGTATGTATATACGGCGGCCATATTAAGAAATGACAGATGTCAAAATTTGACCAAACTATGTTGATCAGCATCCTTTGGGACCCCCAGATATCGATTTATATCCCGATTAGAGCACCTTTACTTTCAGACGCGGACCAATAGACCGCCGTTTTGAAAAAAGTACTTTTTCACTGTGTGCCCCTCTCAAAACTGTACAATATTAGAACAAACCCTCCTCACAAAAGTCTTATAGTTTCGGCGTTAATTGCAAAATAAAAATCCTTAAAAAGTGAAATTGAATGTTCGCAATTTTTCAAAATGGCGGAATCAAAAAAGTTTTTACTCTTTCCTACCAAGTGTACCGTGGGATTTTCAGATATCGATTTTCATTCGGATCGGACAACTTTTACTATGAGTCGGTATGTCTACAGCCGCCATCTTGAAAAAAATCGGTTTTGCCGATATTGCATTTTGACCCTTATAGCATCTATACTCGATCCCTAGGAACGATTTTCCTTAAACGCTGGTATTGGAGGCGTAAAAAAGGAAAACTGATATTTCCATAAAAGTACCTTTGTATGACAGCCCCATTGAAAGTTGACACATGTTAAAATTTGATTTCAGAATGTTGATCAGCATCCTTGGGGACCCCCAGATAGCGATTTTCATCCGGATCGGTGAAACTTTTTTTCCCGCCGCGGCAAAAATTTACGCCATTTTGAAAAAAAAAAAATTTTTCCATTCTTCCTCTCTGGCTTTCAAACAATATTAGTTCCAGCTCTTAATACTAAAGTGTCATAGTTTCGCCGTCATTTACGGTTAAAATTTGTATGGCGGATTTTTTTTCCGCTATTTTGAATTTTTTTTGACATCACCAAAATCGTCCCAAGGTTTGCTATGACATTCCTTAAAACGCACATGACCTATCTCATATGGTTTGGCCAGGCCGTTGACTGTCCGAGTGACCGAAGGTCGGAAGACCAGGTCGCGAATTTTTTTGAAGACACCTCTGTCACCTGGACACAAAAGTCAACAAAGACATTCAAAATTTTCCATTGGTATCGAGAAACAATGCGTCAAAAATGGAAAAAAAAATTGTATGGCAGCCATCTTTAAAAATGGCGGAATCCAAATTTTTTTTCAAATTTCGAATCTGCTGCCCCGAAAACCCCCCCATGCGAAAAATCACCCTGATCGGACTAACTTTCAAAATGGCCGCCATTTTGAATCCGCCTCGCATCTTGGATTTTCATGACAACGATCTGACAGCCCCTGTCATCCTCTATGACATTTGGTCGAGCACCACCCACATACCTCTTACCTCTTAAATATTATGGTACCCTACCTTCAATGCTGGACTTGATGAAACTGATTTGTGTAACCCTCCCCATTAAAAGCACCAGCACTGGCCGTACTGGGGTGGGGATGAGACTATTATTCCCATCTGCGCCGCTGTCACCGAGATGAATTCATTGATCCGACTATAACGGGGCAGATGACAATTTTTATGTTCCATCGGCCCCCATGAGCGCCGTTGTTGAGGCTCCGGGGGAGGATGGCACTTTTTTCCCTTTTTCCCATCGACCCCGGTAACGGGGCAGCGCCGCCGGGGAGGATGGGATCAAGCCCCTACCCCATAGCTTTCTTTCACTTACCCAACCCGCCTATTTTTTGCCACACCACCCGCTCACCTGCCCATAGGTTTTGCACACTTGCCCACGCCTATCGACATTTGCTCACACAAGCTGCCTGCTAGCCCCTGCCTGCTAACACGTTTCCATAATTGCCCACACTTGCCCACTTTTTCTCACACCAGCCGCTCAACTGGTAACACTGATTCATACCTGCCCGTACTTGCGCATGCCAGTTACGTATTATCTAGCACCATGTATCATCATCATCATCATCATCATCATCAGCAGCAGCAGCAGCAGCATCATCATCATCATCATAAGCATCATCATCATCAGCCTGAAGACGTCCACTGCTGAACATAGGCCTCCCCAAAGAGCACCACTTTGAGCGGCTGCTCGCCTCCTGCATCCATTGGCTCCCCGCGGTGTGCTGCTTGACACCATGTATACGCAATGTATACTATGAAGCAAACATAACTGCTTGTGTATGAGATAAATAAATGAGTATGATGATTATTCACAGCCTCTGTGATGTGGGGGTTTAGCAGGTCGGCTCATAACCCGGAGGAGATGGGTTCGATTCGTGACATGAATTTGTGCACAAAAAAATAACCCAAGTGTGGATAGTATGATTGAGTAAGGCGTGTGTATTGAGGCGTAGGGCAAGAAACTGTCCATGACGGTGAGCATAATGATAATTAGAAAGCATAGGTACATTACATGGTAACTACCGATTTTCCTAATGCATAACTTAGAAAGAAAGAAAGAAAGAAAATACATTTATTCAGGACATCACACAACATTACATTCCTAACATACAACATGAAAATAAAACAATAAAAAACAAAAATAGGTAAAAGGTCTTGAGCAGCTTTTTCTTTTATTATATTTGTTACCCATTTTATTAAAATTCACGGCCAGTGTAGCTTCGCGTCGTGGAGCGCAAAAATTTGGCACACGTCCGACGTCGACGGGCTCTGCGAGCGGACTGGCGGCCCCGAAAATGAGCTCGGATGCCATGAATTCAAGATATAATATTCATATAAAATTACCGTATTAACTTTTTAACATTTTTATTGATCATTTAAATTTTTTGATCAATACATGATTCATTAAAATATATTTAAATAATACGATTCGTTTAAAACAAGTCGAAAAGTCATTTCAAAAAATCTAAGATAGAGGTAACTTTGGATTTTTTTTCGATCGAGTGAAGTTATTCCTTTTATGTATAAGTATGATCATTTAACTTGAAGACATCCTTAAGAATAACATATATTTTTTTCATATCTAAAAGTGTGGTTTATCTCAGAGAAAAGACGATTCAAACAAGGGCGTTTTTGGGCCAGTCTCGCCTTAACTCATGGCCGATGAATTAATGAATGACCTAGATAATACTTGTATTTATGAGTCAAAAGTGTGTGACACCGAAAACTGCAAACAATATCTTTCTAAGTATAAAAGCCCTTTAACTGTACTAACCCAAAACATCCGTAGTATTTATAAGAATATAGATAGCCTTAACGTTTTCTTACATAGGCTTAACATTGAGTGTGACGTAATGGTCCTTACCGAATGTTGGCTTTCAAATCGTGAGGGGGCTCTTCCTGTTTTACCAGGGTACAATAGTTTCTGCACTACAGCATCGTTCAACCAGAACGATGGTGTGGTGGTATATACTAAAAAATCCTTACTTCTCACAGTCGAGGAGCCTAATGTTCATGAATGCAATTGTTTAGTCATTAAAGTTGGTGCTGAAGTCGCAATTATTGCTATATATAGACCTCCTTCTTTTAAACAATTAGATATTTTTCATAATAGTCTTAATACGACATTGCAAACTCTATCCTCGTTTAGAAATATCATATTAACTGGAGATATTAATATAAATATAAACTCGGAAAATAGCGATGCAAGCCTAAGTACCCAGGATTACCTTAATGTATGCGCCTACCATGGACTTTTCCCCTCTCATACTTTATCAACACATCAAAGCGGTTCTTGTCTGGATCACGTCATGCTCAAGGCCAGACTTCCGTGTTTAACACTTGTAACTAACTCAACAGTAACAGACCATTGCGCTGTCCTACTAACCCTCGATTTGTCGCTGTGTAAGCACAAAAATCGCCCTCAGCAAAAATCTAAAATAAACATGCGTAGTCTCGAACGTGATTTATGCAACCTTGACTTTAATCCAGTTTACAATACTGCTGATGCTAATATTTGTTTATCATATGTAATTCATAAACTGCAAGAAGCCATTTTGCATAACACAACGCTTATTGAAGTTAATAAGAAAAATTATTCTATAAAACCTTGGATTACCCCGGGTCTTATCAGGTGTATACGGCACAGGGATAAATTGCATAAGAGAACAAATCAACGTCCCGATAATTCTATTTTACAGTTATCTTATAAAAGGTACAGAAATTTCTGCAATAGCTTATTGAGAAAATTAAAAATTGAATATGATAAACAACAGCTGCTTCAAGCAGGAAATAATAGCAAACAACTATGGAAAACCATTAAAAATGTCACATTTACGTCAAATCAGCAAAAGTCAGATTCGAGTCTATTGCATACACACACTTCCCCGCTTACCTCCGCTAATAACGTCAATTCCTTTTTTGTAAATGTCGGTAAAAGTCTGGCTGAAAAGATTTTAAATAAAAATGACAGCCATTCCAACGATTCCGCAACGCCACTAACCCTGACCAAGCTACAAAGTGGAAAGTCGTTTGCTATGTTAGGTCTGGATGAAACGGAAGTGGATAGGGTTATTTCTAGTTTGAAAAATAACCAATCAGCCGGGTGGGATAATATCAGCAATGATTTTTTAAAAAGGTTTAAACGTATTCTTGCCCCCCCTTTAACGCACATTTTTCAAATATGTCTCAATGATGGGATTTTTCCAAAATCTCTTAAGAAAGCTGTAGTTATTCCTATTTATAAAGCTGGTAGAAAAGAGCTCGTTACAAACTACAGACCTATCTCTTTATTACCATCACTCTCTAAAGTCTTGGAAAAAATAATTAACAACAGATTAGTAACGTTCTTAGAAAATAATTCCCTCTTCTCCCCCTGGCAATTTGGTTTTAGATCTACGTTATCTACAGCAGACGCGGTACATCACTTAACTAACTACGTCACCGAGGAACTAGGAAAAGGTAAAAGAGTAACAGGGATTTTCCTCGATCTGGCCAAAGCTTTTGACACAATTTCTGTTCCGATCCTTCTTAACAAACTAGAAGCACTAGGAATTCGAGGCTTGCAGTTGAAACTTTTTGGTGACTATCTGCAGGATCGGTCGCAATGTGTCAAAATAGGTAATATCATCAGCACCGACATGAAAATTCCTCCTTTTGGGATTCCCCAAGGAAGCATCCTTGGACCTACACTTTTCTTAGTCTATATAAATGATCTCTGTAATTTAAATCTAGATCATGGGAAAATAATTTCATATGCTGATGACACTGCTTTAATTTTCTCCGCTGACTCCAGCACAGATGTACATATTTTCGCGCAACGAGGCTTTAATGTTGTAAATAGCTGGCTTAAACGTAACCTACTAACGCTTAATGCTGATAAGACGAAATTTATGAGTTTTTGCATGCGGAAAATCCAGAGCCTTTCTAACAATAATCAATTATGTGCACACTCCTGTGATAACACCCTACTTGACGTTTGCACTTGTCCATTTATTGATAAAACTGTTTCCATTAAATATCTTGGCATTATAATTGACGACACCCTTTCTTTCAAAAAACACATTTCCACTCTAGCTAACAGAGTACGTAAGTTAATATTTGTTTTCAAAAAGCTGCGCTATATTGCGGATAAAAAAATAATTATTCAAGTCTATCAAGCTTTGTGTCAATCTGTTATTCAATACTGCATTACGTCTTGGGGCGGCGCTCCAAAAACCACTATTTTACCAATCGAACGTGCCCAAAGAGCGGTCCTGAAAGTAGCCACGTCCAGACCGTTCCTTTTCCCTACACGCCTACTTTATGAATGTTGCAATGTTTTAACGGTCCGACAACTTTTCATAATGTACACTGTCCTAAAACAGCACACCACTCAGACGCATAATGCACTGCTTACTAACACTAAGAGGCGGAAAGATATTGTATGTACTTCACTCTCTGTGTCTAAGTTTGTTTTCACAAACCGGTTCTTCTTTTTCCTAGGTCCTTTTCTGTACAATAAACTTAATAAGGCATTATCTATCTATGACCTCAATTATTTTAGTACTAAATTAATACTGTATAAGCATTTACAAGGTCTGACTTATGATCAGACCGAATTACTGTTACACATTGATAAATAAGTAAATTAGTTATTTTATTTTTTTTTTTTCCTTTTGGTAAATTCTATACTCTGCTTAAGTAATTGATACGTAAATTATGGTAAATATATTTTTAGATAATACCTTTGTTTGTTAAATAATTATTGTAAGCTTGTCTATAAATAGAGGTTTTAGTTTTAATGTAAAATATTGTTTATAATTTAATTTTTCACGTGTATATACTCGTATTGCTGAATGCTAGCCCTTATGCCGCCTGTGACACAGGTTTATCCTAGTACAGGCACCGTGCTTTGTTAGACTTATGTATAGTTCCTAAGATTCATATTGTATAGTATTTTAGCATAATGTAATTTTTGAATAAATATTATTATTATTATTATTATTATTATTATTTTACTAGATGGCGCAGTAAGTAATAGTTTAAACCTTTCAAACCACACAGCAGTTGAAACATAAGAAAATGCTTAGACTACCTACAAAGAAATGTCAAATTCAGTTTATTGGACCACGAGTACATTGTCTGTAGTATCTCCTAAGTAGTCTGTGGTGCATTCTTCTTAAGTAAATTGAAGTACAGTAGAACTGCGAAACAGATAAACGTTAATATTATATTCCAAAATAAAGCCGAGCTATCGCGCAATGAAAATAAAACAAGCGAAACAGTTTAGAGTTGGCAATCTGTATCGTGACACATTTCCTATAACCTGTGGTCTATGCTTTAAACAGTGACATTGACAGATTTTGGTAAAACCACAACTGGCGCCATCTATTGGGTCATACATAAAACAGCATTTCTTTTTTTTAATAAAAAGCCTCATTGAATTTGATACTTTCCTGAAACCTATTAGTGTATTTAGTCCATGCTATAGAATGCTTTTAAGTAGCTAAGTTCTTCTTCTTCTCGTGTAGGCAAGTGGTTAGCCCTGGGGGTCTAGCAAAGATCCCTTTCCTAACGATAACTCAAAATGTATGGGAATGACATTACCTCGTAGCCACAGATTAGAGAAAAAAAACAACTCTGTGGTCATAGCTAATGTCATTCCCATACATTTTGAGTTATCGTTTAGCGTTAACGCTAACGGAAAGCGATTTTTGCTAGACCCCCTGTAGGGTTAGCACGGCCGGTAGCCAAAACTGTCTTTCCCTGTTTTGCTCCAAGCAAGTATGAAGAATGTGACGTAAAACGGGGAAAGACAATTTTGTCTACCGTCCGTGCTAACCCAGCTGGTGTCAGAATTTTTAAGCCGCCCGGGACCGACGGCTTATATCTCGAATTAAATTATTACTGTTGTACTATCATATTATTATCATAAGTCATAAACATATAATTATTAAGTATAGGTATTATTAATTTTCCATTTTTCAAAATTTCTTGCACCGCCGCCTATAGTACCTATTTGGTATATTAAATAATTTTTATTTTGATTACTATAATACAAGTTATCCTGGATATTTTGTACAAGAAAACACTTCGCACCTATTATAACATTTTATTTCAATAAAAAAACACATTCAGGGATTATCATAAACTACAAGATTCAATTCCAAATCTGCTTCACGTAAACCTAAGACGATAATAACATTACGGAATTACAACAAACTGGTGCGGCCTACCGAACACCATACTAAGGTGGAACGTTTCACAGGCGCGGCAAATTAAAATTTTCTTGCGTTCTTTTGTCAATAATAGCTTAATTACTTAACGTGATTACATGAAAACTAATTTTGCGCAAATAAATAGAATTTATCAATACATTACAATTAAAAGTATCACCTACATATTCATTGGTTTAGCGACAAATGGCAATAAGACTGAAAAACTAAGACGAAATTTGCTTATTGCCATTTGTCGCTAAACCAATGATATCTAGGAGATACTTTTAATCGCAATTTGTTGATACATTCTATTTCTTTACGTTAAATCAGTTTTAATGTAATCACCTTTAGTAATTAAGCTATTATTGGCAAATAAACGCATGAAAATTTGAATTTGCCGCGGTAGTGAAACGTTCCACCTTAAATGATTTATTTGTAACACTGATTTAGTTGTGACAAAAATATAATAGGCTAGTTGGGGGCTATTAAAAATTAACAAGTAAATATTATTCTCATAAAGTAGGTTAAAAATGAATGCAATAATTGAAAAAATAAGTAAAATCGGTAAATAAATCACGGAGTAATAAATTTATAAAGTTTCTAGAGCGGGCATCGCCTGTCCCTTTCTCGCTAAACAGTGATCATGTGAATCTTCCTCACAGTTACTATGAAAACACACGTTGTGACGTCACAAGTCACATGCCATAGAGTTACCACAGCCACTATCCACTAGTAAGGAGTTACTATGAAGGAGTACGAACTAACGTCACTGCTTGTTTGAGCTGTCTCTTTTTAATCCTGTATTTTAAAATGCTTGTAACTTTGTAATGTTTTGAAATATTTTATTTTTGTTTTCACGACCGCTTTTTTTTCATTATTCAAGTCGTACGTATCTGCATAGAAAATAATATTTAAAATATAATGTATTATTATTAGGTATAATAGGTAACCTATGCAAACGGCTACCGTAATCGCGTCACAGGCTGCGTTAGACTGCGCCGGTTTTGTTACAACCCTAAAACCTTATTATGGAGCACAGTTATAAAGGAAATTGAATAGAATATTGCGTAGTTAGTTACTCTTGCGTCATTGTAATTACTGAACAGAACAGCACGGTTACTTAAAACGGTGATCTTAATAGTACAATATTCAAAATCTGTTTGGTTAAAAAAAGAGTACTATCATAAAATTCAGTGGTAATAGTTATATTTTGTTATACAAGGCTGCAAAGTTGGTTTTTGGCGCGAGTACTTGAATTGACCCCTGAGCAAGCGAAGGACTCTAGGATTGAACCACGAGCGTAGCGAGTCAAATGAAGAATCCTGAGCGTAGCGAAGATTTCAAAGGTACGAGACGCAGAAAAACTTTGCTGCCTAAAAGGCTAAGAAAAGATCAGTTTTTAGCTTATTAATTTAGCTATGGGTGGCGGTAACCCTTAACATCAGGCAAACGACTAGCTAGTCACGTGATTCATGGAAAATTAAAGAAAAATTGTTTTTCATCCATTTTCCATGCAGTCGCCGTGCTGGATAGCGTATTGGTTATTATACTCTTTGGTGCTGGACAGTGCGATTATTCTAAAAATGAGGTTGGTGAAAGAGAAAAAGATGGTATCTTTTAGGAGGTAGTCTGTGGTATTAATGAGTTTTCAGTGGACTGACAATATCAAAAAGGTTAAATTCGGGCAGATCTGTGATTAAATCCTCAATTCTTGACGAGAAAATTATTGAATAGAAACGTTCGAATTTTAAAAACACCTTCCACGCTTGCGTAGGGGAACGTCACACTCGCGCGGCAAATCAAATTTTCTTGCATTCTTTTGCCAATAATAGCTTAATTACTCAACGTGATTACATGAAAACTAATTTTGCGCAAATAAATAGAATGTATCAACAAATTACGATTAAAAGTATCTCCTAGATATCATTGTTTTAGCGACAAATGGCAATAAACAATTTTCTTCTTAGTTTTTCAGTCTATTGCCATTTGTCGCTAAACCAATGATAAGTAGGTGATACTTTTAATTGTAATTTATTGATACATTCTATTTATTTCCGTAAAATTAGTTTTCATGTAATCACGTTGAGTAATTAAGCTATTATTGGCAAAAGAATGCAAGAAAATTTGAATTTGCCGAGTGTGACGTTCCCCCTTAAAATGCGTTTTTGCGCCCAGATTTTGAATGACAAAGAGAATCTTTCCGAGCTAGTGAGGTGAAAAATAAATTATTGTTAAGCTGTGTACTAGGTATAACTTAATTACGTTTTTCTTTCTAATTTCAATTTTTCTCATCGATATTTAAGTGTGTCATTCGCATAGTTATAAGTAACATTGTTTTGTTTCTTAACTGTACCTACTATTATTTATTCTGTGCTTCTACAAAAACCATAATCAAGTGATTTTTCTAAAACTCCCAAGTAACACCATATCAAACAATTGAAAGTGCTGATTCACGCGATAATACTTTGTAATGTAACAACTTTTAAGAATACGCTTCTAACTACATCACGATAAAACCATTAGTCGTAATTTAAATACTAGTCATTCTGCATTGTATAGGTACGCAGACTTTTTACAACCCTAACCCATACCCTAACCCACTCGTAATTGGTAGGTACGTACTTACTACTTAGGCAATAGGTATCAACAAGAGACTTTGCTTACATACCTACTACAAAGAGATTCTTTCATCAAAATGGCGTCAGTCGATTCCATAGACAGAAAAGTCGACTCTAATGTATGTATGTAGTTACAACATCCTAAAAATTTAATTAGACAGCTCGTAATGTAGCTGTCCCTTTTATATAAGTAGATGAGATGACGAGGACTGCGTTATAAAATTTATTTTCATATCTTGAAGTTAATGTCTTGCTCTTTTATGTTATTTTTCATTCTTGCTACTCATTATTGTATCATCCAGTCTAGAGAGCATAGACTCTGACATAGTCCACCTTGAGATGGGCGTCGTACCAGCTCGGGTACCAGGAGTTCCTGGCCTTCCAGAAGTTTAGCATCGCCTTGAAAGAGCGGTTCATCCAGGGCTTGTCGGTTCTGTCTGCGAAATCATTAATACCGCCGACACGAAGACCGAGAGACACGTAAAACTGTAAATAGGGGTAATGGATAGATTAATTATTTGGCTCAACGAATTAGCAATGCAATTTAAAGGAGCAATGTTGCCTGCATGTTGGGTACGTTACCACAACCACAGGTTGTGAGCTGGACATTTGAACTGTCTATTATGTAAGGAATAAACATTATTGTCAGCCGGTAAGACGTCCACCTGAACATAGGCCTCCCTAATAAAACGCCATTTTGGACGTTTATCATAAGGGGGAGATTAGCCATAATCAATAAGGTTAGCAAGCGAAAGCGAGAGTCTTGGTGATCGCAGAAGATTTAAATGTACCGAAGATAATGCTGCTGTCCATTCTCTGCATATTCCCTTTACTGCCTCTTATCTCTTATCCCTTATCTTATGCTCTTCCCGTGGGAAGAGACGTAACGGCAACGGTGTACAACTGTACATACAAGTAAGCTTGAAGCATTTAGTAGTAGGTAGTTGATTTATCATTGTCATTAAAAGCAGTTCTGACGATTCAAAAAATAAATAACTCAAGGGATAAGTATCTGTCAAATTTTACCATTTGGTCCAAAGGAGCCATGATGTTACCCTTCAGCCAGGAAGTAGCGTGTGGCACAGCATGATTACGAGCGCTTGCGTAGAATCCTTCCCCCGGAGACACGGAGCCGTACCATTCGCCGTCCACATACATCTCAAGACCATCTGGGGACCATACGTTATCTGTTTCATCATAGCTTTAGACTTCTCCTTTTCTTTACCCTCCTTTCGAACAAGACACGAGACGACTTCGTTGATGTGACAGGCGTGGTATGCATGTATTATATGCAATATCCTTAAATAGAGTTATGCCCAAGCCTTAGATTTTGACTTACTTGGTTTCCAAACTAATGTGTAATTATGGTAATCCCTGTTCCAGTTCTCAATTCCAATTTTCTCTTTCAAATGCGAAGTTCTGTACGGCTCTGCATCGGAGAGTACTGGACCTCCATACAGTTTCATAGCAAAAATGTCATTCCCTTTCAGAAATGCAACCCTCATCAGACCCGACTCGTATCGGAGGGCACCGTATGTGTTTTCTAAAGGTTCCAGGTTTAACTCTGCAAATAACAAATAAGATTAGTTTTGAACATTGTTCAAAGCATTCAATTGGAGTTGTAAAGGGTATAGTTATTTTTCTTGTTCTATACACACAGTACTACTTCTCAGGGTAATAAAATTCTGATGTGGATAAAAAAACACTTGATCAACATTGGCACTCTTGTAAAAAGTTGGCTAAACAAGACACTAACCTGGCAACAACCAAGACCCAGCTGGCAGCTTGGCTCTAATCTCCACTTTCCCATACTTGAAGGCGAACCTGTTCCTTGAAGTAATTTTTCCGGTCATCACTGGTGGCAGGATCTGGGCACCGTCAGCTTTACGGATGCATTCTGACGTGTCTACCTTACCACTACACCTGGAAGCGTAGAAAAATAAATGAGTGATAAAAAGTGACAAGTAGATGAAATGATCAGATGGTCATGCCTAACTTGGAGAAATCATATTCTGTAGGTCTAGAATGGGAGGCGAAAGTGCTGTTAGTATGTTTTTAGAAAAGGCTAATTAACTCTATTGCCTTTAGTGGCGTCGCCATGTGCAAGAGAGGCGCCATTACAAATGGAAAGAAAAAACACGGCCTTTGGAAATAGTCAAAAATGGATCGGGAAGACTACGCTCAATGGAGTAATGGAGAACTTTGCAAAGTGTAGTATATAACTAGAAGTCACTTGTTCGGCTGACTGGCTTTTTGAGGGGATAAAGATAAGCAAGCCATAAAAAAGCCCTACTATCTTAGGCACTATTTACTCCTCAATACACAAACAGGCAGAACTTCGCAATACTTCGCACGAAAGTTCAAGATGCTGGAACACAATAAGGTATAGCACAGTTGTAGACGATGTAGTGGTCGGAAACTGGAAGATGCTGTGTAAGCCAGCCCCCCACTAGGTGGACGGCCGACCTGATGGCCTAGCATGCGCACCTAGAAAACTAGTCGTCGCTGTTTGAGTGAGACACACTTAGGCGCTTTCATAGTCTTGTCACGATCTCTCACAAGAAGAAGTATCGAGAAAATTTTGTCGCGGTGCGCATGCTAGCCAGGCTGGTCATAACCGCGGAGAGGCAACGAATGTACAAGGCAAGCAGCCGCTCCAAGTGGCGCTGGTGGAAGGTATATGTTCAGCAGTAGACGTCTTCAGGCTTATGATGACTATGATAGTTTTAGTAATGAGATAAGAAAAATAAGGTAAGAAGTCTACCCAATGTTGAGATCCAGGTCTCCAGTTTGTATAAACCCTTCACCTCTCAAAGTGTCTGTGAGCACGGGCGAGATGACGAGTGCACCATCTTCCAGTTTCATTGTGTTCTCCGACATATACACATTGAACGGATAGTCCTGCAACAAATACCATACTTAATGGAACCTTGATATATAGGATTCAAACTGTTACTGATAGTAACTTTGCTAGAAACTGTTGTTTTATACAAATTTAAAAAATTCTTAGAAGCAGTATGTTTCCATGTATGATCATTCATGATTTGTGATTATGAGTTATTTGATATTACGTATGATTTCTGTCAATATTACTGAATTTCATTATGGTTTAGGGAAGTGGATAATTCAAAACAATTATAATCATCTAGTATCAGCTCTTGTAAAATCTGGTTAGAGACTCCTTTTAGTGTTTTTAGATTATTCAGCTTTATGCCGCCCAAAAATAATAAGATAGCTTGAATCACAAGCATAAGTCCATCTCACCGGTTCTGTAGGAAATTTTCTCACAATCCCCCAATTTTTCAAGTCCTTAAGACTACTTTTCTCGAATTCCTCACTAAATATGAGACTACCCCTGCACACAGAGGCTTGTCCTTGAACGGCAGTCATCGAAAGTTGGCAGGAAGGTGTTAGAGTTGGGTGCATAAATGAGTTCTGAGAAGGACCAGTTACGGTGCCTTGTGTTGAGGAAGGAGGAATTCCAGTATCGTTGACGAATTCTGAAAATACAAATAGAATCACAAAAAGTGGGCATAGACATTCTGGTTGTTCACGCACGTAATGTTGCGTGTGTTAACGTACGTACTGTCAGTACAGTACACACTACACATGGCTGGATTTATGGTCCCCATTCCATCAAAAGAATCACCTCAAGGCCGAGGTGAGTCAAGGGTACTATCCCTAAACAGTCTTCACGCGCTAGAGCACAAACTAACAAACGCAACGTACTAACTGACCACCATGGTCCACATTTTTGAACCACTCGGCTTGATAACCCCTTGTTTATTACAACCAAAACTCTTATTTGTTGACAGGCTCTGTGGTGTAGTGGTTGAGCAGGTCGACTCATAACCTGGAGGCGGCGGGTTCGATTCCCGTGGCAGGACAAGTGTTTGTCCACATGGAAAAAGAAAACGCAAATATTTGTTCTGTGTCTGGGTGTTGTAGGACCATGGTCCTTGTAGTCCTGGTTCCCTAGATACAGAGAATCCTAGTTAGAGTCCAGGATTTATGTATGTGATCGTTGGGCGTTATTACCGACCACGAACAGGAAAACGCAGCATAGGACCCCTACTAGGTAGACAGACGATCTGGTGAAAACCGCGGGGAGCTGATGGATGCAGTAAGCGAGCAGCCGCTCAAAGTGGTGCTGTGGCCTATGTTCAGCAGTGGACGTCTTTAGGCTGTTGATGATGATAATGATGATGACATTTAAATCCCGCCGACATAGGGTCCAAAGGTTTAAGGATATTGCAACTCAAAAATTCGTCAACACAACGAGAAAAGAAAGGAAATCAATGAAAACTAAACTTTTGGAATATTATCATATGGTCACACACGAAAGAAAACGAAGGCGGCCCATACACGATCCGTTTCAATCTTTGTGACTGATCAGTAATACTGATCGGGTAGGGTTAGTATTGCGCAATGTTTTTCGGTTTTCTGTATGGAGAAAACATTGACGGAACACAGAATTCGCCCTATTTACATAGGTTACATAGGTGGATAAGTCCCGACGGTTCCACTAAAAATGAGATAGACTTCATCATGACGACCAAGAAGCACATATTTGATGATGTCTCTGTGATCAGCAAGGTGAAAACCGGTAGCGATCACCGTATTGTTAGAGGCACATTGAATATCAATGTTAAGCTCGAAAGGTCACGTCTGGTGAAGTCTACGCTCCGTCCAAATCCTGTCCAAATCCAAAACCCCGAAGGCTTTCAGCTGGAACTCCAAAATCGCTTCCAGTGCCTAGCCGACTGTAACACAGTGGACGAGCTAAACGACGGGTTGGTGGAAACTGTCCAAGCTGTTGGATCGAAATTCTTTAAGACCCAACGCCGAAAGAAGACTCAAAAGCTCTCAGAAAAAACTCTTGAGCTAATGGCCGACCGGAGCGAAATGAAGCTGCAGTCTTCAGTTGATATGTCAGCCTACGGTGAACTCAATAGACGAATCTGGAGTTCCTTGCGACACGACTTGCGTGCTCTTAGTACTTCACGTATTGAGGCCGCAATTGAGCGGAACCAAGGCTCTAAAGTGTTCGCAAAGGATTCGTCTATTGGGCAACACCAAATGACAAAACTGAAGACCGAAAATGGTAGCATCATTTCATCCAAGCCTGAGATTCTGAGAGAGATCGAGAACTTCTATGGACAGTTATACACCTCGACACGTAAGCCCGCTACTAACACAGCTCAGGACATCAGAGCCAAGTTAGTCCGACACTATACCGAAGATATCCCGGACGTCAGCCTGTACGAGATTAGAATGGCCCTCAAACAGCTTAAAAACAACAAGGCACCAGGTGAAGATGGAATTACGACTGAACTTCTGAGAGCGGGTGGTAGACCGGTACTTTTAGTCCTCCAGAAGTTATTTAATTCTGTCATCCTTGAAGGTACAACGCCAGAGGCATGGCACAAGAGCGTGGTGGTGCTCTTCTTCAAAAAAGGCGATAACACCTTATTGAAGAACTATAGGCCCATCTCGCTCTTGAGTCATGTGTATAAGCTGTTTTCGAGAGTCATTACGAATCGTCTCGCACGCAGGTTTGATGAATTCCAGCCTCCCGAACAAGCCGGTTTCCGAAAAGGCTTTAGCACCATAGACCACATCCATACGCTGCGCCAGATTATACAGAAGACCGAAGAGTATAATCGGCCGTTATGCCTAGCGTTTGTGGACTATGAGAAAGCCTTCGATTCAATCGAGACTTGGGCGGTGCTGCAGTCCTTGCAGCGATGCCAAATTGACTATAGGTATATCGAAGTTTTGAAGTGTTTGTACAGTAAGGCCACTATGTCAGTCCGACTACAGGACCAGAGTACGGAACAAATTCCATTGCAAAGAGGCGTGAGACAGGGAGACGTTATTTCTCCGAAACTGTTCACAAACGCATTGGAGGATGTTTTCAAGCTCTTGGAGTGGAAAAGATCTGGCATCAACATAAATGGCGAGTACATCACTAACCTTCGTTTTGCCGATGATATAGTCATAATGGCGGAATCGCTCGAGGACCTTAGCACCATGCTCAACGACCTCAGTAGAGTCTCCCAGCAGGTTGGTCTTAAGATGAATATGGACAAGACAAAGATCATGTCTAATGCTCATGTTCCACCTATACCGGTAATTGTTGGGAATGATACTCTCGAAGTTGTCGACAAGTATGTCTACCTAGGACAGATTGTCCAATTAGGTAGGTCCAACTTCGACAAAGAGGTGGCGCGAAGAATCCAACTCGGCTGGGCAGCGTTCGGGAAGCTTCGTCCTATTTTTTCGTCCAAAATACCGCAGAGCCTGAAAACGAAAGTTTTCAATCAGTGTGTGTTGCCAGTGATGACTTATGGAACTGAGACATGGTCTCTTACTGTTGGCCTCATTAGTAAGCTCAAAGTCGCGCAGCGAGCTATGGAGCGAGCTATGCTCGGTGTTTCCCTGCGAGATAAGCTCCGGAACGAGGAGATCCGCAGGAGAACTAAAGTGACCGATATAGCTCTTAGAGTTAGTAAGTTGAAGTGGCAATGGGCAGGCCACATCGCTCGTAGAACTGACAACCGATGGGGAAGAAAGGTTCTCGAGTGGCGACCACGAACCGGAAGACGCAGCGTGGGCCGGCCCCCCACTCGGTGGACCGACGACCTGGTGAAAGCCGCGGGGAGCCGATGGATGCGGGAGGCGAGCAGCCGCTCAAGGTGGCGTGCTCTGGGGGAGGCCTATGTTCAGCAGTGGACGTCTTCAGGCTGTTAATGATGATGATGATGATGACATAGGTCAAAGTCTTTGTGACGGAAGTAGACTCGTCAATTTCTAATGCTCAATAAAATTGAACGTGTATGGCCGGCCTAAAAGAACCGAAGGCACAGATAACGGCAAAAACTAAAGACTGTGCCGCGTGATGCACAGACTAAAAAAAGGTTGACGCAGGCACCTGAAACACAGATAAAAGAAAATTCGCTGACTAATCGATGATGGAACACCAAAGTGTAAAGTAATCCGAGACACAGATTAAAAAAAAACTAAGCCCACTCTCAGTGAGGCGCGAGGTGACGTGACGCGACACCAGTACCATAGCTGAAAAACTAGGCACTAAAAAAAAAAATAACCTTCTGACATCTGTCAATCTGTCAGTCAGTAACAGCTGTCAGTGTTACATAACAAAAAAAAGAAGAAGAATGGATACCCCTCGTTACACATGTTAAAATATTTATATATCTATTCTACCTATACTTATAATAAAACTGTAACAGGGTCAATTCTGTACATTAAAGATATTTTGAATGTTTTTGTTTCTCTATAATCGATATCAAAGCCAAACTATAATTCTTGTCATTTTGTTTTCTTGTGCTGCGCCCGAGCGAACAGAGCAATCAGAATAAAAACGCCAACTTGTCACATTCGCTGCAAACTCGCCGTTGCGGACCGCTTGCCGCCAAGCAAACAGAGCACCCCGAAAAAAGACGTCACGTTCTCTTTTACTTGCTCTCGCAAGCTGCTGTGTAATAATGATTGTAGCCCACAGGCTGCGTAATAATGATTATAGGACCATTCCTTTTTTCGAGATAGAAAATATTTCGATTGTTAGTACATGCTAGAGCCTATCGTGCTACTATATACCATCCAAACTATATGTCATCCAAATTAGTTGAATAATAATTATTATGAATTTGAGTGATAATGCAATCCCACAGGCACCATTAATTTTTCTAGGTGGAAAATATTTCATTTGTTTCAGCCTCTTTTTTAACTTACATTGATCTCAATTCGTTAAGCATTTATGCCACCCTGCGCTTCATACGCATGCAGCTGTGTAGGATTTTCAAATCCTTATTTGACTCCGTTGGGGGATGATTTTGTAAAAACTGTGCTACACGTATCTTATAACTTTTATGGAAAATGTATATTAGAGTCAATCGACAATAAAACACTTCACACAAAATTCCAGCCCCATTCTTAAGGCTGGAATTTCAAAAACCATTTCTTAGTAAATGTCTAAACTTTACGAAAAATACACCCTCCAAATTTCATGTCTCTAGAACCAGCGCTTGAGGCTGCGCGTTATTTTTATAGAATTAGATTTAAAAAAAAATTGAAACCCTGTTTGACTCTGACGGGAGGTGATTTTCACTAAACCGTGACACGCGCTTAAGGGGAAACGTCACACTCGCGCGGCAAATTCAAATTTTCTTGCATTCTATTGCCGATAATAGCTTAATTACTCAACGTGATTACAGGAAAACTAAATTTGCGCAAATAAATATAATGTATCAATAAATTACAATTAAAAGTATCTCCTAGATATCTTTGGTTTAGCGACAAATGGCAATAAACAGTTTTCTTCTTAGTTTTTCAGTCTATTGCCATTTGTCGCTAAACCAATGATAAGTAGGTGATATTTTCAATTGTAATTTATTGATACATTATATTTATTTGCGCAAAATTAGTTTTCATGTAATCACGTTGAGTAATTAAGCTATTATTGGCAAAAGAATGCAAGAAAATTTGAATTTGCCGTGCGAGTGTGACGTTCCCCCTTAATTTATTTTAACTGAAGAGTATACAGACTAAGTTTCAAACTAAGAATAAAAAAAAAGTTTCATATAAACGTAAAACCTCATTTTTCCCTTCAGGGGTGGATTTTTTAATAAACCTTTTTTAGTGGACCCCTACACTTTACAAAGAATATACGTTCAAAATTATAAGTCTCTAGGACCAGCGGTTTAGGTTGATTAATGTATTTCGATAGAAAAAACTTTGAGACGCCGTTTGACCTTGACAGGATTGATCGGGGTGGATTTCAAAAAACCGTGACGCGTGCTTAACTTTATTTTAACTGAAGAATATAGACACCAAGATTCAAACCAATCGATCTACAGAATAAAAAGTTTCATGAAAATGAAAAACACCCATTTCACCTCTTTAGGGGTAGATTTTCGGAAAACACCTTAGTGGATCACCTACACAATACAAAGAACACACCTTCAAAATTTTAAGTCTCTAAGATCAGCGGTTTAGGCTGTCTACTGATTTATAGATTTCAGACCCCGTATGACCCTGACGGGAGGCAATTTTTCGAAAATCATGACACATACTGAACTTTATTTTAACTGAAGAGTTTACACACCAAGTTTCAAACCAATCGATCCCCAGAATAAAAACTTGCATACAAACGTAAAACCCACATTTCACCCCCTTAAGAGTAGATTTCGAAAAACCCTTTCTTAGTAGATTCATACACTTCAAAAGGAACACACCTTCAAAATTTTTAGCTTCTAGGAACCAGCGGTTTAGGCTGTGCTGATTTATAGATTTCAATAGAAAAAACTTTGAGACCCCGTTTGACCCTGATGGGAGGTGATCTTAGAAAAACCGTGATATATGTCTAATTTTATTTTAACTGAAGAGTATACACACCAAGTTTCAAACCAATCGATCCACAGAATAAAAAGTTGCATACAAACGTAAAACCCCCATTTAATTCTCTTAGAGGTGGATTTTGGAAAAATCCTTTCTTAATGGATCTCTACACTTCTTAAAGAATACACCTTCCAAATTTCAAGTCTTTAGGACCAGCGGTTTAGGCTGTGCTTTGACTTATAGATTTCGATAGAAAAAACTTTGATATCCCGTTAAATAATAAATAAAATAATAAATAAAAATTTATTCAAAAAATTACAGTAAGTGCAATACAATAGGTATAATGGGCCTTATAAATATTACAGAAATCTTACATTGATAGGTGCCTGCACTAGGATATACCTGTATCACAGGCGGCATGAGTACTAACTAATTATTGTAATGACTGTGGTAAAAACAGAATTATTAACAATAACCCGTTGACCCTGATGGGAGGTGATTTTCGATAAACCATGAAATACGCCTAACTTTATTTTAACTGAAGAGTATACACAGAAGTTTCAAACCAATCGATCCACAGAATAAAAAAAATCATAAAAATGAAAAACCCCATTTCATCCCCTTAGTGGTGGATTTTCGAAAAACCCCTTGTTATTAGATCTTTATACTTCACAACGAACATACCTTCTAAATTTCAAGTCTCTAGGGCCAGCGGTTCAGGCTGTGCATTGATTTATAGATTTGAGACCCCGTATGATACACATCGAACTTGTCCCTGACTTAACCACTCAAGGGTTTCTATCTGCCTTAATAGGGTCATAGCCCGCAGAGGCAAGCCAAATTTAATTTATTCGGATAATGCTACAAATTTCAAAGGGGCTTATAAAGAAGTTTCCAAATTTCTTAAACAAAACTAACAATATAATATCATATTTAGCTGAAAAGGGAATTAATTTAGATTTCAATTTAGTTAACTCAGTAGAACACCACTTGAAACGAGTTTCAGCTATGGCTCACCTCGACTACGAGAAGATGAACTCGGTTTTGATAGACATTGAAGGCATTTTAAACTCATGACCTCTCATTCCTCTATCATCAGACTCCTCCAACTTGATCCCCCTGACTACTGCGAAATTTTTTGATAGGACCTACTATAACGATGTTGCCTGCTCTCGAGGTAACAAGACACTGCAATCAGCACGGTAACCAGTCTGGTCAGTCTGACGTATCTACTTGAGAACGCAATCACTCAAGGCTCATTTCTAGAATCGGTATTAAAAAGAGTTATATTTAAGAGCTGCAGAACTTGCAGAAGCGAAATAAATGGCGTCAGGACAGATTATGACAACCAGATATTGGAGAGATGGTCCTGACCAAGGACGAATGCCTGGCCCTGAATCGATGGCTGCTGGGTCGAGTCACCGCTGTCTTCCCCAGGACCGACGGTGTACACCGCGTCGCGGATCTTTATTTTCACTTCATCAGGGACAGGTAGCATGAGAAGAGCTTTCAACCGGCTCTGTCCACTACCAATTTTGGAACAGAATGTTCCTTCATACAAAGGTAAGCCTGCTATTTTTATCACCCTATTCCAGGCCGAATCACTACCACAGTTATATATATATATTTTTATGACCACTGGTATCTATTTCAATATTCCTGCCATCTCAAAATAGCACAGCTTGCGGCAGTAATCATAATCAGTATTATGATTACTGCCACAAGCTGTGCTATTTTCAAATATTGCCCCTTATACATTCTGATGTATAAGGGGCAACTTTTTTAATTGTTAAAATATTGTATATTAACGGGATGTTTACCATGTAATTTATTTGTTTCGAATTGCTGCCAATATCATCGTAAACAATACTTTAGAAATGTTAGTGACCATGACAGTTTTAAATCTTATGTTTTTTCAACCATTTATATCATAAATTACGAGCTCTAATTACCTTACCAGTCACAGTCCATTCCCCATTATGCTCCTTGGACCAACGCTCGCCTTTTTCTTCGTACGCCACGAAGTAGATTTTATCTCCCAATTTCAACTCTACGTTTCTATCTCTGAAAACCCATTTTCCTTCCTTCGGCCTAGTTTGCAGGTCCCCCAAGACGGCTTGTAGTAAAAAGAGTTTCTTCTTCTCGTCGGAAGAAATATTGCCTTGCAAGGCGAATATGAAGAAATCATCATCTGTAAAGAATGGGATGATTTCTATCATTCATGGAATCATAATGTTTATACAATATTTATTCAACGGTGAACCAGCATTTAACTGATGATAATGCTTTACCTACTCTATAATCTATTTATTAAGTTGTGGCTACCAATGCACTTTCCATATACGGATCAGTATTTGTAATAATTACGACGCATCTACAGTCGTCGCTTTGCGCGCTCTCTATGCGCTTGTATTGTCTCTTACACAAAATATAATAAACATGATAATGTGCTAAAATTAATGAATATTATGTATGGTCACCACTAGCCTCTCATCACCTACCTATAGGAACACGCATAGGTAATAGGCAAAAAGTTTTGCGTGACAGTGCACTGCGCACTTCATCCTGAGATAATAAAACTATAACAGGTCCAACTTAGTACATTGGAGATATTTAAAAAAAATTCTTTTCCCTATTATTGATGCTGAAGCTAAAACTATATTTTTTCATTTTTGTCTGTGTCAGGTGCGGACTTTTCATCGGTGCAAGCTGTTGGACCACAGTCTACGCTTGATCGGTTCGCCCTGAAGGGTCTGCCTATTCGCTCTACTTCTCCGTCACCACGGGTCCTGTCTGCCGCGCTGCCGGATCCGGGAGTAATAATGAGATCGCCACCGATGATGCTGCAGGGTGATCCTGCGATTGATGGGGAGGAAAGTGTGAGTGACAGCGTAAGTCTAAGTACCCAGGTGAATGAGCAGTTGAGGAGCGCTTTGGAAGACGCGATTTTGCGATATCGATCCACACCTACCTCTGGGCCGTGACTACCACGTTTGCCCACGAATAGAAGAAACCTAGTGCTAATGGGAGCCTTGAACACTTTGCTAGCTCCGTAGCGAAGACTTGGTTGATACGCACTCGATCTTGTAGGTACTGTGGGGCCATCGCGGCGTGACGCGTGGCTCGTGTTAAGTTTCCGGACACTGACCGAGCACCGCAACCCGCCAATGGTGCTCCCGCGTGGCAGGTACAGATCGAGAGGCGTATCACTAAATTCAGGACTCTCATAGTGAAGCTGGTCTGCTTCAGTCGGGGCAATCATCGCCTCCGAGTTATGCGTTTCGTGGCCCAGGCCCTTGCTGGGATTAGTATCAGGCCCCAGGGTTACATGGCCTGTGTCACGGAGCACATTGACTTCCTAAAGCAGATAGTCTATGTGATGCCCTATCTTTGGCATACTAAGATGGACTCAAGCCAAGCTGGCCGCCCTGGATAGAAAGGTCCGTCAACTGCTTACCTCGCATCGCATGCTGCACCCGCGTTCGTCTGTTATGAGACTGTACATTCCGCGGAAATGGGGGGGCAAGGCTTTTTAAATGCCAAAACCCTCCATAACCATGAAGTGTGCAGTCTCCGGGAGTATTTCCTCAACAACAAGCATCGCAATGTGATGGCAGTTGATAACTGGCGTAAACCGGTGGTACTTAGCACCGAGGACCGCAGGGACGTATGGAAAGGCAAGAAGCTGCATGGGCGGTTCTATTGGGCCTTGAGAGGACCCAATGAGGACCTGCATGCGTTGGTGAAATGGCTGCGACTCGGTGACCTATTTGGGGAAACCGAGGGTATTTTCTGTGCAATTGCGGACAAAGTTATCAAAACAAATAACTACTGGAAATGTATTATGAAAGACGGTACGGTCAACATATGCTGAGCAGCCGCCATCCCGGAGAATCTCTCCAACATATAACTTCCGGTTGTTCTCATCTTGCTAACGGAGAGTACTTGCACAGACATAACCTACTGGACAGGATCATCCATCAGCAACTTGCCCTTCAATACGACCTTGACGAATCTGAGGTGCCTTACTACAAGTCAATTTAGTACGCACCGGGGCCGGTTCTCGATAATGGCCGTGCATTGCTCTATTGAGACCACCCTATCATCATGGACAGGACTATTGTAGCCAATAACCCTGATATCGTGCTGCTGATAGACCGGTCCCAACGCCGAGCAGTGATCGTCGACATCACCATTCCGCATGAAGAGAACCTCGTGAAGGCTGAGAAGGACAAACTCTGCAAGTACCATGGCTTGGCTCATGAGGTAACCGCCATGTGGAATGTTGACTCAACAAGCATTGTCCCGATAGTCGTTTCGGCGAACGGCCTTATAGCGAAGCGAAGAGCCTCGACTAACACTCGAGAGGCTCTCGCTAGACGGTTGGATCAAGGCTCAGATTCAGAAGGCAGTACTCCTTGACACGGTCCGTATTGTCAGGAGGTTCCTCACTCTGCAGCCCCAACCATCGGTAGCTTGGGTCCTGCCCCGCTGCCGACGGCACTCTAGGTTTAAGGTTTTCTTATAGTATTTTTGTAATGTATTTTTAAAACAATATTGTAAAAAATAACAAACCTTAGAAAAATTAATAAATGAGCGAATAATAATCATAATTACTGGGCAAATGAGACTTATGAACTGATCTCACAGTCTAGAAATCTTTTTTAGGACTGTGTGATATCCCAGGATGACGTGCGTAGTGCGCAGTGTCACGCGGAACTTGAATTTAGGGTTCTGAGACTTCCGAGTGACACGCCGTGACGCTTAACACCAGGCGAACGTTTAGCTCGACGTAACGACATTTGCTTACATTAAAAAACACGTTAGTATAAACTTTTAGTCAGGGGTTTTAAAAAAAGTTTGAACCACCAACCTGTTTCAGTCCACTCTCCATTAACCTGACGATATTGTGGACGGTTCTGGATAAAATAATTCCAATTGTATACATTGCTTGATATCTCGTTTGACTGTATTTTTGCGTTCAGCTGCCCTTGGAACGCGAACAGGGAAAAGCCAATATCTGGAGATAATTTTAAATTGTAACAAATAACTTAGCTTATTAAGTAATTTTTTGACTTTACTGTATTTGCGGATCCACTATCTCGCTCGCGCATTGTGACAGTTTTGTGATAGAAGATGTTAAGGGGGAACGTCACACTCGCGCGGCAAATTCAAATTTTCTTGCATTCTTTTGCCAATAATAGCTTAATTACTCAACGTGATTACATGAAAACTAATTTTGCGCAAATAAATATAGTGTATCAATAAATTACAATTAAAAGTATCACCTACTTATCATTGGTTTAGCGACAAATGGCAATAAATAATTTTCTTCTTAGTTTTTCCGTCTATTAAATATAAATAAAGAGTGCAAGAAAATTGGAATTTGCCGCGCGAGTGTGACGTTCCCCCATAAATAACTGAATTTTCTTACGGAAAATCCGGCTAAACTAAGTTCTCATGAAAAACACTATAATGTTCTACAAAAATATCACATTCATCCAAATAAGTTTTCATACATAAAAACGGTACCTATAGAACGAAAAAACTTTGACACAGTTGTTTTTGTTGATGTTGTTGCAAAAATACTTCAAATTAATACATTAAAATTTTGTTAATTTACGAAAATACTTTTCCCTCCTTAAAATCCTCAATAGCAAAGTAGAGTAGGTACCTACTTATAACTAAGTTCTTACCTGATATTGAGACCCGCATTCCTTTAGGATAAATCGCTTCTAACTTAATCTGTTGTACATATGCACACACAAAATTCACACAAAATAGTACTATAAAATAACCCACAGCTTTTAATCTTGGCATGTTTACCAATTAAATTGGTTCTGTAACTGTCTGTTATAGAAAAGAGAGCAAATAAATAAAACTATGTTTCGTAATGAATGTCTGGCCAGTATGATTTTCCGTTAAGCACTGGCAAGGAATGTCGGTATTAACCACAGGTTAGAGAAAAAAACAACGTATTACCGGTCTTAGACATAATTACAAGGAAAACGGAATTCGAAAATTGTAATGTTTATTCTAAGTTTTTTTTTTTTAATTTGTTTGTTTATTTACAGACTACATCTAAATTATACTACGTATATCTATGTACACTAAGCCTAAGAAAACAAAACAAGTGAGTAATAAAAAATTTTAAATAGAAAACAGAATTTAGGTCACTATCTGTGGGTAGCGTGCCCAATAAGCTGGCGACATTCCCTCGTTGAATTGCCAGGCTAATTCGTTGGCCGAGGTATGTGCCAGCCCTTTGGTCACGCGTCACCTCGACTAAACGTCTGGACAGCTCCCTGACTAGAAGTCGTGCCTGTGGGCCCCAGGGACCCATTGTCTCAACCCCAAACGGAACAAATATGTAACCCTCACCTAGGGATTCATATTTCCTACGTTTGAGGTTTTCTGCAGCTTCTGCCGCTGCGCATGCCACCCGAGCTGAGTTGTTGATGTGGGAAGGCGCCAGTGTGTCAACGCAGGTAGCATCCCACACTAGCGGCTTTCCACGACACCACGGAATTAACGTCATGCCGTCAGGCCTCTTACCATCGTCACGTGAAATACCGTGACGGTGGCAAGGGCCCGACGAATGACGTCATTTAAAGCGGCATGGCGCGACAGACGTCCTGCACTGCGGCGGCAAGATATTCCATGGTGGCCCAAACGGTCCACCTCACCCCCGCAGTGACAGAGATGCGGTTCTGTCCTGGAGATGCCCAGACGTAGGCCCACTGCAACAGAAAAACTTGAATTATCCAAAAGTGTTCCAATATTGGACGAAGGAACAGCATGTAGCCAGTAACCCGATTCACGTTCGCTAGTGGCAAGGAGGCGAGCTCTATCAGGGATGTTACTATCATGTAATAGAGATGATTGTATGATCCTACATAAGGGCTCGTCCCATTGTATCTGCGAACGGGGGCTTTTGGGAAAATCCTCACCTGGACAGGCCATGTTCCAAGCGTTAATAGCCTCATCAAGGCATAGCACCGGCACTCCGCCTATAGAAGGCTTAAGTATTTTGGCAAAAAGCGCAGCGGTACTATGTACCTACAGAGGACAAGAACGCTGGTATGGCAACACTAGAAATTTTGCGGATACCGATGCCAAATCGGATTGGAAGAGTGGCTTGGTTCCAAGATTTGTCCGAAAGAGAACAATTTAGAATTTGTGTTAAGATATTTCTAATGGTTTCGTCCAAAGTTTTTAGATCGCTTTGATCCCACAGAGGACAACACCTAAGCACATATGTTAATTTTGGAACAAAAAGACAAAACCGAATGATATGGAATGCTATATGTGAATGAATTTTCAATAGCCGATCAGATGTTTCTTCTAATTTTGTCCATTGTTCATTTATATAAGCGGGAAAGGAATCTTTAAGAATGGGTGCCCCAAGGAGGCGCAAAGACTGATTGTTTAGAATTTTTAAATTTGGGGCCAGACTATTGAACTTTTGTATGATATCGGCTCGTTTATCACTAGCGACCAAATCTGTAATAAAAAGTTCGCATTTTGAAAAATTTTATTCTAAACCAATAGACTGAAACTTGTCAACCAAAATTTCCAGATCCTGGATTACAGTATTTACATCACTTCCTAAGGACCCGTCATCCAGATACCATAAGTTAAATTTTGAATTTAGCGCCGAAATTATAGGCTGTATTGCAAGGCTGAATATTGTGAATATGGCTGGTCCAAGTGGGTCTCCTTGTTGACAACCGGTGCATGAATCAATCAAATGGTTTCTATACAGTAAATTTGATTTGAAGCCATAACACTGCCAAAGATAATTGTAAATTTCAGGTACATTTTTTTGAATTTCAGCCAAAAGTGTAGATCTATCAACCGAGTTGAAGGCATTTTTGACATCTACCTTCAAAAGCACCTCTCCCCCATCATGAGTGATAAAAGTTCTTACGGCATGCACAGCGGCTTCACAACCCCCTTTACTTCCGAAACCTAGCTGTAATGGCTGGAAAGTCTCGGTAAGTTTCGGGAAGATGTGTTTGCAGCATACTTTAAATGCTATTCTTCTGTATGTATAACCTATGGCTATGGGCCTAATACCGCCATCTTTTTTTTTAAGTGCACATAAATTGGCACTGTACAGAAGGGGGGCGATGTTAGAATTAACTTTTCCTGAAAGCATTAGGTTGACAAGAGCAGTGATGTCTTGCAAAAGCACTCAGCCAGCGTCTCCAGTAGCACCGAAGATTAGGTCTTTAATATGTTGTGGGGTGAGGCCATCGAGACCACCAGCAGAGCCGTTTTTAAAAGACATCACTGCTGCTTTGACCCCTTTCTCTGTGACCTGTAAAGGGTCAACAGGTGGTTGAGATGAAGAAGATGAAATGGGGACAGGTGTTGAAGAAGGAGGATGTTTGTCAACAAGGGCAGCTAACGTCACTGGCGTATCAGGAGCGATAACATCACTCGTAAACAGAAGTTGAGCAGCTCCTTTCAGGTCGCCGTCACTCACCTTGTATTCAACTTTTTGAAAAATATTGTTAGTAGCTTGTTGGCAACTGTTATATAGTCTTACAACAATAATTTTATATTAAGTATATTAGATTGAAATAGCGAGAAATATAAAATGCAACAACATTGTTATGAGTGATTGAAAATAAGCCACTTATATGTTTACTTATACCTACTACATCATCTACGCGCGCACAAATTGACAGCAATATTATATATAGGTACCTATCTAAACCGTAGAATTAAATCCGATCTTTTCCTGAAACTTGCCTACTCATAGGGGAACTAAACATATTAATACCTTTATACTCCTTAGTGTAGAGTTAAATTGATCAAACTCTGAAATAACAAGGAAAATTGCAACAAAGAGATGTCGCGGAATTAAGTAAATTAATTATTTAATTATTAACACAAAGTAATTGAGGAAAATATATAGGTCTGTTGTAATTTGTACCGCTATTATTTTTCTATCGTTTGGTAATAGACCGGCTGTATATTAGTAGCTATAAGAATTATTTTCTATTTCGTAATACAAATAGACCCCAGTTTTCGCATGGACACATAGATCTATGTCTATGCACGGACATTATAATTTTTGTTATTTTCATTCTTCTAAAAATTATCATAAATCAAAATATCAACATTACATTCATCAACAGCCTGAAGACGTCCACTGCCGAACATAGGCCTCCCCCAGGGAACGCCACCTTGAGTGGCTGCTCACCTTCTGCATCCATCGGCTTTCACCAGATCGTCGGTCCACCGGGTGGGCCGACCTACGCTGCGTCTTCCGGTTCGTGGTCGCCACTCGAGAACCTTTCTTTCCCATCGGTTGTCAGTTCTACGAGCGATGTGGCCTGCCCATTGCCATTTCAACTTGCTAATTCTAAGAGCTATATCGATCACTTTAGTTCTCCTGCGGATCTCCTCGTTCCGGAGCTAATCTCGCAGGGAAACACCGAGCATAGCTCTCTCCATAGCTCGCTGCGCGACTTTGAGCTTACTAATGAGGCCAACAGTAAGAGACCATGCCTCAGCTCTATAAGTCATCACTGGCAACACACACTGATTGAAAATGTTTGTTTTCATGTTCTGCGTTATTTTGTACCAAAAGATATGTCGAAGCTTTCCGAACGCTGCCCAGCCGAGTTGGATTCTTTGTGCCACCTCTTTGTTGAAGTTGGACCTACCTAATTGGACAGTCTGTCGTAGGTAGACATATCTGTTGAAACTTCGAGAGTATCGTTCCCAACAAATACCGATATAGGTGGAACATGAGCATTATACATGATTTTCGTCTTGTCCATATTCATCTTTAGATCAACCTGTAGTGAGACTCTACTGAGGTCGTTGGTCGTTGGTTTGTTGTCTGTATTATGTGACCGCAATAAAAATTAATATGAATATGAACGTACTTAATCTTTCAGAATGTATGGCGCGGTGGCCATACATTCTCTTGTTCCATCAGCTGCACGCTGTTAATCGCGCGCGGTTTCGATCGGCCCGCGATGCAAGGAGAGCTATATTGGTCACTTTAGTTCTGCGGATCTCCTAAATTATAATACACTCAAACAACTAGGTAGTACCTACTAAGGGTGGGGGTTTTCGATCTGTAGTTAAGATAACCAATGGTTAAAAATGCTAACAAATTCTAACCAATGGTCAAAATTTGTTAGAGTTTTTAACCATTGGTTACCTTAACTACGCATCAAAAAACACACCCTTAGTATAAATACCACTAGTTGGTTAAGTATCTTATAAGTATTACAGAGGTATCTACTTATTTTTCATTTTTCACATTTCTTTCACTGCAGCCTTCTTGGTCTATCAAATCATTTCACAGACCAGGTACATCGTTTTTAAATTTGGTTACCAGTTGATCTAAATACAAGTTGCCCAAATATTCCGTACAATAAAACAATTCGAACTATTACTACATTGTTTATTTCAATAAAAATCACATTTGTAAGGATCATCAAAACCTTCAATAATCAATTCCAAATCTGTTTCACGTAAACCTAAGTCAATTTATTATTGTAGGGGTTGCAACAAACTGGTGCGGCCTACAGGAAATCAACCCGTATCCAATAGAACTCCTATACATTCGCGAAATGTAAGCCGTATAATTGGTGCCATAATATGACAACGGAACGACGTTCACGCCGTCAGTGCTCTGTGTGAAGCTCAGAGTATAGACTAAAACAGAAAGATCATCAAGACGATATTATATTTGTACTGCTCACACGTATCGCTACGTCAGTGGCGAAGGAAAGAAACAAACATATAGTAATTAGCTACGCTTGCAATAAGCACCGTACCATTTTTTCGACTCGAGTCAACTGTTTTTTCTATACAAATCTGTCAGACTCATTCACATCAAAGTGTCCACTTCATATAAAGTATCCAAAAAAGTGGTATGCTTGACATATAAATAATCAAGTTCTCTCTGTGCTTTAGTCTATACCTACTCTAAGGTGTGAAGAGCTCCCAGAAAATTATGACAAATGACAATTTGCGCCGTGAAGTCGTGCTGCAACACGTCAGAAAAGCAGCATAAGAGTTCAGGTGTGACATTCCACTGGTAACCTATTGATTTTCTTGCTGAAATCGTCGCCACTCGAGAAACTTTCTTCCCCATCGGTTGTCAGTTCTACGAGCGATGTGGCCTGCCCATTGCCATTTCAACTTGCTAATTTTGAGAGCTATATCGACCACTTTAGTTCTCTGCGGATCTCCTCATTTCGGATCTTATCTCGCAGGGAAACACCAAGCTTAACTGTCTCTATAGGTCGTTCAGCGACTTGGTGCTTACTAATGAGGCCAACAGTAATTGAGACCACTCGCTATAATATGTCACTCTAAACGATTTGAATAATGCGTCATTACTCAAATCATTTTTTATCACATTTGACGACGGTCTCACCTGATGGTAAGTGACGACGCGCTCGACGATGGAGCATGATTGCCTAGAAGTTACCGATCACGATTCGTATGAAAAATATATAATTTCTAAATTAAACACGCTAAACGAAAGACGCTCTTATCTATTATAATACAATATACACAATTCCGTTTAGAGTATTTCTCAAAATTCAGTCACTATAATAAGTTATGATTCTCTTTCTTATTTTACTATTTTACTCATTGCTGTATGAAATTCGCTTACATAATAGAATTTATTTTGTCTTTTACTCGTCCATACTATTGTTAGTTCTGTTTCTACATAGGTACAATAATCAAGATTTATTCCAAAAGTTACATATACCTATTATATAAATATATACCTATTATACCTACATTTGATGGGCACCATCTCAGACTTTTTTGAAAGTGCTGATTCACGCCATAATACTTTGTAAGTACGGTTTTAGCACAGATATCTAATATTAAACAGTAAGCAGACTTAATATAATTCGGGTATTATCCTATATGAAACGTTGCCCCACATAGGCGCACTACATTTTACATAGACGAGCTATGTAGTAGTGAAGATAATGTTAGGTCTGCTTACTGTATAGTAAATACACAGCGCCATCTAGCCCCAATAGTATTACACGTCTGTGGGTTTTAGGTACATCACTAGTTTCTAGATACACTCATCAATCTTAATTCGTAAAAAGGTACCTACGCAATATCAACAAGAGAATACTGATATTATCAAAGATCATTAATAACTATTAATGGTTTTTGATATTATGTAAGCAAAGCCAAGGGTCAGAGTCGTGGCTACTCTAAAATATAGCTGTCCCTTTCATATACTTAGATCGAAATGCCAAGGACTGGGCCCTAATTCTGTATGAAAACTCAGATTCCGCACGATACGAAACCACGTCGTTATCGTGTCTTGTTCAAACCGTGTCACAGCATTAGAAATACCTTCACTTTACATTAAAGTTATTTTTATTTTGAATAAATATTGACGTAAGTGGTGGTAACTTTTGAAGTGTTGATGATGTTTCGGAACATAATCGTCAAATCAATTTCTTTTCATATCTTGCTGTTTCTGTCTTGCTCATTCATTTTATTTTTTGTTTCTTGCTACTCATATTGTATCATCCAGTCTAAAGAGCATAGACTCTAACATAGTCCACCTTGAGATGGGCGTCGTACCAGCTCGAATACCAGGTGTTCCTGGCTTTCCAGAAGTTCAGCATGGCCTTGAAAGAGCGATTCATCCAGGGCTTGTCGGTGCTGTCTGCGAAATCGTTGATACCGCCGACACGAAGACCGAGAGACACGTAAAACTGCAAATAGGGGTAATGAATAGATTAATTATTTGGCTCAACGAATTAGTAACGCAATTAAACGGGGCAATGCTGCACAGAACGCTGGGTACCTACGCTACCACTGGTCGTGGGCTAGATCATTCAAACGGTCAGCATAGCAACAGTCTTCATTAACAGCCGGAAGACGCCCACTGTTGAACACAGGCCCATAACACACCACTTTGGACGCATCTTAGAGGAATGGGAGAAATGTCAAAATCACCGCGCATGCGTCTTGGTGATCCCAGAAGGGAGAATGCTGCTTGTACCGAAGTGAATGATGCTGCCCATTCCCTGGATATCCCGTTTGCTGACTCTTACAACACCCGTAGGAAGAGACAGAGCGGCAACAGTATACAAAACAATTATTTTTTGTAGTAGGTAAGTTAGCTTGTAGCAGTTAGTACCTACCTAGAAATTGATAGCATGGTTGACTAAAGTGATCGATACAGCTCTTAGAATTAGCAGGTTGAAATGGCAATGGGCAGGCCACATCGCTCGTAGAACTGACAACCGATGGGGAAGAAAGGTCCTCGAATGGATCTCGTAGATGTCTGCAGGCTGATGATGATGATATGATGGTAGTAGTTAATTTAAGGAATAAAGGTCTCTTTCCTGTCAAAATAAGTAAGACAATAAATAGGTATCCGATAAAACTTGCCATTTGGTCCAAAGGAGCCATGATGTTACCCTTCAGCCAGGCAGTAGCGTGTGGCACAGCATGCTCACGAGCGCTCGCATAGAAACCTTCCCCCGGAGACACGGAACCGTACTTCTCGCCGTCCACATACATTTGGAGACCATCTGGGGACCATACGTTATCTGTTTCATCATCATCTTCAGCAGCCTGAAGACGTCCATTGCTGAGCATAGGCGTCTCCTGCAGAGCCCCACTTTGAAGGGCTCTCCGTGGTTTTATCCTCGTTTAGAACAAGACACGAGACGACCTCCTCAATGTGGCAGGCGTGGGATGGACAGGGCTAGCACGAGATCGGCATAATGCAGGGTAGGAATTTTCTACTGGGCGTAATGTCCAATTCCGAAAATATAGGGGAAAAAAGCAAAATATGTTTAAAGAAATCTTTGGGATTATTGATAGTTATAGTTTTTAGTGGGAACTTTGGGACTTATATTATTGAGATGGCGTAGCGTTTGGGAATAATAATACATTTATATCCTTTAAATAATGAGTATGGGGTTATGCTCAATCCTTAGGTCCTAGCTTACCTGGTTTCCATACTAACGTGTAGTTATGGTACTCTCTGTTCCAATTTTCTATTCCAATTTTCTCTTTTAAATGTAAGGTCCTGTATGGTTCTGCATCGGAGAGTACTGGACCTCCATACAGTTTCTTAGCGAAAATGTCGTTCCCTTTCACAAATGCAACCCTCATCAGACCCGACTCATATCGGAGGGCACCGTATGTGTTTTCTAAAGGTTCCAAGTTTAATTCTGCAAAAAAAAGTATAAGATTAACTGTGAACTTTGTTCAAAGCATTCAAGTGGCTTTGTGGGAATTATAATGCTTTTTATTGTTCTGTACTTAGAGTACCTATACTGTAGGTACACACCATAGAACTAGGAAGATTAATGAAAATATTTTAGGTCTGTGATTGTGGTACACACACTACTACTTCTGCCGTTTGATCAACATTAGTCACTATTAGTCACCTGGCAACAGCCAAGATCCAGCTGGCAGCTTGGCTCTGATCTCCACTTTCCCGTATTTGAAGCCGAAACGGTGTTTTGAAGTAATTTTCCCAGTCATCACTGGTGGCAGGATCTGGGCACCGTCAGCTTTGCGGGTGCATTCCGACGTGTCTACCTTGCCACTACACCTGGAAATGTAGATAAATAAATGAATGATAAAAAAGTGATAAGTGGATGAAATTAAATAACAATGGTCATGCCTGAGTTGGAGAGATCACATTCTGTAGGTCTAGAATGAGAGGCCTTGAGAGGATACAGCTAAGCGAGTTATAGAAAAAGCTCCACTGCCGATAGGCGTCATTTAATCATCATCATACAAACAGTCATATTTACTTCGCACGATAATTCAAGATGCTAGAACACAAATATATAGCAAAGTAGTAGTTGAACTGGCGATCACAAACTGGAAGAACATGTAGGCCGCCTCCTACTGGGTGGACCATCGACCTGGTTCAGGCAAGTAGCCGCTCGAAGTGGCGTGGCCTATAGGGGAGGTCAATGTTCATAAGTGGACGTCTTCAGGCTAGTAATGATGATGAGTTTGAGATGTTGCTAAATGGTTTTTAAGTGGACCATCGTAATGCCAATAACCGTTTGTTGATAAGTAATGGGATAAGAAAAAACTAGATAAGAGGTCTACCCATTGTTGAGATCCAGGTCCCCAGTCTGTGTAAACCCTTCACCTCTCAGAGTGTCTGTGAGCACGGGCGAGATGACGAGTGCCCCATCTTCCAGCTTCATTGTGTTCTCCGACATATACACATTGAACGGATAGTCCTGCAACAAATATTATCACACATAGGTACCTACTGGTAACTGCTACCCAAAAAATAATAAAACAGTAGGAACAAAGTTGTCAACAATATTAATGTATACCAGCTTACCGGTTCTGCAGAAAATTTTCTCACGATCTCCCAATTTTTCAATTCTTTAAGACTGTTCTTCTCAAATTCTTCACTAAATATGAGACTGCCTCTGCACACAGAAGCTTGTCCTTGAACGGAGGTCTCCGATAGTTGGCAGGAAGGTGGTTGAGTTGGGCCTTGTGTTGGGCGCATAGTGGGGCGCTGAGTAGGACCACTCGTGGTGCCTTGTGTTGGGGGAAGAGGAGTTCCAGTATCAACTTTCTCACCTTGCTCGTTGACGAATTCTGAAAGCACAAATATCAATAGACACAAAAGGTGGGCAATTGGACATGGACATTTTGTTGTGGTATCATATTTGTAATTTATTCCATCACTGAATACCACCAGCCAGCTACTTCCTTTTTTTCAACTTAGCCCCTTATACTTTAGTCTAGAACTAAAGATGCTTTTTTATACCGTATCATACAAATGCTATAAATTACCTTACCAGTCACAGTCCATTCTCCGTTATCCTGCCTGTACCCCAGTCCGTCTTTGATCACGTACGTCCAGAAGTAGATTTTGTCTCCCAATTTTAACACTGCGTTTCTATCTCTGAAGATCCATTTTCCATCCTTCGCCTTAGTGATGTCTCGGGCCCAGTGGCCGGCTTCGAGGCCTTCCATTTCTTCATTCAACTTGCCGTGGAAGGCGAATAGGGAGAAGCCATCATCTGTAAAGAATGTGATAACTTCTAAGTCGGTATTCAAGGACTCATAGGGTTCATGGAGGCATAGGGGTTCCTAGAGTTATAGGGTTATTAGGGTTAATTGAATGTTTATTGAATCGTGAGCCAGTTGATTATCTGATGTTAAACGTGTCATGGCCGCATGGTTGCAGTACCATTCTGAATTCTAAATTATAAAAATTAGCGTGGTACTGTGCTTAGCCTTTTAGTGTTAGCGAATGACGTGACGAGCTAGTCGTTCACCTGATGTTAAGCGCCACGGCTGCCTATAACAAATTGCAGTATCACTCGGAACCGCATGACATCTGAAAGATCATTACATCAAGGCGCATAAAAACACGGCACCCATATATGGTTGAAATTCTATCAACCCGCGCTAAGCGTTTTGCTATGCACTTTATAGTGCATAGCAAAGCGCTTGCGCTTGTGCTTTGCCTATAAAGTATAAAAAAATACAAATAGTCTCATTTGCGCAGTAATTTCCGCCTATGGGTATAAGTTTTTAAACGCTTTCACAGTTTATTTTACGATAATTCATACCTCAAAATTAACAGGGTGTGTACATTTTTAAGGTACCTAAAAATATCATAGCAGATTCGTATGAGGAAAAAATTCAACAAAAAATGTAAACGCATAGCATGACCAAAGATCGTCTCCTCAGACAACATTTAGACCAGTTTTTGTTCCGAAATAAGTTACAATACAAGTTTTATTTAATTTCAAATCCTTTTTAATGGCAATGAAGCGTGACGGCTGGACGTTAAATAGTTCATTGGCTTCTATAGAAAGATAGTAAGTAGGTACTTATTGTGTCATGGACCTCATTCTTGAACATTTGAGTCGGATAGGAAAGTCGATGACCGAGAGGAAATCTACCCATAGTCATAATCATAGTCAAGTATTCATTTAAAAAAAATCACGTCAAAAATATACAAAATGGTAAAGTTTTGGATTCTACTTGCTTCTTCTTTTTTAATTTCCACTTAGGCGCCTAATTATATCAACAATAAACTCTGTAGGTACCTACTTATAATAATTATAATTAGTTATTTATTAAAACAATCTTTTTCTCGTGTAGGAAAGTGGTGTAACAATTTTTAAGCCACCTAAATGTTGATGAGTTGGCTTAAGAACTATTGTTGCGCTTAGTTTTAAGTACCACTTTTTGCAGTGGTCACCCATCCGAGGACTGACCGCAGTGAAATCGGCTAAGAACAGATAATGGAGTTTTGTTATATCTTTAATAATGGTCAATAATAAACACTATGCAAAATTAATTCATAATAACTGTTATGTTAGGATTGATGCACCTATGCTACAGCTCAGCCACCATGCGGCGATGGTTGCCGAGTAGTAGGATTGTGCGCTTCGCAATCTTACGGCACCGGGTTCGATCCTCGGCCTTGCACAAATGACTTATTTGGTAAGTTATGTGCAGTTTTCGATGCCATCGCTCCGTGCCTCGGAGGTGCACGTTAAGCCGTCAGTCCTGGTTATCATAAGAACACCTATGGCAATGGTTACGAGTAGTCAGACGCCTGATAGAATCTGACGCCTGATCTAACCATCAATATTACTGGTTCCTTATAGGTCGCGAGGTCAGATGGCAGTCGCTCATGTAATTCTGGTAGCTCGCCGCTACAGGTTAGATTTGGAGCCGACCCCAATAACAAATTGGAAAAGACAAAGAGACTGATGATTATAATTGATGCACCTATAAATCCATGGTTTTGTTTACACTAATTATTATGCTATTTAGCTACTGCTATTTTAGCCACTGTTTTAACGTTTTCCTTGTTTACTTCATTACATGCGGGGTTTCCCAGTAATACTATTCTTATCATAAAAGGAAAGACTGTCAGTATGTTATTAATTGCTTTGTCTATCAAAGGTCAGTTCTTTATTACTTCGCACTGAACTGCTAAATGTATTTAGCATCGCCGTTATTAGCCCAATACTTTCCCACTGCTGGAACACGGGCCTTCTCTCACATTTTTTTTATAACACGGATGGACCAACAAGCTGACGGCCCGCCTGATGGGAAGCAGTTACCGTCGTCTATGGACACCTCTAGCACCAGGGGCTCCACCGATGCGTTGCCTACCCTTTAAGACTCTTCTCTTTCTCCCTCTCGTTCATTTTTTATTTTTTATAATTTATAGGCATAGCTTTTGACTACCAGTGCCGTAAATAGGGCGGAGCCACCGGTGCCCAGGCACAGGGCGTAGACTCTGGGGGGCGTAAGAATAGCCAGACCAGGCAGGACTATTATTTTTTGGGTTTGCTCCTAATAAGTTCCCGCTGCGCCCCTAGCGCTCGATTCCAACACATACGTACCTACATGCCAGTATCATCAAAAATTAGACAAAACATCGCGCTCATTTTTTTGCCAGCGCACGAGCGTATTTGTGTTTAGTGTTTATGGGAGTCAAGCGGCCGCCCGGCTACCGCTTACTCTCCGACTGACCGTAGTGGCCCACAAATTAAATCTTAAGAGTCTACACAACGTCAAAATGCTTAAAATGGCTTAGCATGAGGCCGTGTCCTGTCAACAATATTGCAACAATGACTTTGAAATTAATATATGGTAAAGTTCAGGACTAATAGTAAGGCTTATGTACAGTGAAAACACGAATCGCGATTGTATACTGATTAACATGTAATTCATGTTTGAATCGCCATGCGCGTTTTTTGAAATACAATCAGGCAAATATAAAAATTTTCGTGCTCACTTCGCTTGCGCATTTATTGTTTTTATTGTATTTTGTTTTATAGCAAGCGCGTTTGTACTGACTGACATGTAATTCATGTTTGAATCGCCATACGCGTTTTTTGAAGTACAATGTGGCAAATATACAAATTTTCGCGCTCGCTTCGCTCGCACATTTATTGTTTTTGTTGTGTTTTATCTTATAGCAAGCACGTTTGTACTGACTGACATGTAATTCACGTTTGAATTGCTACACGCGTTTTCTGAAATACAATACGGCAAATATAAAAAATGTAATTATTAAAATTTAATTTAAATATTTACTGTTTTTACTGTATTTTATTTTAAAGCAAGCGCGTTTGTACTGGCTGCCATATAATCCATGTTTGAATTACTATACGTGTTTTTGAAATACAATATGGCAAATACAAAATTGTTCAGTCTCGCTTCGCTTGCCCTTCTAATATATACAACATAAAGAGTATTTTGATAATAGTAGTCAAGCTGAAACCCCCCTGGAATACCTGGCTACGGCCCTGTCTAGGGTACCTATAATATCCAAAAAAAAAAACAAGGGCGCAGTTATACAAGCTCGCACAGGGCGCAGAAAACGCTATTTACGGCACTGTTGACTGCTGTCTCACCTGATGGTAAGTGATGACGCGACCTACGGTGGTGCACGCTTGTCTAGAAGATACCTGTTCACTCTTGACTTGAAGACTCCCAGGTTATAGTTAGCTGAAGTAGAGGGAGTGCAGAGGCCATAATGCCATAAGGCCACAATCCACTATACGCTAGCCAAGATGCGATTGGTGGATGACGTCATGCTATCGTAGTAGCGCTCATAGCGAAGCACGACTAGCCGTTTCTAACCGATCGGTAAAGTTAAGCAACGTTCGCTGCGGTCACTACTCTGGTGACCGCTACAACAAAAAGTGGTATTTGCAAAAGAGCTACCGTGCTTCGGAGGGCACTTAAGGCGGCGGGTAGACCAAACAAGGTGTTTTTTGGGACGTTTCCTGGCGTAATTACAGCACGTGGAGCTTTGAATTGAATATATCATGTAATTCATTTCATTAACTCGTTTGTGATGACCGCAAATATAAGATTAATAAATATAGCTCTATAGAAAAGAATTGCAAGGCTCCCTCGAAAAATTTGAATCTTCCCATTTTGCTGAGCTTCTACCGAATATGTTTTACAAAAAATAAATTAGTGTATTCGCAACAAATAATAAGATGTCGTGATGACTTAATAACTTTGAAAAATACTATATACAAATAGATATTAATTAAATACCGTCAAAATCAGTCATTTCGTGCGTTGTCTTTGTCGTAAGCACCGCGCTGAAGTGCAGACTGAATTGATATTTAAGACTATGACGTTAAGGTTGATGTTTCTTTAAACGGATTTGGACCTGCTTATCTGGGTCTACCCGTCACCTTAAGCCGTCGATCCCGGCTGTAGTCGTTAGACAATAGTCGTTAAGCCGAGTCAGAAGCCATTGAGCGGCCTAAAAATTCTGACACCAGGGCTGACCACTTGCCTATACGAGAAAAAGAAGATCATACTCTCAAATTTGTTTTTGTGATTCTTGAACATGCCAGTTCCTCACGATGTTTTCCTCGACCGTTATAAGATCAAGTGGCAAATTACGTGCGTAACTTGAAAGTTAATTGCAAGGCCGAGCGGGATTTGAACCTGGGTGTATCAATTCGAAAGTCGCACGGGCTACCAGTGATCCACACTCGCTCCGAGACGTTGACTAGTTTCGAAAAGAAAACGGATTTTTAGAGCGGCAATGAATAAAGTCCAGGGGCCGTACTGTGAGCTCTTAGCGCGATTCAAATGACGACCTAAGCTGAACCGCTACCGTACAAATTATATTGTAGCGGTTCAGTTTAGGTCGTCATTTGAATCGCGTTAAGAGGTCACAGTTCGTCCCTTGGATGTCGTCGTAAGTCAATAGTCAGTCTCTGGGCTAACCACTTGCCTAATGCCGCTATTACATTACACTAAATTAAGTCGCCTAGTTAGGATTCGGGAATGGAAGCTTACTTTGCTATCCAGTTAGTTGCCTAATTAGAAACCGATTTAGGAAGGTGTAATAGCATTTAGTCATCATTCACTAAGCATAAAATGCTCTTAATATTGCCAATTAGGCAACTGACTGGGTAGCAAGTCAAATCAAATCAGTTTTTTATTGCAAGTAGGCTATTCATAGCACTTTTACAAGTCAAATGAGATAGGTACTTAAAAAACTTAAGTTAAATAATTGTAAATACTAAGCACATAAAATAACAAAGTGCGTAATGTCAAAAGTTGTATAAAGCAAGCCTATTACAATAATATCAGTTTGAAAAAAAGTTCTCTTTTCCACTACAGGTGCAAAAGGTGGAAAGTAAGCTTCCCTTCCCGAATCCTAACTAAGTAGGCGACTGAATTTAGTGTAATGTAATCGCGGCATAAAAGAGGTCTACCTTTACCTACATTACGTTAACTAAATATTTTCACGAAGTAAAGAATGTCCTCGATCAACCTGTTTATAAATTATTCTAACCTGACGTCAGATGCAGTACAAAAGCATGATAAAAACTTTTTGAACGCAAATTTAAATTTTATTTAATGCGAATGCTGCACAGCTTGAAGTGGGCATCCTTATCCCCGCGAATACACATTATTTATGAAAATTTAAAGGTCAAATAAAAAGATTAATAAATTATTACAATATTTATGTGTATTTCTGTTGTGTTGTATTTCTTGTGTAGGTAAAAGTTATTACTTACAAAAACTACATAGCAAAGTTTTTGGAAATAATATTATGCAGCTCAATTTCCGAAAACCCTTAAATTTATGGTTGCAATCTTATTACAAAACAATTTATGTCATTATATGACATGTTGTTTTGTATTTTTCTCAAAAAGCTTTACCTATATACCATTATGTATTACTGCTGTGCTTAAAACTGTTGTTGTTCTAAATTAATTAATTTAATTTAATTTTCATTTCATTCCTTTTTTCTTTTCTAATTAAAAAAAATCTCGATGTCATCCCTGTTTGAGTATTGCCCAACGGTAAGAATACGACGCGTTACGATATCTTCGTGGAATGGTTTTGGGTTTTAAAATGCTATTCTGTACGCCGTTGTCAAATTTGAGAAATGCAAGACTCGTTACGTAATTACACGAACGTTGAGAGGGAAATCTTATTACTAACTGTCACAATGGGCGGTCTTATCGCTTAAAGCGGTCTATCGTCCGTTAGTTGTATGTTCTCAGTATGATTTTTTTTTCTAAAGAATAACATTATTTACTATAGTTATCATTAATTCTATTTCAAACTTATTTCTGAGAATTGTATGAATGGTACGTAGGTTCCTATATAAATAGACACGGTAACCTAACTATAATCACACGGTTCGTATAGTAAGTGAGTAACAAAGGCTAATTAAAATGGTTAAAAGGTCTAACAAATTTTGACCATTGGTTAGATTTTGTTAGCATTTTAAACCATTGGTTATCTTAACTATGGATCAGAAAACCCAGCCTAAGTGCTAACGCAATTTAAATGATTACATCACAAATTTTCCTCGTTTGCTGAATGAATGACTTAACTTTAATAGTCTATAATTGTTTAAGAGGCCGTGATTCAAACATAACAAAATACCGCAGCTGATTTTCCATTCATTCTTAGGTAAACCACCTAGTTGTTAGAGTCCGAAGGATTTTAGAAAAACTCTGCGTGCCTATATTCTATATATTTTAACTCTGGATTTTGTATACTGACGACGGGTGTTTTCATAACTTTGACCACAATATCAGGTTTGTGCAAAGATTATAAAGCCCGGCTAGTATAGTATTATATTATCTGTGGCCCGGGTGTGTGTGACTTGCACCGGCTTGTTTACCACTGAGGGGAAAATGTACCTTGTATATACTGTAATTTATTCTGCGATTGATGCAAGGCGGAAATGCGTCGCATGTTAATTGAATCTTAATGATAATAAAGCAAAAAATTAATATACACTGTTCATACCAACGTTAATAAGTTAGAATATATAAATAAATAACACTCTACTACGATCACATACACTTAGATCCTGGACACTAACTATAGTATTTTCTGTATCTTGGCACTCAGGAACTCTGACCACCATGGTCCCACAACACCCAGGCAGCGTTATTATCCTTAGCACAAATACTTGTTCTGTCGCGGGAATCGAACCTGCCGCCCGGGTTATGAGCCGACCTGCACAACCACCACACCACAGAGGCTATCGAGAAACGGGAAATGTTGCTATTTTCTTTATTTGTCTGTTTTGTATGCCAAAATGGCTGGACTGAATTGGATGTAATCTCGCACATGCACACGATTGATTACACTCCCGAGATCAACATAGAACACTTTTTTGTCCCGGAAAATGTAGTTCCCGCGGAAAACCGGTAAACTGAAAGATGGTTAGATGTTTTCATTAAATACCAAGATACTATTGTTTGTTCTATGATTTGCACATTGCAGTAGCGTCACCTGCATTTATGCGATGTCCTGTTTTGTCACATAGCTATAAAAAAGGTTTTAAGCAAATAGTTTATAACATATTTCTTACCTTTAACGGTAACCCTTAGTCCTTTAGGATATATGGCTTCCAGCTTTGCTTCTGGCACCACGTACCTGGCAGCCCTAAGCTGCGCAGAGCACGCGGTTATCAACAGTAACAGAGCGAGTCTTGTCATGACGTCCGCTCGGGTTCACGGTCGGATGTAGACTGAAGCTGTCACGTCGGTGGGTGGTGATGGTGAGTGCACAGACGCAGCTGAGAAGGCTGTGGTGTCACGAAAAAAGGTGCTTGTCAAGATGTTTATTTATGTTTTTCTCATCAACTTGTCCAGTTTTTGCGAGTTGGTGATACTGTTTGAAACCGCAAAAACTTCATTAAAAAAAAAAACAAGTATATGTCAACGTGATCCTATCTCTACTATTGTAATATGTATAATAGTATCTATTAATACTTAGGTACTAGCTTAGCCCTATTACATTACACTAAATTCAGGCCCCTAATTAGGGTTCTAAATCGGTCCCTCATTAGGCAACTAACTGGGTAACAAATAATGCACCCTAAATTTAGAGCACTAACTGCCGGAATGCGATTACATTACACTAAATTTAGTGCCTGAATCATTTAGAGTCCTGAATTTAGTGTAATTTAATTGCGGCATTTAAGCACGTGCGTTTAAGCCATTACCATTGGTCTCAATAACCAGGACCGATGGCTTAACGTGCCCTCCGTATCCTCAGTCCACCTGGATCGACTTCAGGTTATCCAGAACCGCTTTATTCGCAAGGTGGTCGGAGCTCGCTGGTACCAGCGTAACTCCGACCTCCATTGCGATCTCGAACTCCCATCCATCCGTCAGTTTATGAAGGATGAATCCCGCCGCTATTTTGACGCAGCACCCCATCACCCCAACCCTCTCGTAGTCCAAGCATCAAGTTACTCTACAGACATGACAGACCCGCCACCCCGTCGTCGCCGCCCAAGACACGTCTTGAGCGATCCGGATGATCCTATAGCAGCCGTTGTGTCGGCTGCGCTAGGATCACCGGATCAGTCTAGCCCTTCTGGCTCAGGTACCGCTTTCGGCACCGGTATAGGATACCAGCGTAACACAATCAGACACCTCGCCCGCCGGCGAGGTCGACGTACCCCCCGTAGGTTAGCTAGAACGGTGGCGACTTTCCATAGGGTCCACTCTTCCAGTGGACGTAGCCTTCTCGATCCTCTTATCCCGGCAACGGCCCAAGCCGAGGCTCGCACCCCAGGGGTGCCCTTGTGCTAGTTGCCTCCCACTTTTGACGGTTGGGCGCCTTAAGCGCCTGCCCTCCCGCCCGGTGACGCTGTAAAGGTCGGTAGAAACCAACAGCATTAGCCCGTTCAAAAAAAAAAAAACGTGCCCTCCGAACCACGGCGGCGCTCTATAATAAATACGCCTTCTTGGTATATAACTAAAGATAAAGATGAGGATAAAAATAGGTGAATATTGAAAACAGCAGCACCTAGTACCCATACAACGATCGTTCCCAATTCGACACAATGTCTCGAGGCCGACGGCGTAAAGGTAGGTAGAGACCAAAAATGTTAGCCCGGTAAAAAAGATCTGACTGTCTGCGTCTTCCGGCTTCGAGCATTTACCTTAATAATTGGTAAATGTTTAAAGCTACCAGGTGCTGCCCATTCCCTGGATATTCCTCTAGCCAGCTCTTGTTACGGCACCCACGGGAAGAGATGAAGTGGCCAGACCCACGGCATTATACTTAAGAATAATGAAAATATTCATAGATCTAAACATTTTCCTGTGCAGCCATATTGTATATACCTATAACTTTGGTAATTATATCTGCCGTGTATTTTTTAAAATATGAATAAACAAAATAATAATATCATAATAACGCCCATCGATCACATACATAGATCCTGGACCCTAACTAGGATGCCCTATATCTAGGGACCCAGGAACTACAAGAACCATGGTCCCACAACACCTAGACACAGAACAAGTATTTGCACTTTTTTTACATGCACAAATACTTGTCCTGTCGCGGGAATCGAACCCGCCGCCTCCGGGTTATGAGCCGACCTGCTCAACCACCACACCACAGAGGCTGCCCGAAACGACTAATAAGTGCGTATATTCTGTATTATAACTATAAAACTTAACGAAAAAATAATAAAAACCGTAAGTTTTATCTTGGTAATATCGCAGTCAACAAAAAGTCGATGTCTGACTGGATATACTGGTAGAGTTCTGTAGCCTCTTGCTTTGAGGTCAGTACCTGCCTTGGAGGGCATTCATCTTGGGTCGTTATGAATAAAATAAGTAACTCTTATTGCCTTGTGATAAGGTAATACAAATAGCTGTACCTACCTACTGTTAAAAAGATTGATTGGTTTGTTTACATTGGACCGATTAATCTGTAGTAATGACGTATTGAAGAAAAAACTTAAGTAGAAGACGAAGCGAAGTACTTAAGTATAGGTATTAAGTAAAGGCACTGATTTAAAGAGGCAGTTGTAAACGTAACCTTACCTAACCTAACTTGATAAAATAACCGACTAATTGATTTTTTATTACTTACTGTCCATGTTTTACTGTCGCAATAATTAATAAACCGCCATTAAATTAAATAACTGCTCAATATGTTTTTGAACTGATCATAATTACATCTCGAATATTTAAATAACTGCTCAAAAAATTAGTTCCCTTAAGTAAATTATCATTTTTCCAGAGTAAAATGTTTTTTATTTATTGTGTGGCTTTCACGCTGCTAGGTGCTGATTTGTGCGAAGGGTGCCGGTTCGTGCTAAGAGTGCTGATCCGTGCTAAGAGTGCTGGGGGTCTAGCAAAGATTCCATTAGCGTTAACGCAAAACGATAACTCAAAATGTATGGCTGCGGAAAACTTTTCTGCAGGTAATGTCAGTTATTCTGCCGCCAAGCAGTAGTGTGCAAGCACTACTGTGTTCCGGTTTGAAGGGCATTGTAGCTAGTGAAATTACTGGGCAAATGAGACTTTATGATCTGATCACTCAGTCTAGTAATCTGATTATTAGACTGGGTGATGTCTCAGGATGACGTGCGCAGTGCAGTGTCGCGCGAAACTATTGTTTTAAAGTTCCGGGTGACACTGCAACTGTTATGGGCGGCCGTGTCACTTAACATCAGGTGAACGACTAGCTCGTCACGTCATTCAATCACATTAAAAAAAAAAAAAAAAAAAAAATTCCCATCGAATTTTGAGTTATTGTTTGGCGTTAACGCTAATGGATAGGTATCTTTGCTAGACCTCCTGATCCGTGCTAAGAGTACCGATCCGTGCGAAGGGAAGAGTGCTGTGATGTGTCATTAATACGTTACTCACCCCTGTTGCATTGATATTACTAAGCTCAGTGATTACTCCCCGTAATATAAGATTTTATCCAGGACTACTTATGCGCTTACTTAAGTTAGTAGCCTTGAGATTGAAAATACAGATGGCAGACTTAACCTTATGCTGCATTATCTGCAATCTCGTCTGAGCTTTGTCTGTAAAGTTGGATGTTCAGTGATGCAGGTGATGACCTTTTACGACGATGGAAACTCGTAGTTTCAAATATTTTTTATACAGCTGAAAGATTAATAGAAACTTTTGAAAGAACGAATGAAAATTATTAAACATGTGAATGTATTTATTACACATTCGTTTCATTTTAACACTCTGAAGTCAGTTCTGCCATGAACAACTTTATGTTTTGATGAGACCGACGGTGGTCGAGCGGTAGCATGTGCGCTTTGCATCTTACGGCACCGGGTTCGATCCTCGGCCCTCGTTATGTGCAGTTTTCGATGTCATCGCTCCGTGTCTCGGAGAGCACGTTAAGCTGTCGATCTCGGTTGTCATAAGAACATCTATCGTTACGGGTTGTCAGAAGCCTGATAGAATCCTAACCATCCCTGTTACTGGTGCCTTATTTGAAACACTTGTTTAGAGTTGAGTACCAATGCTTCTGCCAAATATTATTAAAATAGGCTATATTAAATGACGCCGCTGCAAAGTTCTCCCTTTTTCGGGGAACCACCCCCAATCAAAAATCGCCAACGACAAAAAAAATCCCTGACCTTGTATACCAAGTTTCATTCATCAAGATTCGATTCGAGTACGTAACTCCGGACAGACGAGAGCCAACTTTGCCAAGTTGAAGCAGAGACTTTCGCTCACTTCGTTCGCTCGGTCAATAAATTGTTCATCTTCCCTGATGTATTGGTATAAACCTTAGAGTATAGACTAAAGCACAGAGAGATCATCAAAACGATATTATATTTGTACTGCTCACACGTGTCGCTACGTCAGTGGCGAAGGAAAGAAACAAACATACAGTAATTAGCTACGCTTGCGATAAGCACCGTACCATTTTTTCCGACTCGAGTCAATTGTTTTTTCTATACAAATCTGTCAGACTCATTCACATGAAAGTGTCCACTTCATATAAAAAGTGTCCAAAAAAGTGGTACGCTTGACACATAATCAAGTTCTCTCTATGCTTTAGTCTATACTCTAAGGTATAAGCAATTAAACATGTCCAAATCATAAACCTTTTTGACGTAGCCGGGTACAATAGCACAACTTTAATTTCCCTAAAACACTTAGAAAACATCATAGCAATAACAACCCCGACATAATAATTTCCTACAGGCGTTCCGCAATAGGCTAGTTGCCTGCTATTTAACTCTCTCTCTTCTTCTTCTCGTGTAGGCAAGTGGTCAGCCCTGGTGTCAGAATATTCAGGTCACACAAAGGCTTCTGACTCGCCTTAACGACTACTGTCTTACGACAACAGCCGGGACCGACGGTTTAACGTGCCCTCCGAACCAGTGCTCAGTTGTAAATGCCACTTTTTGCTGTAGCGGTCACCCATCAGAGTAGTGACCGCAGAGAACGTTGCTTAACATTACCGATCGGTTAGAAACGGCTAGTCTTGTTTCGCTATGAGCGCTACACTACGCGAACTCTTCCTCACAAAATCCCAACAGCCAAAATCCCTAACGATTTCAAAAAAGCCCATTACAAACTCACCCCTAGAACTTAAAAAACACCAAAACATTTTTCTAAATACCATACTACAGGTCTTATTATTATTCCTTCCAAAGCAGGAAAAGCTTTAGATTGACACTTCCTGTGATTGTCGCGAGCACTCGACGCATTTCCGTTTCCGCCGTGATTTACAGGGGGCGTTACTATTAAGTGCTCGGTAAATTAAAGAACGCTTCACGTGCTCCTCAGACGGGCCTGTTAAACACCTATAGGTTATAATGTTACCAGGTATCGCGGCGTTCCACACTTAAGGTGTATTTTTACACAGATTGAAAAACCCCCACTGGCTCTCGTGGGTTGGTTTATATTTAAACAACAAGATTCAAATTGAAGAAAGAAGAGAAGGATAGAAAGGAAATACAATAACGCAGTACATCACACAATATTACATTCTTACAGTCAACATGAAAATATGTTTTGGCGGGAACGCGGAAAAGTTCACGTCGTTGCATTGTATTATTTTTCAAACCTTGTGATTTTTCCAGTGTTAATGTTTAAAATTGGTGGTGTTTTACGCATTCAGTGCTGGATTACGAGCATGAGCGTGGGCAAGTGATATAATGTGGTGAAACGTGGTTTTTCGTTTTGCTTCCAAAATTCCATAGAAGCTTCTAGTAAAGTTGCCACCACTTTACTAGGGCATCACTTAGACTGGACTATGACTAAGACTTGACATTACGTTAAATATTCTCTATCACGATGAAAAATTACAATACTTGACACTGGCTAAATACACTATGTGTGGAGCCGAAATATAAGAAAAAAACATGAAAATATGTAGATAATAATGGACAAAGAATAAATAATAATTACTATACACGAAATATATTGTTCCGTGACCATGATAAAGGTTCTTGTTAGTGTTCTAAATAGAACCATAACAAAAAATTACTTCTGTTTATTTTTGATTCTTCAATATTCATCGTAGCTCTCACTGAATCAAATTTTATCAAAATCAGTTGATGGGTGATGGGTGGTGTGATACCAAATAGAAATGCATGGTTTTCGGATTCACTTTTTACTTGTCCTGAAACCTTTATACATAGGTATTACAGCAAATTTTAAGTTTCCTATGAGATAATATTTAAATACCTTATAGAGGGATATAGGTTTGATGATGATGACAAATTATGAACATATCAGTCCAAAATCAAAATTTTAAATCATTTTGCTTCGAGGAAGAAGTTTGAATGTTTTATCTGACAGACAAACGGATCTTCCGTCCGTTACGTCCGTGCTGTCTGTCCGTTACGGACTTTGCTGTCCGTAACGGGCAGACAGCAAAGTAGTCCGATCCTACTATATTAGGATGCCTAAAATGTTCAGAAGCGTAAATATCTATAGCCCAGTTTTAGTGCCAACTACGATTGGGGATATTATAATATTTTTTTTACTAAGTAGTAGGTACCTGCTATGGAGAGAGCTATGCTCAGTGTTTCCCTGCGAGATAAGTTCCGGGACGAGGAGATCCACTGGAGAACTAAAGTAACCGATATAGCTCTTAGAATTAGCAAGTTGAATTGGCAATGGGCAGGCCACATCGCTCGTAGAACTGACAACCGATGGGGAAGAAAGGTTCTCGGGTGGCGACCACGAACCGCAAGACGCAGCGTAGTTCGGCCCCCCACTCGGTGGACCGACAATCTGGTGAGAGCCACGCGGAGCCGATGGATACAGGAGGCGAGCAGACTCGAGGTGGCGCGCTCTGGGGGAGGCCTATGTTCAGCAGTGGACGTCTTCAGGCTGTTGATGATGATGATGATGAGGTACCTGCTCAATATTCTACTTATAAGACTTAGCTATAACAAAAAACAATGACTAATGAAAGGTTTATATTAAAACGCATAAACTGGCAACACATAGACAGCATCTTATACCTAATGAAAATATAACACCCTATATACGATCGTGAAGGGTGTTATAACAACGTTAATGAGATACAGGGTGATACGAAAGAGGAAGTATTGAACCACTCGAGGGGCTGGAAATTATGATGCGTTATGACAGCAGACTTTAAAGTAAAAAATCTTGGTTAAGTTACGCAGTTGTGATCGATTAAAGATTCAAGATTGATCAGATGTGGACGTGAAGCAAGTGGTAGTACTTATTGCTTCGATAAGTGGTTTTCCTTCATCGAAAACAACATTAAGTTTGTTGCAGTATTCGAGCCTACGACCTACACTATCACTAAAGCTACAAAACGCCTCGTCATCATCATCATCATCAACAGCCTGAAGACATCCACTGCTGTACATAGGCCTCCCCTAGAAAAAGCCGCTACCGTAGCCACAGGATAGCAGAGCTGCCAGGGACTGGGGGCCGTCTTTTTCTGCCTTCTGTTACAAAACGCTTGCTAAAACATAAAACATAACATATAAGTAGACTCAATCACCCATCCACCAGATTCTCATTTACATTGTAGGATTTTCCTTCTAAAATCATCATCGGCCTGAAGACGTTGCCTGCTGAACATATGCCTCTCCCCTAATGACTATGGCAGGCGTCTTGATGATCGCATTCAAATTTTAGTGCATACCGAAGAGTATGCTGTTGCCCATTCCCTGGATATTCCATTAGCCGGTTCATAGACTCGTTTTTTTATAACTAAATATAGGCCCGCATTTGACCGCAATTGCACCTGATGGAAAGTGACGACGCGGTCTACGATGGTACATGCATCTATTCACGAGCGACTTAAAGAGCCAGATTGTAGGTACTTATGGGAAAACAAAGACGCTGGTAAGTGTTCCAAGCCTTCGCTGCTCGGATTATAAATGTCGAGTCAAATCGCTTTGTGCGAATTGAAGGAATATCAACCATAAATGGGCGGCGTGTAGCTGTACGTCTTGTCCGATGGTGAAACGGAGATGGTGGAATTAGATTGTGTAGCTCCGCAGCACGCTCACCGACATGTAACCTATATAATAGCCGGTTCTTACCGCACACCCTAGCAGAGAAATGGGGTGGTACTATTCTTAGGCCAAGACCATCGCCAATAAATATGAAATTATCTTAAATATGAAATCATTTTCTAAATAATTGTAAACATTTACGTATGTATAAACTTTAAAGAGGATATCCGTTCTATTTTTCAAACGTTTTTTAATTTATTTTAAGAATTTAATTAAATTATCATGTTTTTATTCTGTTTGCAATGTATCATTTGATACAATATGACATTGGTTAGAATTAGAACGCGGATGTGCGATGCGGACGTCTGGAGGCCTGTCCAATGTAATCTGTAGTACAAGCGCTGAATTATGGTTATATTAGTAGAGAAAAAAGTAATACGTGCTCTGGGTGAGGCCTATGTTCAGCAGTGGACGTCTTCAGGCTGTTAATGATGATGATGATGATGAGTAGAAAAGTAACTGACAAGTAGGTTCATTATGATTTTTTTTGCTATAAGAATTGTAGAGTTTTTGTAAATGAATATCAGGCTAAGTTAAGATGTTTTGCTAAAAACTATAAAACATGAAATAAACCTTTTTTTATGACAAGCTTGTACTTTGGCTTCGCACGTTGTATTATAATTTCTTTTCTAATTATAATATAATGTACACGTAATATACATATCATCATCAATCATCAACAGCCTGAAGACGTCCACTGCTGAACATAGGCATCCCCCACAGAGCGTTTGAGCGGCTGCTTGCCTCCTGCATCCATCGGCTCCCCGCGGTTTTCACCAGGTCGTCGGTCTACCTCGTGTGGGGAATATATACATAATATAAATATAATATACGTTCTGCAGAACGGCAATTTCATAGGTAAAAACGTAAAGTTACACAAATATAACAATCATAAAATAAATAAATAAAACTTGGGACACTAGCTGATTTTATGAGGCCTGCATGATAAAAAAAAGAACTTTAACTTTTTAAATTGGTGAACTGCTAACTAAGCTCCGGGTGACCCTTTATGCTGCCCTAAATTATAAATCAACCAAAAAGTTTGCTCGTTAGGTATAAAGTTACGAATTACCCGCAGCTTTTCCAAAATATTTGCAATCGCCGTAAATCAAATTAAAGGAAGTAAGAAGTTTAATAAAAAAGTAGTGAAAATTATTAATTATACTTAATTATTTATGTAACTTTTTAGGATTCCGTACCCAAAGGGTAAGGTAAAACGGACCCTATTACTAAGGCTCCGCTGGTTGTCTGTCTGTCTGTCTGTCAAACTGTTAGTATGATTGAGATCTAGAATATTTGTAACAAGTTAACTGTAGTATTTACTATATATTGAACCTACCTATAGGCTCCCATGAGTTTTTTAAATAAAATAGCAGGCATTTTGTTAACAGAGAGCCTTCAAACTTTTAGAGTAAAATTGCTAAATGATTAAAAACTGAAAAACACTGAAATATTGCGATAAGTATATCGGAAGGAGCATTCCTAATCTACAAAATAAACAGGTTTTACATCGAGATACCACACCAAAATTAACAAAATATGACTATTAATAATGCAATAAAATTTGTGATTTTGCTGTGATACGTGACGTGTTATTGTTTGAGTTAGTATGTTTTGTAACATCACATTCACTTATAAAGATTTAAAAGCCGCAAATATAGTATTTTGCACTTTGATAACGGAACTAAGGTACATGATCAATTATTATGCTCTTAGTCGTAAAACAAATTGAGCCGATATTGAGCTCTTCTTGTGCTAGTACTCTGACACATCCGCCATTATTTCACTGTCTCTTTTCATCTTGGGCAGTGTGTACTTGATTTGTACTTCTCGCTCCCACGCTCCGTGAGTCTTTTGAGAGTAACGAAAAAATTCTAGGTCTGTGGTCGTGCTTCGCTATGAGCTCTGGGCCCCGTTTTATAAAGCTACAAGTCTTGTACTTGTAGCGAAAAACTGGCAACACAGCCAAAAAAAAGTGATATAATGCGTTTTATAAATCTACAAGACAACAAGTGTACAAGCTAATCCCCCGATATATTGCTTTACTCTATGAGTTACAAGCACTTGTTTTAGACCATAGACAATCTATAGTGTATTTTCATTTTTAAAATGTTAAAATCGAACAATTGTTTTGGTCATTACAAGTGTACGGGGGGTGTACGGATTTACAAGTTGTAAAGTATTTTACCTGACTAAGGAGCTAGGTAAAATGAAGTACAAGTTTAGATAAGTTTATTGAAAGTGTATTGTATTGGTAGTGTCACATATTAATTAATGTTCAATTAGTTAAATTAAGGAAATATGAACTAATTATGTTTAAATAATGAGAAATTCAGCTTGAGCGAAGCCAAGCAGGAGATGAAAAATGAGCGTAGATGTATATCACAAAACCTATTATGAGAATAGTGACTTTGACCCAACTTTATTTACTTAAATAGCTTTACTTAAAAATAGAGACGCCCCGTGGTTTCACCCACAACTTACATAATTTTTTCGCGACAAACCCTAAATTTCCGAAATAAACCACATCTATCCCGGTAATATAAGTTTTTGCCTATTACCTATGCGTGTTCCTATAGGTAGGTGATGAGAGGCTAGTGGTGACCATACATAATATTCATTAATTTTTAGTACATTATGATGTTTATTATATTTTGTGTAAGAGACAATACAAGCGCATAGAGAGCGCGCAAAGCGACGACTGTAGATGCGTCGTAATTATTACAAATACTGATCCGTATATGGAAAGTGCATTCGTAGGCACATACTTCCCCTCCTTTTTGAAAAAAATTTTTTCATTAAAAAATTATACAAGAAAAAAATTTAAAAAATGCTGATTATAAAATGTTATATAAAGACAAAAATATGTAAAGATGCTTGTACAATAGTGTAAAATCAAAAAAAATACTTTGCATTGATTATTTAAAAAAAAAATATTTGAAAGTTAACATTGATTAACATAAGTTGGTACCTATTATAATGATTTATTGGATACATTTTGCTAACCTAACATTTTCAAACCTAATAAACACTTCATAGCACAATTTGATATTATAGCACTATAAAATTGCACTTCACTTATCATCACAAACACTATGCGACGGAGTAGGCTGGAGCGGCGCGTGGAAGATCACGCGCGCCACGGCTTCCGCGCGGTCCGCGGAGCTCCCTGCGCAGGTATCTTGTATATCTGGACTTGAAACATCTCCATCCCATGAAGCAGGCAGTCATTAGTATTATCACCATGATAATAATCAGAATGGTGTCCAGCTTCTCATGAGTCATGCTGTGTAACATGCTGGTATCCGCCTTGTTCTGTCCTGTTTGTGCGATGATGATCTGCTCGCGGCTTTGACCTTTCCCCATTTTGGATGATGAATTAGGTCAAATCAGATGATGGCGTTAGAAACGTTGAAGCGTCAAAACGATTATGACGACTAATTGCACAATAATTATTGTTATTGTTGCATAAAACGCACGGTTGGCTTTATTAGACGGCCGTATCTTGTTCTCTTCTCTATACTTGGAGTGTTGTTCTTCGTACTCAAATTATCCGAAGATGAATCTGTTTGCATTTCGTTGTACTTATTCGGAGGAGCGTATCGAGTTTCTGAGTCATTGTGAACGAAGAATGCAGGCTTCAAACGATCTATTGATATTGTTTTAATGTTGTCGTTTATCAAGAGCTTGAAATACTTTTCATGATGTTCTATGACTTTATAGGGTCCTGAATATGGATGAGTTAACGGCTTGGTAACATGGTCGCAGCGAACAAATGCATGTGTACAAGACTTCAATTCTGGATGTACAAATATGTTGTTTTGTCTGTTAGGTCTTTTTGGAACTGCGCATAGCTTTCTTATGTGATCTCTTAACTCGTGCAAGAAATGTTCATTGTCAGGAGATATTGGCTTTGAAGGCTCGAAAAAATCTCCGGGTAGTGTTAAGGGTGTTCCATAGACAAGTTCGGCTGCGGATATTTCTGTATCGTCACGTAAACTGGCTCTTAGACCTAAGAGTACGGTCGGTAGCTCTGAAATCCAGTTTTCAGTATTTCCTCTTGCCATTAATGCTGATTTCAAACTTCTGTGCCATCTCTCTATTTTCCCATTTGCTTGAGGATGATAAGCCGTGCAGTGAATTTTGGATACTCCAAGGCGCTTCGCTAGGCACGAAAATAGGTTTGAGGTGAATTGGCGTCCTTGGTCGACTGTCCAAAAATTAGGGCATCCAAATCTTGTAATCCAATGGTTGTAAACGTTTTCAGCTACTGTTTCAGCTGTGATATCTTTTAATGGTATTGCTTCTGGCCATCCTGTAGTTCGATCGATCATGGTAAGTATATACTTGTAGCCTTTGCAGTATGATAATGGTCCAACAATGTCTATATTGAGATGTCGAAATCGATCGCTTTTAGGGTATGACTGGAGAGGTGATGATACATGGCGTTGAATTTTGGATTTTTGGCAATCTAAACAGGTTCGAGTCCAGTTGGTGACATCTCGATTCATTGATTTCCAAAAATATCTGTTTGCTATCATCTTTCTTGTGCAGCGCGTGCCACTGTGACTAATTCCGTGAATCGCTTTGAATGCTGTAACACGAAACTGTCTAGGTAGATACGGACGAGCGGTGTGCTTAGATACTTCGCAATAAATTGGCTCATTGCAATCTGGATAAAAGATAGTTTTAAACTTCAGATTTTTGGATTCTAGCAAGGAATGCAGTTCTTCATCGTCTTGTTGAGCTTTGGCTATCTCGTTGTAATCGAGTGGTGATGGCATGTTTATCTCTTCGATTCTTGATAAGCAGTCTGCGGATTCATTTTGCGATCCTGGGATGTACTCAATAACAGTACAAAATTGGGCAATAAAATCGAGTTGACGAAGTCTTCTAGGTGTATCACTACTACTTGCAGCTTTCTTGTGTAACGCGTACGCAAGCGGTTTGTGATCACAGTAGACGGTAACTGGTTCTCCTTCGATGATGTGACGAAAATGCTTCACTGCCATATAAATAGCTAGCAGTTCTCTGTCGTAAGCACTATATTGCTGCTGTGCTTCACTGAGTTTACATGAGAAGAAACCAAGCGGCTGCCATTCTTGACCTTGTCTTTGTTGCAAAGTTGCGCCGACGCAGGTGTTGGAAGCGTCAGTCATCAGCACGAGGGGTGCGCCAGCGATAGGATGTGCTAGAAGTACAGCTTCTTGTAGTTCCGTTTTGCACTTCTCGAATGCGTTGTCAGCTTTTTCGGTCCATGCTATTTTGGTCTTGTCTTTGCGTTTGGTGTTATGAAGGTATGCGTTTAAAATCGACTGGTATTCGGCAGCTTTCGGCAAGTTATTTCGATAGAAGTTAATCATGCCTAAGAATCTCCGCAGTTGCTCAACAGTCTCTGGTTTTGGAAATTCAGCTATAATTTTCACTCGTTCGGCTAGAGGTCGTATCCCAGCGCTGGATACACGGTAGCCCAAAAAGTCGAGTTCTGGTTTTCCAAAATCGCATTTAGCTAAGTTTATTGTGACACCGTGTTGGTTCAGGCGTTTGAAAACAATGTCCAGATGTTGCCGGTGCTGGTCTTCAGAGTCGGATGCAATGATCGCGTCATCTACGAAATTGAAAAGGAAATCAAGTCCTTGAAATACGACATGACACATAAAACGTTGAAATGTCTGTCCTCCGTTTCGTAATCCAAATGACATTCGGCAAAAATCCCAGAGTCCAAATGGAGTAATAATTGCAGTTTTCTCGATATCTTCTGGAGCAATCGGTATAAAATGGTAAGCGCGATGTAAATCAATTCGAGAAAATATCTTCTTTCCAGCCAGGAGATAAGTAAAATCATGAAGTCGTGGTATGGGATATCTATCGGGCTTAGTAATAGCATTTAAGCTCCGATAATCACCGCATGGACGTAGTTCTCCGTTCTTCTTTACTACTACGTGAAGAGGGCTGGCCCAACAGCTCTTTGAAGGTCGTATGATTCCAAGTTGGTGCAAGTGCTCAAATTCTTTTTTCACTTTTAAATATTTATCTGGAGGGAGTGGTCGAGAACGAGCAAACACAGGTGAACCAGTAGTTTCGATATGATGCACAACATTATGTTTTGGAACGTCCTTGTAGCATATCGGTTTTGTTATGTCAGGATATTGCGATAAGAGGTCATAGTACGGGTTCGTGACGTCAATTGTTTTGATAGTGCTCTCCTCACTGTTCACTATAGAGCCAATAATGTTTAGATTTGTCACTGAGTCAATTAATTTGCGGCCACTAATATCCACTAATAGTTTATGGTGGTTTAAAAAGTCAGCACCAAGGATTGGTTGTTTCACGTCAGCACATATAAATGTTTTTAGTTCCATAAGTCCGAATTGCTGTACCGTTTGCAGCATAGAGTTTGTAACTTTCACTTTCACTGTTGGTATATGGCTTTTTTATCGCGGGTAAAACTGATACATTTGCTCCTGTATCCACCAAGAAACGTAGACCACTGTTGGAGTCAGTCACGCACAGGCGGTGGGATGGCGAAATGGTGCAGACATCCGCCTTTGACTGCACCGATCTCAGTTTCCCGGGTTCGGCTTGCTCTGCCAAGTGCAAGGTTCAGCGCACTTGTTAGCTCTATGACGGAATCGGCTATGATAAAAGCAAAAACCATCTGAGTCACTCGAGTTACGGCGGCTCATGCTGCGATTTTGCGATGCACGCGAATTAGAACGATAACGATTTCTGTTATGATTGCGGTTCCTGGATCTGGATCTCTGCAGCTCCATGACTTGCAAACTCAGTTGAGCGATTTGCGCCTGCAGCACTGTGAAACTGTCTGATGATTGTGGTTTGCTGGATACTTCAGCCACATGCATGGTTCTTGTGGTTTCCATTATTTTATCTGCGATAGCCGCCAGATTCTCCAAATCCTTGACTTCAGTCACGGCCAGAACTGCGCGAACAGAAGCTGGCAAATGTCCTTGCCACATGATCTTCAGCGTGTCATCGTTAATTTTTCCTCTTGCTAGGTCTCGCATATACCTCAGAAGTTGCGACGGCTTTTGGTCACCCAGATCTATTTCACTCAGCAATTTTTGTAGTTGCCGATTTTCAGACTTTTCATAAACCGCCAAGAGTCTTGACTTTAGCGCCTCATATTTCCTTGGTTCTTTGGAGAGCAATATGTCACTCACTTGCTGTATCACTTCTTTTCCGAGTTTGGTAACCACTAGATTAAACCTGGCTTCGTCACTTAATTTTGACGGAGCTAAAATGGCTTCACATTGCACGAACCACAGTCGAGGTTGGTCGCACCAGAAATCAGGTAATCTCGAAGAAATGGTGACAGATGCTAGTTCTGGGTATGCTGGAGCGCTGCTGGTAGATGGTGGTGCGGACATCGTGTTTGAATTTTCTCCGCCGTACATTGTCCAAAATCTTCGATAACTTCGGCTGGATCAGTTCACGACGGCTGGATCAAAATTTCGTCAGCTGGATCAAATCATGTCGGCCGGATCAAATCACGTCGGGGTCACCACTTTGCCTATTACCTATGCGTGTTCCTATAGGTAGGTGATGAGAGGCTAGTGGTGACCATACATAATATTCATTAATTTTTAGTACATTATGATGTTTATTATATTTTGTGTAAGAGACAATACAAGCGCATAGAGAGCGCGCAAAGCGACGACTGTAGATGCGTCGTAATTATTACAAATACTGATCCGTATATGGAAAGTGCATTCGTAGGCACAAGTTCATCTAAAAAAGGTCATCCAATTTGGCTTGAAAGCCATAACAAACAAATACATAATGTTTTTCATTTATATACTATGTAGGGATTTAATGTAAACTTCACACCGGCTAAATTCACTGATGAATGGGAGCCAAACTAAAAAAAAGCTATTGACCGTGACGTTCATTCATAGTGATGTGCTACTTGTAATATCATAATCTACACTTTACCCTCTACTTGGTCTGTGGTCCTCGCCGTGAGGCCTCAGTCACGTTCATAGTGATGTGCATTATACTTGTAATTTACACTTGTAATCGATAATTGTTGTTTATAAAACGCCGTAACTAGTAACTTGTAGTTACTTGTTCTTGTAGCTGCTACAATTGTTAGCTTGTACTTGTAGCTTTATAAAACGGGGCCCTGGTGTGCTCCAACCTTTATGGCGCCTATTGATTACATTACAACCTATTGATTCCGGTTATCTCGTATCGGTGCTCAACTTCATGATAACGTATTTGCAGAAATTCTAATAATAAATCATGATTATGGCTCGCCTGCGTCATAAATTTATAATCGTAAGTGTCGCAATACGTCATCGTTCAAATGAATCAGGGACAGCATTTTTGGAGAGTACGAAAATGTGACGTAGGCCATTGTGAATTAGGTCTATAATGGTCCAACTGATTTGTCGACAAAGTTACACAATATACAAACAAAAATTGTAACAGGGATAGGGGAAATTATTGTATTGCTAACAACTTTATTAGTATAATAATAAAGATTTACTGATATTGTTTTTGTTAATACCTAAAAGTTATACTTTATAAAAACACTAGCTCACCCGCCCCGGCTTCGCACGGTTTTATTAGTTTTACGCCTTATCTCAGTCTAAAGGAAGAGAGAAAAATTTAAGGGAAAAGGATGAATGGATGGTACGGCGAATGGAGGCAGGTGCTGGCGCATCTGCCTCTGCTGTCACCTTCATCCATTCATCCTTTTCCTTATCTTTTCCCCCTTCCTTCTCTCTTTCCCACATTACAGGATAAGAGAGGCTTTGGACCTAATACTGAAGGTTGGATGTCTGTAATTTCTGAACCACAAAACCGACGATCTTAAAATATTTACGTGACAATATCTAAAGTACCCACTTTCTAACAAAATAGAATGAATGAAATCGGACCACGCGTTAATTAATTACAACTAAATACACATTTTTACTTTGATCCCCTCTCCTGAGGGAACCGGTCTAAATTTAGAATCTAAAGTATCTTATAGTCTACCTCATAATATGAATTCAAATCATGCCAAATTTCATTTGAATCCATTCAGTAGTTTGGGCGTGATGCTCAGCCAAGATACAGACAGACAGACAGACAGACAGACAAAAATTAACAAATTAGAGTTTTGGCTTCAGTATCGATTATAGAGACCAATCGATTTTTTTTTTAAATATCTGCAATGTACAGAATTGTACCCATAGAATTATAGAGCTTGTAATTCTGTGATTGTACCTGTAACAGTATTATTATAAGTTATAAGACACGACAACAACAATCTTCTTCTTCTTCGTGTCAAATGGCTCAATTTTTATAAATATTGTTTATTTTAAATTACTTTACTCCAATACGTGGCTATTTCCACGGCCTTTTTGGATGCTTTCATTAAGTCTGTTTGTGTGCAGGTTGTTGGGCACAAAGGACAGGATAGCAAATGCAGCATACTTTGCAAGGGAGCTCCGCACTTACACTGAACCTCAGTTGGGTCTATTATGCCCCATTTAGCTAGATTGCTTCTGCAGCGACCAACTTGGGTACGGAGTCTGTTAAGTGACTTCCAGATTGGTCACTGCATTTCCTTTCCAGGAGGCAGATGTTCTGCTGGGGTAATAAAGTCCGCTGGAGGGGGGTGTTTATTCTTCCATGACTCGCATTTGGCTTCTGCTACACCTGTTTCTAAGGAAGTGGTGTGTTGTAGAAAACTTCGACGGCTCTTTAGCCGAGCAGGTGGTGGGCGGTGTTCAAAAAGGGGGTGTCGGCTATCGGTTTCTTGTTTGCGTTTGTCCATCCTACACGTCACTTCGCGTCGAATATCGGGCGGGGCTATACCTGCCAGAGGGTACAGCATTTTAGTAGGTGTGGGCTTTAAGCACCCTGTAATGATGCGGCAGGTATCGTTGAGCGCTACATCGACTTCTTAGGCGTGAGCGGACCGATGCCATACAGGACATGCAAATTCGCCGGCTGAGAAGGAGAGAGATAGGCCTGTGGTGCGCAGCACGTGTGGTGTTGCTCCCCAGCTAGTGGTTGTCAGACGGCGGAGTAGGTTGTTTCTCGAAGCAACCTTCATTTTTGCTTTCTGGCAGTGTGCTCTATATGTAAGTGCTCGGTCTAATGTTATGCCCAGGTAACGTGGGTAATCGCAGTGCGGACGTTGGTACCACGCCAAGAGAGGCTGAGAGACCGTTTAGCTTGCCGGTTTCGAAGTTGGAAGACACACGAATGGGTCTTGGATGGGTTTGGCCGGAGTGCGTTTGTGTTGTAGTAAATGTCGAGTGCCTCCAGAGCTTCCATCAGTCTTTCTTCAGCCTCTTCGAAGCTGTGCGTTTGAGTCGCTAACGCAAGGTCGTCTGCGTATAAGAAGCGGTGGGTTTGTGGAGAGCTAGGCTGGTCATTGGTGTAGATGTTAAATAATGCCGGCGCTAGTACGCTTCCTTGCGGGAGTCCGGTTTTCTGGCATCGCCATCTACATCTAACAATAATACCTACCGTATACGTGAACTAGCGATCTCATTTAAAATACATAATAGTTCTTGTGAAACTTGTGAAATCACCCCGTCTCACGCGTTCTTTCCGCGCCGCAAATACTCACATAATACCTCATCTATACTTCATTTAATATACAGCTCCTAATATTTGACCACTATAATATAAATGTGGAATTTAAATTAAATTATTAAGGCCCGATTTCACCAACGTTTATTCCAAGTATACGGCTATCCCTTACTCCTGGATACAGCTAATTGACAAATGGAATTACACTAAAAAGACGCCATTTTGATTGTATCCAAGGAATAAGTCTTATTCCTTCACAAAATTGGTGATATAAGGGCTATATTCGCGTAACTCGGTTGTTCTCGGAAAGTTATACCTGGAATAAAATTTATTATAGTTTGGTGAAATCGGGCCTTAGTGATTCAGTGTGTGTGCTATGAACCCTATGATATGAATATGGAGAGGATGCAAAGCAACATCCTGTATTTTTAGTTAGTCGATAGCATGTACAGGGGGCGTACTGTGAGCTCTTAGCGCGATTCAAAACTGAGCGTATATTGGATCGCTTTGTTTTTTTTGTATGGGGATTTTAACAAGCGGTCCAGTATAGGCTCTGTTTTGAATCGCGCTAAGAGCTCACAGTACGCCCCCAGTACCTAATGTAGGGACCTACATTCGAAAAACTCGTACAGGGGTAGATAGGTACTGTATGCTCGATGCCTAGGTGGTAGGACTTTTCTGCAAAGTTCATCTAGGTAGGTACCACCGCTTTGCCAGTTATTCTGCCGCCAAGCAGTAGTGTGCAAGCACTACTGTGTTCCGGTTTGAAGGGCATTGTAGCTAGTGAAATTACTGGTCAAATGAGACTTTATGATCTGTTCACACAGTCTAGTAATCTTATTACTAGACTGTGTAAAGTCTCAGGATGACGTGCGCAGTGCAGTGTCACGCGAAACTATATAAATTTAGAGTTCCGAGTAATACTGCAATCTGTTATGGGCAGCCGTGACGCTTAACATCAGGCGAACGACTAGCTCGTCACGTCATTCATTTACATTTAAAAAAAAAGCCATAATGTAACCTGTAAACCATTATTATTGCTGTTATGCTGGTATAATTACGAACAAAATTGAATGCAAACTTTGGACCGCGTTACACCCTGGCGATTTGTTTATTTTTGTCACACCGTAGTGTACCGGATATTTTTAGCTTGACCAAATATAACCCATTAGGCAAGTTTCTGATTAAGGGTACACTTACTGGTTATCAAAATTATCGCCGTTTTTTAGGATTCCATACCCAAAGGATAAAACGGACCCTGTTAAGGCTCCGCTGTCCGTCTGTCTGTCTGTCTGTGTCTGTTCGTCTGTCACCAGGCTGTATCTCATGAATCGTGATGGTTAGGCAGTTGAAATTTGCATAGATGATGTATTTCTGTTGCCGCTATATTAACAACAAATACTAAAAAAAAATCAGAATAAAATAAATATTTAAGGGGGACGACAAGAAACGTGTTATTTTTTGCTAGTTTTTTTTTATAGATAATGGTACGGAACCCTTCTTGCGTGCGTTCGACTCGCACTTGGCTGGTTATTTTTACTTTTGTAGCTGGCACAATAAGCTGTTGTATAAAGTGACTAGGTGAGTGTATTACTATATAACCAGTTATAAAAGTATAATAATAATAATAATTGACTATTGTAGCCAATAAGCCTGATATCGTGCTGGTAGACCGATCCCAACGCCGGGCAGTGCTCGTTGACATCACCATTCCGCATGACGAGAACCTCGTGAAGGCTGAGAAGGACAAACTCAGCAAGTACCTTGACTTGGCTCACGAGGTAACCGCCATGTGGAATGTTGACTCAACGAGCATTGTGCCGATAGTCGTTTCGGCGAACGGCCTTATAGCGAAGAGCCTCGACCAACACCTCGAGAGGCTCTCGCTAGACGGTTGGATCAAGGGTCAGATTCAGAAGGTAGTACTCCTTGACACGGCACGTATTGTCAGGAGGTTCCTCACTCTGCAGCCCTAACCACCGGTAGCTTGGGTCCTGCCCCGCTGCCGGCGGCACTCTAGGTTTAGGTTTTTTTATAGTATTTTTGTAATTTATTTTTATATGAATATTGTAACAAAACCTAAATCTAAGAAAATGTAATAAATGAGTGAATAATAATTCATAATTAATTTATTCAATAAAAATTTCTACATTGGGTTTGAAATGTACTGAAAATACAAATATAATCAAAACCACTTAATTAAATATACTTCAACACTATAATTCCAAAATTATAACCCATTATTTAATATCGATATTTCAAGTAATCCACAAAAAACCTCAAAATTAACACATTTACAAGCGCAGAGTCAGTTTAACATTTGTACTATATCAATGGTACATTTGAGACAATAAGCCAGTATCAGTTGTACCATCAATGGTACGTTTGGGATGACGGCAAAATGAATCTAACTAGTTTAATATACTCATTATTTTTCGTTCGCCTGGTGTTAAGCGACACGGCCGCCCATAACAGATTGCAGTGTCATTCGGAACTCCAAACTAAAGTTTCGCGTGACACTGTGCACTGCGCACGCTATTCTGAGACATCACACAGTCTAAAAAAGTTTTCTAGTCTGTGACATCAGTTCGTAAAGTCTCATAGGCCCAATAATTTGACTAGCAACAATGCCCTTCAAACCGGCACACAGCAGTGCTTGCACATTGCTGCTTGGCGGCAGATTATAGTTACATACTCTGGGCGGCAGAATAACTGACAAAGAGGTGGTACCTACCTAGACGAACTTTGCAGAAAAGTCCTACCACCTAGTACCTTCGGTGTATCTGACAGACCATTCCAGTGCGAACTCTGTTTGGGGTAATTTGATACGCAAACAAACGTTGGCTCTGTTGTGTGATTTTTGTTTGAATAGCAGAAACGATGTAAGTACATTGAACCGTTGGGAAGGGCTGGAATAGAAAATATTAATACATAAATACAATGTCATTATTAAGGTTTGGATTTGGATAAATAAAGAGTCTATATGCATGATAAAAAAAAAACAAAAAAAAACCTAATTCTAAGCCATATAATAGAGAGCAACGTTTTAGACGCCACTCCTAATCGTTGTCCGAAAGAAGATCGAAATGGTGAATAAAAACGTGGACGCTGTACCACGGTGCGGCGCCGCCGCCACCGTGTAACGGCGCGCGCTGGCGCTACCGGCGCCGTCCATCACCGTGAAACAATACGACGTCCTGCCGTTCTTCTAACTGTTCCTTTACACCTGACGGCATTGCGTAACGCAGGTACTGATACGAAAGAGAAGGAAGAAACTTTTAAAGTTGGAACGTTGGCAAAAAACGCAAGAAAATTTGAATTTGCCGCGCTGAGTAAAACGTTCCACCATAACTCCATGAAAGTTCTTTCTGTAAACGACGACACGTAAGGACGTATAAAACAGTAACCATTGCTGAGCGAAGCTGTGCCAACAGGAGCTGTTTGCTAAGGTAAGATGTGCTTACTGATTAAGCTGATCTGTGTTGTTGGCTTAGGACAGACTGTCCAATTAGGTAGGTCCAACTTCAACAAAGAGGTTGCACGAATCCAACTCGGCTGGGCAGCGTTCGGAAAGCTTCGACCTATATTTTCGTCCAAAATATCACAGAGCCTGCGTTTTCAATTAGTTTGTGTTGCCAGTGATGACATATGGAACTGAGACATAACTGTAAGCTCAAAGTCGCGCAAGAGAGCTATGCTCGGTGTTTCCCTGCCAGAAAGACTACTCGGTGGACCGACGATCTGGTGAAAACCGCGGGGAGCCGATGGATGCAGGAGGCAAGCAGCCGCTCAACGTGGTGGTCTGTGAGGGAGACCTATGTTCAGCAGTGAACGTCTTCAGACTGTTGATGATTGGTGATGTTTGGTTAGTTACTGGATGCGTAGTCATTCAATTATTATAGCTACCTACTCAACATTCGTATTTCCAAGTTATTGCACGGTTGGGCTAGCAGGTTATACTATCTGAGGCAAGGCTGCGTTGCCCGTATGCAAAGTAATTTCGCCATGAAGACAAAAGCCCAATCATCTTTGAAGTGTGCTCCGCTTGACCCCTTTGATGCATTACCTACTAATCATCAGTTTTGGCAGGAACGCGGAAAAGGTCACGTCGCTTCATTGTAAGTAATTGTATTATTTTTCAAAGCTTGTTCCAGTTAATGTTTAAAATTGGTAGCGTTTTACGCATTAAGTGCTGAATTACAAGCATGAGTGTAGGCAAGTGATATATGGTGGTGAAACGTGGTTTTTCGTGTTGCTTCCAAAATTCCATAGAAGCTTCTAGTAAAGTTGCTACCACTTTACTAGGGCATGACTTAGACTGGACTATGACTAAAATATTTGACCCAGACTGATGCCATGATGAAAAATTACAATGGGCTTGAACACTTACTCGACTATATGTGGAGCCGTGTCATGCGAAACTTTATTATTTTATGTGACACTGCAACAGTTATGAGCGGCCGTGCCGCTTAACATTAGGCGAACAACTAGCTCGTCACGTCATTCGTTCTCATAAAAAAAGGCGTAATGAACTTTTCAGAATAGTACTACCGTCTAATAGTAAAATATGGATAAATCTTCCCCAAGACTCACAAGAATATTTTTGGTGAGTTATTTATTAGAATACGCGGTATTTTTCTCCTCCTCACACATTAATAATTTATCCTCCGGAATAACCTTTGGTATCCACATTACTTGTTGCCAGACACCTCCCATAGGCAAGACTTGCCAAAGTACAAAATTTATTCCAGTATTCTAGTAAAAAATATTTGGTTTAGGTATTCCTTGAAGAGTATCTACGCCACGTGATTGATTTGAAATGATTTACAGCTTGGTCTATGAGAGACAGCAGAGGTCAGAGTTAAAAAGCTAGTGCTTAATATTATAGAAAAATATACAGATATATCTAGTAAAATTACGCTGAAAAAAAAACAAAGGCTCTTATATATCATTTGGTTGGTAAGCACCACATAGAACACAGAACACAGAATCACTGCAATCCACATAGAACCACACAGAATCACACATACCTAATTATTTTATTATTATTAGTCGTTATTAGAATTTTTATTCTATTATTGTTTATTATATATTTTCTTTTTTCCAAAGCCACAGATAATATAATAGCTAGTACCAAAGCCAAAGGCTTTTGACTTGACTTAACAACTGTTAACACCAGAGACTATAATAACACCAGGGATCGAGGGATCGACGACTTAACCCTCCGAAGCATGGTCAGATTCAGATTCAGATTCAGATATTTTATTGCTTCCATAGTGTACATAGGTGGAATAAGTATAAAATTATTTAAGTAGGCTCATTATGGACCCCGTCGGGCGCAGCAAATTTGGAGAGAGAAGGACGACTTCACAAAAGAGTCAATATGTACTTACAAAGAAAATAATAACATATTAGTTTGACTATGATAAAATTTTACTCGCAATGTTTTAATTGTATTTATTAATTAATTTAATGTCAATGGAGTACATAAATATATATATATATAAAACTGATTAATTATCATTCAATGTCATTCTTATCGATTATATAAATTTTTAATGTCAAATGTTGGTACCTACATACTATTCATTATCTTAAATTTTCATTTGTACACAATATTTTATATTTTATTTATTTATTTATATTTTATTTTCGTTTAAATACTCATTTACATTATAATAGGCCTTTTCAGTGAGGAACTGTTTCAAAGTACGTATAAACCTATTATAATTTTCTATGTTCTTTAAATCATCTGATAGCCCATTATAAATTCTTATAGCCATAGGTAATGTACTAGAAGAGTGCATTTTTAATCGGGACTTTGGTATTTGTAGCACTAGCCGGTTTTTTTCTTGAATTGTTTCGCTTAAGTTTGTAGGTTTTGTAAATAAAAAGTTTCTTACGAATTTGCATACTTCCAAAATGTATACAGATGGCAGAGTTAAAATTTTGTACTTTTTAAAATAAGGTTTACATCTGTCAATTTGTTCTATATTAGCTAGTATACGAATTAATTTTTTTTGAACTATGAAAAGATCGGATGCAGCGCTGCTATTTCCCCATAAAATTATCCCGTAGCTTAAACTTGAATGTGCATTCGCATAGTATGTCGTGATTGCAGTTTTTAAATCAGTTGTCTTTTTGACTTCCCGGAGTGCGTACGTAAGAGATGAAAGTTTAGATTTGGTTTTCCTAATGTGAGATTGCCAGTTTATATGCGTGTCAATAACAATACCTAACAAAGTGAATTCATTTACATTTTCTATTTTTGTGCCGTGGAAGATGTAGTCGAATTGAAGTGGTGGCTTCTGATACGGATGAAACGTAATAATTTTAGTTTTGGTTAAATTAAGTTCAAGTTTGTGCTCATACATCCAGTTAGTTGTCTGTTCGAGCATCGCCGTGAGCTTTTGTTCTACACTTGAGCTATTTTTTACAGAGGTAAGTAGGGAAATGTCGTCTGCGAAACAAACACATGGATCTGTTATAACCTTCGGGAGGTCATTTATGTAAATCAAAAACAGGAGACACCCTAGGACGCTTCCCTGGGGAATCGAAGCATTCATAACCGTAGTTTCAGAGCGAACACTTTCTATGGCTTTACTTTTATAATTGTAATAGACTATTTCTACAAGCTGTTCTCTGTTTCTTAGGTATGATTTGAACCACTCGTAAGCTACACCGCGGATACCTATATCATACAATTTATGTAACAAAATCCCGAACTGTACTTTATCGTATGCTTTTGTCATATCGAGCAAAACACCTACCGCGTACTTTTTTTTATCTATTATATTGAGCACTTCTTGCATGTATTTATAGACCGCTAAGGCTGTTGACCTATTTTTACGAAACCCGTTTTGGCACTCATCAAATATTTTATATTTTTCGCAAAAGGAGTAGACCCGGTCGCTCATTGCTTTTTCAAATATCTTAGATGCAGAAGGCAAAAGGGCAATGGGACGATAGTTATTTGTATCAGTTTTCGAGTTTTTTTTATGAATCGGTTTGATTATAGCTTTTTTAAGTTGATCTGGGAAAACTCCATCGCTAAACGATTGATTAATTAAGAGATAGAATGGCAAAGTTAGTTCATAGGCACATTTTTTAAACAGGCTAGGTGGAAGTTCGTCAATTCCATGGCTGGTTTTATTTTTTAAGCTTTTTATGAGTTTGTATGTTTCGTGAGGCGTTACCGGAGACAAAAACATGGTATTTGTAGTAGGCTGACAAACAGGTTTTATAATTACTACATGGTTTGTTGCGCGAGGCAGAGGGAAGGGTTGTGTTTAAGTGATTTTTGCCTATTGACGAGAAAAAACTATTAAAGTGATTAGCGATTTGTTTTGGTTCTGTTATTACTGTGTTATTAATTTGTAGTTTTATGTTATGCTTGTCTTTTTTAGGGGTTTTATTCGTTCTTTCATTGATTATCTTCCACATTGTTTTGGTTTTGTTTGTAGATCTTTTTAACTCTTTTATATATTGTATTTTTTTTGATGTGTTGACTGCTTTTTTTAATACTTTTTCATACGTTTTATAGTATTTTGTTAATATGGACTTTTTTGATCTTAATGTATGTATTTTTAATAGTCTTTTTATTTCTGCATGATTTTTTTAAACCAACTGTAAGCCAATGCTTTTTTTTATTTTGTTTTAATTGCAATCGACGTTTAGGTATGCACTCATTCAATGCTTCCGACAATGTTTCTGTAAATATTTGGTAATTATCGTTTATGCTCTTGCAGGTATTTAACTTTTTGGACCAGTTTATTTCACTTAATTTTGCTTTGAAATTATCTGTATTTATGTCATTAAATGACCTTTTTTCTATGAACCAAACAGTTTTTTTCGTTTGTCTAGGCAATGACACACTTACGCTAGTTCCTAAATGATCTGAGAAACCTAAATCCTCTACCGTTGCACATAAGAAAATATCAGAAAAATTTGTAAATATTAAGTCTATACAAGTTGAGGACTTATCAGTTGTGCGAGTAGATTTTTTTATGCGTTGTGTAAATTTATAATCTGACATTATATCAAGTAATCCATTGGTTTTCGGACAGTTTTTCAAAAAAATTGTATTGAAGTCTCCCCCAAAAATGATTTTATACTGCTTGTATTTTTTATTAAGGTACTTTAAAATTAATCTTAACTGTTTATAAAATACGCCCTCCTCTCTCCTATTCCAGTAAATAATAACTATTAATGTATTTGCATTTGTCAATTCAACTGAGCATATTTCTAGAACATATTCGATGGACATATCGGTGATATCAGTTCTCTCTATGTAATTTATGTGGTCCTGTAATGCTATGCATACTCCGCCGCCATTTCACCATTTTCTACAGAAAGATGCAGCAGTCTTGTAGCCATGGAGTTGAACTAGATCTAATTGTTCTTTTTTCATCCACGTTTCAGATATACAAATGGCTTTATAAGTTGGATTTTGGTTCGTAAATGCTTCTAATAGATGCTGTTTATTTCCGAGGCTTTGAAAGTTTTGAAAAAGTATTTTAAACTCTTCTTGGTCTGTATTTTCGAAAGGAACTACTGTTCCGAAAGGAATTCCTCTCAATGTTAACATCTTTATCATGATCTTGCGGAGTTCCATTTTTAGTGGCCGAAATCAAAGATGGCTCATTTTTTTTATTTTCATTTGTCACATCTTTTATGCTACTTTTACTTCCTTCTATAAACAATTGATTGTCCCTGATCACTGCATATAGGCCTTGCTTTCGCGCAGTTAACATTTTCTCTCGCATAATTCTTCTTTCTTTTCTTCCTTGCTCATCTAAAAATCCTGATATATTTAAGTTAGTTCCTTGAAAGTAAGAGCTATTTTCTAGAATATACTTTGTCATACGCTTACTTATCAATTCAATAACAAGGGGACGCTTCCCCTTATTTATGTTTCGTCCAATTCTATAGGTGTCTTCGATATATCCTACTAGGTCTACATGTATAATGTCTCTGAATATATCAACTATTCTACTGTACAGAATGTGATCCTTTGTAGTATTCTTCTAAACCAAACAGTACTATTTTTTTGCTATTGCTTTCAGGGGGGCTATATTTATTATCGATATCTATATCGTTTGTCGTATCATGTATTTTGTATTCTTGTATTTCTTTTTTTAGTATTTGGGTCTGTTTTGTAAGTGTTTCTATCTTCTTGTTAAGTGTTTCTATTTCTATTTTTCGTAAATCATTCTGTTCGTAAAGTATGTCGGTATCTTGTGTTATGTCAGTTTTTACTTGTGATATAGCTTTTTGTATTTCTGCTTCTATTGTATTCTGTAGGTCACGTATAATAGTTTTATTATTCTCTTTCAGTCGTACAATAATTAGATCATTTAAATTTTGTAAAGTCAATTCGGTTTCGGTATTTGCAATGGCTTTCCCTGTGTCTGGGACCTGGGTATCTCCAAAAATGCTTAAATCTTCAGAGTCCAAAGTGTCACTGTGCAATGCTGTCTTTTGGGTTCTAAAAGTAACATTCTGATGATCTGGTTGGACATCTTTAAGATCCTTTGCCAATCTCACAGGTGTTTCTAAATTCCCCGATTTTGGGGTATTGCAGTAGCAAGCCGGACATTTCCAAGAATTTTTGTATTCTATTGTCATGGTGCCAAAGCGCGCAACGGATACATTAGCGCATTCCAAATCATATGAATTCTTACATAAATAACAGGTTAGGTGTTGCCTATGAGGAACAGTTTGATTACATCCCGCACATATTGGTGCCATTTTCCACTCAGGGTGTCATAAACCAAAATCTTATAACCAATAAACTCTGTTTTGATTTTGAGGTTATATTATAACGTGAGCAATATTACCTTTTACTCCGGTATTTTCACTTAAGAGCTTAACATGCGCCAATGACCTTGAGCGTTGGACACAAAGTTATTAATAAGAGCCACCAGGGGCGCCACACTCGTAGGTTTGACAATGAGCTAGAGTTTGTCAAAGATAAACAATTCCAGATGAAACTCCGTGAAAAATATATCTACCTATTATAATAATATTATGGTGCCCGGTTTATTACTTATATAATATATCTATCTATATTACTTATAATAAAACTGTAACAGGTCCAAATCTGTACATTGAAGATAATGTATAGAATTTTTTTTTGAGGGCTCCATTTTGATGGCCTTGATAGCTCAGTTGGTAATGGCTCTGCCTTCTGAACTATAGGTTGTGGGTTCAATTCCCACCTGGGACAAACATTTGTGTGATGAACATAGATGTTTGTTCTGATGCTGGGTGTTGTATTGTATTCTGTGTATGTATTTACAATCAAAAAAAGTATCTAAGTATACATAAAAAAATATTATTTTGGAGGCTTGCATTAAATAAAATTAAGCAAGATGTTTTTAAAATATATTTTACAAAATACAATCAATCGTAACACTTTTTAAACTTTTGTGACTTTAACTTATATTATTAGGTTGAGGAAAAAGTCTTTTCGCATTATAGTAAGTATGAACTTGTAATAAAATTTCTTTGGCTGTACTATTTGTATCTGGCTGGTTTTATCATTAAAAGTTTAAATTTTAAAGAAGATATTTCCATATTCAAATTAGGAAAATGTGTGATTTTTATTTGTTTTTCGTACTGTGAAGATGAGTGAATCTAATGAAGAAACTCCATACATTTTAAAATTTTACTACAAAAAACATGGACCTAATAAAAAAAGAAGGACGGACTCCCAATTGATCCCGAACCGAGGTACCCTTAGGAAGTCGGAACACTAATAAGTACAAGCGGATACGCACACACTCACATCATAGGAAGTCTATCGCCTGCCATTACTGCTACGGACGTCGCCCAAGACGCTTAGAAAAAAAATTATAAAATGCTGTCTTGCGTTGCGAAAAGTTGTCGGAATCATAGTAGTTTGATAAAAAAAACTCAAGGGATCACTTTTCACAAGTAAGCTTGTTATTATTCCACTAATTTTTTGCTTTTTCGATAAAATTATTGAGATGCAATCAATACACAAAACCAGCTTAGTGTTGCCAACAATCAAACTTGCAAATTACCCGGAAGTATGGGAGAATGACGAAATTGTGTTCGAATACAAGTTATTCACCTATATTGATCATAATTAGAGAACTGACTATATGCAAATGCATATTTCCATTATGCATATTATGCATGTGTTGGTCTTTTTCAGGTTAATAAATATTTTACCTGTAATGGACCTACTAATCGTGCATATTTGGGCAGGTTTTCTATAACGTAGAAAAAGTAAAGTGTCATGAAATGTATTAATAGATACTTACTTTTACAAATTAAGACGTGTTTTTGACTTTTTTGGTTGGCAAACTGTCAGAAGGGCCATGATTGGTTGATACTTGATAGGTTGGTAGTGTTGGTACCATCAGCCAATCATGGATGGTTCCGCTCGAAGAAAATTGAGTTTGCTGGGGAGTCCAGCCATTACGAAAATGTCGAAAAAGCAGTTAATTCCCGTTGAGCAGCAGTGGCGTCAAGACATATGACACTTACTAGTATTGGAAGTTTGTATAATAAATAACAAATATACATAATGGAAGATGCAAGTTTCATTTCAAAAGTAAAGTAGAAAAATACGAGTGATGTGTTCATAAAACATTTTCAGCAAAAGCCTGGCTATAATTCTTTGTGCGAAATAAACAGTTTTATTGACTGACTAACAGACCCGACCCGGTTAGTTAGTTTTACGCCCTAGCCCTATCCAAAGGAAGAAAGAAATGGGAGAGGAAAAGCCTGAATGGAGGCAGGTGCGCCTCTGTTTACCATCATACATTCATCCTTTTCCCCTATCTTTTTCGCTCTCCCTTCCTCTCCCCTATAGCATAAAGGATAATATGGAGTGGCGTCAACTTCGTTGCTGACGATGTTTTATTGTAGTGTATGGATTACATCGCGCAGGTATAACTGCAAGGACTGCACTGCCGAAGCTCGCCGTACTATCGTACACCATGAAATTACCGCTAGGATTAAAAATTTAGTAATCTTTTGGCAACATCTGACTCTAAGCCTGTACGATAAATAATGCACACCAGCTCTAGGTCATCGTAAAGTAGGTAGGTATCCTATAAGTTGAATCTAATATGGACAGACAGATACACAACAAAATAATCCTATACGGGTTCCATTTTCATACTGAAACGGAGCAAATATAGCATTAATAGCGTGTAAAAGTATATATATATTTATGTCGTAATAGTTTTTTACAAATTCAAATAGGACTAACCCTGAGGGATGAAAAATAAAATGACATAAGTTATTAAATTTTGACTACTCTGTTACAAGATCGCGTAGCTTTTTGGTCATACAAAAAGTCACACCAACGTCAGATCTTTTTTTTTGGCCGGTTTCGGGTAATTTTCTTCACATGGCAATTTTTTAATCCGTCACACATGTTTAGGTGTCCGCCAGGGCCCAGAAGTATATGACGTCATTCATGGACAACAAAGATAGTGCTATACGTTCGGTACTAAGCAAAAAAAAGATGAACGCAATATCTTTGGTCCTTGTCACCGTTACCGGGTTTTTTATTTGGCTTCGTTTGATCTAAGCCAAACAGGTTAACAATTTTTTTTTAATATTGTGGTTTCTTGTGAAATAATCCAATTGAAATAGTGATTAACGCAATAAATATTTGAGAAATAATGTGTGTGCAGTAGGTGAATGCAGCAGAAGTCGTACTGAGGCGTAAACATGAAGGAATAATATTTCACAAGTAAGTAGACATTATTTTGTCTATTTTCCCTTTTAGAAGAGTTTATTGTGAAAAATATAAATACAGCGTTACATTTCATGTAATAACAGGTCCTCAGCTTAACAGAAAAACAGCTAAATGATTAATTCTTGAATAAAATAACCAAACATACCAAAAAATTTCATTGTCAAGGTACTGCCAGTTTATGCTTTTTAATTTCCCATAAAACCAGCTAGGTACCATGTTGATTTGCAAATAGTTTATAAGTCGGAATAAATCTTATTGTAGGTATAGTAGCTAATTATTTGCTTGATTTCACTTATTTTTTCGATTGTAATTTGTTTTGTGCTTAAATAAATAAATAAAGTAAAATATATCATTTTATATTTAGGGTCAGAGGGGGTAAGTGAAACATACTTGCACATCTGTCCACTTTGTGAATTCTGCTAGGACGCTAATTTTTTACACATAGAAAGCCTTAATCTGAAATGGCAAATGACGGCAATAAATACTTTTCAAGAAAATAATTTCTGAAAATTCAATTTGCATGAATGAAACATCACTTTAAAAATGGTTCACGATTTTGACAGAAACGTTCCGATTCAATATTCTGACGGTAGGTTGACATTGGGGTTTGATTATTTTGTAGGTGACTATATTGACAGTTTTGTTTTTATTATCTGTTATCCGCAATAATTATCCTACTTATATAATAATAGCTGCATAGTATCTTTATAGCACTTTATAAGCGCCGAATCTCCATCTCTTTCTGTGGGTGCCGTTAAGAGCAGACTAAGGAACTATCCAGAGAATGGGCAGTAGCACTCTCTTTGGAACATTATAATCTTCTGCGATGACAAGCCACTTGCCAAGCGAGGTGATTATGGCAAACCTCTAACCTCTCTATAATCAGCGTCTAAAATGGCGTTTTATGGGCACGCCTGTGTTCAGCACTAGACGTCTTCCAGCTGTTGATGTGAAATACGCGATTTTCGCCCATCGGACATTTACAATGACATTTGTAATGTAGTAGGTATTTGATTGATTTTATTACCTGTGTCGTCTGTGACTGCAAATACTAACCCCACATTACGCGCCGTTTCATGCATTTTTTTGTGTAAAAATGTACATAAACACTATTAAATTGCTTCATGGCATCAACCGAGTTGTGTTTTGTAAACTTAGAGATTTCTTTTTATTATATGACCTAGCAGAAAGATTGTGTGACGCGTGTGTTAGAGCATTGAAACCATTTCGCCACATAGCATAGAGCTAAACTGCGTGATTTATTGATTACGATAGGGTTTCACTTAGGTACTCCTTCGTTTCACTTACCCCACCTGACCTTGCATTTTAGTTTTTACAATAAATTTGAAACAATGAACACTGGTAAAACATAATTTTTAGGTATCAAAGTAAATTACTCTATAGATAGAGCTAACGCAATCACCCATTATTTACCCAAAATTTTGGGAGACGTTCTTATTCAGGCAGCACCTCGTGTGGGAGCAAGAAACAACTAGGCGGGCACGCGCTGTAAAATTATACTAGTGGGAATTCTGTGGTGTCCGCCATTGCTGTACGTCAGTTCGATGTCAATCAAAACTCACTCCTGTTTTTTTTTAATTCTATGACAAAAAAGGTAAAAATGAAACGCAAGCCGCGAAAAAAAATTGCGATGTTTATGGACCTAGTGCAGTGTCTGTGAGAGTAGCACAAATTTGGTTTAAGCGTTTTCAATCCGGAAATTTTGATGTCAAAGATGCACCTCGCTCTGGTCGCCCTATTACGGATAAAATGGATGCCATTTTTTAAAAAAAGTGGAGCAAGATCGGCATATCAGTAGTTACGACGTAGCTGAAGAACTGGGAATTGACCACAAAACAGTTTTGGCGCATTTGAAAAAAAATGGGTAGGTACACAAAAAAGCTCGATATTTGGGTCCCTCACGAGCTCACTGAAGGAAACCTAATGAACCGTGTACTCATCTGTGATTATTTATTACGACGTAATGAAACCGAACCATTTTTGAAGAAGCTGATAACTGGTGATGGTAACACGTTCAATTTTATAGATCAATAATAAAATTGACGAGACCACTTAAGTCAATGTTTTCTCCATACTGTAAACCGAAGAACATTGACCAATACTAACCCTAAACGATCAATAAAATTGATCAATCACAAAGATTGATCAATAAAATGTAACGTGTATGGGGCCTAACGCTAATTTAGTTCGACTGGAACCCTACCCTGCCAAAAGAGTTTAAAATACCTATACTGACCTTCTGTGCTAACGATCTATTATTGTTCCAAATACTTTTACTGACATTAAAGTCACTAAGAACTAATCAAATGGCTCTAAAACCGACTTTTTCGTATAGTCAATACCTATTTATTGGCTGTTTAATTGATAATTTTCATACAAATAAGAAAAACATGTAAAATATTTTATAAAAAACAGCAGCGCGTCCACCCGTTGGCACATGCCGGGGCAGACTAATTCACGCCCCGCCAAGGGCCTCGCCCTTGGCTCGCCGCAAAATAACGCAAAATATTACTAAACAGACTTAATTTTGGCTCTAAAAATAAAATGTTCAATTGAGCTTGTATATTTTTAAATTTCCTATCCGAGGGTGTAAAAATATTTAATGACGCAATCTTCCTTTACGCGGCATTGTACACTGTGTGACTGGAAAGGCGTTCTAAAAGTATTTTTTTTATTCATAATGTACCTAGTAATCGAATATTTTGTTCAATTGATAAGTACAGGTGCAGAATGATCTTATTGGTGATATTTTTTTCATGTCTGTAGAATTCATAGGTTCTTCAGTATGATTAGTTAAAAAGACGCGTTTGGCCTATGTTAAAGGCTTAATTGTACGATATTTTTCACATAATTGTACACGTGTAATAGGTTTTTGTATATAATTAGACACTTTTTTTACTATAATCATAAATAAATTAACGGAGCTGATGCAAACATGAGCACGGTGGCGCTCTCTCTCTGGTATCAATCAATTGTAAATACCACTTTTTGCAACGGTCATCCATCCAATTAAAGGCCGCAGCGGACGTTGCTTAACTTTACCTATGGGTTGAGATCACACTTAAGCTACAAACTTATAGATAAAGTTTCAGGTTTCCATTACTTCAACATTGAAAAGCGAAATGGTTTTTGCACAATAGAAAATGTTAACAAAACATTCTGCAAAACACTTACAAGAAAAGAACAAAAGAAAAAGTGGTTGTATGCAGGTATAATTATAATCAGGCTCTGCTGCATGCTGAAAATGAATGTACTTTTTGTTTGAAAGGGCTAATGATTTTTTTTTATCATAGAGTAGGCGTACCTACATTTGACCAGAGACCACGCGGTCGACGATGGACCATGCTTGCCTAGAATTGATCTCTACCGAAATTTACAAAGTCAGACGGAGGGAAGAGATTGTGTATTCTTACGAGAAACGTCTTGAACATTAATAATCTAAATCGGATTTTTTAAATGAGTAGGGTTTTAAATTAAAATGGATTTTAGGTGAGTGGGCTTAGCAGCGTCTCGGAAGGCTTTCAATCCAATGCACATGGACTTGAATCCCGCTGGGCTTAATATTTTTACATTACACTTATGTCATTTATGTACCTCAAGAACGCCCAGCTTGTCACGTCATTCAACCACATAATAAATGAATATGTGTGGACCTGGACATTTTACACAGCGCCATCTAGCCCCTAACTAAGCAAAGCTTGTGCTATGGGTACCAGATAAGTAATACAATACTTTTGTTTGTAAATACATACATAGAATACAATGTAACACTCAGACACATAAACATCGATGTTCATCACACAAATGTTTGTTCTGAGTGTCGAACCCACAACCTATAGTTCAGAAGGCAGAGTTACTACCAACTGAGCTATATGAAGCCAGTCATAAGTTTGGAAAACATAATAAATATTCATTAGTTAAAAAAATAGTTATTTCCCATGGAAAGTCGGCGACGGCGTGTAACTATTAAGGGTCTAAATAATGAAGGAAAATATTAATGCTCTTCTGGATGCCAACCCTGATTGCGATGTGTTTGCTGATGAATGGAAGGTAATATTATCGGAATGTTTGAGGTACTGCGCGGTGAATGCATGATAGCGGTGTCTTAATTTTGAAGTTGACATGTGTTTATTTTAATTTTAATTATTGACAATCATTATTAATTATTATTGTATTATTATTGTAATTTGTTTTGATGATTTGTATTTTATTGTTGTTTTTTTCTTATGTAAGTAATTGTATGATTAGAGTAATTGGGTGTGTCATCCGTTCTAATTGTAAATATTTATTAATAAATTATACCTAGTTCAAAGACAAATGAGTGGAATTTTGGGAGCTGTAGCTGTAGCTGTAGGTAGAATAGCATAGAAAGTCAGACTTATTAGAATGCCAGAATGCCAAACGCCAAGCGTCACCTTTCTAGCGTGACGCCACGCTAGAGAGGCGAAGGTGCAATCAAGGTGGTGTCTAATGGTTTTAGGATAGTTACTAGAGACTAGTGGTCTGCGCTAACGAAGTGCGAGTGAGATGGGAAAGTTGATAAACCTTTTATGTCCTTGGAACTGTGACAGATTTATAGTTATTAACCACAGAGCAAGAAACTGAATTAGGCTCACAGATTAGAGAAAAAAACAAATGACTATAATTAGGCTCGCGCTCTGGTAGAGTCGAAAGTAATAACAATAAATTCGTGCCAAGCAATAGCCGCCGAGCGCATACACCATAATTACAAGACTAGATACATTTTATGTCATCTGTGCAGCTAAACCATAAGATTTTATCCTAAAATGTATGAAAAGTGTCAAAAAAGAGTCTTTATAGGGATGGGCGCCTAATTTTTTTCGTGCTCTGTGTTATTTTCTATAATGCTTTAACAAAGAAATTCCATGTATTAAGGGGGAACGTTACAATAGCGCGGGAAATTCGAATTTACTTGCGTTCTTTTGCCAATAATAGTTTACTTACTCAACGTGGCCCCATGAAAACTAATTTTGCGGAAATAAATAGAATGTATCAACAAATTACGATGAAAAGTATCTACTAGATATCATTGCTTTAGCGACAAATGGCAATAAACAAATTTCTTCTTAGTTTTTCAGTATATTGCCATTTGTCGCTAAACCAATGATAAGTAGGAGATACTTTTAATTGTAATTCATTGATACATTCTATTTATTTGCGCAAAATTAGTTTTCATGTAATCACGTTGAGTAATTAAGCTATTATTGGCAAAAGAATGCAAGAAAATTTGAATTTCCCACGCTAGTGTAACGTTCCACCTTAACCTATTCTATCTGAATGTTGTGTATTCTTTGCCCTAAATCTTACTACCTAAACAGTAGGTGAGGTTTTATCACATACCTGGGCTTTATAGAACGAGATCTTTGAATAAAGGTATCTACTAGGTAAACACAAAATAATGAATGAAGACAAAAACCAAACCGCATCTCCGTATCTAATTTATTACAAACCCAACCAAATCGAAAAACATTGCTTAAATTTATTCGA